>OZ023313.1:46460763-46665763 GCA_964007375.1 Ophion obscuratus
TGAGGGGAAGATTGTTCAGTGAATGAAACGAGCATTGTGTACTGTGAGAGTGACAGAAGAAAAGGGCTCGAAAAAAGGAGTGGAGTTGAGGCTCCAGAGTCAAGGACCTTGTGAGAATCAAGGAAGAGACCGAACGAAATGAGACAATTGGAGGAAGGGAGTGACAAAGGTTGGTCAAGGGAGGAGCGAAAGAGCGTGGGCAGACAGAACGAGGTTACAGTGAGGTGAAATGATGAAAACGACAACGCTGTGAGGTTTCCTCAATCTGACGTCGAGCCTTGTCCAGAAAATGTAATTTTCTGGATCTGGAATCGGAAGAACATTTTTCTGCGGTATCTGATTGGAGAACGAAGAAGGAAAAAATACAATTTTCCAAATATTGTAATGTAACGAGTTTGCCCTTATTTTCTACTTTAAATTATGACTGTTCATTAAGCTTAATTAACTATTTTGTCCGCGCCATTGCCCTGGCCTACATTAGCCAAATTATGCATTAACGATATGATCATTACATGTCGCCTTCTGCAATTCCTCTGCATTTATTAAGAATTTGAAAACTAAATATCGTTTACGTTTCCGAGACTCGTGGACCTGCTTTATTTTTTATTGTTCGATTAGTGTTTTACGCATGAAATTCGCTGATAATTTTGTATCGCTTTGGGCTGACAGCGGCGGCCTCGACCTGCGCCTCCGCATTCATTCTTATTAATATTTACCTACGTCGACGTGATTATAAAAGGGTGGAAATTAGCCTGCAGATGATTCAAGCCATGTGGAAACGGAGTGATGACGAATCACAACCTATCGTTTGAGTGTTAAAGCCCGGTTGAGGGATTAATCGCTGTAATATATTGTAGTCGTCCCAGTGAGAGTTTTTTGGTTGCGCAGAGCTCACCAAGGTTATCGATCCTTAAACGGAATACGTGTACCTGTCTGTTTGTATGGCTCATGACCCTAGTAATTGGACGCAACATAAAAATCAGGCTGTTAGTGGCACCTGTTAAATAATTCTCGTCTGAGCCCACCCGATACTTGTCTCGCTATCCCTTGAGGCGAGCACGAGAATGGCGGTGAAACAAAGCTTCTAATTCATACAACGATAAAAGTATCAGAGTCATTTTGCAAGAATATTGTATAAAACATACAACGATAAAGGTATCAGAGTCAACTTGCAAGAATACTGTAAATAATACAGCTTCCTCCGCTAATATTATTAGAGGAGAGAGCCTGAGGTATAGTGCAAGAGATATTTGAAATTTTGATGATATTCTCGCATTATTAGATGTTTCTTTCCACATGTGATTACATAAATATGATAAGTGGGTAGGTGTCGAAAAGCAGAGTAATTACTTATTTATTATGCTAAAATTCTTTTGAATGACGAAATAACAGTTCAAAGCTATGAGCAGTATTTAATCTATTAGCACGCTATCGCCGACGTTATGACAGTTTTTGAAATAATAATTCGAGTAGAACTCTGCTATGTATCCATTACAATGCTGGTACGTCGTTGAAAGTTTCAATGCACAGGAAGCATTTTTCCATTTTTTATACCGGCTATACACCGACGGCTGTATAGCCGTCGGTGCCTTTTCATTACTTCAATTCAGATTCGACTGCCTTGACTCGCCAATTGATATACCGCTCATCCCAATATATAATTAGAATTGTGTTGACGTGGTAGTTTTTCGTTGTATCCGAGAGGTGGATGCGGTTGGTGGTTGCCACTAGAACCACGGACGTGGTGTATCCGCGTTTGGGAAACTTTTATAGACCTAGTCGGAACTTTGTACTCTGCAATTTTAGTGCGACAAGGTGGTAAAACTTTTACTTCTGTATAGCTCGTTATCGGCTTCGACTATGCCACGTATTGCATTTTTAGATGTACTGTAAGAAGAAAAAAATTCACCGCCGTAAGGCGTTTATTACGTACACGCACCAAATAAAATTATCGCATTTTCGGAGAAAAGATAGTACAAACAAATTATAGTTTATTGGTAGGGCAAACATACTGTTGCTGATATTACTGGGTTGTGACATGATATTATGATTATCAAAAGCTATAGTTACTTCTACTGAAACATCTTTTACGATCAGGGTTTTTTGTTGTTGTAAATACCATGGACTACCTCGTTCAATGCAAGCTATTGTTAACCCATTAACGCCCAAGAATCGCGGTTTTTTCCTTCATTTTCAATCTAGATTTTTATTATATAAAAAAAATCATAAAAAATGAAGAGATACGTTCCCTAGTATTTTCGGGGGTGCTCTTTCAGAATCTGGGGTCAAAATCGGGTTTTGTCCATTAGGAAAAAAATATGGCGGGTTTTAAACAAACAAAAAACAGGAAAAATCGATGACACTTTTTTTTCAAAATTTTTTTTCACCTCGAAGCCGTTGAAAAGTCCGGTTGTTTTTTCAACCATGGGTGCATAGAATAGTGACGATTGAACAATCAATTTTTTAAATTCGTCGTCAACATTTTCACCCCCAAAATGGCGCTTTTCTCCCCCTGAGTGATACGAAAAATTTCACGCTCGGTGTCTCAAATGAAAAGTAGTTGGATATGGACGAAAATTGGTACTCGGAGGTTTTTGAGGTTGCTGATTACTATTCTGTCCTCAAAATTCCGAAATTCAAAATGGCCGATCCAATATGGCGGACACAAATGCAAAAGTTCATGTGAATTGGATAAAACGTGGCACTCGGGGGTTTTCGAGGTCGCTAATTATGATTCTGCTCTCAAAATTCCGAAATTAAATTGGCGGATCCAATATGGCGGACACAAATGCAAAAGTTCATTTGAATTGGATAAAACATGGTACTCAGGGGTTTTCGAGGTTGCCAATTATGATTCTGCTCTCAAAATTCCGAAATAAAAAATGGCGGATCCAATATGGAGGACACAAATGCAAAAGTTTATTTGAATTCGATAAAACGTGGCTCTCGGGGGTTTTCGAGGTCGCTGATTATGATTCTGCTCTCAAAATTCCGAAATTAAAAATGGCGGATCCAATATGGCGGACACAAATGCAAAAGTTCATTTAAATTGGATAAAACGTGACACTCGTGGGTTTTCGAGGTCGCTGATTATGATTCTGCTCTCAAAATTCCGAAATTCAAAATGGCGGATGCAATATGACGGACACAAATGCAAAAGTTCATTTGAATTGGATAAAACGTGGCACCCGGGGGTTTTCGAGGTCGCTGATTATGATTCTGCTTTCAAAATTCCGAAATTAAAAATGGTGGATCCAATATGGCGGACACAAATGCAAAAGTTCATTTGAATTGGATAAAACGTGGCACTCGGGGGTTTTCGAGGTCGCTGATTATGATTTTGCTCTCAAAATTCCGAAATTCAAAATGGCGGATCCAATATGGCGGACACAAATGCAAAAGTTCATTTGAATTGGATAAAACGTGACACTCGGGGATTTGCGAGGTCGCTGGTTATGATTCTGCTCTCAAAATTCCGAAATTAAAAATGGCGGATCCAATATGGCGGACACAAAAGCAAAAGTTCATTTGAATTGGATAAAACGTGGCACTCGGGGGTTTTCGAGGTCGCTGATTATGATTCTGCTCTCAAAATTTGAAAGCCTTTGGGTATTCAAATACCTGAAAATACCAGGTATTTAAATACCCAAAGGTTTTCGAATTTTGAGAGCAGAAATATAATAAGTGATCTAGAAAGCCCTCGAGTGCGACGTTTTATCCAATTCAAATGAACTTTTGCATTTGTGTCCGCCATATTGGATTCGCCATTTTTAATTTCGGAATTTTGAGAGCAGAATCATAATCAGCGACCACGAAAACCCCCGAGTGTCACGTTTTATTCAATTCAAATGAACTTTTGCATTTGTGTCCGCCATATTGGATCCGCCATTTTGAATTTCGGAATTTTAAGAGCAAAATCATAATCAGCGACCTCGAAAACCCTCGAGTGCCACGTTTTATCCAATTCAAATGAACTTTTGCATTTGTGTCCGCCATATTGGATCCGCCATTTTTAATTTCGGAATTTTGAGAGCAGAATCATAACCAGCGACCTCGCAAATCCCCGAGTGTCACGTTTTATCCAATTCAAATGAACTTTTGCATTTGTGTCCGCCATATTGGATCCGCCATTTTGAATTTCGGAATTTTGAGAGCAAAATCATAATCAGCGACCTCGAAAACCCCCGAGTGCCACGTTTTATCCAATTCAAATGAACTTTTGCATTTGTGTCCGCCATATTGGATCGGCCATTTTGAATTTCGGAATTTTGAGAACAGAATCGTAATCAGCGACCTCAAAAATCTCCGAGTACCAATTTTCGACCAAATCCAACTACTTTTCATTTGGGACACCGAGCGTGAAATTTTTCGTGTCACTCAGGGGGTGAAAAGCGCCATTTTGGGGGTGAAAATGTTGACAACGACGAAATTGAAAAATTAATTATTCAATCGTCACTATTCTATGCACCCATGGTTGAAAAAAAAACCGGACTTTTCAACGGCTTGGAGGTGAAAACAAATTTAGAAAAAAAGTGTCATCGATTTTTCCTGTTTTTTTTTTGTTTAAAAGCCGCCATATTTTTTTTCCTAATGGACAAAACCCGATTTTGACCCCAGATTCTGAAAGAGCACCCTCGAAAATACTAGGGAACGTATCTCTTCATTTTTTTTAATTTTTTTAATATAATAAACATCTGGCTTGAAAATGAAGGAAAAAATCGCGATTCTTGGGCGTTAATGGGTTAATACGATTCGAATAGGAGGCTAAGCCATGTGCTCGCCAGTGTCCCTCGCAAAATAGAAAGCTCGGGTGACATGAACGAGTCTCCGACCTATTACAGATGAAGTTCGCAGCCTCGAGACGGATAGAAGTGTGCACTTTGTGCCAGGTGGGCCCGCGTTTATCATTAATGGTGAGTTTTCGTACGCATGCGTGGAGAGTTTGCTCTTCACCTGTAGTTCACGTGCGCACAGCAAGAGTGTCTCATTCTGAATTTTTACATGTACATAGTCTACATATGAGTATTCTATACATGCTGAATATGAGCGCAAGTTAACATTGTTGTATTAGTGTGGAGTGAAAGTGCATCTGGCTGGGCGTTTTTCACTTCCTTCTCGGTGAGGGTTGAGTTGTAATTAATTCTATCCCACCATTGCAAAATTGGAATATTTAGATTTTCTTTGATTTTTGAGCAAGAAAATTTTACCCGAACTTTGTGGCCCCGTGGGTCTTGGAAGATTTATGCTCACGCGGTCAAGATATTCCATTTTCACTTGGAGACAAATTACTCGCTTGGGCATGAGACAAGGAAATAAAGCTCTGTAAGAATGGAAAAATTGAAGTTTACACACAGTGGCAGAGAGCGAAACATCGTGCGAAACAACATGTAACTGTACACATGTACACAGATGCACACGTGCACCCGGATTTGCAGAAGCATACAGATTCGCCAGTGTGTATTGTGTTTTGCATCTATACATGACAAAACTCATGAAACATTTGGCCACAACGGTGCCTAGAAGTGAGTACGAATTCGCCAAGTTCCTATACTGCACTTCTGTTGGACTGATTTGTTTCGAGTTCTTGCTCCATGATATATATCTGGGCAAATATCTTACGAAACTAAATCCGTGCAGACGGATAAAGAGGCCAGGAAACGCATTAACGTTGAAAGCAAAGACCAGTGGAAGCGGAGGTTATACCAAGCGGGAGCGCTTCACCTTTATCTCGTAGCCGTAATACTTTGTAGTTTCTTGGCGGCATACCCCTTGTGTGCTGAAAATCGTCCGGTGTGTGATATGAGATTCGGCGGACAACCATTGCTGCCGCTGTGTTCTTTTTGAAATCCTCTCATTTCGAAAGTTTCTCGATTTTCGTGTAGGTCGAAGTAATGCCTTCATATCTCTGGCATAGCGAGAAACTGTTTACGTACGTAGCAAGATAGTTTTTATCATTCGTTGAATTCTTGGCTCCAATCGAAAGAAATTATTCTATAGGTTCTATTGTATAAATGTTCCAACGCACAGGAATTTAATGAGAGAATATGCGGAACATTTAAAAATGTATATCGACAGTAGAATTCATTCACGATGCGATATTATCGACCTCCTTAAGTTACAATCAGCTCGGAAACCCTGCGGATTCTCGCAACAATTTGAATTCTCTACTGCATATATATACGTACTAGGTGCGCAACTTAGTTCCCGGGTTTCACACATGGATGGCGCTAGCGACACATGTAGTCGGCATACAGGTCTAAAATTGGGTGTCTTAATAGCATGGGCATCTGTTAAGAATACCTAGTCGTAATATAAACAAATATCGCGACACAACGCCCTTTTTTCTAACCTCGAAAATGTCAAAATTTGTGCCAAATAAACAGCATTTGCGGGAAGCATTGCTTTTCTGCTTCAACCTAAAAAAACAGCAGCTGAAGCACGTCGGTTACTTGAGGAGGTCTACGGCGAACATATACAATAAAAACAACGTGTGAAGATTGGTTCAAGCAGTTCAAAAGTGGCGATTTTGAGACTGGGGACAAGGATCGCTCGGGAAGACAACAAACATTTGCGGACGCCGATCTGCAAGCGTTATTGGATGAACATGACACTCAAACAGAAGATCAGTTTGCCGAGCCATTAAATGTGACTCGGCAATGTATTTCGAAACGTTTGCACGCCATGATAAAAATTCATAAGGAAGGAAAGTGGGTGCCGCATGAGTTGACTGAGAGACAAATGAAAAATTGAAGAGCCACTTCGGAAGTTTTGCTTTTGCTGCAGAACAGAAAGAGTTTCCTGCATCGAATTTTTACTGGCGATGAAAAATGGATATATTTCGAGAATCTCAAACGCAGAAAACCGTGGCTTTCACTTGACGAAGCGTCAACATCGACGGCACGGTCAAATCGCTTCGGAAAAAAGACAATGCTCTGCGTTTGGTGGGACCAGAAAGGAATCGTGTACTATGGGCGGCGGAAACCAGGCGAAACTGTCAATGGGCATCGCTACCGACACAACTAATCAATTTTAACCGCTCATTGCTCGAAAAACGTCCAGAATGGGGCACGAGACACGAATGTGTGATATTGCAGCACGACAACGCTCCGTGCCATCGCAGTTCTATCGTTGAGGACACCATAAAAACACTGAAATGGGATTTGCTACCGCACCCGCCGTATTCGCCAGACCTGGCCCCTTCAGACTATCTCTTATTCCGGTCGATGGCGCATGGCTTGGGTGGGCTACACTTGGCCAATTACGATGCAGTACAAAATTGGTTGGACGAATGGTTTCTGTCCAAAGACGCGTCTTTTTATCGTCGCGGTATTTGTGTATTGCCAGCGAGATGGTAAAAATGTGTAAATAGCGCGGGGCAATACTTCGAATGAACCATCTTTTGTATTTGTCTTGAAATTTTCGATTTTTTATTGGTAAAAAAACCCGGAAACTTATTTGCGCACCTGTATCCCTTCGTGTGAGCACTGGGTCTTTTAAGGAACAGTCGAAATTTGAAACCGGGTAGCCGGGCTTCGGCTACCTCCCCTAAAAAATCTAGGTGCTAGTGGGCACTGAAGGCCCGAAGGACGCCTGAGTCTGGCAGTCTACCTGGAAATGCCAGCCAGTGCAAGTCGTGCCCGTTCCCTAAAAGGGTCAGTGTTCACACGGCGTCAGTATTTCCAAAGGTAAGTGAATGGGGTTAATTTTTACTTCTCTCGTACTTATTCTGTTTTTTTCACGGCTATAATAAATGTTTTATGTAATTTGAGGCTCTTCTGGCTATTTTTACGAACTTCAACCTCAAAAACTTGCTTCCTTTCCGGTTTTGTTTTATTAGTCCATGCTTGCCACTGAAATAAGTTTTTTGTTTCGACAGTTTTTGATGATGGGTGAAAGAACTGCAGCACAGGTTATGTTCAATTTACGCGATCGTCGTCTTCACGTACTTTACGCCGAAGAAAGCTCAAATGAACCCGATGAAGAAGAAAATTACGAGGAAGTGCTGGACGAGGACCTTGATTTCGACCCATTGATAAAACGACGAGTTCATGAAAGAAAGAAAAGTAACGAATTTGAACAACAACTAAAACTCTCGGGCCTTCGGTGATCTATTATCAAAGAGAAAAATGATTTCCGGTGGTCGGTAAACGCACCTGAGCCCCGGGGACGCCGTTCGCTTCGAATTTTTTTGCCGGCAGCGATTCGGGAAGCAAGGAATGTCGCAACACCCTTGGAAGCTTGGTCTCTATTATTTTCTTCAGAGATGCTCGAAATGATTGTTCAGCATACCAAAGACGAAATACATCGACGTCAAGAAGGAAACATTGAAAATCGTCCATCACATTGTAAAAACGTCGATATAGTCGAGCTCAAAGCTTTTATCGGATTGTTATATTTTGCGGGTCTGGTAAACAACAATCACACAAATGTCGAAGATCTGTAGAGTCCCGAGTTCGGGCATAATTTATACCGAGCTTTTATGGCGGAACGTCGATTTCAGTACCTTTTGCAAAATTTTCGGTTTGACGACAAAAATACGCGAGATGCAAGAAAAGAACGCGCTTTAGCCGCCATAAAAGAACTGCGGAATGCATTCATAGCGAATTGCAAGAGGTATTATTCGTCTTCTACTAATTGTACGATCGACGAACAACTTCTGGGATTTCGTGGCCGTTTTGGAGAAAGAGTATACATTGCTAGTAAGCTGGATAAATACGGAATAAAAATTGTTACCTGCAACGACGTGCAAACATCGTACCTGCTAGACGCTCAACCTTAAGTTGGGAAGGTGGAAACAGCCAGAGGAGAAATTATGACGCCAAGAAATTGGCGGAGCACATACACAATTCTGGATGCGACGATACCTGCGACAACTGGTTTATGTCCATAAAGAATTTTCAAGAGATGATGGAAAATTACTTTTTGGCAATGGTTGGCACGTTGCGAAAAAACAAGCCCAGAAACATTTATACAACTAGCTGCTGCCGGCACGGTGCGGTACGCCTACTCTCATGGAATGACGTTGCTATCCTACTGCCCAACAACAAGCAAGGTAGTTTTGCTATTATCCAGCTTGCACAAAGCCGGCCGAATGAACGAAGAAATCGGCTAGCCAAAAATCGTGGGTTTTTACAACGACACAAAAGGTGGAACGAACACGTTTGACGAGCTCTGTAAAAACTGTACAACAAACCGTACCCCCAAACGATATATGCGCCTCTTTTCTCGGGATGCTGGATCAGGCAGGAGTTAACAGCGTTATTTTATATAATTTTAGAGACGCCAAACCCGCCTTGAATCGTCGCGCTTTTTGTTTTTAAATCAGTTCGCAGTCTGATAAAGCCACGTTTAGGACGTCTGCGTACGCCCTACCCGCCTTGAATCGTCGCGCTTTTTTAAAAAAAATCAGTTCGCAGTCTGATAAAGCCACGTTTAAGACGTCTGCGTACGCCCTAATTACGCAGAAGCGTGAGAACCCTGATCGGCGAAATTCTTGGGGTAAACGAACGTGACAACGAGTACAACGGGTAAACTGGAAAAACGCATACGTTCTAAAGAGAAGAACGTTGTTCTTCTTAGAACATCGTTTGCGTTTTCCTAGTTTACTCGTTGTGATCGGGCCATGTTCGTTCGCAATTGGAAAGAAAATAAAAAACCGTTCTACTATTGTGCATCGTGCGGAACGCCTATTTGCGAAGACCATTGAACGCACGTTTGCCAAAACTGCGCACGGCACATTATTTTTTTAAACTAATTATTATTATTACTTTTTAAATATCATTTTTCTAAATATCACCAAAATTTTCAAATATCACCAAAATCAGTTGGTATGGCTGCGTGAAACTTCAGTGTCCCGGGTACGGTCTTAGCCTTCGCGTACCGTTCCTTCAAAAATATCACTGTTGAATCATACTCGCTTTTCGCGCTAAGCAAAAGTCGATCCCTTTGATATTCTGCTTCGCCCAATCGAAAAGCCGTTGTGGTGTCAAAATCTGTCTCTCTGGAGATAGTTGCAGGCTTGCACGTGCGGCAAGTCTCTTGACTGTGCCTGATATTTCGTCACAAGCACCTTTTCCATGTGCGGTGGCGAAGAAATGCCATTCGGCATCCACACTGAAGTCTTCTTTGTGATGAACCAAGTTGATGAAGTTTTTATAATTTTTGTATTGCTGTGGGGCTCCATTGGAAAAGTAATAATTTTTTTTACCGAAAATTCGACTTTTAAGTATTGAACGATAATCCGTTGAAAGGTATACACTGAACTCTTTACGTGATCAAGACAATCAGAGATGATCGTCAGGTTTTTGTTGACAATTCCATTTTTGGACCTATAATAAATCACGAACGGGTGAATCGTTGCCTGATCATTATTCCAGTGAAATCCCTGAGAAGCGTCCTGTGCGCTGAATGTATAATTCTGGGTAAAGTCCAAATCGACGACGAATTCTCCTTCTTGAAGATTTTCCTTGATCGTGCGGTGGTACGACGCTTGTTGCTTTGCGATAAAATCGTGAAGAAGCAACGTTTTTCACTCAGAACATAAACTATCCACGAAGTCATCCGCAGCCATCTGCACAGTTTCTAACTTTGATCTGTCTACTAAACTCCAACAAGACAATTTGATTGTGTCAATTATCGCGTCATCAAACTTTATTTTAAGCATCTCGGTCAATGGTTCGGTGCCGGGGCATTGTTTGTACGTACTTGAAAAACATTTTACCGTGGGGCCTTTGCATGCTATCAATTTCAAGCAATCCTTGTAATCATTCAGCGGGACGATCCAGTCTGACGGGAGCTGTCCGATTCTAAAAGCATCAAGCATCAAGATTCTGAAAGTGTGACGTACAAACGCACACAGTATGCGTACCACTCTGCGCCGCTAGAACGCAGAACGGTGGTCGTGAAGTAGCGCATCGTGAAAATCCAATTTTCATTTCTGGATGCTTGTCTCAAAAATTCCGACACAACTCTTTCAGATTGCAGAGTACTAATCTCTTCTGCAATCGTTCGCGCAGGCTAGAAGGTTGCTTAACAGAGAAGAAATCTTTTTTTCCTATTAGAATCCGACTATTCTCGGAGTCGAGATAAAATGTTTGTACTGTTGTCGAAGTGGTTGAATCAAGTACATTTCCAGCTTTGGCAGTAGGCGTCGATCACACTCCCGTTTCAGAGTATAGCTGTTTAGCGATTTGTACCATCCGTTTACTTTTATAAAACTCAGACATTACTTCGTTTATCAACAGAGTTTGTGACAAAACAGTGAGAAGCTGTATGCTATCTCGACGAGAAGTCGTTTTCTTATCAAATTTGTCGTAAATTTGCTGTATCATTTCATCGTACAGCCGACATTTCTTTTCTTCAACTGTCTTTGCAGATTCATTCAAACCAGTTTTCAAAAATTCGTTTACCTTCCCAATAACTTTCTGCTTTTTAGCAGAAGAGTATTTAACGATGTGTTTACGTTTCTTCTAAATTGGCGACTCATCCACGACTTCGAGCAATCTTTGAAGTCCACTATTGTGACTGGAAATTGCGAAACTTTGATATGATGAAGTTGCTTCAGACTTTCTTCAGTAACTGACGAATATTGGAAATAACCTCCAGTTTCACTTGTGTAATTTTTCGCGTCACTATCATCTCGATATACCGATCTGAGTTTATTTGTAGTGAAATTACCAGCATCGCATTTTGCTGAATGTTCAGGATCAAGTTGATTCATAGCGACATCAATAATATCCGATTTGTTAGAAAGTCCAGGTTGACATGGAAAATTCGATGCAATTCGATTTATCTGAAGATTCAAATGCACTTTCCGGTTCCGGTCCACATCGAATGTATTCAATTTATTTATTCGGTAGCGGAAGTCCATGCGAGGCTAGAGGTTGACATTGTATTGTCATTCGACATTGTTTACAAAGTAAAGTCCTAATGTCAATGATGGCTCCCTCTGGATTTCGTACATAGTCACCAGGTTCACGCGCGCACGCTTGTTTTTGTGATTTTCTTTGTTGAACGGATTGTGGCAGTAGTTTATCACCACTGCAAATAAACCAAGTGAACCGTCTATATTTGTCAAATGTAGACTTTTTCGAGTTGTTCATTAAACAGACCGTAGCTGTGATGAACCAGCTGGTTATCACGGTTCACGCCGACCATGGAGAGAGGCAGTTCCATCGACTAGACCGTCCAAACGGGGTGCTTCGCCCAATCATGTGCGAGTATGTGTCCCAACCAAAGCACTAATCAAATGCCATGAGATTTTCCAACTAAGCACCGATAAGCGGTGTCCAGTTCTGACGAAACGAGTTCCTATGGAAAGGAAGCGTCGACTATTTACAGGCTAACTACACATTTAATTGCCAGTGAACGAGAAATAAAGGCAATCTGAAAATTTAACTGAACGTTTCTCACGTGTTGAACTATGTTCAGTAAATTTTTTAATAAAATTCAGTAGACTCTAAGGGCCGAAAAAAAATAAAAACAGGTTTTTTCTCTGTTTTTTTGGCTATAAATGTTTCTTTACAAATCGGATCAATATTCCATTAGCTTTATTAAAAAGAGCGCTTTTTCCGATTAATAAGCGCTGGTCAGATTTAATTTTTGCTGTATTGGCACTTAAGGGACACACAATTAAAGGTATGTACAATATTTAATTTTTTTATTTTTCGATTAGGACTTAACACAAACCAAGTCTTAATTGCGGTTAATAACTATATGGAAATGTTTTAATATGATATAAGAAAACGATACATTAACGGACGAAAAATTTTGAAACCCCCGGCCAAAACCTGTCTCGCTACGCATGGAATACCCCATATATATATATATATATATGTGTGTGTGTGTGTGTGTGTGTGTGTGTGTGTGTGTGTGTGTGTGTGTGTGTGTGTGTGTGTGTGTGTGTGTGTGTGTGTGTGTGTGTGTGTGTGTGTGTGCGTGCGTGCGTGCGCGGGCGTGTGTGTGTGTGTGTGTGTGTGTGTGTGTGTGTGTGTGTGTGTGCGTGTGTGTGTTTTTGAAGAGAAGGCTTGTTCGAAGGTCATAATGGCCTTATATAGGCGAATTTTTTTTCATTTTTCTATTGTTTTTATTCTGTTAGCCTGAACGGTCAAGATTATTTTCAGCTCTACAGAATTGAACCGCGCTATACGGAGACAGGTGCGGTAGATCGGCAACTGCCCTTTTCTATTAGGTTTGTTCGCGCTAGCTGCAGTCTACACTCGGCAGTGTAAACGGAACTAGAGCAGTGCCTAGGGAGTGCAGTTTATTTCCTCGCGGGTAACATGGCGGTGACCTAGTGCACCACACCTTAACCTCAAACAACACGTCAGATTACGGAGTCTCATTTAACCGTTAAAGAGATATACGGTGTAACCTCAAGTTTATTGATCTCGTAAACTGATTACAATGGACGGTGTTATTGAAATTATTAACTTGTACTTGTAATTGCGCTCAGAATGGATGTATTGATACCAGCGTTACATAGAATGGAGTGTTAGTGATACGATTGTAGAAATCCAAAACCTTCACAAATGCACACGTTGTTGTCAGCATCAATGACTAAGCTGCCTTCTGAATCTTGGAACAGCACGGCTGACTTAATGTTTTATTCCTGTTCTATTTTAGCTTCTGTTTGCGTTGATAGTAGATTGAAACGTATCGTGATACTGCGAATTTATAATAACCACATGTCATTACATCTTGACCATTTTTTTATCACCTTGATAAATAGAAATTGATAATTATAATACTTTGTTATTTTGAACCTTTATTATTGATTATTTTTTTATCCGGTATTATGAATCTCCAAAAATGCTTCAGTCAAACGCTCTATGTCGAAATTACCAAGCAAATACGAGATGCAGCCAAAGAAGTTGCAGATTCGTCTGTGCGAATCGCAGGTGACGAAGAAAAAAAAATAACGGCAGAAAACGAGAACACCAAAAAAAGCTAATGGAATCGCCGTCTCCGGGGATGGTTCTTGGAGAAAAAGAGGTTTTTCTTCGCTGCAGGGTGTTGCGACACTTATCGGAATTTTGTCTGGCAAAGTTTTTGACATTATCGTCAAGTCGTCATTTTGTAAGGCCTACCAATCGTGGAGTGAAAAAATGGAACAGAAGAATATGAAGAATGGTACGCAGAACCATTTCATAAATGCACAAGTAATCACGAAGGAAGTTCTGGAAAGATGGAAGTAGATGGAATGGTTGAAATGTTCAGCAGATCTGAAGATTTACACGATATAAAATATTTTTATTCTGTTGGAGATGGCGATGCAAAAACGTTCAAGAGCATAATAGAAGCCTATTCGTATGGAGATTATGATACGTAAACGAAAATGCATTGCTCATGTTCGAAAACGAATGGGCAGCAGACTCCGCAACGTCAAAAAACAATAAAAAAGGTCTCGGAGGAAGGGTCAAATTGACTGCAAAATTGATTAACGATGTGACAGTGTTTTATGGATTGGCTGTGAGAAATAATTGCACGTCTATTGATGACATGAAGAAAGGAATCTGGGCCACATATTATTACAAACGCTCAACCGATGAAAATCCTCAGCATAAGAACTGTCCTTCTGGCAAAGAAACTTGGTGCACGTGGCGACAAGCCGAAGCTGCAAACATGCTCGACTCATATACCCATAAGTCTGCACTCGATAAAACTGTGGCAGAAGCGATCAAACCAGTGTATGAAGCACTTAATAATGACGAGTTACTGGAGAGATGTTTAGGAGGCTTCGTCCAAAATAATAACAAGTGTTTGAATTCTAAGATTTGGAAAATTGCTCCGAAAAATTCATGGAGTGGTTTAACGATTGTTGAAATTGCCGCATATATTTCGGCTAGCACTTTTAATGCTGGAACAGTCGCCTTTCCCCGAATTATGAAAAACCTTGGTATTACGATTGGACCCAAAGCGATGGAGACTTGCGAACATTTGGACGAATGATGCCTCACTGCTACTGGAATTCAATCTGAAAAGGCAATAAAGGAAGTAAGGATTGCCGCCAGAAGCGACAAAAAAACATGCTGGAGACGTAATAGATGCCGAGGAAGGCCCTACATATAGCGCAGGATGCTATTAAATAAGGTAAGAATGCATTAATAATAGATACCGCGTGGCGCGCTCGACCGCCAACTTCAAAGCAGTTTTTCCGCGATTCACTTTTTTGGACCTTGTGAAAGTGCTAACTCATGAACGAAGGTTCAGATCGATTTCAAATTTTTACAACATATTCTTAGTATCATCACCTATTGTGTGAATCGCAGAAACAAACATTTCAATGACACGAAAAAATATAAAAAATAAAATACCGACATAGAATTGAGCAAAAAGATTTGAGTGTCGAATTTTTATTATATTTAAAAAAAATAATATTGTTCGTACCCACTCAAGATACATTCATTATGCAATTATAGTATGCTCATTTTTTTCAGATGCCCACATCGTTGCTGAGAACTGTCACCATCAACGCACGCGAAAAAGAAAACATTGCTTTATTATGTTATATCTCCGCCATTTGTTAAAATTTCTGATTTTTTCTCTACATATACTTAACCATGTACATAAATTATCTGTAAAAAAAATGTTGTCAATATATGCGTGATTTTTTTTAACCGCGTCTGAAAAAGTAGCTACGAAAATCGGCGAAATCGCGTATTTAAGGCCTTAAAGAAATCGAATTAGAATTGGAAACTCGCACACTAAATTTCACTTCACTATAATCACAGTTTGTTGATGTGCGACTTTGTTTAAGCCACGCACCTCAAATCTAATTGTTTTGCATCTTGTTTTTTAGCCGTTATGTCACATGTCATTCATAGCAACATAGCATTGGCCATTGTCACGCTCCCGTGATGACGAAAGAAAAAAAACAGGCAGGCGGTCTCGTCGCTTGAACGGCACATCGTAGTGTGCAGGGCATCAGCTGTAGCGTTACATATAAACATACAGACAGAGTCTGGGCTTTTCTTAAGTTTATATATACAGTAGTAAATACTTTGGTTGTTGAGATCCGTTTTTTCTATTCGCTTCTTGAGAATTCGATAAATCGAGTTCAGAACCTGCATCATTCCATAGACTCTCCGCTTGCAATTGTGTTTGGGTGAACGGGAAAATGATGATTCCAATTATTACTAATATCTTCTGATTATAACTCATAACTATGTTCGACCAAATATCGTTAACAACACTGAAATGATGGTAGAAATGACTGAACATGTCCAATTATATTTTTTCAGATTTCGATACGCAGCGGATGGAAAGCACACCCCCAGAGTCTCTACGGATCTTAGAATCGTGAAATCTCATAGGTAGACGACGTTTCACGGATTACGAAAGTGTCTACGGGGTCATAGAAATAACAGAATCGAACGGTATACACACATGACGAAAACAAGTTCAGACGTATCAAACGTGGTGGTGATGACCTACGTAGTGCTTGAATAGCCATCTCCGTCCTACCGAACTCTGCAAAGACTGATGAGGGGAATATTTTTATACGACCTGAGCGAACCGAAGCAGTGAGCAATACTTGGCTATAAAGATCGCGGGCCGCCGACATTAATCACAGTGATTTCAAAGCTCAGCACCACGGAAATATACATGTGTCTTTATGTGTGAATTCAGCGGTTCGAAAAGTTGCGTGATTGATGCTTGTTAATAAGACATAACAACAATGAACTGAGTACAGATAGCCAATAAAAAAATATGGTCTCACCGTTTTCGTGACACCACGATAGTGCGATAATTTTTTCGACAAAAAATCGAATCATTCGAATATTAAGACAATCGAGTCGCAATGCTTAGTTCGAGGGATTGGGCGCGGTGGTGGAGTGGAGCACTTTTGGGTACGTTGCTCAGTTCTATGACACTCATGACGTTTGTCAACGCATGTCCGAATCGTTGCGCCTGTAAGTGGAAAGGCGGCAAGGAGTGGGTGGAGTGCGCGAACCGCAGCCTCATCGGTCTCCCTCAAGGTGCCCGTGAAGAAACACAAGTTCTTGACCTATCGAGCAATTACTTGGTACGTTTGCCAGGACAGTGTTTTCGTGTCCTCGGTTTGACTAATTTACAAAGGCTCTACCTGAGTAAGTCACACATAAATCAGATAGCACCGAAAGCCCTTGATAGTCTCTCGGGCCTCGTCGAGCTTGATCTGGCCGGTAACCTTATCAAAGATGTGCCATCGGAGACATTTGAGTCATGTCCTGGTCTCATGAGGCTCATTCTTAATGATAATCCCATACGTGAAATACACCGGCGAGCTTTTCGGCCGCTTGGTCAACTGACAAATCTTGAATTGAGCGAGTGCCAGTTGGTCAACATCGAAAAGGGGGCATTCGAAGGTCTTGAGTCACTCGAGTGGTTGAGACTCGACGGCAATATGCTCACTCACGTAGCCATAAAGACGCTTCCGCTCGGTGGTAATCTTCACGGCCTTACGTTGCACAACAATCCGTGGTCGTGTAGCTGTCTGTTGCGGCCTCTGCAGTCGTGGCTCACCGACTCCGCACCAGCAGCGCCTCAAGAGTCCGATCCTGTTTGCAAATCACCTCCCAGACTTCGGGGACGTCCCATCAAGATCATCAAGCTCAACGATCTGGCGTGTCTGCCACAAATAACTCTTAAGGACCGTGCGGACATCAACGAGGGAGCAAACGTAACTTTGAGATGTGATGTTTACGCCGTACCTATGGCCAAGGTTACATGGTGGTTCAATGGAGAATTGTGCAAACCTCAAAATGACACATTTGCCGCATTAACAGCCACCTACGTAAGGTAAATGTCAATATAAATTGTGTGTATTGTTATTGCATTAAATATAAAACACTATTTTTCAAAAGGTGAAGTGATGTCAGCTTTCGTGGGCATTTTCTATTGCAATCAAATTTTAGCATATCGCCATAAAAGAAGTACAGCGCAGAAGTACAACATATTGAACTTTATCTCCCGTGAAGTAAGAAAGCGGACAGAGAAATCGTACGCCCTACTATATGGTTCGGGTTTCCCCTTATCAATTCTCGACTCCATTAGGTTCTTCGCCTCGCTCTTATGACAAAGAGACACATTGAGCTGTTTTTTAAATTCTTTCTTATCGCCATCGTTTCAAGGATTCCCAGGATATGCCACGCGCGACTCGTAACTGTGTAACGTAGAAGGGAAGGGAATTGCCGATGTTCCGCTGGCTCAGCAGCATTAAACTAGAAACATATACAGCGGAACCATACTAGAAAAACCCCCGTCGGTCTCTTGGTTCGAAAGGACCTTCCAACGCCATTCTACTTACTTTCTTGTTTTCCGCGGTTTTCGAACTTTTCGTTTTTTTGCCAGCCCACCTCTGCCGCCACCGAAGAATATGAAAAGAACACTTTGCTCTGGCTCCTTTTATCTACTGGATTGCTTCACATGTAAAACTTTTGTAGCAAAACTGTAAACCACCCCGTAATCATTCCACGGAACATGCCGGGCTGACATGATATTTTCTTGTGCAAAGAGATTTTCGGGAGTTGTCGCCAATTATCCAATATTCACGATGCGGGTACTGAAATATTCACAATATCTAAGTCAAATCGTTGTAAAGAAAACTTAAAATGATTAAGATTCAGGGTAACGTTATACTTTTAAAAAGTAAAAAAAGAACGCCAAGTAACAAAATACCCCCGAAAACATTATTGCTTGTTTGATCATATACAAAATTCTGATTTATCTTGAAATATTTTTCAATTTTATTTAACGAATGCTTTTATTATATTTTTTCAATTAAAATGTACAAAAAAAGTGAAATAACTTTTTATAAAGTAGCCAAGCAAGTTTACTAAAAATGTAAACAAAATTGTTAAACAATTATATAAAAATACAACGTATTTACCACATAAGTACACTGGAAATGCCGTGCAACGACTTGGCGTGCATGGTTAAGAGAAATAGCTCGGGAAGATACACAATATATATATATAACCTGTAACAACGCATCAACTGCCAGTGTTATTAACAATGCGATTTCCTGCACCTTGCGCTAGTGTGATTCGGACAAGATAACATTGATATATAGTGTTATCGGTGTATATATCGGTCCACACAATTCACGTGACCGTGTCAGAGCTCCGTTATATCCACTATTGACGAATATTCGACTGCGCTCGGAAAAACCATCGAATATAGCGCAATGAATATCAAGAGAGATACTCAGATATTTCGTTTTTCACCAGCAAGACGACGGCACCGTAATTCGAATTTTAAAATTGCCGATGCTGTGGCTTAGAGACGGATACAATACACAAACAGACGGATCAATACATAAAAGTATATACGAAATATATTTCATGTAATGTATAAAGTTGTCTGATAGAGGAGAAAGAATATACTTTTATATATGGTATTAAATTATGCATAAAAAAAAAGATTTAACGTATCGTGTCGTCTAGGGGAACATCACTGATTTGATCCATACTTTGCGGGATCACGAAATTTGATTTCCAGTTACATAACAAATTGCAGCAGTCTATGTTTTTCCAACCTGAGAGTTAAGTAGTCGGAAAGACGAAATCCTTCGCCGAGCTATTTTTCTTAACCATGCATGCCAAGTCGTTGCACAGCATTTCCAGTGTACTTATGTGGTAAATACGTTGTATTTTTATATAATTGTTTAACAATTTTGTTTACGTTTTTAGTAAACTTGCTTGGCTACTTTATAAAAAGTTATTTCACTTTTTTTGTACATTTTAATTGAAAAAATATAATAAAAGCATTCGTTAAATAAAATTAAAAAATATTTCAAGATAAATCAGAATTTTGTATATGATCAAACAAGCAATAATGTTTTCGGGGGTATTTTGTTACTTGGCGTTCTTTTTTTACTTTTTAAAAGTTTTTAAAGGGGATTTCATATCTTTTTGAAAGGGGAAAAATCTTTTTTTCGTTCTGCGCCAGTTCAAAGAGGAGTGAATTCAAATATCTTTTCATTACGTGGTATTATTTTTTTTCACTTTTTCAAAGATTCTAAAAGGGTAAGATTTAAACAGATAGTTAAAAAAAAAGGACACGTCGTTTCTGAAAACTTGTATATTACCAAATGCTATAAATATTTTTTTTTAAGTCTTCAGTCCCTTCCACTATTAAATCGACGTATTTGCAGGGTGATTTACAAACGCCTATTAGTGAAATATTTATTCATAGTTCGCTTATTTGTATTCACATGCATGCATACAAATACAATTGTATTTACAAATATTCTGAACGTGTACAAATAAATTCACAGAAAAAAATTGGGAATACAGTAGAACCTCGATTATCCGAACCCTCAATTATCCGAACAATGGCTTAGTTTATCCGAACGCTCAATTATCCGAATGTTGGCGCGCAAGATACATTGTTGCTCGCTGCCACTGCCGTGAGCAACAATGAGCAACCCAACGCAACTTCTTCTCAAACGGCTGCGAGACTTAACCGCTCAAAAACGCGTTACGGCCGTTCGTCAATTAAAAATGGACGATTTTATTAAAAAAATATTAAAAGAGGCATTCGACTTTTTTCAGGTGTTTAATATATACAGTAGAACCTCGATTATACGAACCCTCAATTATCCGAACGATAACTTAGTTTATCCGAACGCTCAATTATCCGAACGTTGGCGCGAAAGATACATTGTTGCTCGCTGCCACTGCCGTGAGCAACAATGAGCAACCCAATGCAACTTCTCCTTCTCAAACGGCTGCGAGACTTAGCCGCTCAAAAACGCGTTACGGCCGTTCGTCAATTAAAAATGGACGATTTTATAAAAAATATATTAAAAAGGGCATTCGACTTTTTTCAGCTGTTTAATATATATATATATATATATATATATATATATATATATATATATATATATATATATATATTTTAACACCTGATATATGTATGTACATAAAAACAGTACATATATATATATTAAAATTTGACATGTACTGTACTGTTTTTATGTAAAAGGTTGTTGTTTATGATCTCGTCACAAATAACCCACGTTTCGATTATCCGAACTTTTGATTATCCGAACTAGTCTCGGTCCCAATTGGTTCGGATAATCGAGGTTCTACTGTATTCACAAAAAATGTGAATATTTACAAGAAATCCTGTGAATTAAAAAAAATTCAAATCAATATCTATGAATGCAAATGTATTCACAAAAAATTGTAAATACAAAAAAATTCACAAAATAAGTTGGGAATTTTTTCGTATTTAAGACAAATTAAAATCAAATTCACAATGATTAGATTAAAACGTATTCGATTAATACGTAAGAACTCACGTTACACCAAACGTGAGTTCTTACGTATTTTGAGAGAAAACATTGCGTCGAGGCGAAGAAATTTTTGCAAAAAAAGTGAGTTCCAAATATTACATCATAAATATGAAAAAATTCACAAAATGCGTTGTGAATTTCCTCAAGTTGAAGAAAATTAAAATCGAATTCACGACAATTATATTAAAATTTACGCCACAAGTGAGTTCTTATGTATTGTGAGAGAAACCATTGTGTTGAGGCAAAGGAATTTTCGCACAAAAAGTTTTGTGCAAAAATTTCTTTGTCTCGAGGCAATGTTTTCTCTCAAAATGCGTACGAACTCACTAATGGTGTAAATTTTAATCTAATTATTGTGAATTTGATTTTAATTTGTCTTAAATATGAAAAAATTCACAACTTATTTTGTGAATTTTTTTGTATTTACAATTTTTTATGAATACATTTGCATTCACAGATTTTGATGTGTATTTTTTTTAATTCACAGGATTTTTTGTAAATATTCACTTTTTTGTGAATATTCACAATTTTTTCTGTGAATCTATTTGTATGTTCAGAATATTTGTGAATACAATTGTATTTGTATGCATGCATGTGAATACAAAAAGTGAAGTATGAATACATTTGTATTTATATTCACATGAAAATCACGATGTGAATAAATTCATATTCGTATTTATAAATAGAATTACGCCCAAGTCTGTACGTCTTAATGATTTACTTTTTGATATACCGTCTCCATGTTTCATGAATTGCGCTTTGTTTGTTGCAGCAGGAGAAAACTTTTAATTAAAAAAACTAGAAATCAATAAAAATATTTAACGAAAATCCAACTTCATTGCGTTATTTTATTTGCGTGTTCAGCGAGTGGAATGCAAATCGATTTATTCATTGTAAACAAAAACCGGATGCACTTGGATAACGCGTCACATTTACCCTGCTGGAGGCTGCTCATGAATACACGTCTTTCCTTATATCGTTAAGAAGCTTCGGGTCAAATGATCAAATGTTACCATTTGTTCAAATTTATATAGTGGATTCGTTACATATACTGAATGCACCCTTCAAATTTTAATATTTGATTTCAATAATTTTGAATTGAATTTTTAATTTCCTAATTTAATTTTAAATTTGAATTCAACAAACAGTTTTTACATAAGAAGATGCCTAGACTCATGCCGATCGGCAGTTTTACACACGGAATAGTGTAAAAAATGTTAAGGATGTTATGAAAAAATGTCAAATCATTCAGTATACTACCAAAATTGTCACCCAAAAATTAAATGATCCGTCTACGGCATTTATTAAATATTGACTTTTATGTAAATGAAGACGTCAGTTTTTCTCCCGGCGACGAAACGGAGAGGTGGAGCGAGCCAACGTCGCATGAAGGCTTAATGGCACACATGTCTCAATGCCAATGGTCACTGTGGCCGGGCCATACTTTCAATAAAGCTCATTTTCAAAGAGAACTCATCTTTTTTTTCTTTCTTTTAGACAATTGACATTTATCGTTCAAAATGAATTCGGTTGAATAAAGGAATGTAAACACCGTGTAAAAATAATAGACGAAAATCAGTTATTTGTTAAATATTCGGGTTCGTGAAAGAAATACCTTAAAGTGCAGAACCATATATTTTCAAAACGCGGTTTTTCTTTTTTTTCATTTAACACAGTCAGATTGGTACGGAAAATTTGTATATAAAAAAAACTTTTCTTTTAGACAAGCTTTTATTTAATGTACTAAAAAATGTAAAATATTTTTTTTACCCAGTCACCTATATGTGACTATTAATAAAAGTTTGAGGGTCCCTACGTTTCAAATGTTTGATAAATGTAATCAATTCAGTTTCATTAACCATATTTAATTTGGCACAATAGAAATTAGAGAAATTATTATCACACATTTATACTCAGTTTCAGGATTTTTATTCAAGAAATCTTAGGTTGTTTTACAGTAAATTAAAACTAAAGCCGGTCTGACAAAAAAAAAGGTTTTGTTGACAATCATCTTATTTTAAATTTACATAATAGCCGATAATCACGTAACACATAAAATATGCAGCTTCAATCACACTTTCATGTTAACATTAAAAAGCGCACAATCATTCACAATCTGGCCTTCCTTGGCCAGATGGCACAATAGTTCTAAGGCCTTTTCATTTTATGAAAAATGCTAAAATTCATGTTTTAATCATTTTTATGTTATGTCAAGCTGGAAAAATGTCAAAAGGTTTCGTTGTCGCTCTCCGTACCGGAAAAGGGTTTCATGCCCAAATGTTGCTCGATTCGAGGCATCGAGTGACATGGAGTATCTGAAGTTTGGCTTTCCATAGTATTTGACACATTGAGCGCACTTGGGACGATAAACTTCAAGGCGTTGAACGACATAACCAAGGAAAGTCTTCGATGCAGGTGTGGCACTCGAAGATTTCTCGGAGATGGCGGACTATCATCGTTCCATGTAGACATAGATTGTGCAGCCGCAACAATGAAATATGGTGATCACCACAGTATGAAAAGAATGGCGAGGCATATGAAAGCGCTGTCAGGCTTGAGTCTGTGAGATCGAGCCAAACATTAGGTGTTGTCCTAGAACACGATTACGCGACAATCACAGGTTCGCACCAATTTTATTCGTATGAACCCGTGATCAAATGTACAGGTGTCGATTGCATCGCATGTATGTTAATTAGGCTGCCTATTCGATACCTGTATGTTTGATCACGGGTTCGTATGAACAAAATTCGCAAGAACTTGGAATGGTCGTGTAATGGCGTTCTATTTTACATGTTCTATTGGACGCCGTTGGGGATCTAGGTTTATATATCGTGTTGCACAAAGCCTTTATTTCTCATGAGAGATTTTTCAGCGATGAACAATATTTCAGGCAAAATAATTGTCAAGCTCTGCGTCAATATAAATTCTACAGAGCCGAATGCATTTTCTACAAAAAAGAACTTCATCGTCTATGACAAGATTCTGTTCAGAAAATTTTGAAGATATGTTCATAAAATGTTAATGGAACGAGGTTATGAACACACAAATTGGTAACCCGGGAAAAAAAGATCATATCTGAACATATCTGAATCATATCTGTAGAATCAGATATGATCAGACAAGAGATTTGGTCATATCTGTTCATATAGTGTCATGACAGATCATGTATGCTTATATCTGAGCATATCTGTAGAATCAGATATGATCAGACAAGAGATTTGGTCATATCTGTTCATATAGTGTCATGACAGATCATGTATGCTTATATCTGAGCATATCTGTAGAATCAGATATGATCAGACAAGAGAATTGGCTATATCTGTTCATATATTGTCATGACAGATCATGTATGCTTATATCTGAGCATGTATGATCATCCCGAGAAGAAATTATCAGACCAAATCACATCTGATTATATCTGGATTATATATGATCCAGATATGATTGATCATATCTGGATCTTGTCTAATCATGCATAAGAAAAATGGCCATATCAGAGCATACATGATTAGATTTGACGATATCAGAGCATGTATGATTAGATTTGACGATATCAGACCACCCGGGAAAAAAAGTTCATGCCTGAGTGGATATGTTCATATATGTTTCAGATATTGTCATATATGTTTCAGATATCGTCATATATGATTCAGATATTGTCATATATGTATCTGATATGTTTATATCTGACATTTTACAGTATCATATATGATTAGGTCTGATCATATTCCACATCACATATGCTTAAAGTAGATCATATCTCATCACATATCCCGGGGAAAATGGTCATATCTGAGCAGATATGCTCATGTAGGTGTTTATCTGCAACATAAATGAATCTCATCTGATCATGCATGGTCAAAGATGAACATACATGTATTTTTATGCGCTCAGGGGTAGCTCTATATCTGGTCAGATATGATCGCGCATAAGTAAATATGTGCAGATATGAATTTATAGCTGAACATGTCTGCCCATATGTGGTCATGTCTAATCAGATATAGTACAATTCACGACTACATTCGAGCTCACACATGAATAGACTTGAATATGTGCGCGCATGCATGAACATATCCAACCAGGTATGGATGAATACGTTCAAATATGAATCAATTGATGAAATATGAATCAATTGATTCATATTTGATTAGATCTGATCACACGTGGGCAAGCATGTTCAGCGATGATCATATATATCCAATTGGATGAATTCGAGTATAATTCCATATCTGGGCAGATACAATCGTACATGGGCAAATATTTTCAGACCTGATCATGCACGAGTTGGGTTCGGTTGCGTATTCATCCATACCTGGTTGGATATGTTCATGCATGCGCGCACATATTCAAGTCTATTCATGTGTGACCTCGAATGTAGTCGTGAATTGTACTATATCTGGTTAGACATGACCACATATGGGCAGACATGTTCAGCTACAAATTCATATCTGCACATATTTACTTATGCGCGATCATATCTAACCAGATATAGAGCTACCCCTGAGCGCATAAAAATACATGTATGTTCATCTTTGACCATGCATGAACAGATCAGATTCATTTCTGTTGCAGATAAACACCTACATGAGCATATCTGCTCAGATATGAACATTTTCCCCGGGATATGTGATCAGATATGATCTTCTTTAAGCATATGTGATGTGGAATATGATCAGACCTAATCATATATGATACTGTAAAATGTCAGATATAAATATATCTGATACATATATTACAATATCTGAATCATATATGACGATATCTGAAACATATATGACAATATCTGAAACATATATGAACATATCCACTCAGGCATGAATTTTTTTTCCCGGGAATGACATATAGAAGCTAGGTTATGCTCTCAGGGCACACAAAAGCTACACATGCACGTCTGTCTGCAAATTTTTTAATGATTTTATATAAGCAAGTGAAAGAAATGAGCACATTCTTGTTTTTAACTTACTCTGTATCTATTTGCGTATCGTCCTCGCTGTTTCTCCGACGGTTTCCGCGCGAACGCCACGGCTAATATACGCATGTTAGGATCAAGTAAATAATCCACACCTAAATTTGAACGACGTGAACCTTTGTTAAATAAATTTTTGGCTCTAATAAGAGCCGTTTGTTTTTTTTTTCACATCCACGCTCGACTAACCGAGTTTAGTTACTCGAGCTGTCAAAGCGACTGTATTAGAATACATATATATATATATATATATATATATATATATATATTGCAAGCAGGGTGTAGTTCGAGTCGTGCCGTTCGAGAGAGCGGTGGCGTTGCTGTGCCTGTTGCGCTAAAGTGTTAATCAATTCACAGAACGGTGTATGTGTTATATTAACGACATGAGCCAACGACTTTATTTCATTCAATGAAAGACAATGGACGAGTGTTGAAAAATTTTTGGGGTAAAAAGTCACCCGAAAATTCGGCCGTAAATTATGAGATCCCGAGATTGAGTGGACAAATCGAAAAACAGCCCGAACAAAATCGATAGGAAAAAATCACATTACATTGGTAAACTGTCATTAGATTTTCGAGTTGTTGCCGCGTTTTCGCATAATATCGGAACAAAGTTAAAACGTCGTCTGCTAGAGCCCAACTTACTGTATAAAGAGTCGCGGCGTGTCGTCAGTCGGTCAGTGGCGTCGAGATCGGTGGAATCGATCAGTGGCGTAAAATTTTTTTTTTTTATTACTTGGCGTCAAGACGCTGCCGCGTCTCTTGATAGGAGTACACCTAAGCTTCAAAGCGGTGAAAAAAACAAAGAAATACATTTCACGAATTAGTTTTTGCTTTAATTAGAAGAATATCTCGTATTCTAATTAAATTATGAGCAAAAATTGGGAATCTTTTTTTAACAACAAATTAAAAACTAGAAAACGGAATTTGCGAGCTCTTACATGAGACATACAGGCCCTTAAGAATACGCACGGGGTTCGATAAGAATACGCAAGCATCAATCGACACATAAATCACCAATAAAGTTGCCCACATATGTATGAGCGGTGCATTTCTAATGCCGCCAAGCACTCTATACTTCTAATGCACTTCAAACACTCAATCTAGACTTCACATAATGGTTCTTCGTATTCTTCTTTGTAGACGTTGTAAAAAAACGTTCGATTGCCAATAACCGAGTTAACAATTAGAGGAACGAAACGTCAAAAGTCAGTCTTCGGTCAGCAACCGAGGTGCTCGGTCTCAAGGCAATTAAACATAGGGTAAATCAAATGTTGCCTATTTATAATAAAGTTAAATAATTGTAAGCTCATAATTCCCGAGTTAGAAATTTACTCGTCATTAGGAAGACCCCAGCTACCAGTCCTCGATCGCTCGATTCCAGCCACCATTCCTTTTCGAGGACGTAGCTCTCAAGGCACACATTTTGGCGCGATTCAGCGGCACAACAAGACATACAAAATACTATATACAGGGTGTCCCTCTTATCTCTGCCCCCCGAAATAACCTGGTAATTATCGACATCACAAAAAAATGTTCCAGAAAGAAGTTGAACGCTGTGAAGGGGGCCATCAAATGCGACTAATTATTTTTATTTCCGTGGAGGCACTGACGCACGGCGAAGGTCACCTCTACTTTTTTAAAAATGGAATGGAACTTTTTTTTTCAACCATCTTGTGAAGCACCTCAAGCCGCATAAGCCGCAGTTAGGGGTCAAAGTTGTTCGAGGTCGTTCGAAGTCAGTGTCGATGAAAATCCGATCGATACCAAAAATATTTTCAAATTTATATTCTATTTTAATAGATGTTCAAAATGACCTCCACCAACCTCCAAAAATGTTTGCAGTCATACAGTCAGGAATTAAGACACTGTTTCGATCGTAGAATGCTTTCCGGAGTGTTGCTGTTACACGCATTGGTCATGCGTTCTCGCATGTTCTCCGGTGTTGTGTGCATATCTTGATAAACTTGATTCCTTAACTGAAATTGAAATTTTTTATTTCATTTTTCAGCTTCTTAAAGCATCAAAAATCGCTCCTTAAAATTTTATGAAAAAATTCTGAACAGAAAAAAGTTACAGCGATATATAGCACTCTAGGTCGGAGCGCGTTAGGTAGCCCACGCTCGGTTCCCGCGCGCGGCAGCTGTATACCTCCACTCTCTACAAAACTGGGGTCCTTTTGTGTACTAACGTATACAGATCTTGACCTGGCCTCTAAACGCGTTCCCAGTTCTATTCCGATTGTCTCCCGGAGCGTTAAAATGAGTCCTTACACGAAGGGAAAGAAGAACACGAAAGTAAAAAAAAAATATATCAGAAGAACATCGCACGATTTTACAAGAAATCAGTATACATCGGAGCACAGCACACTATTCAGAAGCACATCTGCACAGAAATTATCATCGAATACAAATTGCGACGTAAAACGTGATGATAGTTTTCATTTCTGTATACTGGCATTTTCCCTCGTTTTCTCGGCCTTATCGATTATGCTGAAATGTAAAACTTGTGACAAAGACGTTGTGTTTACCAAGACCGGGATTCAAGGAATCGGCTTCAAAATAAATATTGCTTGCGAGTGCGGTGATCGACAAATAAACTCGTATAATTTCATAAACACTGGATTCGAAATCAACCGACGAATCGTGTTTGTTTTGAGATTGCTTGTCGTCGGTCGTAGTGGCTTGGAACTCTTGTGCGTTGATGGACTTGACATCGAATTTTAGTGCAACGACTTATTATAGTCTTCTATCTAATGTTGAAATTGCAGCCAAAGCTGTCACCGATGTTTGTCTAAAGAAAGCTGACCAGTAGGAAAAGCAGAGAAACAAAGAGAACGGTTTACCAGAGGATGAGCTAACGGTTTCGGGAGACGGCACCTGGAGTAAGCGTGGCTATAGTTCTCTCATCGGCGTTTCTACAGTGATTGGAAAATATACGAACAAACTTTTAGATTTTCCGTGTCCTCAAAAACGCGCAAAAGTTGCGAAATTATGGCAAAAAAATTGAATTGTGCTGAGTTTGACATATGGTACGAAAGCGAGCATAGCGAAGAGTGTTCTGCTAATTATGAAGGTAGCTCCTCCGGCATGGAACGTCAAGGCATGATAAAGATTTTTGAAAATTGTTTGAAACTCCATTTGGCGAAGTATGTGTACTACATAGGCGACGGAAACTCGAAAACTTTCACAAATTTGTTGCAAGCTGAAACGTACGGAGATTTTATAATAAAAAAAACTCGAGTGCGTCTTGCATGTTGGAAAGCGAATGTTCCGTCATTTGAAAGACGTAAAAAAATCGCTGACTGAGATTAAAAAATTAAATAAAGGTGAAGGAAAGAAAAAACAAGAAGCAGAAAAACAAATGGCTTAAAAAAAGAGAAGACCAAGATCAGTCAAACAACCGCGGAAAAGAAGAAAAATCAGTAAAGTCCCACCATCGCCAGCAAAAACAACCAACTTCACTGGAAAAATTATGAAACAAATATCGATTAATTAAAGTTTGGCTATCCAGTGGAATCCAGATTCTAAGGGAAACATGAAAAAAGACATCTTGGCCGGCTTTTATCATGTTGTTTTTACGGATGATGCACCGCAGCATCAACACTGCAATACAGACTTGTGCAAGTACCTGCAAGCTCAAACCGATAACAAGCCTAAGCAAGGAGGTCCAGGAGATGGTAAAACCAGTTTATGAAAAACTATGCGACGACGAATTGATTTCACGGTGCTTAGGAAAGAATACACAAAACAACAAAGAGTGCTACAATAAGACGCTTTGGGCGATCGTTCCCAAGCATACGTTTGTAGGCTGAATCCCAAAAATGCGATTTTTGGGATTCAGATCGGCTTTCGAATACTCAATATTTTACGAGTTTCCCGACAAATAGAAGGAAAAGAGACCAATTTGAGGATAGACCATCACACTTCGTTGGTCCTTAATGGATTTTCGCTGAGAAGGCGATATGTCGGAGCAGATGAAATTATTGCTAGACAATATGATCTTTGTCGCTAATAAAAGAAACCTTTGCTGAAAATTCTCTGTCTGGCTGGCGTACGGAGACGGCCGAGTTAATATGACCGTCGTCTGTCATCAAGAGATGGTCCCTCAATAAAATTTAGAGCGGGATCAAATGACACAAGCCAGCCGAAGGAGAGGACAGAGCGTGCAAAGGGGGAACGTACTCCAAGTGACGGCGTTAAGAATTTTCTCGTGGTCAGTGATTCCTTTTTCTATTGGAAGGAAATGGAAAGATGTTGTAGATCTCGGAAGTCTGATTTAATCAAACGTATTATAAAACAAAGGAATATGAGACGAATATCCGCAGGGGTCAGGTCACTCGTGATTATTTAATCGTAACGATCAATTATTTTTTTTCACGTACGCATTCAATTATATTTATAAAAAATGTGTCGAAAAAAAAAATGTATGCATACTATTATAGTGCGAATACTTTTACATAATATGACAAAAATTTGTGAACGACACTCATTGCGATGAATCAGGGTTTTGAGAACCACGGTTGCGAGTTGTACTATCGTCTAATTGCGTAGAAAGACCACGCGTAGTTTCTCACCAAAAAGCGTTCATGTATTTACCTTACTTTAAGATTTATTAAATGATAAATATTAGCCCATATGGCGACTCGAAACGATAGCACGAAAACTCCGGCGGTTGATAAACAAAATATCCAAATCGACCCGGTCGTAAAATCGACAAGGCCCGAACCATGGGCACTTCGCCGCGCACAATACCTCTCTATTCTCCCATCCCAGTATTTTCGAGATCAAGAACATAGACCCAATTCTTAGTAATGCAGCATCGATCGTAGCCCTTGCCCAATGAGAAATTTCCCAAATTATTCCCCCACTGTAATTTAACCAATCATGTGAGACGACCTATCTTTTATGCAATATTCTCCAATCTACAAGAGACGCATCACCAACAGTGTGTGCCCCTACTCTCTCAGAATCTGTATCGCCTAATTCTTACGCCGTGAAAAAGAAAAATCTTAAAGTCAGTCTGCCAACCGAATCCCGAGTAGTCAGTTCCTGTTGGTCTTCTATAACTGTAATCGGAGAAAAGTCTCGTAACATTTTTTTTATCAAGTTAAGTTCGTTACTTCGAGTCTCCGTCGATTTTTCTTTGAAGTAAGAAAATAGTCGTCGTTCATCTTTTTATAATTAGTGTAATCGCAGTCGTAGTAAAAGTCGGTTTAATGTGAAAACTGTGAAAAAAGAGTAAAATACAAGAAAAAGGATCAAGAGTCTAAGACTGCATTTCTACATCTTAACTACCTGGCCATCACGAATTCCTACACTGATTCACGCAGCAGAAGCAATTGGATTTCACCCATTCCATTTCATTTGCACCAAACGAGTAAGTAATCATGAATATTTTCACACACGTAAGGGAAGAGATGGGGATGCTCTCCCATTTCAACGATCTTGCGCGTGTCCTTAATTAGACGCTCAATAGCTTAGAATTTATGCAACCGCGCTTTTTTCACCCTGACAACATTCTGATCGTATAATTGGTAATAATGTTTCGAAACCCGAGAAATTTTGCTTTTCAAATAGTTCGTAATGAAATCCACCGTCTTTTTCAACTTGGAATTATTTCTCTTCATTTTTAACTAAATATTTCACGTTTGTATTATTTTTTTCTCTTAATAACGAGTCATGATTTATAATCGCGAATCGCACTCTCAAGCCCATCCTGAGCAATTTTCCGCAAGGTTAGGCTCGAAACAGGGCAACTTGTCCTAACATAACGTGGATTCTCTGAATAACGAGTAAAGGGAGAGATCGCTCTTCTTGACCGAGATGGATATCCGCCAGTTAGGACGTAACAATTTTTTTCGGGCTCGTCGTAGATAGAGAGTGCTGCGCTATGAATAGAAGTTTTATTTCCTGTATGTCGATATTCAGTAACATAATGAATGTTATTAATTTTGTGAAAAGTTTATCCGTAGAATTGTGCATTCGGAAAATCCATGACTCCTTGAGCTGGGCCGATGTCCGCCCTCAAAATTCAGTAGACCCTATAACATTCCTATCGTGTTCATGTTGCGGGAGACTCGGTCTAAAAAGGTTTTGGACGAATCCATAGTTCATCAATATCCAGACGAAAGGCGCATAAGAAAAGAATTTCAAGCAGAGACAGAATCGACAGAAAAACGTAGCCATGAAAATCTTACGGCGATTTGGAAGGAAGATATCGAACATGAGGTATCGTCTTTTCTAACAGATGATGAGGATCTTCCAGTTAAGGCAGAAGGAAGTGATAAGAAAAATTTAGTATCGGATGATGATCCTTCAGGATGATAACTTAAAAGAGGACGAACTAGATGAGGCTTTGAATACAATTTTATCTCCCGTATAAAATAAAGGTTTTTGGCCATCAGAAATTCTCAAGTTAACGCCCTAGGGCCGTTTCCACAAAAATCATCTATAAAGAGTTGGTCGGTAGCATCTATTTTAAAATGTTTTGGATCTTCAGGGGATTTGTCTCAAAAAATTGAAAAACTCTCAGTAAATTATATTGAACAACCAAGTGTTTTCAAAATGGCTCAATTATCTCCGGAAGGGCTAACCTCTTTGCGGGAAGCGATGAAAGTTGTGCCCGATTTTGACGGTAAAAAAGAATCACTTGGGCGTTATATAGCTGCAGTTGAGGATACGCTCACCAAAGCGGGAGTGGCCTATGAGACCCAGCTATTACGACGCATAAAAGGAAAATTACCCCCAGCTGTTCGGAATAAGATTTCAAACATAACATTCGCCTCAATTAAAGAATACCTTAACTATCTCCGTGATACTTATGATCCGCCTAAAGACCTGTAGCGATTAATTGCTGATCTTGGCAATACTTATTAGAAAGTAAATAAAAGCGTAGATGATTATGTAGATCGAATTCGGTATTCTGCAGAAAAGATATTAGAAGCATACGCCACGGATGAAACGGTGACACAAATACAAAAAAAATAAAGTTAATTGTATGGCACGAAAAATTATGACTCGAGGTTTATTGGTAGAAGTAGAACAGCGCATGGTGCCCACGGTTTCCCTTAGCGATGCAGTTAATAAGGCAAAGGCCGTAGAACGCCAGCTTGCGGGCATAAAACGGATAAGAAAGGTCGAGACTTCCAAGCCAATCGCAACGGACAAACTGGAGAGGAAGGCTAGTATTCATTATATGAAGCCAGATGAAATAGAGGCAAGTAGGAAGCAAGGCAACTCAAATGTCCCAGGCACCGTAAGCCGCCACCTGTGCGGCAGTTCAAGGTACGCTGCGAACAAGTGTCGAGGTCCGCCAGGTCCCATGGTGACGTGTCAGGCGTGCACTAAAGTAGGTCACACAGCTGACAAGTGTCGGAGCGTTGGCCCGTATGCATCGCCCGTAGCGCCTATGGTGATTTGCCAAACGTATGGCAAATCAGGAGATACAGCAGGGCAGTGTCGCTCAGGATCTACCATGGCTAATGATCAAAGTTTAACTATTTGTCAACTGTGTAATAAGAGAGGGCATACGGCCGATAGATGCTTTCAAATTCCCTGTCGTCATTGTGGCCGAACGGGGCACGAACCCGACAATTGTTATCAGGCTCAACGGATTGGTACGGCCAATTGCAAGTGGCATAGATTTTCAACAACCATTGAAAAGGTTTGCTGCCAACCCAGTACCTACAATGCAATGTTATCGATGTCAGGGATGGGGACACGCGGTTCAGAATTGTGGTACCCAGGGTTTTAATCAGGTCAATCAGGGAATTTCTGGGCCAAATCCTTTCGCGAATGGTCATATGATGAACCGCGGTGGTATTGCTTCATATAGTCAGATCCTGGCAACCTCTCCCCCGGAGGTGCCTCGCTATTGCAAATCGGCTGGTCACATTTTCGAGGAATGTCAATTGCGAGTTGCAAATAATAGGGGGGCAACTCTTACGTGTGGGGAAGGAATAATCATTCAACAGGGTTTAGTGCGGCTTCTATCCAGGTAACTAACACCAGAGATCAGGAAGTTGAAATCATGATACCCATGGTGACGTCTTCGAGCTCTCCACCTTCCTCGCTTCTCGGCACTATTTTTATAGTGTCGAGAATTTTGAAAAGGTTGGTAACAGTGCAGCCAGATCACGCGTAAAAGTTACCCCCTCCCTAGTCTCTTACGCGCCCATCACACAATCATAGTAGCGCGTGTCCATGAGCGAGCGACGCTCGGACGTCCTCAGAAAGAGCCGAGCACGGTGGAAGTGTCCCGACCGCGCCTTCGACAGCTACACCAACACATGGACGCTGAGCACATTCATGTGCGGCCAAGCCGAAACGAAGGCTTCGAGGAAAAAAGCAATCTGAGCCCGACTAGCGCGTGACGTCACCCAACGACACGCGGGAGGCTTTTAGATGATTTCAATGCTTATTTAGCTCTTGATTCTCTGCGTTATTAATGTATACAAAAAAATGTATCGCGCACTCTGATCGCTTCTTTTTTGTTTATACGTTAATTTAAATATAATAATAAATCTCAATTACAACTTATTTATCTTATATAAAATTGTTTACGCTTTACTCACACCCGTCCTTATGCCAAATAAATTATAATTCAAAAAAGTAAGCGGAAACATATTTATATTCGTATTATTATATTAATTCTCATACTTTTATCAAGCCATAAAGCATTATCCCCAAAAAGAAGCCAATCATCCATCCGGCCGCGATTCGTAAGTACCAAAAAGTGCACATATTCTACAAGCGATGAGATGGTCCGTTGGTAGCGTTCCTGGCTTCGGTCCGCAGGGGCTCCTAGTGTAAATTGTTCTCCAAATTTTTCATAATTTCTCATATTTTAGCCGTATTTGAGATTTTCGGAAAAAAAATGATTTAAAACAGATTCAAGTTCTGGTCTATTTCCCAAAAACACATCTTTTTTACTGCAAATTCATGATTCCTCATTTTTTCCCGGAAATTTCTCTTTTCCTATAACCTGAGTGAACGGCTGCGAAAATATTCGGAGAAAATTTAGAGATGAAAAAAATGACATTTTTGTAAAAAAAACTTATCATTTTTTTCCGGAACTTTTTCTTTTTCCTATTGAGTGAACGGCTGCGGAGATATTCGGGGAAAAGTTATAGATGAAAAAAATGAGATTTTCGCAAAAAAAACTTACATTTTTTTATCCCTCGTAATTCTGAGAAATAATGAATTTCCGAAATGTTTGCAAACATTATTTTCCTTAAGGGGTGACACCACTGTAACGGCCTGCCATGCAGTGTTTTAGATAAATAATACTTCAGGTAATTATTAAGCATATATTGAAGTATATTGAAAAAAAATTTTATGGGAAAATATTACGAAATGACGACACTGCAGCAAATTCTTCCGAGGCATGTTGAACTTAAGGTACTATACGGCACGTAGTATAATAACTTGTGCCAATTTTCATCTGGACAAAATATTTTTTTAATCTGATGAGTGTAGCTAGTGAACCACGTAGGGGATTTTATAAATATTGATTTTTGAGTAATTGGTGAGTATTTGACTAAAAAATGTTCATCTAGACCTAATTAAACAAAATTCTTTTTTTATATTAAAATTGGCACAGTTATACTGCGTGCCGCAGAGTTTCGACATGCTTCAGAAGAATTGCTGCAGTGTCGCCATTTTGTAATATTTTCGGATAAAAGTTTCTAGCAATATACTTAAATATATGCTCAATAAATACCGCAAGTATTATTTGTTTATCACATTTTCTTCCGCCAAAACAAAATATCAAAAAATACGCTTCCTGTAAGGCCGTTACAGTGGTGTTACCCCTTAAAGCATTCATATAATTTCCGACATTTTCCCGTGATCGTAATTAAGATGATGAAATATTCGGAAAAATTCGGAGAAATTCGGAGAAACTCGGATGTTTGCGTAAAAATAATACTCCGCAAAACTCCGAATTCTTCATATTTGTTCCAATTCGTAGAAAAATTCGGAAAAAAATCGGAATTTTTCAGAAAAAAATTTGCACTAGCGGCGCGGGATCGTTCCCAGCGCTCAGTGCTTTTTTTAAATAATTATTATTACTATTAATCCTTATTTGATTAGTTATTTTTATTAGTTATCATTATTATTTTAATTAGTTATCTTTTAGTATCGAAAAATGTATCGCGCACTCTGACCGCTTATATTATTAGTTTGTACGTTAATTCTAATATAATAATAAATCGAAATTACAACTTATCTTCTAAAAAATTGTTTGCGCTTTGCTCACATCCGTCCCTATGCCAAATAAATTGTAATTCATAAAAGTAAGCGGTAATATATTTATATTCGTATTATTATATTCATTCTCATATACTTTCATCAAGCGATAAAGCATTATCATAATGCTTTATCGCTTGATGAATGTATATGAGAATGAATATAATAATACGAATATAAATATATTTCTGCTCATATACTTTCATCAAGCGATGAAGCATTATCATAATGCTTTATCGCTTGATGAAAGTATATGAGAATGAATATAATAATACGAATATAAAAATATTTCCGCTTACTTTTATGAATTACAATTTATTTGGCATAGGGACGGGTGTGAGTAAAGCGCAAACAATTTTTTAGAAGATAAGTTGTCATTTAGATTTATTATTATATTAGAATTAACGTACAAACTAATAAAATAAGCGGTCAGAGTGCGCGATACATTTTTCGACACTAAAAATTAACTAATTAAAATAATAATGATAACTAATAAAAATAACTAATCAAATATGAATTAATAGTAAAAATAATTTTAAAAAAAGCACTGAGCGCGGGGAACGATCCCGCGCCCCTAGTGCCCATTTTTTCTGGAAAATTTTTCCGAATTTTTCTATGTATTGGAACAAATATGAAGAATTCGGAGTTTTGCGGACTATTATTTTCACGCAAACATCCGGGTTTCGCCGAATTCTTTAAAATTTTTCCGAATATTTCATCATTTTAATTATGATCACGGGAAAATCTCGGAAATTATATGAAGACTTTATGGGGTAACACCACTGTAACGGCCTTACAGGAAGCATATTTTTTGATATTTTTTTTGGCGGAAGAAAATGTGATAAACAAATAATACTTGCGGTATTTATTGAGCATATATTTAAGTATATTGCTAGAAATTTTTATCCGAAAATATTACAAAATGGCGACACTGCAGCAATTCTTCCGAAGCATGTCGAACGTCTGCGCCACGCAGATAACTGCCAATTTTAATCTAAAAAAAAAAGAATTTTGTTTTATTAAGTCTACATGAGTGTAGCTACTGAACCCCGTAGGGGATTTTCGATAAGTTAGTTTAAGCAATAGTTATTAAAAAATAAATGTCTCAAAAAACAAATTGAACATGTTTAGTCAAATACTCGGCAATTACTCAAAAATCAATATTTCTAAAATCCCCTACGTGGTTCCCTAGCTACACTCATCTAGATTTAATTAAAAAAATTATTTTGTCCAGATTAAAATTGGCACAAGTTATACTGCGTGACGCAGAGCACCTTAAGTTCAACATGTCTCGGAAGAATTTGCTGCAGTGTCGCAATTTTGTAATATTTTCCCATAACATTTTTTACAATATACTTCAATATATGCTTAATAATTCCCCCAAGTATTATTTGTCTAAAACGCTTCGTGGCAGTGGTGTTACCCCTTATTGAAAATAATGTTTGCAAACATTTCGGAACTTAATTATTTCTCAGAATTATGGGGGATAAAAAATGTAATAAGCTTTTTTTACGAAAATCTATTTTTTTTGTTATTGGTTTTCGCGTTTGTTACCTATTCTTTCCCCTCATTTCGCCCGTTTCTTTCCTCTACTGTTTTTTACTCCTTTTTTCTCCATCTATCTCCCTGTTCCCCCTCTTGCGGCCCCCTCTTGCAGCCGACTTCCCCCTCTGTATTATATTCATCATGACATTTCTGTCATGGGTATAGGGAATCTGCGGAAAACCTACACCAATACAGCCGGTCATCGAGTTCACCCCCCAGTCGTGGAACTAGTCTTATTTCGCCGCGAAATGCCGAAGAAAGATATTTCACAACGAAATGTACGCGACTGGGATTCGAATATGTCCGCAGCCGTTCACTCAGGTCATAGGAAAAAGAGACATTTCCGGGAAAAAAATGAGAAACCATGAATTTTCAGTAAAAAGAAATATGTTTTTGGGAAATAGACCAAAACTTGAATATGTTTTAAATCATTTTTCTCCGAAAATCTCAAATACGACTCAAATATGAGAAATTATGAAAAATTTGGAGAAACATTTGCACTAGGGACCCCTGCGGACCGAAGTCAGGAACGCTACCAACGGGACCATCTCATTTCTTGTAGAATATGTACACTTTCGGGTACTTACGATTCGTGGCCGGATGGATGATTAGTTTGTTTTTGGGGATAATACTTTATCGCTTGATGAAAGTATGAGAATTAATATAATAATACGAATGTAAATATATTTCCGCTTACTTTTTTGAATTATAATTTATGTGACATAAGGACGGATGTGAGTAAAGCGTAAACAATTTTATATAAGATAAATAAGGTGTAATTTAGATTTATTATTATATTTAAATTAACGTATAAACTAAAAAAATAAGCGATCAGAGTGCGCGATACATTTTTTTACATTAATACCGCAGAGAATCAATAGCTAAATAAGCATTGATATCATCTAAAAGCCTCCCGCGTGCCGTCGGGTGAAGTCACGCGCGAGTCGTGCTCACATTGCTTTTTCCCACGAAGCCTTCGTTTCGGCTTGGCCGCACATGAACGTGCTCAGCGTCCATGTGTTGGTGTAGCTGCCGAAGGCGCGGTCGGGAAACTTCGACCGTGTCGACTCTTTCCGAAGACGTCCGAGCGTCGCTCGCTCACGGACACGTGCTACTATGATTGTGTTACGTACTGAACGGTACCCCGGGTTTCCCGAGTGAAATATTATTTTGTGGGCTGCTCTGCTCGTCCCATACGGGCCCGAGTTCTCTGGGAGGATAAGGGGGAGGATGCCAGAATACTTTGGTGCTTTCGATTATATCATGGTTTATTTATTAACAATAGCCGACTTACAATGTTGTTGACGCCTGAATGAGTAAACACACCTACACACCACACACATACACAACACACACATCCACACCACACACATACACACCACACATATACACACCACACACATACACACCACACACATACACACTCACTAATTTTAATAATATAGAACTGGCATATTCGATACAAAATACGATGATTGAACGGCGCGGCTTGTGTTATGTTTTCAATTTGAAAGAATGGAATTAGATGTAATAAAGATTGCGTCTCTATCGCGGCGGTGTCGACTGCGAACAAGTCTGACAATCCTGTGCACCCACCTTTTGCACCGGGTTCACTAGGGGATACTATCCACCTCTCAAATGCAAGGGAATTATGGTTGCCGCGGAACGCTTTATGCGTGAGTAGGAATCCGTGCACAGGAAACAACCTCGTGGACGCGGTACTCGCGACACCATTTTAACGACCGAAGACTGACGGACGCGAACCCGTGAAGACGCGGGAGTCTGGGATCGCGACTTGCTTTCGGCCGGAGTTATACCCCAACACCAGGTTACTTCCGTGGCTAGATGGGAACTAAAAATCTTCACCGCCACCGGACCGATGTTAGCTCGGTAGCTATCACTCCGGTGGGGGTTTTTGACAACGTCCACGGAAAGTTGCTCGCTCCCTAAGTGGTCGCTCCGGTGGGGGTTTTTGACAACGTCCACGGAAAGTTGCTCGCTCCCAAAGTCCCACGGTCGAACTCCGCGGATCAGGCGATGCTTGATCAGCGGAATTCGATCGGGTACATCCGGTCTCACTATCGGCGTTTCCACACCCGACACCGCATAGAGACACGAGGCGACGAAGTCGTCGGAAAATAATGAAAGTTAAACCTGTTAATAAAAACCCAATTATTGATATTATTAAACAAAACATTAAAAGGTTACGGAGACGTGACAATTGTGTGATGGGCGCGTAAGAGACTAGAGAAGGGGTAACTTTTACGCGCGATCTGGCTGCACTGGTTGGTAATCCAGACAAGAATGCCGTAAATTCAACCGAAAAAGAACAGAACGGGAAATGTTGAGATTTTTGGAAATTTTGAGAATTTTGTTAGTGTTGAAAATTTAAAAGGTTGGTAATCCGGAGGAATATCCCGTAAATCCAACCGAAAAAGAGAAAAATTTGGAGGATATTAAGAATTTTGATAATATCAATAATCATTGGAAAAATGGTAATCTAGAAACCTCTCTCGTATTGTCAATGGAAAATGGTCAGTTTAATGAGACAAAGAATTTTGAAAGCGTTAATTGTGAAAGAGGAAAAGATTCGTCGTTCATTGAAGAAAATAGACAGATCGATGATAGAAAGAACTCCGACGGAACCAAACAGGTAATTAGGGATGACAGCGGATGGCTAGTCAGAGGAAGTTTTGGAAAAGGCAGCAGAATTCGGAAGCTGACGCCCGACCGTGATGAAGGTTTCGAGACGATCACAGAGCTTCAAGGAAAAATCTTGCCCTTTAGAAAAGAGATAGATACGAGAATGAATCAAGCGGAATATGGTAAAGGAAATTTAAAAATAGTTCTGTCAAGAAAACAAAGGTTGCAGACCTTGAATAAAAAGAGTATTATCGAGTCATTAATGAACGCGGATTTCGATTGTTTCACGATGAACACCAGGATACCAGGCGAGGAACGTTTTGGGAAAGTAATTGAACTGCTCCGTTTAGATCACCTTAACGACGAAGAAATCGATATAATACGGGAATTGGTTAAGGAAAATGCCGACAGATTGCACCTGCCAGGAGAAGTACTAGGCGCCACCGATGTGGTGACCCATAGGATACCAACCACGGATAATTTGCCTGTAGATTCGAAACAGTACCGCTTTCCTGAAGCACATAAGGAGGAAATTCGAAAACAGGTGGAAGGATTATTCTAAACGGGGTTAATACGAGTATCTGGTTCACGGTAAAACACGCCTATGTGGGTTGTGCCAGTGGCGGACTGAGCCCGTCGGGGGCCCGGGGCGGCATATAAATGAGCCCCCCCCACCCCGGTCTGCTAAAAATGGATGTATTATTGATTATATGTAATTGTAATATACGCCCTACTTATGATATGGGTAAAAAAGTTCGAATGCGGATCAGCATTCAGCACAGCACCTAGCAGGTAGAGTGCAAAGAAATAATGAAGACTATAACAAGGAAGTAACTTTTACTGTACTTATAAGTTTAAAAACAAAGATTTTGCTTTGTAACTATTTTACATTTTTTCGTGCTTTCATTTTACTAAACTTGTCGATAACGTCCTTGATATCTATTTTCCTTGAAACTTTCCTTTCAATTGAAAGAATATACAGATTGACCAGGCGTTCTTGGTTCATCATAGATCGAAGATAATTTTTTATAAATTTCAGCTTAAAAAAACTTCTCTCGCATGATGCGACCGAGACACAAATGGTCAAGAAGTATTGAATTATCAGTGAAAAACAGGGCAAAGTTTCACTGAAGTCCCATTTAATAATAAATTGGAGGATTTCTTGAGCTGTCCATCTAGCAGCAACGTCCACACTCGTATCGGTTGCACGTAGATGCCTACGATACCTTTTTATTTCTTGTAGCACCTACTCTTTATCAAAATCATCATACATTTGGACAAGCTTTTCTAGTGCTACAGCCAGAGCGTCATCAGAAGCTTCGAGCATAAACTTTGTGTCAACAATCTGGAAAATGTTGTTAATTTCCTCCATGGCCGTGTATCGTCGCGACAATTCTTGTATAAATCGGTCTATGCATTCAAACATCGATCGACGAACTTCTTCTTGAATTCATAATCCAGCGTCATGGGCTAGTTCACCCTGCATTGTTTTTCTTATTTTCCTTCTTCCTCATTGGGCAATGTTAATGTCCATTTCATTGCATTTTTGAGTGCCAAAAGTAACAGCATTGTCTATAATCGCAGTTCGTTCCTTCACTAAAAACTCATTGAGGGTTTTTAGTTTCGTGAATCCTTTATCCAAAGTCATTTTGGGAGACTGTAGATATTGTTGGTGTGATGTATTGAGACTAAGGGTGCGACTGTCTCAGCACCCAAGGGTGCGTGCGTACCGTCGCACAGTGGGGCAGAATCCCAAAAAGCTGGCCAAAATTCGGAAAGTGTCCAAAATGATCTCCAATTCTCTTCTCGGGGGTTTTCGGGGTCGCTGAATACGAATCTGTTATCAGAATTACGATTTTCAAAATGGCGGACCCAAAATGGCGGACATAATTCAACCAATTAGTCAAATAATTCAGTAAAAAATACCCAATCATATTTCTTAAGGGTTTTTGGGATCGCTGATTACGAATTTGTTATAGGAATGTTAATTTTCAAAATAGCAGACGCGATATATAGACGATTCCACAAAAATTTTCAATTTTTAAATATTTTTTAATAGAAAATGTTTCATAATATTTTTAGGTTTAAATGAGTAGAAAATCTCTTGAGCCATGTTTTTATTTTTGAACAATTTCTTGAGTACAAAATTTGCAATAAATCACATATCTGTTATTTACTTCTAGTAACAAAAATCTTGTATGTCATCTTCGATGTTGGAATCATTCGATTCGGATTCTGATGTTGACCCACTTGTATCCAAATCGGAATCGTTCCTTATCTCTTGTCTGGTGACTTCAGGTTGTTTTCTTCTCCTTTCTCGATCATCAAAGAAAGTGCTTCGTCTGGGGTTAAAGATGTCTCATTTTTTGACCGAACAGCAGCTATATATTTTGAGGCTCTTGTTGGGCTGGTTAATGTGACATCTTTAAGAACTTGAGCAGCATCCACTTGACCAGAAGTCCTTAAACTCATTTGAGCAGCATACGTCAATTCTTCTGTAGATAAAGTAGAACGTATTTCTTCAGTCTTTCGCCTCTTAGATCTATCGCTGGATGAAGCAAAGGATTTCGAAGGTCGTCCAGATGTTCCTTTTTCATCATTCTTCACAATCTTCTCAGATGTTGATGTTGTGCATTCAGTATCGGATAATGTTGAAAAACATACGGTGCCATTCAACCATTCTTCATTATTTTTTAGAAACTTTTCTTGGCCTCTATTTGCTGCTTTCCATCTGGATCGAAAATTTGCAAATAACAGTCCTAATGACTTTTCATCCTCGTCTACTTGTATCACATGTTCTGTTTTCTTGAAAATTGCATCTTTCAAAACTCCAATAACGAATTTCTGTTCGTTTTTTAAACTGTCTTTCACCATGAAAAAAACATCTCTTCTTGATAATTCCATATTTGAAGATTGGGAAGACTCTGTAAAATACCAATATAAACATGTACAAAATAGAATGACATTATTTTGAAATCATTTTATACTTAACAAAACTATATACGGTGTTCTGACTCGAAATGTACAAAAATAATTTATTACTACTAAAAATGATTTTATATTTATAAAGAAAACGAATATTTATGATATAAATGATTAACAAATATATTTACATACATTCTGCACGAAAAAAAAACCGAAATTACATGAAATCTGTCTTTACGAGAATCACCTCTGTGTCAGTATACAACAGGTATAATAAAGCCTGAACAGCAGGCGGGCTCCTTTCTTTCATACATGGCTGCTCTAGGAGCCCCTTGTCAGTCCTTGCCGAATCGCCGTCTACACTACGTATACACTATGTACGTATACACTAATACACCTTTACTGCCGAAAACCGTTACGCCGTACAAACATGGGGGAAACACAGTTCTAGCTACTGAGAGTTCTTGCAGGAATATTTTATAAAATGTTGAGATTTTCGTAAAGCGTACATTTAGAATAATAAATTACTGTATTAAAATTTAAATGATCTATGAATATTAATCAATAAATGAACATACTACAAATGGAATTGATAAATAAATATTAATCTATGTTAATAGACAGAAAATATACCAACGCGCTGTAACGTAATAATCAATGGATTACATTCATACGTCCGTTAATGTCGCGCCACGTATTTCTCCCTAAAAATTAGTCTAACTATTCGTTGAGCACTCCTGAGCAGCCAGTTTTTTAGTATATTATATTTAGTACTCTACACTATCAGTTTCTTGTTGAAACAAGGTCGAGACTCGCGAAGACATTTTTAAAACTACTTTAGAAAATCGATTTTCGAAAAAAAATGTATAATTTTTTATGTTTACTTGTTGCAAAATTTAGATATTTCAAACATAAAATAAGCAATAACTGTGCATAATTATATTTTCTGCATACCTTCAGAAAGTTTTTCCATTTTGCAGAATTAAAATTGAGACAGTTTCGTCCGTTTCACAGCACTTCGAAACAGGCAAGAATTTTTCGACGCGTACGCTTGTTTAATGCGTACCGAACGGCGGCTGAATGTCGACTAATGTCGAGGCGACCCTAGAGCAGGTATAAACCGGCCCGGTCCGGAATTTCGTCCTAGGACTATCAGTAAACAAGATCTGAACATATATAGACGAATATATACAACTAAAAAATTTGACTTTTGGCCAGCTTTTTGGGATTCTGCCCCACTGTGCGTCGGTAGTCAGTCGTTATGCTGTGTGCGTAGAGCGAGCACGCACGTAGCGACTGGTGCGGTCTCGATTGGGCTACATCCCTATACTTCGTATTGTATACTTATAATTAGACATATTATGTAATGGCTAATAAAGTAATTGTTAATTGCTAACCTATGATGTCAATACGTAACAATTGGCTACGAGGCGGACTTCGAACTATGTAAAAGTGTATAACCGATGTGGCAGGGGCAATAAAGTAGTTCCTCGACGAAGTCCAGTGACGATAAGGGCGACGTGGTGCAGCCCACGAGAGCGCAGTTAATCGAACAGTTGAACAGTGCCGATATCGCGTATGAATCAAAAGACTCAACAGAAAGGTTGAAACAAAAATTAAAGATATATTGTGAATCTGTGAAACAAGAAACCGAGGACAAAAAACGAACAAATATTGCCGAAGAAACATCTAAATTGAGCAAGACAATAAGTGCAACGATGGAATCTAAAATAAAATTAGAATTCGAACTGGGGAAAGATGATTGGGAGACATTCATTGAAAGATTGGACTTCCTCTTCACAGTGAACAACGTGACGGAAAACAAAAGTAAGTCTGCCATTCTATTAACGAAAGTGAGCGCTGACACGTACAAGTTGGCAAAAAACCTCTGTCACCCCCGGCAACTGCGGGATACGGTATACGATGACATTGTGAAAGTGCTAACTGATCATCTGTGCCCTAAACCATCCGAAACAATGGAGAAATACAATTTTTATACAGCAAGGCAAACGATGACGGAAATTGTTTCAGATTATGTAGCGCGCTTAAAAAACTTATCATTGAACTGTAACTTCCCATCGGTAAAAACGGCGTTGCGTGATAAATTAGCGTGTGGACTTCGTGATCACGCCACGAAAATGAAATTATTCAAAGAAGAAAAACTAATGCATGGGAAAACCTACAAGATAGCTCTAGTACGGGAAAAAGCAGAGAGGAACACGACGTCAACGAATATGAAGAGTGGGGCAAGCGAACCAGAACGAGAGATAAACGCGCTTGAGACAAGGTATAAACATGGCAAAAGCGGTAGTAGACAATACGATAACCGTACACGAAAAGAATCGTACTCGCAACGTCCAGGTATGTCGCCTCGTTCGATTACAACAGACAATGTCAATAAGAATAATCCACGAGACTCGATAAGCTGCTATTATTGTGGAATGCGTGGGCATATCGGCAAGGAATGTATTCATCGTTATAAAATTTGTCGGCAATGTAATCGTAAGGGCCATATCCAAGCAGCCTGCCGTTCTCAAAGCCAGAAGCCACGGAACCTACAGCACTTGAGGGAAGGAGAAGTACAGCGGGACAGCGATGAAACGAGTGACGAAGAGCAGGAGGACAATGCGTGCGAACTCAACAGCCTAACGCCATGTAAGAATGTAAACAAAACAAGCGGCACGGTATATTCCGATAAAGCGTTATCACCTGCGTATTTCGATGTGCGAATAAATTCAATTGATTTGAAAATGGAAGTAGATTCGGGCTCGTATTGGACGGTAATCTCGGATGATACGAGAAGTAAACTTTTCCCGGAATTTAACATCACAGACGTCTCGTTTTCAATGAATGCGTATAATTTGAAAGTCAGGCCTGTGGGAGCATTATGTAACTTAAATGTTTCTTTTAAAAACCGAACAATGGAATTAGACGCGTTGATAATGCCGGGAAAAGGAGCTTCATTATTTGGGCGGTCGTGGTTATATGCTTTTGGGCTTTGGCCCAAAGCATATAACCACGACCGCCCGATGAAGTTTTGTGCATTTTTGGCTTCGGTAGGTCCATAAATGCACAAAACTTCATCAGGCCATTCAAACCGACACCAAGAAGACGCATACTGAATACGATCCGACGATTTATTTCGTATGCATTGTCAATCATAGCACACGAATTGATTTGCACTTTTTCACAATGGCCGCAATCGACCTCGATTTTGAATCCGCGTCCGCGCAAACTTTTTTCAGTAAACTTTACATCGCGATCACACACTTTGCACTTCACTAACGTCGATATAATGTTCAATGCATTGACGAGGTGTACTATACGATAACCGAAATCGTTAGTAACACCGACCTCTAAATCGTCCGACGATTTTAACTTTTTCGCCGACGTGCTCACATACTCTGCAGAACTATTTTCGGAGCTATAACGGTTCGTAGGTTTTCAATTCGAAATTTTCGTTCGACTCCTCGTCACATAGCTCCGTTTTGTTCCCTCTTTCCCCGCGTACACTTTCGGATTATCCATTTTGATGTGCAATGGAAGAGAATAATTCTGAGCGTTCGATATTTATAAACGAAACGATTCGGAGCGTTTATAGACAAGAGTAGCGTCGCTTCTATTCGCAAACTGACGCTATGACGCTATCCCTATACCTGCCTTGAAAATTTTTCAATTATCGCCACCTATGGCTTTTTTTCGAAACTATATTTATAACAATAGCCGGTTTTTGTGAAGGGAGACAAAAGAATACTTGGGAAAGACCCGCAGGACCTGGGAAGGGCCCGACATACCTGCCGACCTTGAGGCGCGCAGCTGCGCGGGACCCCGAGCGTCACGGAGCGCTGCACCGCTCCACAAAATATTCAGTATCTCCGAAAATAATTATTTTGTCGACCTGGGTCCAACGGTATCTTAATCTTAAATGTATTTTAGATTTTTCTAGATGGTTTTCAAAAAATCGATTTTTTGAAGCTGTCACAGTGGTGTTGTCCCTTAATAATGGTACTATAAAGCTGGTCTTGAAAGAAAACGCTGTTCCAAGAGCATGTAAGTTTAGACACGTACCGTATGCCGTAAAAGGTAAAGTTGAAGTGGAATTAAAAAGATTAGAAGAGTTAGGGCATATCGAACGCGTCGAAATGAGTGAATGGGCGACGCCCATGGTCCCAATTATAAAAAAACGATGGAAGTGTGTGTATATGCGGTAACTTCAAATTGACGGTAAATCCATGCCTGATAATAAATAGACACCCGTTACCGACAATAATTGATATTTTCCGAGTATTGCAAGGCGGTGAGAAAATTAGTCAAGTAGACTTAACACATGCATATATGCAGATAACCGTGGACCCGGCATCACGAGACATCCTAACGATAATTATACACGTCGGTCTGTATCGATATACGAAACTGACAGAAGGAGTGGCATCGGGACCGGGAGAGTTCCAAAAAATTGTAGAGAATTGTTTACGGGATATTAAGGGTAAAATTGCTATTTATCTAGATAATGTGTACGTAACGGGACGGAATGATAAAGAACATATTGATACATTATATAAAGTACCGCAGCGTTTAGACGAGTATGGATTCAGGGCGAACGTTAACAAGTGCGATTTTATGAAAAAAGAATTAGACATTATGGGATTTGTTATTCGGAATGGAGAACTATGTACATAAAAAAAGTAGATGCGATTGTGAAGGCACCCGTACCTGAAAATAAAAAACAGCTGTTGTCTTTTCTAGGACTGGTGACATACTACGAGAGATTTCTGCCTGACCGCGCGGCACGATTAAAACAATTGTACAAATTAACAAAAAATGGGGAGTTTGTATGGAATGAAAAATGCGATGAAGCGTACCGTTGGTTGAAAGATGAAATCACGTCACCGAAAGTATTAACGCACTACGATCCGGCAAAAGAACTGATACTTGCATGCGATGCTTCAAAATACGGAGTGTCAGCGATATTATCACACCGTTATGCGAACGGTGTCGAAAAACCGATCGTGTTCGCATCGAAAATCATCCCAGATAAAGAAGTAAATAGAGCCATCATTGATAAGGAGGCGGGGGCGATCGTTTATGGGCTAAAAAAGTGTTATAACTATGTGTGAGAGTGAGAGAAAATCACCACCTAAAGGGCCGCTCAATCCCTGGACATCTCCAAACAGGTGTTGGAGTGGAATCCATTCCGATTTCTTGGGGCCATTTTACGGTCATATGTTCATGATAGTAATCGATGCGTACAGCAAATGGCCAGAGGTATTAGATATGAAAATGAATACACAAGCCGATAAAGCAATAGCTCAGTTTGAACAACTCTTCGCGCGACACGGGTTGCCGAACCATCTAGTGACCGATAATAGCAGACAGTACACGAGTAGCGAATTCGAAAAATTTATAAAATCAAAAGGAATTAAATATACATTCTCGGCACCGTATCACCCGGCCATAAATGACGCCGCAGAAAACTTTGTAGGCACATTTAATGACAAGGTTAAGAAAATGATTAAAGCCGGCAAGCAACTCAACGAAGCAGTAGATAAATTCCTATTTGACTATAGAAGCACTGAGCATTGGTCTGCCGGTCGATCGCCAGCGTGGATAATGCATAAACGTGAGCTACGAACAAAATTTGATCTATTAAAGCCCAATGTATTGGACAATCTAGAAAAAAAACACAATTGAAACAGACACTAAGTCGGCAAGCGTCACGTAATGTCACATTCGCTAAGAGGGAAAGAGTATGGGTAAATGACTACTCGAATAATGCAAAAAAAAAAAAAGAATAACAGCGATTGTTACGGCACAGCTGTCACCAGAAAACTTTGAGGTACACAATTCCACCGGGAAAACATGTAATAGGTACGTTGACCAAATATTAAATATATAGAGCAAAAACGCCAATGTTAGCAACGATAGCGCAGCGCCAAAAGATAGTCCAGTGAGAGTTCAGCCTGAGGTCTGGTCGTTCTATAGATTCAAATGGTCCCTCCTTGTTTTGATATACTTCACTACCCGTTTGGATAATCACAAGTCGGATATGCTCTGGAACATGTATTGGCCAATGCGCAGTATCATTGGATGAAGAGGATTCGAAGTGAGAAGCATCCGAAACTAGTTCATCCTCAGTAATTTTCTCATCATTACTGTCTTTATCATTTTTTTTTCAGTGTCACTAACGTCAAAGTCTTTATTAAACTCGCATACAGCAGGTTCATTCTCAGTAATTTTTTCATCATATTTTTTTCAGCGTCAGTTACGTCGAAGCCTTCATTAAACTCACATGCAGCAGGTTTTTCAGCTGTATTTGTAGTCTCAACATCAATTTTCTGTATGTTGGAGGCTGATTCAACAGTTTGATTACTCTTTCCTTGACCATCTTTCTTTTCTCCACGAGAGGAAAGGTATTTAGATTAAGATCCAGCGAATGATTGAGCCCTTTTAGCCTTTGCTTTTTTCAGTTTTCTTTTCTGAGCGCTAGATGGGTGAATTCTTTTCACTGAAAAAAAAAAATATTAGATTTATTTTGGTGCAACTCATGGCCTGGCCTCGGTACGTCAATAAAATGTGGTTCGTCTGGTGCCCGGCGAGAAATGAAACATAATTTTTAAAACTAGTCTCGTTTTTCTCTATAAAAAATCCCAAAATGACAGAATAATAGTATAACGGTATTTTTTATATTTCATTTCTCCCCGTGTAGGTAGTAAAGAATAGATAGGTACCTTTGCAATCATAAATGCATGGTCATTTTCAAATGAATGCCACTCACAGAGTTTAGATTGCGGCTGGGATAAAAGCCAATTATTTCAGTAGATTAAAACTATTTTGATTTTACTCTATGATTAAGCCGACTTCAGAAACCCCTGAGATGAAAACACTAACAAGTATAAAATAACAACCTCTCCATAAACCAAAACCCAACAACTTTGCAAGTAGGTGTCACGTCAATTGAACTACTTAAATGTTGGTCGTCAGTTGCCACTATTTGGTTTTAATCACCGGTGAAAGCCGTTTTAGCACCGACTTGAAAATTTGTAAAGTTGAGTTTTGGTTAATGGCGAGATTTTTATTTTATATTCTTGGTGTTTCTATGTTAGGGTTTTGTAAGTCACTTTAAATTTGTGGTGCAAAAGTTTTTTATTTTTTCCATTTTGAACGCCATTCGTTTTAACGAACATCCCATAATCACAAACAACTGGGCTACTATAGTTATATACAAACCCAACAATAATGAACCGTAATATTTTTTAAGGCCTTAGGCCACTCTAGATGCCGAAAAAATAGGCTTTTTGTGGATTTTTTTTCAGAAAAACTACAAAATAAATCGAGATTACAAAAAGGGTGTTTGTCATACATATCAGTGACTGTATACAATAATTTTTTGAAGCGATTCATTTCAAAATGGCGGCAGTGCAGCATTTATCTCACAAATGCATTTTTTAAGTTGGCAGGAAACATAACTCAGACCATTTTCAACCGATTCACTTGAAATGTTGATTATATATTGAAAAATACATTGTCGATGGAAGTACGTAGGATTTTTTTTATATTGCACAGTTCATTTGTTATAAACAATTATCTGACGATTTTTTAGGCAAATTTTTGGAAAGTAAAAAATTTGAATCGGTTGAATCGGTGAATCGGTTGAAAAATGTCTGATTTATGTTTCCGGACAACTAAAAAAATGCAGTTTTGAGATAAACGCTGCACAGCCGCCATTTTTTAATGAATCGCTTCAAAAAAGTTATTGTATACAGTCACTGATACGTATGATAAACACCCTTTTTGTAATCCCGATTTATTTTGTAGTTTTTCCGAAAAAAAATACCCAAAAAGCCTATTTTTCGGCCTCTAGAGTGGCCTAACCCCTTCATTTGGAGTGTCGGAAACGTTTCGGGGTGAGCAGAGGGTAACGTGCCTTCCTCGGCTGCCACCGCTCAACCTATCTACGCTAGTGATATCTTTCTAACCTTGAAAATTGTGCATTTATGCAAATCGTATTTGAGAAGTTCCGAGGTGTATGTTCGAAATTCATGATCAGATTCTGATTAAATTTATAGGAGACCACCACTTAGGCACATACTTTCGAACAAAAAGGTCTAACCCAAATCGGTGTATTTTTGTCAAGTTATGCCCGAACGAATGTAAAAAGATTGCATTGATTCAAATCATACTTAAGGAGTTCTGAGGCGTATCTCCGAAGTGCACGATCAAATCTCGATTAACCCGAAATCGAATCGCGATTTTTTCCTTCATTTTTAAGCCAGATTTTTATTATATAAAAAAAATCATGAAAAATGAAGAGATACGTTCCCTAGTATTTTCGAGGGTGTTCTTTCAGAATCTGCGGTCAAAATCGGGTTTTGTCCATTAGGAAAAAAAATATGGCGGCTTTTAAACAAAAAAAAACAGGAAAAATCGATGACACTTTTTTGTCAACATTTTTTTTCACCTCGAAGCCGTTGAAAAGTCCGGTTTTTTTTTCAACCATGGGTGCATAGTATAGTGACGATTGAACAATCGATTTTTTAAATTCGTCGTTGTCAACATTTTCACCCCCAAAATGGCGCTTTTCACCCCCTGAGTGACACGAAACATTTCACTCAGTCCCAAATGAAAAGTAGTTGGATTTGTTACGATTCTGTTCTCAAAATTCCGTAATTCAAAATGATCGATCCAATATGGTGGACACAAATGCAAAAGTTCATTTGAATTGGATGAAACGTGGAACTCGGGGCTTTTCGAGGTCGCTGATTATGATTCTGCTCTCAAAATTCCGAAATTAAAAATGGCGGATCCAACATGGCGGACACAAGTAGTAGGGCTATACCGATTCTAATTCAAAAGGAGGTCACCGGGTCGAGGGGAGGTCGCCGGGCGCGTCTGACGTCACAGAGGGGCCTCTGTGGAGGGCCACGTGGTCCGTGAAGCGCTTGGCAGGAGGGGGAAGCCGGCGTCGATGTGTATGTGTGCGTGCATGCGTGCGTGCGTGTGACAGCCATATATGGGTCGGAAAATGTTCGGCCATACGGAAACGCTAGGCGCCACATGAAGGGTGACCTTTCAAAGCTCAATAATTATGACATGCAGCTGGTTCCATTCCGAAAGACACTGTCAATTGCATCCACCCCGTCTCAAAGCTTGCCGACACTCGAAACAGGTCCTAACAGGTTTCTTGGCAAAACTATAATCTTTAAGGATCAAAGGCTGCGACCGCGGATTGGCCACTTGAGCTGCACTCTTGAAAAGTCGAGGTCTCCATTCCGAAAGATAATGACAAGATGTTTGCATGCGTGTCCACTCCTGTCACGAGTCTCGCCAACACTTTAGACAGGTCTCGACAAGTCAGGATTTCTTGGAAAAACTATAAACTTTAGGGATCAAGGGCCGTTGGCGCCGATGGACCACTTGAGCTGGAGGACCCATAAAATCGTTTGACCCCATGCATTCCGACTTCCTGTTCTTTGTCTCATGTTTCTCGCGCGATCTACGCGTTATCGGGAAACTCCGTTGTTTTCCGAGAGAGGGCCGATTTTTTTTCGCGAAGGCCTTTTTAATAATCCACTCCGCTCAAATTTGGCCGCACTTTGCATGAAGCAGTCAGTCTGTTCACATCGTGGAACTTTTTCGTACTCATCAACATGGAGCAAATCTTGCATGACCAAGCCGTGTTTTTAGGCTCGATCGAAGATTTTACCGCGTCGGAGCAACGATGCGTCGAGTTCATCGAAGGGCTGGAAACTCAAAGCCGGATTAAGCGCCCACGATGATTAATCGGACATCAACAGTCCCTAATAGCCCAAATAGCGCGTCTGGAAGGATTGAAGAATTGTATGCGGAGTCGTTTCATACACACGGGTGCAGGACATGGTGATCATGAGTTAATCTGGCGGGAGATTGAAACATCCTTCGAGAGTCGGATATTGACCGGGTCCATCATCAATCGCAGCCACATCGAGCCGAGACACTTTCTAAACGATGCTCGCATCCTAGTGCTTCATCATGTGCAAAATATTATCGGCAAGCACAACAGCATTAAAATCAATACCGTGTTTAATGGTGAATTCGCGAGTGGTGAAAAACATGCGAATAAAAGTGTCAACACGCGAAACTGTGAACTATTTAGCACAAGCGATTTGAACGAGTGGTATGAACAGCGTGTTATGGAGCCTACTTTAAGCTTACTCGATGAATTTCAAGAACGTGATAGTGGCTGGACTCTGCAGAAAATACTTAACCCCACGATAAATGTGAATAAGTATAATCCGATGCGTGCCGGGTGCTCCATATCATTGCCGCGGGAAATAATGATGAAGAGGGCTGTGGTTAACGTTAAATCCAAAGACAACGCGTGTTTCGCATGGTCAGTTGTCGCTGCTCTATACCCAACTGAACAAAACAGCCACCGTACATCTTCTTATCCTCATTATTCGACAGAACTGAATCTCCAGGATATCGAATTCCCGGTGACGATACATCAAATAAAAAAATTTGAAGCTCATAGCAATATATCGATCAACGTATATACCACCACCACCAAAAAGAACATTGTTCCGATACGCGTAACTCAACACAAGAAGGAAAAGCACATAAATTTGCTCTACATACAAGATACCGAGGAAAGCAATGTGGGACATTTCGTATGGATCAAGAACCTGTCGAGACTCGTGACGAAGCAACTGAGCAAAACGGGGCATAAAACATATATCTGTGATCGGTATGTAGTTACGATAATATGTATATATAGGTAATTATACATGCTAGATGAATTAAACAAAACAATCTTTTTTGCAGGTGTTTGCACTACTTCGGTTCCGAGGAAAAATTTCGATCACATGAGGTCGATTGTGGAGTGATAAACGACTGTGCAATTCGACTACCAAACAACACCAACAAGTAGCTCCAGTTCAGCAACTTTAGCCGGAAGGAGCGACATCCCTTCATTATGTACGCTGATTTGGAGTGTGTGTTGGCAAAGACCGTTGGAGGACCTAGCGAAAGATATGTATCAACACCATGAAGTGTTTAGTATCGGATACTATGTGTGTTGTTCATATGACGATTCATTATCTTCGTATCACTCGCGTCGCAGTGCCGATTGTATATCATGGTTTGTTGGAGACCTAAAAAATCTAGCACTGCGGATAAAAGAAACTTTCTGTGATAATGTACCAATGGTGCGTTTAACACCGACTGAGTGGGCTAGTTTTCGAGCAGCGACTCAATGTCACATATGTGAGAAACCATTTGCGCAAGAAGATGTACGCGTTCGAGATCATTGCCACCTGACTGGACGCTATAGAGGCCCGGCTCATTCCAACTGCAACCTAAATTACAAACAGTCATTTTTCATTCCAGTAGTTTTCCACAATTTATTCGGTTATGATGCGCATTTTATAATCAAGGAAGTAGCCACAGCGTTCGAAGGAAGAACCGATGTGCTTCCAATCACAAAGGAGAAATACATATCATTCACGAAGCATGTTGCAATTGAAGACGATTCAAAACACAAGATCCAATTGCGCTTTATCGACTCATAAAAATTCCTCAACACGAGTCTCGACAAATTAGCCTCATTCTTGACCGGGGACAAACTCAACATTTTGCGCACACAATTCCCAACTCTCTCGACAGACGATTTCAGTTTGCTGACGCGAAAAGGGGTCTTCCCTTATGAATATATTGATGACGTGACCAAGCTAGACGACACTTGACTACCACCACGTGACGCATTTTACAGTTCCCTGACAGATGCTGCGGTATGTGAGAGCGAGTACGCACATGCTGAGAACGTTTGGGAGCGGTTCTCCATTCGAACGCTGGGTGAATATAGCGATTTGTACTTGAAGACAGATGTCTTGTTATTAGCTGATATTTTCGAAAACTTTCGAAATACATGCGTTGAAAGCTATGGCCTAGATCCCGCGTATTACTACACATTGCCCGGATATACCTGGGATGCAATGTTAAAACACTCGAATGTCAAGTTTGAGTTACTAACTGACATCGACATGGTTTTATTCGTTGAGCGGGGTATACGCGATGGTCTGAGTCAATGCTCGAACCGATATGCACGTGCCAATAATAAGTACATGGAGTCGTTTGATCCATCGAAAGCATCATCATACTTGATGTATTTTGATGTCAATAATTTGTATGGATGGGCAATGTGCCAGCCCTTGCATATGCAGATTTTCGATGGGTTAACGACGTGTCCAATTTTGATCCATCATGCATTGCGCTAGACTCACCTATAGGCTATATCCTTGAAGTCGACTTGGAATATCCTCAATCTCTACATGATGCGCACAAAGACCTGCCGTTTTGTACAATACATGAAAAGCCGCCGGGTAAGCGGGAAGAAAAGCTGTTGGCAACTGTTTGCGATCAAAAAACGCTACATCATACACTACCGGAATTTACAACAGTGCTTACGCCACGGGCTTCGCCTCACGAAAATCCACAGAGTCCTACAGTTTACACAATCCCCATGGCTGCGTTCGTATATTGAGTTGAATACCCAGTTTCGAACGCTTGCCAAAAAAGATTTCGAAAAGAATTTGTTCAAATTAATGAATAATGCGGTCTTTGGCAAAACGATGGAGAATGTGCGCAACCATGTAGATGTAAAGATTTTAACAAAATGGGAGGGCAGATATGGCGCAGAGGAAATGATTGCGAAGCCAAACTTCCACAGCCGAAGTGTTTTTTCGGAAAACCTCGTTGCCGTGGAATTGCGCAATCTCGAGGTGAAATTCAACAAGCCGATATATGTGGGTATGTGCATACTCGACATATCCAAAACGTGCTTGTATCGATTTCATCACGAGTATATGGTACCTCTGTATCGAGATAAATGTAAAGTCATGTATACCGATACGGATAGTCTCATATATGACATTGAGAGCGATGATATATTTGCCGACATGAAGCGTGACATTTCAAAATTCGATACAAGCGATTATTCGGTGGACAATCGGTATGGTATACCGCTCGTCAACAAGAAGGTGCCCGGTCTCATGAAGGACGAATGTAATGGAGCAATTATGACCGAGTTCATTGGACTTCGATCGAAAATGTACGCGACACGTGTCGAGGGTAAGAAGGACACGAAAAAAATTAAAGGTGTCAAGAGTCAAGAGTAGCACGAAGGGCTCGAAGACGTTCAAGAGACTTTCGACGACATTCATAATTATTTTTTTCAGACATTCATGAGGGGTTCGAAGACGCTTAAGAGACTTTCAAAGACATTCGCGAGAGGGTGAATCCCTTTTTGGGATGAATGTTTGGGCAAATCCCAAACAAACCCAAACAATGCCAGCAAAGCTCAAACGTCATGAAAGTCTTCGGTGACGTTTGAGGTAATACGATGTTCGACGACATCCATAAACCAAAAACTTTCATGACGTTTGAGCTTTGCTGGCATTGTTTGGGTTTGTTTGGGATTTGCCCAAACATTCATCCCAAAAAGGGATTCACCCTCTCGCGAATGTCTTTGAAAGTCTCTCAAGTGTCTTCGAACCCCTCATGAATGTCTTCAAACGTATTATGAATGTCGTCGAAAGTCTCTTGAACGTATCCGAAAGTATCTTGAACGTCTTCAAACCCTTCATGAATGTCTGTGAAAGTCTCTAAAACGTCGTTGAACCCCTAATTGATGCCTTCAAACGTATCATGAATATCGTCAAAGATCTCTTGAATGTCTTCGAAAGTCTCTCTGAATGTCTTCGCACCTCTCGTGAATGTCTTTGAAAGTCTCTTAAGCGTCTTCAAACGTATTATAAATGTCGTCAAAAGTCTCTTGAACGTCTTCGAAACCCTCGTGAATGTTTTTGAAAGTCTCTCAAGCGCCTTCGAACCCCTCATGAATGTCTTCAAACGTATTATGAATGTCGTCGAAGGTCTCTTGAACGTATTCGAAAGTTTCTTGAACGTCTTAAAACCCCTCGTGAATGTATTTGAAAGTCTCTTGAGCGTCTCTGAACCCCTCATGAATGTCTTCAAACGTATTATGAATGTCGTCGAAAGTCTTTAAAACGTATTCGAAAGTATTTTGAATGTCTTCAAACCCTTCGTGAATGTCTGTGAAAGTCTCTAAAACGTCGTCGAACCCCTCATCGATGTCTTCAAACGTATCATGAATATCGTCAAAGATCTCTTGAATGTCTTCGAAAGTCTCTGAACGTCTTCGAACCTCTCATGAATGTCTTCAAACGGCTTATAAACGTTTTCGAAAGTCTCTTGAACGTCTCACGAACATCTTCAAACGTTTCATGAACGTCGTAGAAAGTCTCTTGAAACTCTTTGAACCCCTTATGCATGTTTTTTCGTGGAACGTGAGGAGATGGATAGAGTGAATGAACACATGGGATTATAAAATGTCCGTTTCTTTATTTACAGACAATAATAAATCCATTCTTATGCGATTAAATATTTACAACAACAAACATAATTTTAACATCGAGTGAACACAATATATACATAATTTTCACGAGTTTCATACATCGATATTCATAAAAAATGTACACAATTTAACATCATGGTTGTAGAAAAAAAAAATTACAAAACTTTTTATGACGGTATTCTGTAATGCCCCCATGGTAGGGTATCCGAGGTCCCAGGTATGATATACCGCTTATCATGAGGACTCACAGCAATTTTCGTCTCGCGAATGGTGTAGACCTTATGCAACTTTGATCGAATGCATGTTTGACTACGCTCCATTTCAATATTTTCCTTAAAGCATTGGGCATAATCGTCAAACATGATTGTCCTCGCCACAACGCTACTCTTGACACCTTTAATTTTTTTCGTGCCCTTCTTACCCTCGACAGGTGTCGCGTACATTTTCCATCGAAGTCCAATGAACTCGGTCATAATTGCTCCATTACATTCGTCCTTCATGAGACCGGGCACCTTCTTGTTGACGAGCGGTATACTATACCGATTGTCCGCCGAATAATCGCTTGTATCGAATTTTGAAATGTCACGCTTCATGTCGGCAAATATATCATCGCTCTCAATGTCATATATGAGACTATCCGTATCGATATACATGACTTTACATTTATCTCGATACAGAGGTACCATATACTCGTGATGAAATCGATACAAGCACGTTTTGGATATGTCGAGTATGCACATACCCACATATATCGGCTTGTTGAATTTCACCTCGAGATTGCGCAATTCCACGGCAACGAGGTTTTCCGAAAAAACACTTCGGCTGTGGAAGTTTGGCTTCGCAATCATTGCCTCTGCGCCATATCTGCCCTCCCATTTTGTTGAAAGCTTTACATCTACATGGTTGCGCACATTCTCCATCGTTTTGCCAAAGACCGCATTATTCATTAATTTGAACAAATTCTTTTCGAAATCGTTTTTGGCAAGCGTTCGAAACTGGGTATTCAACTCAATATACGAACGCAGCCATGGGGATTGTGTAAACTGTAGGACTCTATGGATTTTCGCGAGGCGAAGTCCGTGGCGTAAGCACTGTTGTAAATTCCGGTAGTGTATGATGTAGCGTTTTTTATCGCAAGCAGTTGCCAACAGCTTTTCTTCCCGCTTACCCGGCGGCTTTTCATGTATTGGACAAAACGGCAGGTCTTTGTGCGCATCATGTAGAGATTGAGGATATTCCAAGTCGACTTCAAGGATGTAGCCTATAGGTGAGTCTAGCGCAATGCATGGTGGATCAAAATTGGACACGTCGTTGACCCTTCGAAAATCTGCATATGGCAAGGGCTGGCACATTGCCCATTCATACAAATTATTGACATCAAAATACATCAAGTATGATGATGCTTTCGATGGATCAAACGACTTCATGTACTTGTTATTGGCACGTGCATATCGGTTCGAGCATTGACTCAGACCACCGCGTATACCCCGCTCAACGAATAAAACCATGTTGATGTCAGTTAGTAATTCAAACTTGACATTCGAGTGTTTTAACATTGCATCCCAGGTATATCCGGGCAATGTGTAGTAATACGCGGGATCTAGGCCATAGCTCTCAAAGCATGTATTTCGAAAGTTTTCGAAAATATCAGCTAATAACAAGACATCTGTCTTCAAGTACAAATCGCTATATTCACCCAGCGTTCGAATGGAGAACCGCTCCCAAACGTTCTCAGCATGTGCGTACTCGCTCTCACATACCGCAGCATCTGTCAGGCAACTGTAAAATGCGTCACGTGGTGGTAGGCAAGTGTCGTGTAGCTTGGTCACGTCATCAATATATTCATAAGGGAAGACCCCTTTTCGCGTCAGCAAACTGAAATCGTCTGTCGAGAGAGTTGGGAATTGTGTGCGTAAAATTTTAAGTTTGTCCCCGGTCAAGAATGAGGCTAATTTGTCGAGACTCGTGTTGAGGAATTTTTATGAGTCGATAAAGCGTAATTGGATCTTGTGATTTGAATCGTCTTCAATTTCAACATGCTTCGTGAATGAGATGTATTTCTCATTTGTGATTGGAAGCACATCGGTTCTTCCTTCGAACGCTGTGGCTACTTCCTTGATTATAAAATGCGCATCATAACCGGATAAATTGTGGAAAACTACTGGAATGAAAAATGACTGTTTGTAATTTAGGTTGCAGTTGGAATGAGCCGGGCCTCTATAGCGTTCAGTCAGGTGGCAATGATCTCGAACGCGTACATCTTCTTGCGCAAATGGTTTCTCGCATATGTGACATTGAGTCGCTGCTCGAAAACTAGCCCACTCACTCGGTGTTAAACGCACCATTGGTACATTATCACAGAAAGTTTCTTTTATCCGCAGTGCTAGATTTTTTAGATCTTCAACAAACCATGAAATACAATCGGCACTGCGACGCGAGTGATACGAAGATAATGAATCGTCATATGAACAACACACATAGTATCCGATACTAAACACTTCATGGTGTTGATACATATCTTTCGCTAGGTTCTCTCCATCGGTCTTTGCCAACACACACTCCAAATCAGCGTACACAATGAAGGGATGTCGCTCTTTCCGGCTAAAGTTGCTGAACTGGAGCCACTTGTTGGTGTTGTTTGGTAGTCGAATTGCACAGTCGTTTATCACTCCACAATCGACCTCATGTGATCGCAATTTTCCCTCGGAACCGAATTAGTGCAAACACCTCCAAAAAAAAAGATTGTTTTGTTTAATTCATCTAGCATATATAATTACCTATATATACATAGTATAGTAACTACATACCGATCACAGATATATGTTTTATGCCCCGTTTTGCTCAGTTGCTTCGTCACGAGTCTCGACAGGTTCTTGATCCATAGGAAGTGTCCCACATTGCTGTCCTCGGTATCTTGCATGTACAGCAAATTGATGTGCTTTTCCTTCGTGTGTTGTGTTACGCGTATCGGAACAATGTCCTTTTTGCTGCTGGTGGTATATACGTTGATCGATACATTGCTATGAGCTTCAAATTTTTTTTTTTTTTGATGTATCGTCACCGGGAATTCGATATCCTGGAGATTCAGTACTGTCGAATAATGAGGATAAAAAGATGTACGGTGGCTGTTTTGTTCAGTTGGGTATAGAGCAGCGACAACTGCCCATGCGAAACACGCGTTATCTTTGGATTTACCGTTAACCACAGCCCTCTTCATCATTATTTCCCGCGGCAATGATATGGAGCACCCGGCACGCATCGGATTATACTTATTCACATTTATCGTGAGGTTAAATATTTTCTGCAGAGTCCAGCCACTATCACGTTCTTGAAATTCATCGAGTAAGCTTAAAGTAGGCTCCACAACACGCTGTTCATACCACTCGTTCAAATCGCTTGTGCTAAATAGTTCACAGTTTCGCGTGTTGACACTTTTAGTCGCATGTTTTTCACCACTCTCGAATTCACCATTAAACACTGTATTGATTTTAATGCTGTTGTGCTTGCCGACAATATTTTGCACATGATGAAGCACTAGGATGCGAGCATCATTTAGAAAGTGTCTCGACTCGATGGGGCTGCGATTGATGATAGACCCGGTCAATATCCGACTCACGGAGGATGTTTCAATCTCCCGCCAGATTAACTCATGATCACCATGTCCTGCACCCGTGTGTATGAAACGACTCCGCATACAATTCTTCAATCCTTCCAGACGCGCTATTTGGGCTATTAGGGACTGTTGATGTCCGATTAATAATCGTGGGCGCTTAATCCGGCTTTGCGTTTCCAGCCCTTCTATGAACTCGACGCATCGTTGCTCCCACGCGGTAAAATCTTCGATCGAGCCTAAAAACACGGCTTGGTCATGCAAGATTTGCTCCATGTTGATGAGTACGAAAAAGTTCCACGATATGAACAGACTGACTGCTTCATGCAAAGTGCGGCCAGATTTGAGCGGAGTGGATTATTAAATAGGCCTTCGAGAAAAAAAAATCGGCCCTCTCTCGGAAAACAACGGAGTTTCCCGATAACGCGTAGATCGCGCGAGAAACATGAGACAAAGAACAGGAAGTCGGAATGCATGGGGTCAAACGATTTTATGGGTCCTCCAGCTCAAGTGGTCCATCGGCGCCAACGGCCCTTGATCCCTAAAGTTTATAGTTTTTCCAAGAAATCCTGACTTGTCGAGACCTGTCTAAAGTGTTGGCGAGACTCGTGACAGGAGTGGACACGCATGCAAACATCTTGACATTATCTTTCGGAATGGAGACCTCGACTTTTCAAGAGTGCAGCTCAAGTGGCCCATCCGCGGTCGCAGCCGTTGATCCCTAAAGATTATAGTTTTCCCAAGAAACCTGTTAGGACCTGTTTCGAGTGTCGGCAAGCTTTGAGACGGGGCGGATGCAATTGACAGTGTCTTTCGGAATGGAACCAGCTGCATGTCATAATTATTGAGCTTTGAAAGGTCACCCTTCATGTGGCGCCTAGCGTTTCCATATGGCCGAACATTTTCCGACCCATATATGGCTGTCACACGCATGCACGCACACATACATACACACAAACACACACGCACGCACGCACGCGTGCGCGCGCGCACACACACACACACACACACACACGCACGCACGGACGCGCGCGCGCGCGCGCACACACACGCACACACACACACACACACACAAAACACTCATCGACGCCGGCTTCCCCCTCCCGCCAAGCGCTTCACAGACCACATGGCCCTCCACAGAGGCCCCTCTGTGACGTCACACGCGCCCGGCGACCTCCCCTCGACCCGGTGACCTCCTTTTGAATTAGAATCGGTATAGCCCTACTACTGACACAAATGCAAAAGTTCATTTGAATTGGATAAAACGTGGCATGCGGGGGTTTTCGCGGTCGCTGATTATGATTCTGCTCTCAAAATTCCGAAATTCAAAATGGTGGATCCAATATGGCGGACAGAAATGCAAAAGTTCATTTGAATTGTATAAAACGTGGCACTCGGGGGTTTTCGAGGTCGCTGATTATGATTTTGCTCTCAAAATTCCGAAATTCAAAATGGCGGATCCAATATGGCGGACACAAATGCAAAAGTTCATTTGAATTGGATAAAACGGGACACTCGGGGGTTTTCGAGGTCGCTGATTATGGTTCTGCTTTCAAAATTCCGAAATTAAAAATGGCGGATCCAATATGGCGGACACAAATGCAAAAGTTCATTTGAATTGGATACAAGGTGGCACTCGAGGGTTTTCTAGGTCGCTTATTATATTTATGCTCTCAAAATTCGAAAGCCTTTGGGTATTTAAATACCTAGTATTTTCAGGTATTTGAATACCTAAAGGCTTTCAAATTTTGAAAGCAGAATCATAATCAGCGACCTCGAAAACGCCCGAGTGCCACGTTTTATCCTATTCAAATGAATTTTTGCATTTATGTCCGACATATTGGATCCGCCATTTTTAATTTCGAAATTTTGAGAGCAGAATCATAATCAGCGACCTCGCAAATCCCCGAGTGCCACATTCCATCCGATACAAATGAACTTTTGCATTTTTGTCCGCCATATTGGATCCGCCATTTTCAATTTCGGAACTTTGGGAGCAGAATCGTAATCAGTGACCTCGAAAACCCCTGAGTGCCACGTTTTATCCAATTCAAATGAACTTTTGCATTTGCGTCCGCCACATTGCATCCGCCATTTTGAATTTCGGAATTTTGAGAGCAGAATCATAATCAGCGACCTTGAAAACTCCCAAGTGCCACGTTTTATCCAATTCAAATGAACTTTTGCATTTGTGTCCGTCATATTGCATCCGCCATTTTGAATTTCGGAATTTTGAGAGCTGAATCATAATCAGCGACCTCGAAAACCCCCGGGTGCCACGTTTTATCCAATTCAAATGAACTTTTGCATTTGTGTTCGCCATATTGGATCTGCCATTTTTAATTTCGGAATTTTGAGAACAGAATCATAATCAGCGACCTCGAAAAACTCCGAGTACCACGTTTTATCCAATTCAAATGAACTTTTGCATTTGTGTCCGCCATATGGGATCCGCCATTTTTAATTTCGGAATTTTGAGAGCAGAATCATGATCAGCGACTTCGAAAACCCCCGAGTGCCACGTTTTATCCAATTCAAATGAACTTTTGCATTTGTGTCCGCCATATTGGATCGGCCATTTTGAATTTCGGAATTTTGAGATCAGAATCGTAATCAGGCACCTCAAAAACCTCCGAGTACCAATTTTCGTATAAATCCAACTACTTTTCATTTGGGACACCGAGTGTGAAATTTTTCGTGTCAGTCAGGGGGTGAAAAGCGCCATTTTGGGGGTGAAAATGTTGACAACGACGAATTTAAAAAATTGATTGTTCAATCGTCACTATTCTATGCACCCATGGTTGAAAAAAAACCAGACTTTTCAACGGCTTCGAGGTGAACAAAAATTTTGAAAAAAAAGTGTCATCGATTTTTCCCGTTTTTTTTTTGTTTAAAAGCCGCCATATTTTTTTTCCTAATGAACAAAACCCGATTTTGACCCCAGATTCTGAAAGAGCACTCCCGAAAATACTAGGGAACGTATCTCTTCATTTTTTATGATTTTTTTATATAATCAAAATCTGGCTTGAAATTGAAGGAAAAAATCGCGATTCTTGGGCGTTAATGGGTTAAGGCTAAATTCACATGACCGCGAGGTACCGCGCGCTGAGCCTCCCGCGCGGTCATGTGAACTTAGCCTACATTTATATGAGACCACCACTTAGGCACATACTTTCGAACAAAAAATTCGAACCCAAATCGGTGTATTTTTGACAAGTTATGCCCGAAGGAGTGTAAAAAGATTGCATTGATTCAAGTCATAATTAAGGAGTTCTGAGGCGTATCTCCGAAGTCCACGATCAAATCTCGATTAAGGCTAAATTCACATGACCGCGAGGTACCGCGCGCTGAGCCTCCCGCGCGGTCATGTGCACTTAGCCTGAATTTATATGGGACCACCACCGTGGCACATACTTTCAAACAAAAAAAGAATTATCAAAATCGGTGTATATTTATCGAAGTTATAGGCGAACATATATGAATATACAATCGAACTGATAACCTCCTCTATTTTAGAATCTGGTTAATAAACCAGTATATTCTAAAAATAATGATTCTACAATTTGTAACACATTTCGATCTTACAACAATGTGATATAAACTTACTGTCAAACAGTGTAAGGAACAAATGTTTGCAAAGGGTTATAGAATTTTTGTGACCGTGCACTTTTGATTCCGATGACACATACTTACTAAAAAACTACGAGTTAACAATAACCTAATTAGTAATTTAGTTACTTACTGTTACTGTTACTGTTGGCCCTTCTTAGATGCACGATAGTACGATCACTATTTGAATTTGAAATCCACTGTGAACTCACTTAAAATGTCACAACATAAATCAAAGAAAAAATTACATTACTTATTTAGTATTTCTAGTCAAGCTTCATTACACATAATTTATAACAAAGAAATGACAATTGACGACGGGTATTCCGACGGGTATTCCCCGAGACGAGAGCTGCGAATAGTTAGGACACGGTCTTATTCTTCGGCAAGGATAATACATATATTACATGGAAGCACATGCCTTATGAAAGCACTGCCACGATTGCTTGGCTTAGGTATCACTCGAGTCACCTAAAGCGCTGTCTGTATCGATGTGCATGAACAAATCCACAGAATATATGTTCTTTAATTGTGTGGGTGGCACACCGATACGTCGCCGCGCAGTCTACCGGCGGAAATATGGACTACATTTTCTGTGCCAAATAATAACACGGCACCTGTGCTTCCATGTAATATATGTTCTTTGATACACGTTTGGAAACAGCCACGATATGTTAGGCGCGCTAGGCCGATCCACTTTTGTTTACATTTTCCGCCACTACGTGGCATTGCTGTTGACGGGTACCTGTGCGACAAGTACAGAATAGCTTCTGTCTGTCTCTCGCACTCTCCAGATCGAGGGGCATGCTCCGCCGACCTTGCCACCGAATATTCGATGAGGATACAAATAAATACCAAATGAACAAATAATACGCCTACTGATAACTAAACTGATTGGTAAACCCATTCTCTGAAAAGTTGCAGCTACGAAAACTCTTCTGCTACTCACATTTTTCTAAGTTTAATCCTGAATATTTCCGCTAAACATTCGGTGACCGGCTGTTTTTATTGTCGTTACGAAATCTTTACAATATTTAATACGCATCTAGAGTTATTTACTGTTTAAATTATTACATAGAAATTTGGCCAGCGCGTTATCTCCATAGGGCGCCGTATAAGTGAGGCCTTTTTTGAAGTCGTCATTTTTCGTTAAAAGTTCGGTAACTTGGCTTGCAATTTTACCAGTATACGGGGATGTATTTTTACTTGATTATGGATGAAAATCAATTAATTGTTAACTATTCGAGTTCGTGAAAGAAATGTCTTAAAAGCATGAGATGACACACAGACCGAGGTTATCGTTCTCATGACAACACGGAAATTATAAGTGGGGGCGAAAGGTGAGATCACAGAAGACCGCGGGTGGGGGATATCCTCCGATAGCAGCGGCGCATGTGGCGGCGAGCGGAATAAAAAGTGGAGCTTGTAACGGTGCCTCACGGCATCATTGAAACGTGCCTTCGTTTCCACACCTGTATGTAAGACCGTGGGTCAGGAAAGTCCCGCAGCGGCTAACAGTGTTGACAAATTAGTGGATTGTCCACGTAAACTGGTGGTTTGGACATCCCTTTTAGTGGATAAAATTTGTTTTTAGTGACTGGTGGTTTTTGTTAGTGGTAAGCAAGATATTCAACCACTAACGTGTAAACAAATGTATAATACATTATATTCTGCTATGACAAGGCTCTTTGACACAAAGTGTGTCAACTTTTATGGTGTAGGCAACACTACGATTTTGTAAATACCTACCAGCGCTATGGGGATTCCCTAAATGATTTTTTGGCTGTATATAGATTTGAATGAATATAGACCACAGGGTATGGTAATTGAATCGATTTCTATTCGCTTGAAAAAATATGTTTTGAAATACTTAATAATTTTTTATGTAAGTGCATCAGATGTAGTTGCTTACTTACTAGACACTAAGCGGTAACACCTGGCGGTATTAGAGGTTTTTTCGTGGTTTGAAAAACCGCTCATGGTGGGTATAACAAAATAAGTTGGCAACAGCGGCGGCTACTATCTTTATTTAGGCTCCCAACAAGTTACAAGTTTCACGACAGCAAGGTTCAGATTGGTTGATTTCCCCTGTTGTTCTTTAGTACGTAGCTATGTAATTTATTTACGAAATTTCTCTATTGTTTGAATCTAATCTTTATGTTTCGAGCCAGTCACCATAGAGTGAGCAGGCCCACCGCGCGGCGTGCACAATTTTTATGGCATTGTCTATAAGCAGGTAGAGCTGTATGCTACATTGACAATTGCTATCATGACCTGATAACAGGTGAGTTAGTACCTACCTATCTATGTTTATATTTTGCATGCGTATGAGGCCTCCAACCCCAAACTGCCCCTTCCTGAACATATTTCGGCCTTGGCTGGAATTTGACTAAAAATGACTTCTCGAGATTTAGAGGCCCCCCAGGACCAGAGGCCCTAGGCGCCCCCCCCCCCCCGCCCCCCCCCTTAGTCCGCCACTGGGTTGTGCCCAAAAAGCCGGACTCACAAGGAAATCCGCGGTGGAGAATGGTACTCGATTTTCGGTAATTGAACGAAAAAACTATCGCAGAAGCGTACCCCATACCGAATATAATCGATATTTTGGATCAACTCGGTGGAGCGCGTTATTTCTCTGTTTTCGATTTAGCCTCAGGATTTTATCAAATCAAAATGCACCCGGATGATTGTCACAAAACTGCCTTTAGAACCCCGTACGGACATTACGAGTATATTTGCATGCTAACGGGATTGAAAAACGCTCCTCCCACCTTCCAGAGAGCTATGGATATAGTACTAAGAGGTTTGCAAGGGCGGGAATTATTCGTGTATCTTGATGACATAGTGGTATATGCCAAAACGTTGAGAGAACACGGGGAGAAATGCGAGAGGCTTTTTGATCGCTTACGACTGACTAATATGTCGTTAGAACCGGATAAATGTGAATTCCTGAAAAAGGAGGTTGTGTATCTAGGTCACGTGATTAGCGACTCTGGATTGAGACCGGAACCCCGTAAATTAACAGCGCTGCACGAGTTTCCGCGCCCAAAGAACGTCAAGGGAATTAGACAATTTCTAGGTCTCACGGATTATTATCGCCGTTTCATAGAAGGATATGCGCATTGGGCTAAACCTTTGTCGAATCTCTTGAAAAATGATGTTCCGTTCTTATGGGAAAATAGTCAAGAAGAAAGTTTCCAGCAATTGAAAGATAAACTTTGCACCGAACCTGTTTTGATTTTTTCGGATTTTTCTCAGCCTTTCGTGGTGATGACAGATGCCTCCGGTCATGCAATCGGAGGTAGCCTGTGGCGGCGACAAATAAAGGTAGACCTATAGCATACGCTTCACGTACACTCAACAGCGCCGAAAGTAAACATGATACGTATGAAAAGGAGGCCTTAGCGATCGTTTATAGCGTCTTGTATTTAAGACCTTATCTCTATGGAAAACATTTTACATTTGTCGCGGATCACATGCGATTGATTTGGTTCAAAACTTGTAAGAACGGTTATGCTCGAGTACTCCGGTGGAGATTAAAATTAGCCGAGTATGAGTATGATGTCGTCTATAAGGCAGGGAAGACCAACGTCAATGCGGATGTGTTATCGCGAAACCCCGTCAGGTCAGAGGAACTATTTATGGAAGAAGACATTTTTATACCAGGAGTAGGGAAACAGACAAACTTAACCGAGAAGGAAATTCAGGAATTATTGGAAGGAAGTGACGAACACCAGGAAGGCGAAGAAAATTTTGAGACCGAAGAACCAGGTGACCCGGAACAACAATGGAGGGAATCCCTTTCTCCTGAACAATTAGTTGACATTGAGAATGAATCGGAAAATCAAATGAAAACTGGTGAGCCAATGAGGAAACAAACAGGGTTTAAAGGGAAAATGGAAAGTCCTAAATCTTTTACTTCAACGCTGAACGAAGCTGAAGCTGGTCCATCGAGAACACCAGAGCCAAAGGTGAAGAGGGTCACTAGGAGTCAAACAAACGCCCAGCGATTGGATGGTTCCAAAGATCGCAGGGGAATGAAGAAAAGGAGAATGATTCATCAACCTCGGAAGCATCGGATGACGAGAAATTTATCCGAAAGACAAAACAGACCGTGCATCTATTGGAGTTGGAAGATGATCATGAATCATTCTCTGCATTCGAGCACAACTGTAATGAAGAAAATTCAAAGAAAAAAAAGCAGTTTTCGAAGATGAGGAAAAAGAGAAAACGACTCAGAAGGGAACGGTCCTATGAACAGAATGCAACGTCCGATTCTGAAAGGAGTACCCACGATGAAGATACCGGAGAGGGAATTATTACCAGGAACATTATTCAATCGAGGGCTCTCTTTTTCACAGGGAAAGACAGTGTAGCCAACTCTTTAAATACTCGTGGAGAGCCGTTCGATAGTGGCTCACGCAAATTGGCCGATCGAGGTGAACTGCCATATTGTCCGGATCTGGCATTGGGGCAGGTCCACGCTGTGAACAAAACGGAATAGGTACCACGTAGCCTTACTAGTCAGTGACGGCTCTCGAGATGGAATGTTGTTAATTTCAGGTCATATCAAAGTAGTTATAGCCAACCTTCGCGAATTAAGTAGTGAATAGATCGGTGAATAGATCGGTATTCGAAGTCTGAGGATAGCGATATCCGAGACCGTAGGAAGCGTTCCATGGGATGACGTTGCTTCAGAATTAAGACTAGGTATTCTGCAAAGCCTGTTAAAGATAATAATTTGTCATGGTATTATTCGGTATCCAGGAAAAGGAGAACGCGCAGATATAATACGAGAAATGCATAGCTCACCTGTCGGTGGCCATGGAGGAGCGACCAAGACTTATTACCGCATTAGACAATATTATTTTTGGGAAAAGATAAAAATTGATATTCAAGAGTTTATTCAGCAGTGTTTGCCATGCCAGTTAAAAAAGTGTGTTTGAACGAAAACTCGTCAACCCATGGTAATCACCGATACGCCGGGAGTGGCCTTTGACAAAGTTACGATGGATATGGTAGGACCCTTGCCGAAAACAAAGAATGCAAATGAATACATTTTGACCATTCAAGATCAGTTAACAAAGTTTTGCTTAGGAGTATTAATGGCCAATGTAACAGCTGAGACTGTCGCAAAAGCTTTGGTCCAAAATTCTATCACCCTGTTCGGAGCTCACAAAGCCATACTGATAGATCAGGGTCGAAATTTTACAAGCAAATTGCTGAAGCAAGTAGCAAAAAATTGTTGGATAAAGAAAATGCGTACGACCGCGTTCCACCCGCAATCAAATAGATCATTAGAAAGGTCGCATTACGCCTTAGGGGAATATCTCAAGCAATACGTTGGGAAGGAATACGAGTGGGACGGATGGGTCCATCTCGCGACTTTTAATTATAATACTAGTGTCCATGAGGGCACGAAGTATATCCCCTACGCATTAGTCTGCGGAAAAATGGCCCGAGTGCCGACTAGCGACCCTTCGCGTGTGGACAATGAACTGCCGAATTATAATGATTATATCGTAAAACTGGTCACTCAATTGCACGAAGTCCGTGAAACGGCCAGGAAGAATTTGATCGGAGCGAAAGAACGATCCAAGGTGTATTACGATAGGAAAATGAACCCAAAATCCTTTGAAAAGGAGACTACGTATTTTTGCAAAAGGGTAGTAAACCCAGGAATCTAGAGGACCAGTACGCAGGCCCGTATGAAATAGTAGAAGTAATGGGGAATGGAAATGTTAACATAAGGATAAAAAAGGATGCGAAGGTCTTGCATACGAACCGACTGAGGCATTCCCATATTAAACCGACGTGATTTAATCGGAAGAGAACTCAATAAAGCCACTCTTCACCCGTTAGGACGGATTGGGGCCTGTCTACCGCACCATGAACACTATACCCGACTTCGTTCCTACTCCTTATTTTTTATACTCCGCTGCTTGCAATGCCCATTATGGGGATTAGAAACTTGGATCAGCGCAGGTTTTGCGGGGAAGAAAAAAGGGGGGGGGGAGGCTGATCTTTAATTATTTCAAATATTTTACAGGGAGCAATATGAAAGGAAAAGGATTTAAGCAGTCAGTAGTCACCATCATTTTGTGGACAATATCAATCAAATGGCAACCTGGAGAAGCAATTGTAGGATATGAATGCGGTACGTCCGCTTCGAACATAACGACGCTATCTCTCCTGAATTTGGAGGAATGCGACATTCTTCACCCGGAATTGAACATTTCAAGTGTGCGTATTCAGTTTCTGAAGTTGGACGATTATGGGTTAATTCATGTGCGACAATGTAAAATAGAAATCGCGCGGGATGTTCGTAAATGTGGAATGTTCTCACATGGCAGTGACGTACTCAACGGAAAAGCGTCATACTTACGACGTTTGGCAAGACGCGTGTATACGCTTGCTTGTATAAGGGTCCATAGCCATTGATAAAGCTGTAATCACGGGAATGCGCCCAAATGAGACCGCGAGTTATCCACTCATCTTAGCAGGGAAACCCAACGTTGACGGAAGCTGTATTAGTACTACATACGCGGACCCGTTTGGGAGCTGGAGTGAAGTGACTGCGCAAGCGCGCGTGAAAGTCATGCAACGAGACTATAGGGCGAAAGTGGGATTAAAAAAACAATAATGTGTATCTAAATTCGGAAATTCCGTGTAACTTGCAAAATGGACATTGTCTGAGCGTGGAAGGTGGGCCGACCTTCTGGACCCATGTGCCGCGAGATTGGAGACGTGCATGGAGACCATCCAGATTTCGAAAAGGTCATGGAATCTGCGTGGAAGAAAGTTTGGGGAAAATATATAATATTCTGACATGTTACTGCAGGAGTAATAGGTCTGTTTATGTTACCGCTGGCGATCAAACTCGTTATAGATACTGTCATTCTGGTCATGTATTGCATACCGTCTACGGATGGTCATTATATACAGGGTGTCCAATAGGAAGTTGCTAAAACTAAATAAGTGTCTCTTTCCTCCATGAATTCAATAGGGGTCCCTTTTCCTAAGGCGCATACGTGAGGCCCCGCAGTTTTATTCCAGCCGTGGTTAAAGCAAGTACGCGAGCGTCAAAATGAGTGAGCTCACCACGGAAGAAAAAGTATTGAGTGCTTCTTCTCGACGGGAAAAAAAATTATAGTAATGCGTTTAGAGGGTTTCGTACTGAGTTTGGAACTCATAGAGTTGCCAGCGAAAACACTCTGAAAAGGTAAGAATTTAATATTTATTCATATTCATCTATTACACAACTTGTGTTTCAATTCAATTAAACTGCTTTGAAGTAATTTTAAGTTAATTTTTGTAGGATAATCGATAACTTCGTGAAGTATGGTACACTCTAGGACCGTAGACATGAGTGGCCAGGTCCATCTGTTACGGTGACTACACCAGAAAAGATCAATGAAGTCGAGCATTATTTCAAACAAAATTCAAATGGTTCGATTAGGAAAGCTGCTCAAGCATTAAAAATAACCAAATCATCATTACACAACATTTCGAAATATTTTTAAAGTTTCATCCGTATAAAATAAGCACCCATCAATTGTTAAATGAACATGCCATGATGAAACGCATCGAATTTTGTAACACTATTACGGGAATGTTTGAAGCCGAAGAACTTGATGAGAATTTGATTATGCATTACGATGAAGCACATTTTGGATGAATAGGTACGTAAACAAGCAAAATTACCGGTTTTGGGGACCGGAATTTACTTCATGCAAGATGGAGCAACGCCGCACCGGACTCATGAGGTGTTTGAAGCTATTCGTCGCGTATATGGGACTCGAGTAATCGGTCTGGGCTACCCTAAATTTGCTCAAGGCGGATTATATTGGCCTCCGTACTCACCTGAAGATCCTCACGGAAGGGTCATGAAGGGTGATTTTTTCTTGTGGGGTTACATTAAAGATCATTATTACGCTAAAAACCTCAGCTTAGTAAAAGAACTGATCGCGGCCATCCAGGAAGTGGTTCGCGGCATTACGAACGATATGTTAGACACAGTTTTTCACAGTTTTCAAAAGAGAATTGATTTTTGCGCACAATCTAACGGTTCGTACTTCGAAAATATGTATCATGAATCACTGTACTTTTTCGTTTTTTTTATAAGATATAATAAATTGACATAAAAAATATTTGACCGGGTTTTATTTATGTGCGTTTAAAACTGCAGAGTTTCCTCTATTTAAAGCAATTTGGCTTTTCTGATTCTGTGCACGTATTTTAAAATGACAGTCGATTAGTTTCGGCAACTTCCTATTGGGCACCCTGTATATTAGGAGCCGTATGGGACTCCGTGACGAATCTTCTTTTACATTTACAACGAAATGCCAAAAACCGGAAGCTGTCAGTTAAAGTTGACCCTGAAAATGGGAAAATGTTAAATAAATCGGAACAAGCTGAAAGAACGGAAAACAGAATAGGGCATACTGGAGAAGATCAGTGCAATCAGGTAAACTTTAATAAGCTACAATTTCAGAAAAGGGCTCACAGACAGAAGGAATCGCAGAGCAAAGCACAAAGCTCATATTGTACCCTTCAGTTCCTAGAGACCCGAATGCGTATAATCAGTAGGGTAAAGATAAGTGTAAGGTTTGCGTATATCCGACTACGACTGCGTAATAGCCTTAGTGTAGCAACGTAAGAAAGAGTTACTAATTTTTATGATACGTTTATGAATCAAAAACATTTTATTTTTGCTAAACGTTTAAACTAGAAATACAGTATTCAAACTTACAAAAAAAATGTTTTGGAATGAAAAAAAACTATATTGTCATGTTTACCCTCTCTTACGGAAGTTTAGAACAAGTATTAATCTTAGGTTATCTCTTCTTCTCTTTCCTTCAACTCATTTGAGAATATCGTACACATGAATATACGAATATGTCTACATATAAAATAAGCAATGTTAAAATGATGAGCATTAAGGAAAAATATATGCAAATAATTGTTTGCTTTATTACGCTATCAGGTATTCCTATAAAAAAGCATGAAATTAATAAGTAATGATTTGCAACTCTATAATTTTCTTACTCTTATGTGTCTCTGAGCATTAGTTTCAGATAGATAGTTGTCAATTTAATGGATCTTGTTTGCGTATGTTCTTATACTTAGTATATATTTATATATATACAGGGTGAGGCACTAACTGTTGCCACCTTGGATATCTCTGTAATTATCGACGTCACAAAAAAATGTTTGAAACAAAAGTTGTACCGTACGAAAGGGGTCATCAAATACGACCATCTTTTTATCTCAGTGGAGGCGCTGTCGCACAGTAAAGGTCACCTCTACTGTTTTAAATGGGACGGTACATTTTTTAACTATCTTGTAGAGCATTGAAAACTGCATAAAAAAACATTTGGCGGTGAAGGTCAGTCAAGGTCATTTAAGATTAAAAAGAGACATGAACTTTATATTTTTGTGAAATTACCTTTATTCACAGTAGATGTTCAAAGTGATTGCCATTAGAATCAATGCAGTATTGCAATCTCCTCATCACGGATTGTGTAGAATTTCTTATCACTTCGGCACTTATCGAATCACAGGCACGAATAATTCTCTCGCACATATCATCCGGCGTAGTTGGACGTTCTTTATAAAGAAGATCTTTCAAGTATCCCCTCAAGAAAAAGTCCAGAGGCGTCCAGTCTGGCGAGCGAGCCGGCCACGATACAGCTCCTCCGCGTCCAATCCAACGACTTGGAAATCTCTTTTGCAATTCATTTCTAGCTATCAGCGAAAAATGTGCCGGGCACCCATCGTGTTGATACCACATTCTGTTTCTTGTTACTAAAGGTATTTCTTCCAATAACGGACCTAATGTTTCTTGAAGGAATGCGGTTTACTTCCTACCATTAAGATTTCCTTTGATGAACTCAGGGCCTACGATTCTATCCCCAATAATCCCACACCATACATTAAGGCGTTACCCCCACTTGTAGCGCAAAAAAAGGCCTTTTTCATGAATTTTTTTAAAGAAAACTACAAAACTTTTTTAATCGATCAATATACCATCTTAAAGAACGCATCTTGAAGAACTTACAGTAATTTTTTTATTGAAAAATATTACATTGTCTAGTGGCAAATGGCCGTCAATGAAATAATGTTTTTATATACACGGTTTGCGGTGACCAACATTGCGGCGAAGTGGATCATCTAAAAAAAAATGCGGATGGATTTAGTCAAATATAAGTATAAACTAGTCTTTAATCGAAGGATTTTTAAAAATATTCATTTTTCACAAAATGGCGGACAGTCAAAGTTGGTTCGATTTTAACGAAAAAAACGGTCGTTTTTTTTTGGCTATAAAATGGCCATTTTTCTAAAAAAAAAATCGAACGATTAAAGACTACATTTTTATGTAATAAATAAGCCTGCAAAATTTCAAGAAGATCGGTTCATTAGTGTTCGAGTAATCTTGGTCACCGACGTCAGAAATGCCATTTTGAGAAAAACGCGTTTAAAGTTTCAATTTCAGTTTACACGAAGAAAATATTTTTTTTTCGTAAACGTACATAGTCATCTATTCCGGGCCCATACAGAAGTTCTTCCGCCGACGATGCCGCTTGCAAAACGGAAATTTGGTGTTGCCTTCGTAACATTCTTCCTTCACGAGTGCTCTCGACCGCACGTCTCTCTGCGAGTGCAATCCGTGCTTCTTCCATTTTATCAGCGTATTCGTGCGCGTTGTGTCCACAGCTCACTCCGATTGAGTTCAAATAAAATAATCATGATTTTGAACCTTCGTTGAATAGTCCAACGACAATATAAGCTGCTAAATTTACAACGATTGCTCCACTCGAGACGATTTTTGGGCCGATTTTCCAAATAAGTTGGTTGAAGCTTTCGTTGTTATTTTGATTGAAGCCACCGACGCATCTTTCGAGAAAAGTTTCCTTACTCAGATCGTTGTATATAGGTCTGATGGCATCCAATACATTTGATGGAAGTGGTTTGTAATCGTGTTGGAAAGCCTCGTTTCTCGCCTGAGCTCGTTGATACGAACACCACGATTCTTCACCGGTTGGACATCTCTCATGGTGTGGATTTGCATCGGTTGAACTGTAATGATCGAAGGGCGCCCATATTGCCTCATGCATATCGTGAACAGAAGCAGAATGGCGTCGAATAGCAAGTCCATAGTACACAGTGAGCTTGTCAATAAATTTTCCTGTCAGCTGTCCTTTACCACCAAGCTTTTGGTTTTTTTTTACTAAATTACGAAGGCGGGATCCCATACGCATTTGGACGTGACCGACGCATTCTTTTTTTATAACTTCTACGTCGTCATAAGGATGAGAATTTACTAGCCCAGTGTACGTTTTCGAATCTCCGTCTCCAATATAGCAACGGTACAGGACATAATATTTTTCTATTGAACGCTTGAAGATTTCGATAACGGAGTCCACCTCCATTTTTCCCGAGGAACCTTCGTGATTTGCACTGCAGTTATCTTCGTGTGTTTCGTACCATTCTTCGTATTCCGCATCATTTAGCTTATGTTTCCACGATTCACACATTTTACAATACGCACTTTTTACCACAAGATCAAGTACTTTTCCACTGTAGTAGCCTATGACTGATGTGACTCCGAACAACGACGTATATCCTCGCTTCCTCCAAGATCCATTTCCGGAAACTGTTAATTGAGGAGTTGCATCGCCTTCTGCATTTTGTATATCTTCAATTTCTTCTCGTACGGCTTTTTTAAATATTACATCTGCACATGTTTTCATAGACTAATAAATACTTTTCAAAATTATTGAATATGTAGTCTCGGTAAGACACCTTGGCATGTCCATAAGTCCGCAAAAATTTTGTGCCCCAGCCAATCCTATGCCGAGAACTCGCATGGTGAATATAAATCGACGATTTATTTCATACAAATGTTCCAAAAAAGGAGAAGATGGTATGAAATTATCTGCACATGAGTCACATTTCACAACGATTTTGAAGCCTAGTCCTTTTGCACTTGCCGTTTCAAATGTAATATTTCCATTACACGTTTTGCACTTCACTAAATTTGAAATAGCAGCAAACACAACCCAAAAGTTCAAAATCCGATATTCAATATTAGGACCTTGATTCACAGTCATATCAATATTTTTTTCAGTTTCTTCGCAGACGTGCTGAAACTTTCAGTTTCCGGTTCGGCCAGGTTGGGGTTAAAAACACCCTTCCGTTTTTTGGTTGAGATTTCCGTAAATCATCACTGCTTCTTGTTTGTCACGAACCTTTTTTTCGATCCATTTTTGAATGTAAAATGAATAAAAACTGCGCTTATAATATTATGAACGGCGGAATATACGTCTTATATATCCGAACTTTCGAGCTACACTGACGAGTTTAGACCATAACAGACAACGAAAATACGTTTTTATAAATTCCAGTCTATTATATGAACGATGCAAATGCCAGGTATACGGCCCTTTTCATCGAATAATACATTGGAGGTCGGAGGGAGTGTTGAGCGCGCCAGACGGCAGACTAGCCGGTCATTTACACAACGGATTCTTCTCTTTCAACGCTCATATCTCAGCCAATTTTGTTCGGATCGACTTGAAATTTTCAGGACATATTCTCAGATACTTATACTTAAAAAAAATGCAATAAAAAAAATCGATTTTTTCAAAATCGCAAGTGGGGGTAACCCCTTAAAATCCCCCCTTCCACCAGCAAATCACCAGTACTTTTCCAAATTATGAATAGCTTTTATACAAATTCGAAATCAAACTGAGCGACAACCTCGATTGACCTACACTGCCGGCCAAAAGTATGGATACACCTAGAAAAATTTCGCGCCGCACTAAAAGTTTGATATCTCTGTGAAAAAAAAAGATATCCGGATTTTCAGGGCGGCATTTCAAAAGGGACAAATAAAGCTTCACTTTGCGTTTTTTCGATTTTTTTTAGACCCGGGGCGCCATTTTGAAAATGTCCATTTTTTGTTTTTTTTGGCTGTTTAAAATCGGCTGCACATCTTCAGGACATTTTTTTGACATTTTTTTAAAAGAAACTTAAAAGATAGAGCAATAGCTATAGTTTCCTTTTTTAGAAAGTTTCGTACGATTCTTTTTCACCGAGTTATCGCATTTTTTCTCAAAAAGACAATTTTGAAAAGATGCTGCTGAAATGAGAAACTTTGAGGTTTAGATAAAATTGCGAAAAGGAAAAAAGTTGCGTTACATCGTATTGAATCGAGCAAAATTAAAAAAAAAAAAATTTCATAATTTTTTTGCTCCAAAGTTGAATTTTTAAAAATCAATTTTTTTTCTCAATTTCTAGCCGAACAGAACATCCACCTCTTACCTCTTGCCCCATCTAAACACAAGGAGCAGAAATAAAGCTTCTTCTCAATTTTTAGCCGCACAAAACATCCACCTCTTACCTCTTACCTCATCTAAACACAAGAACGGAAATAAAGCTTCTTGTCTTTGTTTACATTATACCTTTGTGGAGCGCAAAAAACATTCTATTTCTCGCGAGTCGATATTCTATTTCTCTCGTGTTCTTCTTCTCGCTCTCTTTTTTGCTCGTCTTGTTTAAATTTTTGATTCTTTGGAATAATGTGACGAGTGTCGCGCTGACAAAGACAGTTAGTTGTGTGAAGACTTCGAACGCGAACACGTGTCGTCTACAATCGACAAGTTTTTACCCAATTTTTTTTCTTAACACATCGAAATGGCACGGAAAAAAGAAATTCCACAGTATAAAAGAGGGGCTATTGTCGCGTTGCGCGATAAGGGATTGTGGTACAGAGAAATTGCCAGACAAACTCGCGTGTCGTTGAAAGGAGTGCAAACGACCATCGGGAGATTTAAGAAGTCCGAGACATATTTCAATCGCAATCGTCCAGCTCAACCCAAAGTGACAACGTCCTCAGACGATAAAAATATCGTCGTTGCCAGCAAAAAAAAATCGTCGATTAACAGCAACGGCAATCTGTGCCAAATTTAACGCACAAAGGGAAATCTCGATATCACTGACGACAGTGAAAAGTCGTCTTAACAGTGCTGGCCTCAGAGACTGTGTCGCCGTGGGAAAACCTTTGTTGCGTCCGGCGAGCAAAAAAACGATACGCCTGGGACCTGGAACACAAAAAGTTGACGATTAATCAGTAGAAAAATGTACTCTGGACGGACAAGTCAAAGATTTTAATCTTCGGTAGTCGTCGACGCATTTTTGTTCGAAGAAATCCTTCGGACAAAATGGCACCACAGTGTTTGATACCAACTGTCGAGCATGGCGGTTGCTCCGTTATGGTGTGGGGTTGCTTCTCCGGTCATGGTGTCGGAGACTTTGTGAAAAATGACGACATAATGATAAAAGAAGAATATAAATAAATTCTCATTAATCATGCGATTCCATCGGGGCTAAGGACGATCGGGCGTGGTTTTACCGTGCAACAAGGCAGTGATCCGAAACATAGTTCTCGTCTCTGTCGAGTATATTTGGAGAACAAGGCAAAGAAAAAAACAAATCGCGAATATGGTGTGGCCGCCACAATCACCCGACCTAAACCCCATCGAACTTCTCTGGGAAGAGTTCGATTAAACGATACGAATGACCTGCCCTACATCGGCCGAAGATCTCTGGCAGAAACTGCACACTGCGTGGAGAATCGTTGATGCAGTGCTGAAAGCCAGAGGTGGGTTTACCGACGAAAAGGGCGTTTAGATAAGGTGAGAGGTAAGAGGTGGATGTTTTGTGCGGCGAAAAATTGAATTTTTTTTTATTCAATGTTGGAGCAAAAAATTTAAAAAAAATTCTGCTCGATTCAATAAGAATAAGGTTCTTCGACAAAAAAAATGCCAAAAAAATGTGCTGAAGACGTGCAGCCGATTTTAAACAGCAAAAAAGCCAAAAAATAGCCATTTCCAAAATGGCGCCCGGGGTCTAAAAAAATCAAAAATTCTTTTTCCAAAGCGCAAAGTGCAGCTTGATTTGTTCTTTTTAAAATTCCGCCTTGGAAATCCGGATGTATTTGTTTTCACAGAGATATCAAACTTTTAGTGCGGCGCGAATTTTTTTTAGGTGTATCCATACTTTTGGTCGGCAGTGTACATACGATACAGATTAATGCAGATTAGTAAATAAACAGAAGGTATTCAAAGTGTTGTCTATGACTACGATCTCCGATATCTCTCATTTCAAGCTCATTTCGAACACCTATTAAAGTGGAATACAAATCTAAATATCTCGCATCACTACCAAATATTTGGTAGTGATCCGATATATTTAGATTTGTATCATCGATACTGACCTTCAATGACCTTGAACGACTTTGACCCCAGAATGTTTTTTATGCCGCTTGAGGTGATGCACAAGATGATGGAAAAAAGAATATACCATTCCATTTTAAAAAGTGGAGGTGATCTTCACTGTGCGTCAGCACCACCACCGAAATAAAAAAAAAATGGTCGCATTTGATAGCCCCCTTCACACTTTATAACTTTTGTCTGGAATTTTTTTTTGTGGCGTCGATCATTACCGAGTTATTTCGGGTGGCAGAAATAAGCGTGACACCCTGTATATTTATGTACGGGGCATTCCACACCATTTCACCTAGCCGGTAACCCCTACTATTTTTTTGTTTTCCTGATTTTTTTTGTAAAATTGTACCTCATGCAAGGTGTATCCACACCAATTTTTAGATTTTTATCTCTTCTTGTTTAGGAGTTATCATTTTCAAAAAATGTCGATTCCGAAAGTTTTGTAAATTTTGAAACGCTGATAACTCGTGAACTAATTGAGATATCGACAACTGTCACTATATCATTTTTTTTTCATTTTGAAGCACACGTTCCTTAAAAATATGAAAAAATGATTAATTATAATTGACAGTTGACATTGATAATTATCAATGTCAACGTATTTATTTGCTTCTAGAGTGAAAAGTTTTTTTTAATCATAGCGTGTTTATATTTTTTCAAAACATTATCTCAAATAGAGTGACCCATTCTGTGATTTTTAAGACTAGTCTCATCGTGGGCCCATTTGTCCTTCTATTTTTTTTTGCATTAATTATATTTTTTTTCAGAAAACTTTACTCATTTTAATCTCCAATAATGCTATGAATGGTTTTGTGATTTCCGATTCGCCTTCGTCAGGTTTGAAATGGTTTATTTTTAATTTGTGCTGAATTGAACGAAAAAAATTATTTTTTATTCAAAATTATTTTTTTTTGCTGAATTCTGCACAAACTCATCATAATTGGAGATTAAAATGATAAAATACTTCTGAAAAAAGCATAATTAAATCCAAAAAGATAGGAGGAAAATGGGCCCACAATGACACTAGTATCAAGAATCATATAATGGTTTCCTTCATTTTAGAGAATTAAAAGATAACAAAGGCAATCATCTTTTAAAAAAATACTTTTCACTTTAGAAGCAAAAAAATGTTGACATTGATAATTGGTTATTTTTTCATATTTTTTAACGAAAGTACGCTTCAAAACGGAAAAAAATATATAGTGACCTTTGTCGATGTCTCGATTAGTTCAAGAGTTATCGGCGTTTAAACGCTCCACAACTTCCGAAATCTATATTTTTTGGAGAATTATAATTTCTAAAAGAGACGCGATAAAAATCTAAAAATTGGTATGGAAGTTCCTTCCATGTGGAATACCCCATACATATATAATATTTGCTATATGTTTATATTTAAAAAAATATGCAAGTATATAAATGGATACTTTTGTATACATTGTATACTTGTAAAAAAATGTTTAACCACAGTCGTATGAGAGTACGCGCATACTCTCCTACACATCTATGTACCGCGTACTCTTATACCACCTGCACATTTTAAACAAACATGACTGTTACGGCCATTGATTGATGAGATGCGAAATTACTTTCATTTTAAACAATATCCTTAGAAATCCGGCGTACGAAATGAATTGTTATATTTGAAGACAGTAAATTGTGTTTCGTACTCGTAATGCTTTGAAAATGTCAAAAATAAATAAGAAATCGCAATCACACACTTACCTAGCCTCTCTGTTTTAGTTCACTATGAATTTTTTTTGTTTTTTTTTCAAACCCTTACCCTGTTAGGCGGTCTAAACACAGCAGGCGGTCTAAACACAGCTTCAATTAGTAAACCATTTCGTCAGAAGCGTAACGGTGTACTCTTATTGCCCGTGTACTCCTATACCCCCTTACCCTAAGCCCCAAGTAGTGGATAAATCGAAATGTCTGTTCGCCACTACTAAATTATCACCGCTCACTCATCAATACATGTATTGCACTTTATATATGATTGCAGATACATTCACAAAGAGAGTGATCAGCAAAATATCACGAACGTTCTGTACGTTCACGGTGTCGAGAAGAGCGACGAGGGAACATACACGTGCGTGGCGGAAAACACTGCTGGTTCAGTCGAGGCTAATTTATCACTAAAAGTGCATTTTCAAGAAAAAAGTACACCGGAGCCACCCTCTGATCATCCGGGAACTGGTTACGTAGCAGCGGTCGCTGCGGGTGCTCTAGTCGGTACGTTGTTGGCACTCGGGTCGGTGATCGGTAGTGTATTGTTTTGCACTAAGCGAAGAAAAGATGCAAAACCATTGGTTTCCCAGAGTAAGGTCGTAACACCTATGTCGGAGGATGCTTGTGCAACTGTGCCGAGGAAAAATATTAATAACGGCGGTAACGGTGTTGGTATCAGTGTCGCTGGTATTGTCGGTATCGGTGGTAGTATCGTTGGTGGTGGTGGACGTTTAAGTTTTGATCATCAGCACCAGGTGATATACAATGAGCGTGATAGAATAGGAAGAACGGCGTCACTGGAGCGCCGTGTAACGAAGGAGCGTTCGTATCCTGTGCCCAAGTATCTTACCGAACCGGATTTGATAAACGAGGTTACTGAGAGCGGGGTTGATACCGTCACGGTTACGGGCGATTCTTACAGTCTTTATCATCAGCATCAGTTAGGCGTTCCGATGGGTGGGATTGATATCAGCGAACAGCAGCAGTGCCAACCACATCAGCAACTGCAGCAGCAACAGCAACAGCAGTCGTCGCAGGTCCTCGATTACGAGGCTGCCAGGTATCAGATGCAATCCGATACTCGGCCGTCTCTCTCGCAGTTGAGTTATCTTGATAAGGACGGCTATCCCCTGAACTTTGGTTTACCAAAGACACCGTTCAACAGCTCGAGTACACTGCCTCGTTTGAGACAGCGAATTCCCGAGGATTCGGCCGCTGCCCCGCCAGCCTGTCATACACGCAAGGCCGAGTTTCTCGCTCGTATTAATGCTTACGAGTCCATATTACCGTACAGTGATACCAGATACACAGTAAAGGGTTATCCGTATCCGCTTCATCAACCTGTCGTCAAACCACCACATACGGTACAATCGATTCAACTGCAGATCTCGCCAGTGTCACCGACCGGAATCCTCGATGCACCTTTCATTCCGTCACCACCAGCCGCTTACCGAGGTGAGCCAATACCGCTGTCACCGAGATCCTTGAGCACGACAGTCCGTGAAGCTGCGGCCGCAGTGTCACCCAGAGTCGATGATGCTGGACCTCCCGATCATCCTGAGAGTCCTGATGAGGGTTACGTCGGCGATGCCATGGATGTCTGAAGGCAAAAGAGACGTCAGTAGACCTGCTGATGATCCCATGTTTCTTTTGTGTCGACAATGGGATATTTATAGACACTATGGAATTTCGAGTAGGAATATACATAACCAATCCGGCTAGATTCGGTCTTGCTGAAGATTCCAATAAACCGAATCACCTGACGTATTGCAGCGGAAGCACTACAAGTGTAGTCGCATTTATGGAGCTTAGTGCGATGGTCTTTGCTCCTGCCGAGAAATATAACACGAATAATGATATAACAGGAGTGAGGAAGTGACCTCGGAATATCGTGGGTTTTATCGTGTTCGATCAGTAAAGGGGATGAAGGCGGGAGAATAATATAATACGTACGCGGATTGTGCTTTCATTGGACCGCGTAGCGTACAGCGCGGCAGGGCATATTCACCCTTACTTGTCCTGTTATATCCATGATTATCAGATGCTCGTGAGGAAGCATAACCCACGAGGGTTAGCCGCCGTCGCTTTTTTCAACCCTCCACGAATAACTTCAGCCCGTCAAGTCGTAGCTCATCACCCCATGACGTTTATATGGAACTTCTTACCTAACCATCTTCGTGCAATGTAAGATAAAACTTGAAAGAGGAAGAGAGAGAGAGAGAGAGAGAGAGAGAGAGAGAGAGAGAGAGAGAGAGAGAGAGAGAACGACCGTTGAAAGTGGGTACACACATAATCTTTTATGTGTGTACCCAGTGTGACGTAATTGAATTTTATGCGTAAAAGGACGGATGAAAAAGCTACCTTCCTAACCTAAAGATCTCATCTATCGATTTCACAAAGTTTGAGAGAACAAACGCAGAAAAAAACAATCCAGAAATGGAACAAAGTTCTTTTGTACCTACAGCCCGTAACCCAGGGCATGAATATTGTAAATTCGACTTATGTCGGTTACACTACACTATTGGAACTATAAGTGAAGGAAAATGAACTAAAACAAGGAAAACACCATGACGTTCTGTATGTTAATTGTCTACCATGGAATAATATCTTAAGGCAAAAAAACATGAAAAGGGTGCGAGTGTGCGGTAGTACATAATGTTTGTAGGTTTTATCTAGACATAAGAGTCACCGTGTTTTACAGGGTATATAAGGCGTGTTGGTGTTCGCATGTATGGCGGCGTATAAATACCTTCATTACCTTATCCTCCTCATTTTTCAGGGACGTTTCATTTGGTCGTTCGCCAAATAATATCAAGATGGCCTACCCATTAACTAAAGAACAGGGCACCTTTGTTTCCCACTTCATTTTATCTCTTTCTCTTGAACTTTTATACGGATACAGACATGTCCTTCATCGTTTAATTTTTACCTACGTACATAGTTTCTTTGGCATCCGATATTTGAAGAATAATGATAAACAGCCTAAAGCATAACTAAATGTCATCACTGTTATAGGATTCTTGGACAATGAAGTGGTACAACGCGTATTCAACTGTGTTCAATAGCCTACCGTATTTGCATGTATGATAATAACAAACTATTCACGGGTTGAAAAGAAAAACAACATACAAAAACAGTTTGGAACCGTTACGATTAATCGTGGACAAACGAAGCGAACTTTCGCCTCACCGAAGACTCCAACTTTAACCCGTGTTGCAGACTGGGGAACATGCATATATATATATATATATATATATAATTCTAGACAGCATGCAAAGAATGATACAAACTATTCCAAAGTCGATGCACGTTTTATGTTCGACTATGACACTTGGGGTTCGCGCGATAGGAACTCCAAAAATGTCTTGCGTTGCAAAAGCGAATGAAGGGGGAGACCAAAAAAGCGAACGAAAAGGAAATGGAGAAAGAACGGTAAATCCCGTGTAAAACTTTTTGCGCACAGAGTCGAACCTGAAAGGTCTTCTATTCTCTCTTTCTCTGTCTCTGTCTTTCTTTCTCTCCCTTTCACGTGAATTTGTCGGTTTCATCGCTTTTTCCTCCTTTTCCCCACTGTTCTTTCTTTCGCCATTCCACGTATGCTTTCATTCTCGAGTTTGCTGAATATGTATATTCTCGAATTGTTCCCTCAAGTTTTCGGATTGAGCCTGCGATAGGTCCGCAGAAGTTTCGGCTGTGCTATCAGCCATTGGTGTTTAGAATACATGATTATGTCTTCCCTCTCTCTCCCGCGCACCCACAAACACCCATGCGGTCGCGCCCGCACACGTACATTTCGTGCACGGTGCACACGTGTATATACATATAGATGTATAAGATTCAACCTTGGTTGTCTGTCCACATCTCGCTCCCGCTTTGAGGTACATTGATTCGATCTCTTTGCTTCTTTCCATTTTTCTCTCACATATCGTGGCGCAGATGCTTGCTCCGGACGCCGTGCACTCTCGAAAGTTCCATCACATAGCACATCTCACTACTTTCACGTCCCCTCGTGAACTTGATACGAACTGAAGATGTTTCCGATTCGGTTTTTTGCGGTGTTTTTTACGGTGTTTTTTACGATTTCAAAATGACCGGTTCTATTACCACCTAATTCAGCGGGCTGACTAAAACAGAAACACGCATTGATGGATAATGTAGGAGAGGGAAATAAGTAAATGAATTAGGGTTACGTCGGATGTACTCTTGCCATTCATTTTACTCATCGTTACGTGCGGTTAAAAGATATAGGTGATGTCTTCTCTAGTGGAGGCCACTCATTTTTTTTGGAAAATTATAATTGCCTAGATTTCTTACTAATATCTTTCTATTTATCGTCTCGAACGCTCGTTTGAAATCTATGTATACTACGCCTATCATTTTACTCTCGTTCACACACTTTCTCCATTCTATTAATGTATTTTGCATAGCTGTTTCACATGATAGTCCTTTCCTGAATCCCGATTGTTCGTCTATTACTACATTGTGTTTTTCTAAATAGTATGTTAGTCTTTCTTTCATCACTTTTTCTATGACTTTTTCATAAATCGGTAGGATATTCAGGTGTCTGTATTCTTCTGCTTTATTACTACCTACTACTTTTTGTATTGGGATTACCGTAGACGTTTTCCAGTTTTCTGGAAATACTCCCTCATCTAATGATTTATTTATTAGAGTCATGAGTGGCTTCTTTGCTATTTTCCACGCCATCCTCATCATTTCTGTTGTTACCCCTTCCTCTGTTCCCTTTTTGTTTTCTGGTTTACAACAATATTTTCAACTTCTTTATACTCCACTTTTTTTAACTCTCCCAGTTTTATTTCATTATTACATGTTTTATTCCATGTTTCATCGTCTACTTCTTCTGTTTCCTGTACGATATCATCAATACTTTTATGTAAAAATCATTGAATTTTTTTGCGATTTCTGCCGAGTCATTAAGCCTAGTTCCCTGGAAAACAATGTCTGTGACGGTACCCATCTGTTTTTTCGTGCCTATTATCTCCTTCATTGCTTTCCACATCCTCTTCGAGTCACTTTTGTGCTTATCAATATTGTCTTCGTAATACTGTTTTTTACTTTTTCTTATTTCTTGTACCAAGTTGTTTCTCTTATGTCTATAGGTTTCCCAGTCTTCTTGTCTATTGGTTACTGTCGCTTTTTTATACGCTTTATCTCTGTCTTTGCTTATGTTCCTGACTGTTTCGTTTATTCATGGTTCGTCTTTCCATTTTGTTTTTATTACTTTCTTTGTTAATGGTGCTACTTCATTTATTGTATTTTTCATCCCTTGAATGTATTCATCCGCATATGCATTCGTACTGCCATTATCGTCCAATCTAATGTGTTGCAGTTCTCTTTTTAATACTTTAGTGAACCTTTCTTCAGTTACTTATGTATAGTTTCGTTTCATAATTTCTATTTCAGTGTCGTCATTATAATTGCCATTGACTAAATAAGTCGCTACTACTTGGTGGTCTGTAATTTTTGGAGTTATCATAACATCGGCGTCTATAGCAAAATTGGAGAGCACGAGGTCAATTATGGTTTCCGAATTTTCTATAATTCTCGTTGGTTTTTTTTTACATATTGTTTCAGTCCGACGCACATCAAGTTTCGTAGCAGTCTCTTTGCATAGCCATGATTTTTTGATACATCAATATTAAAATCTCCCACTTTTATCACATGCCGATAAACCTCCCGTCGTCAGTACTTGGCGAGTGGTACGTATTACATAGTATTATTATTTCTTTATTTCCTAGTATCTTTATCGTATTTATCCATGTGTTTTGCTCTATATTTTTATTTGTCATTATTTCATATTTTAAGTCTTTTTTATGTACGTTAATACGCCGCCTGTCCTACCGTTACTACTATTACATCGAATTACATTGTAATTATTAATATCTACTTCGCTGTCATAAATTTCCGCTATAATATGTTTCAGTCAGACATAGGATCTTTGGTTTATAATTGTTCATCATATTTACAATTTCATCCTTGTGTATTAAGAAGCCCTGAGCATTTAGTAATAGTATATATGCGTTTTTATTTCCAGACATTGTTTTCTTTCGTTGCTATTCGCTCTTATATTCGGTATTCCTTATTACTCTTTCTATTCTATTCTACAACTATGAATGTGCCGCTTAATTATTCAGAACAAAGCAAAAGTCGGCTAGCTAAATACTCCCTTCTCGCTGCGACGTTGCTTACTTTGTTCCGCTTCTCACATCATTGATCGTTGTTTTTTGGGCATACCAATGACAAGCGGCTCTTCTTTGTGCTTGCCGTGCAGTAAAGCAACATTCAACTCCGTATTTTTGCACGAGAATTTTATCGGTGATGGGTAATAATTTGTTTACCCCTCTAAAGATGGCACATTGCATTTATGATTTCAAGGAGGCTGGAATCTTTCAAAAATTGTTTCACTCGATTATGCTGACCTACGGATTCATAAAACTCGTAAAATCGAGAACGATGTAAGACTGCGAATATTGCTAATTTATGTTTTTCATCAATCTTGCAGAAACGAATAAAAGCTACAGACGCGTTGTGCTGCTCAATTGTCTTTTTTGTATTATAATATTTAAGAAACTTGAAAATATTAAACAAAATTAAATTTTTTAAATTAATCCTGGAGTGAATCACCATTCGGTAGCAATACTTAGTGAGCGCCTTAATCCTATGATCAAGACACGAGTGGATTACGAGAGAGAGACAAAAAGGATTAATACTTCTTTATGCCATCTTCAGAAAATGTCTCTACAATTGCCAACGTGATTTCTTAACTACGTGTAACGACGTGAGGTATCTTTTGAACAATGCGACATGGCAACATAAGTAATAAATGAAAGACCCGGTTGTGACGTTTGCGTTGTTGCGAACGAAAAGTGAATGCGATGTAAAAACGTTGTACCCAAATATGCACTAGCAAACACATAAACAGACACGCTCCAATATGTAGTAATATCGGAGGTAATAGTGAATGTAGATTAAGGGGTAATGTAATCGTAACTATAAACGAGTATATTCTTTTTTAAGGATGTAGATATACAGCGTGAGTATATTATATTGGATCACGGCAGTAAATAAATACATTATTAGAACATAAACATTGTGATATCCACCTTCGTCGCTCTTATTCTGCCTTTTAAATTGCTTTTTCCTTTCCTTCTATTTGCTACGAAACCCTCCAAGACGTATGTGAAAAACAGACGGCGAATGAACAAAATATCGTGGAAGCGTGCAATTCACTATCATGGCTGAGGTGTGGCTTCCACTTACGAGAATTAAGAGTGCACTGTATCGAGTTTATCAGTGATACAATTCTTTTCACGCATTTTCAATTTCCCGATACAGACATTTCATCTATCGAATAAAGTACTAACGCATATTCGTATTTATTACAAATTCATTTGACGGTTTCTGCTCCTGCTCATTCTTTATTGGTCTCATCTAACTTTCATAAATCGTCTTTGCCATTGCTCTTTGCCGAAAGACCATTCAATTGTGGAAGAACATATGAATCAACCATTTTTCGTATCCAGTATGAACCGTTTGGCTTTGGACGCAAAAAATAATTATGTTGGAAACTTCTATTTCGGAAGCCCCCATGTTCATTCGTCACGATTATGATGCTAAATGTCAAGGTCGTATTACTTTGATTAGCAATCAGAACATGAGGGAGGTATGATAAAAATGTACCATAAAGTTTGCAAATTCTAGAATCAATTACGAAGTTCGTGATATCGGAATATTCGTGCATATGTAAATGACTGAGGTGATATTTGTTGTCCCCTTCATAAAATATATTTTTCAAAGGCCTTCTCCACCGAATCGTGCGATTTCGGAAACAGTCTACTCCATTTAATAGCCGCTAAGTATTCTCTATAAATATTCATTTATCAAATGGACGGAACAGTTTCAATTCGCTGCCGTGGAGCTCAGTCACTTCGTTCGTACATCGCTATGTCATATTACTGTTAACTGCAAAGGCAGGTGAAGTGGGTCCGACGTGGATGGAATAATAGATAACGGTCTTTCGGCGAATCGCACAAGTAGGTGTACGCAGTATCGAGCTTCGCTGGAATTATCGCAATGACGTTCCCAAATGTTCAGGCGAGGTGGCAAAGGACGTTCGTTGGGGATAAACTTCCGGGAATGGAGGCACATTGGGAGCATGGATGGATGGACGAATGGAAAGGCGGGAGGAACGGAAGGAATGAATCAATGAATGAAAGTTTATTCATGCCATAGCACTATGGGGCAAATTGTACACATAGAAGAGAAAATACTACTTACATAATCTACATATGGGAGATAACATTACCTTTAAATTGGTTTCAGAATTCAAATTAGGATACTGTGATTCTAATGAAAAATCATTATGTAAAATATAAAGGACGGAGACGAGCAGCGATATAGTATACAACTTAAAAGTACCCTTACAACTAATTAACAAAAAGTAAAACGATAGCTATAATCGAAGATAATAAGAGGTAATAAAAGTAAAAATTAACATAACAAAAGTATATAAAAATAGGTTGTAAAGTATACTAGGTACTGTCAGGCCCAGCCTGCTTTACGTTTCCTGATCATTCTGAAGATTAACGCGTTAGCTACTAAGTAGGTATTTTTATGCACGTGTTACGAAAATGGAATGAGACTAACAAGCTCATCACGTCGAAAATAATAAGGGGGTTTGCGTTAAAATGAGTAACTCTGAGTCCTGGATCGAAGGACGTATGGGGCTGGAAATAGATGTGCCAGGCTAAGACAGAGCCGAGTTAGCTTGCAAGCCAAACAAGCTGCCTTAGATCATCTGACGAGTTAGTGAAGATCGATGGTTGACCCTCTATTTTCCTAGCGTAGATTGAATGATTCATTGACTATATATATATATATATATATATATTAGGTGTATAATTTAGTTCGGTCCGTTTTCAAAAGATGGCTCAGGTGTTATAAATGGTTGACGGCAAGAGCTGATTCTTGCTGTATCGTGAAGTATCAACATCTCTTAACCAAATATCGTTTACAGACCTTTGAGTTTTGCGCATCAAGTCTAATTTTTACTGCGGTGAAAACGTCGGATTTCGTCCCAAATGGAGCTTAATTTGCGGGAAGTGTTGATTTTCTGTTTCAATTGGAGGAAAAGTGCAGCTGAACGCCACGGAATGCTTGTGGAAGTTTATGGTGAATCTGCAGCGTCAGATAAATCTTGCAGAGAATGGTTTCGCCGGGTTCAAAGTGGTGATTTTAGTGTTAAGGACAAAGAGCGTTGGGGTCAACCGAAAAAGTTTGAAGATGATGGTTATGCTCTATATTTGGTGGGGTCAGAAGGGTGTGATCCGTTATGAGATACTAAAACCTGGTCAAACTATCACGGGAGACTACTACAGGCAACAATTGATCCGTTTACATCGAGCTATAGCCGAAAAACGTCCAGAATATGCGACCAGACATGAGTTCATAATCTTTCAACATGACAACGCTCGGCTTCACATTGCTATTGAGGTTAAAAAGTATTTGGAAAATAGAGGGTGGGAAATTCTGGTTCATCCGTCTTATAGCCCAGACCTTGCCCCTTCCGACTACCATTTGTTTCGATCGGCGCAGAACGCTTTGACTGGAATACGCTTCACGTCACAACAGGGTATCAAAAATTGGCGCGATTCATTCTTGGCTTCAAAAGATTAACGCTTCGTCCGCGACGGAATTCATAAATTACCAGAAAGATGGGGAAAAGTAGTGGCTAGCGATAGGCAACATTTTGATCAATGTATTAATTCAGTTTATCATTCAAATAAGTGCGTATTTTGAGCAAAAAACGGGCCGAATTAAGTTGCACACCTAATACTTATAACCTGCCTGCGATGCATTCGCTTTAACTTGATCTAGGAGTGTAAATCATTCAGATGGAACTATACCGTTGGTAGAATTTTTCTTGGAAGATTGCCGTAAAAAACTTTGCTGGTTAGTAAGTCCCTCTTTGACTCTTCAACGCTAATCTGGGCGTTGGGTAAATTTTATTGCGGGCCAGAGTTCAATACTGATTTTTTAACAAGTATATGCATGGATAGAATATGAGTTGAGAGCTCAGGGACTTCCAGCACCGCAAATACATTTTAGCTAATTTTAGTGGAGGGACAAGAAGGCTTTGTGGACGCCTCGAAATCACCACCTCGTTCGATGCCGAGTCACGAGTACGCGACGCAATCTCGCGAAGTAGCTGATCGTTAGAGCGTTCAAGAACTCCGATTCGCCTCGTGTTAGATTTGATCGCTTCAGCAAGCTGCCTTAGTTGTACAATAGTCGAATTTATTGATTTTACTGCCTAAGACGTTTGATGCAAGTCCTTAGCCAGTTAATAAAATCTCGCATAAGAGACTTCTAGCATTTTCGCAATAGTTTCGAGCGACACTGTCACGTCCTCGCGTAACTGCATCCCCGCAAAATAGTTGTGACACGTGCTAGACAAACTCTGTTGAAGATGGAAAGAGAAATCTCAATACATACTCCTAAGCCAAAGCACCCTGCACACTCCATATTTCCCCTTACATAAAAAAAATTATTGAAACAGAGAGTTCAAGATTCCAAGACAGACCGACACATTGCGACCATACACAAAGAGCGTATAACATAACCCAACCGAAGGTCTTGGTCGTAAAAATTTGAAACTACGCGACTTCACGGCGCAAGACCCGAACGAACGTATCGGCCTAATCCTCTGCATGCACAAAAAAAAATATTCTTTCCAAAGAAGGAGCTACGACCCTTGCAGTAAAAAAATTAGATGACCTAAGCCACGCGCTTTCCCAGGCTGGCCAACTAGCTCCTTCTCTCTCGCGTAACGCATTCCGTCACGAACAACGCCCTATTTGTCTCTTCTCGGTTTCCCTATATACTCGATAAGAAAAGCTGCGCTGTGTTCCTGGAAACACAGCGCTGATCTCGATTATATGCGCCCTTACCCAATGATACACCGACAACTCGTTCTCGCTTCCTTCTTCCGGCCAACCACACGAATCAGGTCACATTTTATGCCTGGACCACCAATCCAAAAAAATACGTCACCTAAGTTTCACTCTCCCAAAGATTCCTCCAAAAATTAATCCCACCCTGATTTCTGGTACTACGAAAGAGTTCTCCTCGCATCAGTTTCCGATTAGAATCCAACGAGCTCAGACCAAGAGTTCTCTTACTGATATCCATCGCGTAAAACCTTTGTTCTCTTTTGTAACGCGAACGTCGTCATATGATTTAAGCTTGGAACATCTTGTACTTCGAAACCTCCGTCACGTTACGCGAAAATCATAAAAACTTTGACGTTGTATTCCGCGCATTACTTTATTGTAAATTTCGTTCTCGATCCGTGAACTCACAAATATTAGAATCTGTGACGTCGAACATCTGTATCCGTCTCACTTACACACGCACACACCATCTGCGAGCGCTTCTGGCCCTCCGGCGCAGGGCTCTTAGTTTTACGACCGCTACCTGACACCCAAGCGACTGGGTCATCACCGAGGCGCACCAATGTAAGCGAACATACTCTTATATTTGTTTCCGATTTGTATCTCAAAGAAATAATAGAACTAACCCATACGGGTAATTCTAATAAATTACGAGTCAATCGAACACAAGTGTCACAACCATTATTTCAATAATTGGATCATCCACGGAATCTCTTAAAAATCCCCCTTCTACCAGCACGTCCCCTTTTTAACCCTCATCCCGTGTTATTACGCTAGGCGTAGGCAAGAAAGAGGGATACCACGCATATATATATGCCCACGTCCCCTCAGGACGTGACATATTAATTTTTGGGGGCTCGTCCGGGATTAATTAAAAAGGGAATGTGCCTTTACAGATCAACCTCATGGATAAGGAATCAACTTGCGAAACACTAGATTTAAATTTAACTGAGGACTTGTATACGGAACCAAACGAATCAATTGACCCCGGTAGTTCAGGTTATGCTCTGAGGGGATCGAACGTTCCATTATTTTCTGGTCTTGGACCTCCCAGTAAATCTTCAAAACAACCATATTTACCCACAAAAGGCAGAGCCATGAACCCAGAAACCCCAACGTTGAGTATAAACGACTTGATGTTGATAAAAGACGCTGTTAAGATAATCCCAGAATTCGATGGGAAAAATATTCCGTTTTCGGAATTTGTCGCCGGGTGTGAGGACGCAAAGGAAGTGGTTTCCCCTGCGGCCGAAAAGTACCTGGTGAAAATGATTCGGAATAGATTAAGAAACCCCGCTAGGGACATGATTCACGCGACAAAATTCGAGAAAGTGCAGGACTTATTAGGATATCTTAAAAAGCTTTATGCGCCCAACAAAACCGAAATGCAACTAGTCGGAGAACTCAGTACCATTTGTCAAAAGAAAAACGAAAACGTCGCCGAATTTTCTATGCGAATTAAAAGGAAAGGTAAAGAAATACTTAATACACAAAAACCATCAGATAATAGATTAGAAAACGAGAATTACAAGAAAAGGATGGACGATTATTTCCTCTCGTGTGTCAAGCGCGGATTAAGGGAGGAAATCGAGCAGCGACTTCCCCATTGCGACAACATCTCTGTTGCTATCGATCACGCTGTCGAAATTGAACGCGATCTTGAAGGACGACGGGAATTACAATCAGTCTCGAACAAATTAGAAAACTTCCCTCCCCTTAAATCAGCTAAAATCTGTAATATCTGCAAAAAGGATAACCACACGTCGGAAAATTGCCGTTTCTCAATGCTCACTTGCCAATTATGTAAAAACCAGGGCCACAGCGCCGACCAATGCAAAATGAAACAGGATGAATGGGATGTATTGACCTGCCAGATATGCAAAGGTGCCGGGCACAGCGCGGACAAATGCCGTTTAGGACAACGGTCCCCTCCATTATCCTGTCAATTGTGCAAGACATCAGGCCACATGGCCCCTGATTGCCCTACTCGTAATAAGCCTCTCAACTCTTCAGAAGACCGTCCGCGTTTTGAAAGCGTTCCTGAGTGCCAGTATTGCCACAATCGTGGGCATGCAGCAGATAATTGCTTCAAATTAAAAAATAACAACACCTCGAACCTTGAATGTCAATTTTGTCACAACCGCGGACACACCATGGACCATTGTTTCAAGTTAAAAAACAGTAGCTTCCCAAGCATCGAATGCCAGTTCCGCCGCAATCGCGGCCACACAGCAGATAGTTGCCCCAAGTTAAAAATAAACAGCGCTCCAAGCATTAAGTGCCAGTTTTGTCATAATTGCGGACACACCGCTGACAATTGTTTCAAAATAAAGAACAGCAAAGCTTTGAGTCCTCACCAACTTATATGTCGCTATTGCAAACGAGAAGGGCACACCATAGTAAACTGTCACACTCTCGAATATAACAATAAGTTGCGAAGTCAGCCGGGAAACGAGCTGAGCATCACTCGGACGGACGCGCCGAGTGGCCCTCCCCCGATAGAGCGTCCGGTCCACGCAATAGCTCTAACCCAGCCGAACGGCGGTATCCAGCTTACACAATAGAAGCAGAAAAAATCGTCAGCCTACCCTCGGTGTGTATCGGAGCACTCCCGGAAATGGGGAAGATTTCAATGTTATTAGATAGTGGCGCCGTTCCAAATTTAATTAAAAAGGAATATACAAGAACTTTGACGGGAATCGATAAAAACGATATTATAAGATTAAACGGAATATCTCAACTACCATTTTTCGCGTTAGGTAGTGTGTGGTTCCGCGTGTTGGGTTTTGCAACGCTTTTTCACATCATACCAGACGATGTGCCACTTCCTTACCCAGGTTTGCTGGGATCCAGATACTTTTTTGAAACGAAATCCAAGATTAGTTACGAGATAGAGTGTTTCGAGTGTGGAAATAATCTATGGCCTTTTGAAAAACTAGATGAACGTGTTGAGGAAATCGAAATCCCCGCACGCTCGGAAACTTCCTTCTATGTAAAGATGGTGGATAGCACGACGAAAGAGGGATATATTGCACCTTTCAAAATCCGTGAAGGTGTCTATGCCGGCGACTGCCTGGTGACAACCGTCAACGGGAAGGCTCATTTGAAGGTTTATAATACCAATAATGATGCCGTAAAATTAATCGTGCCGGTCGTAAGACTGCAGGCTTTCGATACGGTCGAAACCCTGTCAGCAGACAAGATCGAATCATATTCTTCGAAAATTTCAAGTCCTTTTAATTCTTCTATTCCCAGCGTAGATTGCATGACGACTACGTTGTTCCAGGGTCCTTTCGTGGCCCATAAAAAACTCTCGACTAACCAAGTTGAGATAAAAGCTTGCCATCGCTATAGCGAAAGCGATGACCAAGGAAAAACAAAACAAACCTCCAGTAGTGAGGAAAAATCTAAACCAAAAACATATAAAAAACGAAACAAGAGGTCAAGTAAAACAGAAAATAAAATTGTCAAACCAAACAACGGTAAAAACGTAAATTCAATTTCCGCCCATCAGACAACATCGGATAGAATCGGAAATAACTCGGAGAGTTCCCAAGTAATAAAATCTCTCCTACGATTAGAGCACCTCGCGCAAGACGAATTAGAACTCGTCGAAAAAATTATCGAAAAATACTCAGACAGGTTCCACATAAAGTGTGAGCCTCTCGAAGCAACACATGTTCCTCGACATAAGATCCCTACGGTCGACGACCTACTGATCAACACGAAGCAGTATAGGTTTCCCCAGGCGCTCAAAGGCGAAGTCCAGCGACAAGTGGACGAGCTATTAGGGGCGACGGTAATAAACTATTCGGAGTCTCCAAACAACAGCCCTGTTTGGATAGTACCGAAAAAACCGGACTCCGGCGGAAACAAACGCTGGCGGATGGTAATCAATTTTCGAGAGCTGAATGAAAAAACTATCGGCGATTCTTATCCATTGCCGAATATCACAGACATCCTCGATCAATTAGGGAACGCGAATTATTTCTCGGTATTTGATCTCGCTTCCGGGTTCCATCAAATCGAAATGAACCCCGAAGACAAACCAAAACCGCGTTTTCGACCCCACACGGTCATTATGAATTCGCGAGAATGCCTTTTGGGCTTAAAAATGCCCCGGCAACATTCCAGCGCTTAATGGACATTGTACTCAGCGGACTCCAAGGGGTATCGCTTTTCGTGTACTTAGATAATATCGTGATATACGCCAAAGATTTGGACGAACACGAGAAGAAAATTCGCGAATTAATGGAACGTCTGCGTAAAGCAAATCTCAAATTGCAACCGGACAAATGCGAAATCCTTAGGCCGGAGGTCAATTACCTCGGTCACATAATCGGAAAAGACGGCCTGAGACCAGACCCTAACAAACTATTGGCCGTAAAAGATTTTCCAGTGCCCAAAAACGTCAAAAATATAAGCCAATTCCTAGGCATAACCGGTTACTACCGTCGAATTATCAAAGACTTTTCAAAGATCGCAAAACCCTTAACTCATCTTCTAGAAGACAAAATCGATTTTGAATGGACGGACGAGACCCAGAAGGCTTTCGATATCCTCAAGGGAAAATTGTGTGAAGCCCCACTCCTTCAATATCCGGATTTTGAAAAACCGTTTATCATAACAACAGATGCTTCGGGCTACGCTTTAGGCGGAGTCCTCTCACAGGGAGAAATAGGCAAAGATAAACCCATTGCCTACACATCCTGTGTACTACGTGGCGCAGCTCTTCGTTACGACACGTATAAAAAGGAAGCAATGGCGATTATTCACAGTGTGAAAGGTTTCCGTCCCTACATCTATGGTAGGAAGTTGACTCTCGTCACCGATCACAAAGTCACCGATCACAAACCTTTGGTTGGGTTTAAAACCGCCAAAGACGCAAACACACGCGTCCTAAAATGGCGACTCAAGCTCTCCGAGTACGACTACGACGTCGTTTATAAATCTGGAACGTTAAACACAAATACTGACGCTTTGTCGCGTAACCCAGTTGAAAAATCGGAAGAGATCAAAACTATTTCCCACTGCGATCGGAAACGAAATGAAATGTCGGCCGATGCATGGCGGAAGGCAGTACACGAAATACTCGAAATTTCTGACAGCGAGGAAAATCCCACAAGATTTACCACTCAGGTGGAAATCCACCCGCCACCGCGGTCAAATGAAATAAACGTCGTCACTCGCTCCCGAGCGAAGAACGACGAACCTTCCGTCCCAGATGGAGACGATCGACAAGTGGGAAACACACTTGTCGAGAAAACATCAACAAGGGTCAATGTGCCTACGTCCGAAGTCACAGATGCAGGCACTAGGCCACACAACCCCCCGCGTCGAACTCCTAGAGTCATAAACTACGAAGAAAGTAGTAGGGAGGAAACGGAGGCCGAAGTCATAAATCCCGCACGTGTTAGGCGACCCAGTAAGGGCATCAACCCCAAACCAGCTGAGGACCCTGACCAGTGCAAGGCACCTCCTGCTATTTATTCCGGAAACTCCTCTATTCCTAATTCCGATGATCCGACAGATTTCGACTCCAGTTCGATTGACTCAAAACTTTCTGACGAAAATCCTCCAGTGGAAGAAATTGGAAGGTCAGAATTTAAAATCGCTAATTGTGTCAGTACGAAAGAACAGTTTCAATTTCGAAACGACAATCTAGTCTATTTCATAGACTCGACAGGGAAACCTTGCGACCCTGGAGGACAAAAACTACTAGAATCAAATAAACTTCCCATCTGGAAGGATTTGTCTTTAGGCCGAGATTACAGCAAAAAAGGTTGGAAAGAAATATCATATCGCTTTGGTCATCAAGGAAGAGCAGCCCGCATCGGTCGCTCTAGTAATCGAAAGAATTAATCAGAGCATGAAAGAACTAAAATCGATTTGCAAAACACTCAACCTTCAGTCGACCAGCTTTGCCCGTTGCCAACATGTTGAGCACCTAATGTGGGCAGATGTGCTGAATATAGTAAAGGACGTATTCAAAGACACCCAGTTTAGGATATTGATCTGCCTCGGAACTTTGCGCTGCGTACCGTTCCAAAAGCGCGATTCCATCTTTTACGAAATGCATAACTCCCCAATCGGGGGTCACAAAGGGGTTTCCAAGACTTACAATAGAATCAAACACGACTATATCTGGGAATATTTAAAATCAGATATTCAAAGACGGGTGCAACAATGCTTGGAATGCCAGCTAAAGAAGCTGGTCAGAGTCAAGACAAAGCAGCCGATGATAATAACAAACACCCCAGGTACGGTTTTCGAGAAAATTTCAATGGATATAGTAGGTCCAATGCAACGGACGTCCAAGAAAAACGAATATATCCTCACAATTCAAACCATCTGTCGAAATGTTGCGTTGCAATTCGACTCCCGAATGCACTAGCGACGACAATCGCTGACGCATTCATAAAAAGGTTCATATGCGTCTTCGGCGCACCAAAAGCACTCCTGATGGATCAAGGGAGTAACTTCCTCAGTGGTCTCATGCGGAGAGTAGCAAAAAGATTCCAAATTAAGCGATGTCGAACGACATCATTACATCCTCAATCGAATGGATCGCTTGAAACATCTCACCACGCTCTAGCCGGGATAAAGATAACGAATGGGACCAATGGCTCGAATTAGCTATGCTCTCTTACAACACAAGTGTCCACGAAAGCACCAAGTACACACCGTTCGAGGTAGTTTTTGGTAAATTAGCAAGAATCCCATCAAGCGAACCGCTTAGGGAATCAGACCAGTTACCCACGTATCGTGGATATTTGATCGAATTGATCACCCGTATAAATGGAATCAGAACCCTCGCGTATGAAAATCTAGTCTCGTCGAAACATCGCTCGAAAAGATATTTCGACAAAAACGCGAATCCCAAAAGTTTCAAAGTCGGAGATCTTATTTTCCTCCAAAAAGGGCCCAAACCAGGGAAACTCGGAGATCATTACACGGGACCTCATAAGGTCCTGGAAAAAAATGAACAAGGGTAACGTAAAGATCCAATACCAAGGCAAGCCACGGGTCGTGCATGAAAGTAGATTACGATATTCGCACATCAATGCCGAAGTAAAGCCTAAAAGGAAACCCGAAACCGACCGGAGTCGACGACTCCGAATTCTAAATGAATATGTAACCGATTAATATAATTATTACCTTATTTCTAGATGGTCGTTACCCACTTAATATGGCTCATTTATTTAATCAACCCTGTCGGCAGCATGGTGAGATATGACTGTGGATCGAGCTCATCGTACACTACTACCATATAATTGCTGGAAGTCCATGATTAATCAATAATCATAATAATTACCCTGTTTTTCAGATGGCCGTAATCAACCTTTTCAGTAACATCTAACGATGTCACCCTGGCACTCGCAATGAGATAAAATTTTTAGCTACAGTATCTTCAGTACAGAACATTCGGACTTGTGTATATCCAAAACTCGCCGAACTAACTGTTTCACAATTCGACTAAGATTTACAATCGCGAACCTAGATATAATCGCTTACGTCAATTCGAAATTCATATACGTAATTACTATATTATATTAGAAAATCATTATGTTACGATATGCCTACGCAACAGTGTTAAAAGGAGCGCCGAATGCTCCAAATAGTTTATTATTAGCGATCCAAGCCTCAGACAAATTGTATACAATTTAGTAAAGAAGCCGAGTTAGATGGCGGTACTTGCTGTCGAAAGAGTACACCTTACTCAATGTATAAAGATACAACAAAATCTGATAAGGTTAAAAGAATTTTACGATCAATTGTCTGCCACTCGTGGGAACGAAATATATCTCCTTATTCCTCGAACGCATATATTACCAAAAAAAACAACTCACATAACCTGCAATTCCTTACTTTCCCCCTCTAACCTCTTCGGAGACACTTGGTACAAGCTCATCCCTGTTCCGGTCAAAGCCACGCCACCTGCTATCACGAAATCGACGACGGTATCTAGGCGGCGTTACACCAACCCAGGATCACCAGCATCATGTGGGATCCACTTCACAGAAGATATCGACAACGTACAAGAACGCATAATATTTCTTGTAGAGAAACCCGCTGTCGTAATCAGTATAGCACGGGGCATTAGTGATCAAAATACGGTCAATCAAGGGGAAAAGTTGTTAAATCTCGTGGATAACAACAATCTGTAACACCAAGCGGATTCCATCGGGAATCGCACAAAAAAAATTTAATTCGGTACAGCAAGTGCTGGTCTCACCCGAACCTCACTCGTGGTGCGAGCGATCAAGGTCCTCATAGATACGGTGATCCATGCAATCGGTACAGTACAAAAATCGGTCACATATCCCCTGATGCACCTGACTAAACGATCAAAAAGGAAAGGTCAACGGATGCAGTGACTGGTCAAGAACTTCATCAACTCGTGTCGGCCCCTCCAGCTGAACCAGAGGGACAGTACCAACGATGCAACACATGATCGGTACCCCGAAATCTCCGATCACCAAGAAAGCAACCAATCCTCGAAACCGCGTTCCTTCCCTTAAGTTCGCACGAGGAGACTTACCATAATTCTGATCAAGCTAATAATTTATTTTTTTCGTCATCATTCTTTTAGCCTTGTCTAGTAAGAGATAAGGTAAAATAAGTACATAAGCACCTATGCATAAGGAAAAAGAAAGCGGAGAAAAAGCATACATATGCATCTCAGAGTATATATCATTATATATGAAAAAACACTCACACGAAAATCCATAGAAAAACACATTTTCTTCAAAGATGATAATCAAATTCATACGTATCGCGTAAGAGTAGGATAACTATAAGTTATGCCACCATATTACACACCAATCTTCGAATAAGTTTAAGTCGCATTGTAAGTCGACCAATAGCGATGCCAATTCCTGCTGTCGTGCCAGTATTTTTTTTTCCCGATAAATCTGATCGAGCGAGACGCTCGATCCAAAAGGGGGGAGGTGTCACGTCCTTGCGTAACTGCATCGCCGCAAGATAGTTGTGAGGCGTGCTAGACAAACTCTGTTAAAGATGGAAAGAGAAATCTCAATACATACTCCTAAGCCAAAGCAGACTGCACACTCCATATTTCCCCTTACATAAAAAAATTATTGAAACAGAGAGTTCAAGATTCCAAGACTGGCCAACACATTGCGACCATACACAAAGAGCGTATAACATAACCCAGCCGAAGATCTTGGTCGTAAAAATTTGAAACTACGCGACTTCACGGCACAAGACCCGAACGAACGTATGGGCATAATCCTCTGCATGCTCAAAAAAATATATTCTTCCCAAAGAAGGGGCTCCGACCCTTGCAGTAATAAAATTAGATGACCTAATCCACGCGCTTTCCCAGGCTGGCCAACTAGCTCCTTCTCTCTCGCGTAACGCATTCCGTCACGAACAACGCCCTATTTGTCTCTTCTCGGTTTCCCCATATACTCGATAAGAAAAGCTGTGCTGTGGTCCTCGAAAAGCAGCGCCGATCTGGATTATATGCGCCCTTACCCAATAATACACCGACAACTCGTTCTCGCTTCCTTCTTCCGGCCAACCACACGAATCAGGTCACGTTTTATGCCTGGACAACCAATCCAAAAAAACTACGTCACCTAAGTTTCACTCTCCCAATGATTTCTTCCTCCAAAAATTAATCCCACCCTGATTTCTGGTACTACGAAAGAGTTCCCCTCGCATCAGTTTCCGATTAGAATCCAACGAGCTCAGACCTAGAGTTCTCTTACCAGTATCCATCGCGTAAAACCTTTGTTCTCTTTTGTAACGCGAACGTCGTCATACGATTTAAGATGGAACATCTTGTAACTCGAAACCTCCGTCACGTTACGCGAAAATCATAAAAACTTTGACGTTGTATTCCGCGCATTACTTTATTGTAAATTTCGGTCTCGATCCGTGAACTCACAAATATTAGAATCTGTGTCGTCGAACATCTGTATCCGTCTCACTTACACACGCACACACCATCTGCGAGCGCTTCTGGCCCTCCGGCGCAGGGCTCTTAGTTTTACGACCGCTACCTGACACCCAAGCGACTGGGTCATCACCGAGGCGCACCAATGTAAGCGAACATACTCTTATATTTGTTTCCCATTTGTATCTCAAAGAACGAATAGAATTAACCCATACGGGTAATTCTAATAAATTACGAGTCAATCGAACACAAGTGTCACAACCATTATTTCAATAATTGGATCATCCACGGAATCACTTAAAAATTCCCCTTCTACCAGCACGTCTCCTTTTTAACCCTCATCCCGTGTTATTGCGCTAGGCGTAGGCAAGAAAGAGGGATACCACACACACACACACACACACACACACACACACACACACACACACACACACGCACGCACGCACGCACGCACGCGCACACACACACACACACACACACACACACACACACACACACATATATATATATATGCCCACGTCCCCTCAGGACGTGACAATACCATTTGACCCACGATTGACATATTAGTGACCCCGAGTAGAAATCTTGTTTCAGCTACAAGAAGGCCCCGATCAGAGATCCTGGTTTCACTTTCCGGCCGTAATCAGGATTTTTCATCAAGCTCATTAGTTTGGGAATACAATACCTGACTTCGGCGTGGTCAGGGTGGAAAATCAAGGCTTGATCAGGATCTACGGTGAAGTCCTGACATGCAGTTCGAAGAGAGAAGTTGACTGTTCCATCGGAAACCACTATCTCGTTCGAAGAGAGAAGTTGACTGTTCCATCGGAAACCACTATCTCGTCACATTCTTCATTGCACTGCCAAAAAAATATTTCATTTAAATAGGATTCATTTAAATCAAATAGGTTTTTTCATTGTCTCACGACCTACTACGATACTATTTATTTCAATTATATTTTTACGATATAGAATATAGCATAGAATGTATTATAAAGCCAAGATGAAATCAAATACTTAGAGTAGAGTTCTTCCACTATGATTTTGTATCATAATTCGTAATTCCCCGGCCTTCTGGAATAATATTTTTCGTAGAAAATATTTCGCATCTACATGGAATCGAATCTACAACCTACCTACTTATAGCTATGCACGCTGCCCCTCTGCTACCGACCGTTTATAGCATGTGAGTAGCTGATGTGGCATAAGAGACCACATGAATTGCTTAATTTTTTTTGTCTCCTCCCGCTCCTTCGATGTGTGTATTGTAATAAAGACAGGCCATTAATTCAATGGAATAGGAAAATGTTTGACTCTGCGGAAATTTGATTTCATTTAAATTTTTTTAAATTAAATAGATGAATTTGGTGGATTCAACTAAATTGTTTTTTTTTTGAACAGATGAAACCGAATGACAGATTCATTGGGAATAAATAAAAAATACACTCTTCCTTGACAAACTTAGGTTTGGCCACAAGTTTGACACACTGGGTGTATTTGATGCGGATGGTATTTTATCCACCTGCTATTAACAATACGTCGGTCGGTTTTTATTGAAAAAAAATCTGGGATATATTTTAAACATTTCTTAATATGTCTGCATGATTGAAAGTCGGAAAGTAAAAAATTGAATTGTTGTGAAAATGATGGAAAACGCCCAATTTGGAGAAAGTGAGAATTTTATTTCAGATTCGTCTGGGTCACTATGACCCAGTGTGTCAAGGAAGGGTAAAAAATAATAAAAAATGTATACATAGAGTCGACAATCTGTCTCGGGGTTTTGATGACGCGTTAAGATATATAGTTCGTCTGGTGTTTGACAAAGGGTTAGGTGTGTGAAAGGCGCCAAACGGTATACAGGTTGTTTCATATTAAAGTAAGTAAATCTGCCAAGTTGTTTTTTTGTCCGTCAAATAGTTTTCAAATGAGAGCGATTAGAATTTCGGCGTCCGATTGATTATTGTAGGACTTGAAGCCTGCCCTTAGCGACGACGCCACTCGAGTGCCGAGTCTGAGCGCGAGACGCGTAGCAGGCAGCGAGCAAGGTAGCCAGGCATCTGTCTCGCTTTGCCCAGCCAGTTTGACGCTTCTTGTATCGTCTGCTATTATGTTCTGTCATCTTGGGGACGCAAGTTCAGTTGAAGTCGCACGGCTTGAGGAACGTACCGTTTGACAGATGACGGCACGGATGATTAGACGTTTTGCGTATCATTCGCGTCGGCGTGGCAGGCCGACGGATTTTCCGCTTCATCTTCTGCCGCTCCGTGAGTCCGGGCCGAGACGTGAAGGTTGCCGACATTTAGAAGACTTGTAATTCTACCCGCGAGCGATGATGATAGGAAATAAGATTGTTCAATGCATTCGTAATCTTTATTTTTGAGGGAAATGAAGCACAGAACGGTAAAAAATTTGGTGTTTTTCAAATTTGGAGGCAACGAGCGAATGTTTTTTTTTCGTACTGCCGTTATCGTGAAGACTCGACGCGGACGTTTCCATATTGAATCACGAATAATTTGCTTAATTTTCATTACGACTTTGATCAAATTTTCCATTCATAGTTGTTGCGGCAGTGATAACAATGATCACGCCCGATGATATTATTCAATGAGAGTTTCTGTTATGATTGTTATCTCAATCAATAAAAATTAACGGATTCGGAACCAACCCCATATGTCTGGAGTTTCAAATACCGAGGTACAGTACGTTTTTTTGTTTAATTTTTTACAAGCTTTTATTTAACTTGACTTGGTGTTGGATGCGAATCGAAAAATCGATATAACACCCACTTCTCAACTACTTAGAGCTGTGAAATATTGCAAACATGCATTTGAGGGGTGGAAATGCACGATTCAACGTCAAGAATGAATAAATAATTAAATAAATAAAAAACGACCTTGTGTGAGATGAAAAATGGATAATCGATATTTCGTCTACTTCCCGATTACTTAGAGTTCTGCAATTTTGCAAACACGTATCTCAGACGTGACAGCGCATGATTAGATTTGAAAAAAGAAAATTTCTTTCTTAAATGACGACTTTCTGTTGAATGCAAGATGGAAAATCGGTACATTATCCACTTTTCAACTACTTCGAGCTCTGAAATTTTGCAAACATGCAAATAAGATGTGACACAAGCTTTCATTTTCACTCGAATATGGGTGACTTGGTAAAAATAATATTTTCTACTGTTTATCATATTAAGTGAGAGCTCGTTATAAAATAGTTCTCTTACATATAAATCATTTCTATTCATGTTACCGATATTCTGAATATCCGAATTATCCAGCTGGCGAGTACTCTAATTATGGGAAAAACGGCATTCAAAACTTATACAAATAACAAACATTAAATGGAAGTAGCCACAGCTGATTCATCCGATTGCGAGCTTTTAAGTGAGCAAAACAGCAAACAGGGCTCCGTATGATCCCTGGACCCTCGGTCGAACGTTTCTGAAATCAATAGTCGAATTATACATTCCCTTTTCGGTTAGTTCCCCTCGAAGCGAGAGGATACCTTTGAAATAGACGACTTGCATGATAGTTGTAGGCGTTGTAGGTTCGGACTATCGGCGCACAGTGCATAGAGAACGGAGATGAAATCGATTCTCTCGGTCATTTTGCTAGCATTCATAGGATATATACGAAAACGTCCCGTGGAGTTTGTCGTTGATTTCATTTCGGTCCCGTTCGGGGAGAGTGGCTCATGTAAGCAAAGGTATAAGCTGCGAATGCGATAGCTCCTTTGCATTCGGGTAGTATTCACCATAACCCCGTCATACTCATCATAAACTGCATCAACTTTATATCTGGTGCAGTAAACGATGCCAAAGACGTGGATGGTCGGTCGCCAAAACGGAACTCAGATGATTGCCACTCAGTTCCTAGCGAACAGAGGTGAAGTCGATTCTCTCAATAATTTTTTTAGTATCCATATTACAGTCTCGAAATCATCCCGGCGAGTTTGTCGTTGATTTCATCTCCTTCTCGGTCGGGAGAGTGGATCATGTAAGCAGAGGTATAAGTTGCGAATTCGATAGCTCCTTTGCGTACGTGTCAAAAATGACATGAACGGATCGATTGGTACTGTCGGGTAGTGTTCACCATAACCCCATCATACTCGTTATGAGCTGCATCGATTTTATCTCTGGTTCAGTAAACAAAGCCGAAGACGTGGATGGTCTATCGCCGAAACGGAGCTCGGGCGATTGCCACTCAGTTCCTAGCGAAAAGAGGTGAAATCGATTCTCTCAATCATTTTTCTAGCATCCATACCACAACATGGAAATCGTCCCGTCGAGTTTGTCGTTGATTTCATCTCGGTCCCGTTCGGGGAGAGTCGATCATATAAGCAGAGGTATAAGCTGCGAATGCGATAGCTCCTTTGTATACGTGAAAAAATGACATAAACAGATCGATTGGTACATTCGGGTAGTTTTCACCATAACCCCGTCATACTCATTATAAACTGTATCGATTTTATCTCTGGTTCAGTAAAGGATGCCGAAGACGTCGATGGTCCGTCGCCAAACGGAACTCGGACGATTGCCACTCAGTTCCTAGCGAACAGAGGTGAATTCAATTCTCTCAATCATTTGTTCAGTAATTATATCACAGTCTCGAAACCCTCCCGCCGAGTTTGTCGTTGATTTCATCTCGTTCTCGATCGGCAGAGTAGAACATGTAAGCCGAGGTAGAAGCTGCAAATACAACGATAGCTTCTTTCAGCACTTGTTAAAGATTAAATCAACGGCTCGGTTGGTACTTTCGGGTAGTTGTCGCCATAACCCCTTCATACACGTTATAAGCTGCATCGTTTTCATTCCCGGTTCTTTAAACGATGCCGAAGACGTGGATGGTCTGTCGCCGAAACGGAGCTCGGACAATTGCCACTCAGTTCGTAGCGAACAGAGGTGAAAAAGATTCTATCAATCCTTTTTCTAGTATCTATATCACATTCTCGAAACCAGCCCGTCGCGTTTGTCGTTGATTTCATCTCGTTCTCGATTGGGAGAGTGGATATTATAAGCAGAGGAAAAAGCTGCGAATACAACGATAGCTCCTTTGAGCACTTGTCAAAGATGAAATCAACGGTTTGGTTGGTACATTCAGGCAGTTGTCGACATAACCCCATCATACTTGTGATAAGCTGCATCGATTTCATCTCTGATTCGGTAAACAATGCCGAAGACGTGGAAGGTGTATCGCCGAAACGGAGCTCGGACGCTTGTCACTCCGTTCCTAGCAAACCACGGTGAAATCGATTTTCTCAATAATCTTTCTAGCATCCATATCAAATCCTTGAAACCGTGCCGGCAAGTTTGTCATTAATTACATCTCGGTCCCGTTCGGGGAGAGTGGATCATGTAAGGAGAGGTATAAGCTGCCAATGCGATAGCTCCTTTGCGAACGTGTGAATAATGACATGAACAGATCGATTGGTACATTCGTGTAGTTTTCACGATAACCCCGGCATACTCACCATAAACTGCATCGATTTTATATCTGATTCAGTCAACGATGACGAAGACATGGATGGTCTGACGCTGAAACGGAGCTCGGACGATTGCCACTCAGTTCCTAGCGAACAGAGGTGAAATCGATACTTACAATCATTTTCCTAACATCCATACCACAACCTGAAAACCGTCCCGTCGAGTTTATCGTTGATTACATCTCGGTCCCGTTCGGGGAGAGTGGATCAAGTAAGCAGAGGTATAAGTTGCGAATTCGATAGCTCCTTTGCGTACGCGTAAAAAATGACATGAACGGATCGATTGGTACTTTCGGGTAGTTTTCACCATAACCCCGTCATATTTATTATAAACTGTATCAATTTTATCTCTGGTTCAGTAAACGATGATGGAGACGTGGATGGTCCATCGTCAAACGGAACTCGGACGATTGCCACTCAGTTCCTAGCGAACAGAGATGAATTCGATTTTCTAAATCATTTTTTTAACAACCACAACAAAACCGTGAAATCATCCCGTCGAGTTTGTCGAAGATTTCATCTCGGTTCCGTTCAGAGAGTGTGGATCATGTAAGCAGAGGCATATGCTGCGAATGCGATAGTTCCTGTGTGTACGTGTAAAAAATGACACGAACAGATCGATTGGTACATACGGATAGTTTTCACCATAACCTTGTCATACTCATCATAAACTGCACCGACTTTATCTCCGGTTCAGTAAACGATGCCGAAGACGTGGATGGTCTATCGCTGAACCGGAGCTCGGATGATTGCAACTCAGTTCCTAGCGAACAGAGGTGAAATCGACGCACTCAATCATTTTCCTTGTATCCATATCACATTCTCGAAACCATCCCGTCGAGTTTGTCGTTGATTTCATCTCGTTCTCGATCGGGAGAGTGGATCGTGTAAGCAGAAGTAAAAGCTGCGAATGCAACGGCAGCTCCGTTGAGCACGTGTTAAAGATAAAATCAACGGCTCAGTTGGTACATTCGGGTAGTTGTCGCCATAACCCCGTCATACTCGTTATGAGCTGCATCGATTTCATCTCCGTTTCAGCAAACTTTGACGAAGACGTGGATGGTCTGTCGCCCAAACGGAGCTCAGACGATTGCCACTCAGTTCCTAGCGAACAGAGGTGAAATCGATTCTCTCAATCATTTTTTTAGTATCCATATCATATGTTCGAAACCATCCCGTCGAGTATTTCTTTGATTTCATCTCGTTCTCGATCGGGAGAGTGGATCATGTAAGCAGAGGTATAAGCTGCGAATACAAGGATAGTGTCACGTCCTGAGGGGACGTGGGCATATATATATAAGTGTGGTATCCCTCTTTCTTGCCTACACCTAATGCAATAGTACGGGATGAGGGTAAAAAGGGGACATGCTGATATAAGGGGGATTTATAAGGGATTCTGTGGATGATCCAGTTATTGAAATAATGGTTGTGACACCTGTGTTCGATTGACTCGTAATTTATTAGAATTAACCGTATGAGTTAATTCTAATATTTCTTTGAGATACAAATCGGAAACAAATATAAGAGTATGTTCGCTTACATTGGTGCGCCTCGGTGATGACCCAGTCACTTGGGTGTCAGGTAGCGGTCGTAAAACTAAGAGCCCTGCGCCGGAGGGCCAGAAGCGCTCGCAGATGGTGTGTGAGTGCGTGAGTGAGACGGATACAGATGTTCAACGAGACAGATTCTAATATTTGTGAGTTCACGGATCGAGAACGAAATTTACGATAAAGTAATGCGCGGAATACAACGTCAAAGTTTTTATAATATTCGCGTAACGTGAGGGAGGTTTCGAAGTACAAGATGTTCCAAGCTTAAATCGTATGATGACGTGCGCGGTACAAAAGAGAACAAAGGTTTTTTGCGATGGATATCGGTAAGAGAACTCTAGGTCTGAGCTTGTTGGATTCTAATCGGAGACTGATGTGAGGAGAACACTTTCGGAGTACCAGAAATCAGGGTGGGATAAAGTTTTGGAGGAAGAAATCTTTGGGATAGTGAAACTTAAGTGACGTACTTGTTTTGGGTTGGTGGTCCGGACATTAAACATGACCTGATTCGTGTGGTTGGCCGGAAGAAGGAAGCGAGAACGAGTTGTCGGTGTATTATTGGGTAAGGGCGCATATAATCGAGATCCGCGCTGCATTTCCGAGAACACAGCGCAGCTTTTCTGATCGAGTATATAGGGAAACCGAGAGGAGACAAATAGGGCCTTGTTCGTGATGGAGTGCGTCACGTGCGAGAGAGAAGGAGCTAGTTGGCCAGCCTGGGAAAGCTGGCAGCCTGCAAGGGTCGGAGCCCCGTCGTTTGGAAGAATATATTTTTTTGTGCATCCTGAGGATTAGGCCGATACGTTCGTTCGGGTCTTGTGCCGTGAAGTCGCGTAGTTTCAAATTTTCACGACCAAGATCTTCGACTGGATTATGTGATACTCTCTTTGTGTATGGTCGCAATGTGTTGGCCAGTCTTAGAATCTTGAACTCTCTGTTTCAATAATTTGGTATGTATGGGGAAATATGGAGTGTGTAGTCTGGTTTGGCTTAAGAATATGTATCGGGATCTCTCTTTCCATCTATAGCCGAGTTTCTCTGAAACGTGTCGCAAACTATTTCGCGAGGATGCAATTACGCAAGGACGTCACACCTCCCCCCTTTGTCACACCACCACACTTCTTAAAGATGAAATCAACGGCTCGGTTGCTACATTCGGGTAGTCGTCGCCATAACCCCGTCATACTTGTTATAAGCTGCATCGATTTGACCTCTGGTTCAGTAAAAAGTTCCGAAACGTGGATGGTCTATCTCCGAAACGGAGCTCGGACGATTGCCACTCAGTTCCTAGCGAACAGAGGTGAAATCGATTCTCTCAATCATATTTCTAGTATATATATCACATTTTCGAAACGATCCCGTCGACTTTATCAATGATTCCATCTCGCTCTCGATGCGGAGAGTGGATCATGTAAGCAGAGGTAAAAGCTGCGAATACAACGATATCTTTTTTGAGCACGTGTTAAAGATTGAATCAACGGCTCGGTTGGTACATTCGGGTAGTTGTCGCCATAACCCCGTTATACTTGTCATAAGCTGCATCGATTTCACCTCTGGTTCAGTAAAAAGTTCCGAAACGTGGATGGTCTATCTCCGAAACGGAGCTCGGACGATTGCCACTCAGTTCCTAGCGAACAGAGGTGAAATCGATTTTCTCAATCATTTTTCTTGCATCCGTAACACAACCTTGAAACCGTCCCGTCGAGTTTGTCGTTTATTTCATCTCGGTTCCGTTCGAGGAGAGTGGATCATGTATGCAGAGGTATAAGCGGTGAATGCGATAGCTCCTTTGCGTGCGTATAAAAAATTACATGAACGGATCGATTGGTACATTCGGGTAGTTTTCACCATATCCCCGTCATATTCGTTATGAGCTGCATCGATTTCATCATTGGTTCAGTAAACAATGCCGAAGACGTGGATGGTGTATCGCCGAAACGGAGCTCGGACGCTTGTCACTCCGTTCCTAGCAAACAGAGGTGGATTCGATTTTCTCAATAATTTTTCTAGCATCCATATCAAATCCTTGAAACCGTGCTGGCGAGTTTGTCGTTGATTACATCTCGGTCCCGTTCGAGGAGAGTGGATCATGTAAGGAGAGGTATAAGCTGCGAATGCGATAGCGCCTTTGCGAACGTGTAAAAAACGACGTGAACAGATCAACTGGGGCATTCGTGTAGTTTTCACCATAACCCCGTCATACTCGTCATAAACTGCATCGATTTTATGTCTGAGTCAGTAAACGATGCCGAAGACGTGGATGGTCTGTCGCTGCAACGGAACTCGGACGATTACCACTCAGTTCCTAGCGAACAGAGGTGAAACCCATTCTCTCAATCATTTTTTTAGCATCCATATCACATTCTCGAAACCATCCCGTCGAGTATGTCGTTGATTTCATCTCGTTCTCGATAGGGAGAGTGGGTCATGTAAGCAGAGGTCTAAGCTGCGAATGCGGTAGCTCCTTTGCGTACGTAAAAAAAACAACATGAACGGATCGATTGCTATATTCGGATACTTTTCACCTTAACCCGCCATAAACTGCATCGATTTTGTCTCTGGTTTAGTAAACGATGCCGAAGATGTGGACGGACTGTCGCCGAAACGGAACTCGAACGATTGCGATGCAGTTCCCAGCGAACAGAGGTGAAATCGATTCTCTCAATCATATTTCTAGTATACATGTCACATTTTCGAGACCATCCCGTCGAATTTGTCATTGATTTCATCTCGTTCTCGATTCGGAGAGTGGATCACATAAGCAGAGGTAATAGCTGCGTACACAGCAATATCTTCTTTGAGCACGTGTTAAAAATTAAATCAACGGCTCGGTTGCTACATTCGGGGAGTCGTCGCCATAACCCCGTCATACTTGTTATAAGCTGCATCGATTTGACGTCTGGTTCAGTAAAAAATTCCGAAAACGTGGATGGTCTATCTCCGAAACGGAGCTCGGACGATTGCCACTCAGTTCCTAGCGAACAGAGGTGAAATCGATTCTCTCATACATATTTCTAGTGTACATATCACATTTTCGAAACCATCCCGTCGACTTTATCATTGATTTCATCTCGTTCTCGAACCGGAGAGTGGATCCTGTAAGCAGAGGTAAAAGCTGCGAATTCAACGATATCTTTTTTGAGCACGTGTTAAAGATTAAATCAACGGCTCGGTTGGTACATTCGGGTAGTTGTCGCCATAACCCCGTTATACTTGTTATAAGCAGCATCGATTTCACCTCTGGTTCAGTAAACAGTGCAGAAAATGTGGATGGTCCATCTCTGAAGCGGAGCTTGGACGATTGCCACTCAGTTCCTAGCGAACAGAGGTGAAATCGATTTTCTCAATCATTTTTCTTGCATCCGTAACACAACCTTGAAACCGTCCCGTCGAGTTTGTCGTTTATTTCATCTCGGTTCCGTTCGGGGAGAGTGGGTCATGTATGCAGAGGTATAAGCGGTGAATGCGATAGCTCCTTTGCGTACGTATAACAAATTACATGAACGGAACGATTGGTAGATTCGGGTAGTTTTCACCATATCCCCGTCATATTCGTTATGAGCTGCATCGATTTCATCTTTGGTTCAGTAAACAATGCCGAAGACGTGGATGGTGAATCGCCGAAACGGAGCTCGGACGCTTGTCACTCCGTTCCTAGCAAACCACGGTGAAATCGATTTTCTCAAAAATCTTTCTAGCATCCATATCAAATCCTTGAAACCGTGCCGTCGAGTTTGTCGTTGATTACATCTCAGTCCCGTTCGAGGAGAGTGGATCATGTCAGGAGAGGTATAAGCTACGAATGCGATAGCGCCTTTGCGAACGTGTAAAAAACGACATGAACAGATCGACTGGGGCATTCGTGTAGTTTTCACCATAACCCCGTCATACTCGTCATAAACTGCATTGATTTTATCTCTGAGTCAGTCAACGATGCTGAAGACGTGGATGGTCTGTCGCCGAAACGAAGCTCGGACGATTGCCACTCAGTTCCTAGCGAACAGAGGTGAAATCGATTTTCTCAATCATTTTTCTAGCATCCATACCAAAACCTTGAAACCGTCCCGTCGAGCTTATGGTTGATTACATCTCGGGCCCGTTCGGGGAGAGTGGATCAAGTAAGCAGAGGTATAAGTTCCGAATTCGATAGCTCGTTTGCGTACTTGTAGAAAATGACATGAACGGATCGATTGGTACTTTCGGGTAGTGTTCACCATAACCCTTTCATACCCGTTATGAGCTGCATCGATTTCATCTCTGGTTCAATAAACAATGCCGAAGACGTGGATGGTCTATCGCCAAAACCGAGCTCGGACGATTGCCACTCAGTTCCTAGCGAAAAGAGGTGAAATCGATTCTCTCAATCATTTTCCTAGCATCTATACTATAACCTGCAAATCGTCCCGTCGAGTTTGTCGTTGATTTCATCTTGGTCCCGTTCGGCGAGAGTCGATCATGTCAGCAGAGGTTCAAGCTGCGAATGCGATAGCTTCTTTGCGTACGTGAAAAAATGACATAAACAGATGGGTTGGTACATTCGGGTAGTTTTTACCATAACCCTGTCATACTACTTATGAGCTGCATCGATTTCATCTCCGTTTCAGCAAACTTTGACGAAGACGTGGATCGTCTGTCGCCCAAACGGAGCTCAGACGATTGCCACTCAGTTCCTAGCGAACAGAGGTGAAATCGATTCTCTCAATCATTTTTTTAGTATCCATATCATATGTTCGAAACCATCCCGTCGAGTATTTCTTTGATTTCATCTCGTTCTCGATCGGGAGAGTGGATCATGTAAGCAGAGGTATAAGCTGCGAATACAAGGATAGTGTCACGTCCTGAGGGGACGTGGGCATATATATATAAGTGTGGTATCCCTCTTTCTTGCCTACACCTAATGCAATAGTACGGGATGAGGGTAAAAAGGGGACATGCTGGTATAAGGGGGATTTATAAGGGATTCTGTGGATGATCCAGTTATTGAAATAATGGTTGTGACACCTGTGTTCGATTGACTCGTAATTTATTAGAATTAACCGTATGAGTTAATTCTAATATTTCTTTGAGATACAAATCGGAAACAAATATAAGAGTATGTTCGCTTACATTGGTGCGCCTCGGTGATGACCCAGTCACTTGGGTGTCAGGTAGCGGTCGTAAAACTAAGAGCCCTGCGCCGGAGGGCCAGAAGCGCTCGCAGATGGTGTGTGAGTGCGTGAGTGAGACGGATACAGATGTTCAACGAGACAGATTCTAATATTTGTGAGTTCACGGATCGAGAACGCAATTTACAATAAAGTAATGCGCGGAATACAACGTCAAAGTTTTTATAATATTCGCGTAACGCGAGGGAGGTTTCGAAGTACAAGATGTTCCAAGCTTAAATCGTATGATGACCTGCGCGGTACAAAAGAGAACAAAGGTTTTTTGCGATGGATATCGGTAAGAGAACTCTAGGTCTGAGCTTGTTGGATTCTAATCGGAGACTGATGTGAGGAGAACACTTTCGGAGTACCAGAAATCAGGGTGGGATAAAGTTTTGGAGGAAGAAATCTTTGGGATAGTGAAACTTAAGTGACGTACTTGTTTTGGGTTGGTGGTCCGGACATTAAACATGACCTGATTCGTGTGGGTGGCCGGAAGAAGGAAGCGAGAACGAGTTGTCGGTGTATTATTGGGTAAGGGCGCATATAATCGAGATCCGCGCTGCATTTCCGAGAACACAGCGCAGCTTTTCTGATCGAGTATATAGGGAAACCGAGAGGAGACAAATAGGGCCTTGTTCGTGATGGAGTGCGTCACGTGCGAGAGAGAAGGAGCTAGTTGGCCAGCCTGGGAAAGCTGGCAGCCTGCAAGGGTCGGAGCCCCGTCGTTTGGAAGAATATATTTTTTTGTGCATCCTGAGGATTAGGCCGATACGTTCGTTCGGGTCTTGTGCCGTGAAGTCGCGTAGTTTCAAATTTTCACGACCAAGATCTTCGACTGGATTATGTGATACTCTCTTTGTGTATGGTCGCAATCTGTTGGCCAGTCTTAGAATCTTGAACTCTCTGTTTCAATAATTTGGTATGTATGGGGAAATATGGAGTGTGTAGTCTGGTTTGGCTTAAGAATATGTATCGGGATCTCTCTTTCCATCTATAGCCGAGTTTCTCTGAAACGTGTCGCAAACTATTTCGCGAGGATGCAATTACGCAAGGACGTCACACCTCCCCCCTTTGTCACACCACCACACTTCTTAAAGATGAAATCAACGGCTCGGTTGCTACATTCGGGTAGTCGTCGCCATAACCCCGTCATACTTGTTATAAGCTGCATCGATTTGACCTCTGGTTCAGTCAAAAGTTCCGAAACGTGGATGGTCTATCTCCGAAACGGAGCTCGGACGATTGCCACTCAGTTCCTAGCGAACAGAGGTGAAATCGATTCTCTCAATCATATTTCTAGTATATATATCACATTTTCGAAACGATCCCGTCGACTTTATCAATGATTCCATCTCGCTCTCGATGCGGAGAGTGGATCATGTAAGCAGAGGTAAAAGCTGCGAATACAACGATATCTTTTTTGAGCACGTGTTAAAGATTGAATCAACGGCTCGGTTGGTACATTCGGGTAGTTGTCGCCATAACCCCGTTATACTTGTCATAAGCTGCATCGATTTCACCTCTGGTTCAGTAAAAAGTTCCGAAACGTGGATGGTCTATCTCCGAAACGGAGCTCGGACGATTGCCACTCAGTTCCTAGCGAACAGAGGTGAAATCGATTTTCTCAATCATTTTTCTTGCATCCGTAACACAACCTTGAAACCGTCCCGTCGAGTTTGTCGTTTATTTCATCTCGGTTCCGTTCGAGGAGAGTGGATCATGTATGCAGAGGTATAAGCGGTGAATGCGATAGCTCCTTTGCGTGCGTATAAAAAATTACATGAACGGATCGATTGGTACATTCGGGTAGTTTTCACCATATCCCCGTCATATTCGTTATGAGCTGCATCGATTTCATCTTTGGTTCAGTAAACAATGCCGAAGACGTGGATGGTGTATCGCCGAAACGGAGCTCGGACGCTTGTCACTCCGTTCCTAGCAAACAGAGGTGGAATCGATTTTCTCAATAATTTTTCTAGCATCCATATCAAATCCTTGAAACCGTGCTGGCGAGTTTGTCGTTGATTACATCTCGGTCCCGTTCGAGGAGAGTGGATCATGTAAGGAGAGGTATAAGCTGCGAATGCGATAGCGCCTTTGCGAACGTGTAAAAAACGACGTGAACAGATCAACTGGGGCATTCGTGTAGTTTTCACCATAACCCCGTCATACTCGTCATAAGCTGCATCGATTTTATGTCTGAGTCAGTAAACGATGCCGAAGACGTGGATGGTCTGTCGCTGCAACGGAACTCGGACGATTACCACTCAGTTCCTAGCGAACAGAGGTGAAACCCATTCTCTCAATCATTTTTTTAGCATCCATATCACATTCTCGAAACCATCCCGTCGAGTATGTCGTTGATTTCATCTCGTTCTCGATAGGGAGAGTGGGTCATGTAAGCAGAGGTCTAAGCTGCGAATGCGGTAGCTCCTTTGCGTACGTAAAAAAAACAACATGAACGGATCGATTGCTACATTCGGATACTTTTCACCTTAACCCGCCATAAACTGCATCGATTTTGTCTCTGGTTTAGTAAACGATGCCGAAGATGTGGACGGACTGTCGCCGAAACGGAACTCGAACGATTGCGATGCAGTTCCCAGCGAACAGAGGTGAAATCGATTCTCTCAATCATATTTCTAGTATACATGTCACATTTTCGAGACCATCCCGTCGAATTTGTCATTGATTTCATCTCGTTCTCGATTCGGAGAGTGGATCACATAAGCAGAGGTAATAGCTGCGTACACAGCAATATCTTCTTTGAGCACGTGTTAAAAATTAAATCAACGGCTCGGTTGCTACATTCGGGGAGTCGTCGCCATAACCCCGTCATACTTGTTATAAGCTGCATCGATTTGACGTCTGGTTCAGTAAAAAATTCCGAAAACGTGGATGGTCTATCTCCGAAACGGAGCTCGGACGATTGCCACTCAGTTCCTAGCGAACAGAGGTGAAATCGATTCTCTCATACATATTTCTAGTGTACATATCACATTTTCGAAACCATCCCGTCGACTTTATCATTGATTTCATCTCGTTCTCGAACCGGAGAGTGGATCATGTAAGCAGAGGTAAAAGCTGCGAATTCAACGATATCTTTTTTGAGCACGTGTTAAAGATTAAATCAACGGCTCGGTTGGTACATTCGGGTAGTTGTCGCCATAACCCCGTTATACTTGTTATAAGCAGCATCGATTTCACCTCTGGTTCAGTAAACAGTGCAGAAAATGTGGATGGTCCATCTCTGAAGCGGAGCTTGGACGATTGCCACTCAGTTCCTAGCGAACAGAGGTGAAATCGATTTTCTCAATCATTTTTCTTGCATCCGTAACACAACCTTGAAACCGTCCCGTCGAGTTTGTCGTTTATTTCATCTCGGTTCCGTTCGGGGAGAGTGGGTCATGTATGCAGAGGTATAAGCGGTGAATGCGATAGCTCCTTTGCGTACGTATAACAAATTACATGAACGGAACGATTGGTAGATTCGGGTAGTTTTCACCATATCCCCGTCATATTCGTTATGAGCTGCATCGATTTCATCTTTGGTTCAGTAAACAATGCCGAAGACGTGGATGGTGAATCGCCGAAACGGAGCTCGGACGCTTGTCACTCCGTTCCTAGCAAACCACGGTGAAATCGATTTTCTCAAAAATCTTTCTAGCATCCATATCAAATCCTTTAAACCGTGCCGTCGAGTTTGTCGTTGATTACATCTCAGTCCCGTTCGAGGAGAGTGGATCATGTCAGGAGAGGTATAAGCTACGAATGCGATAGCGCCTTTGCGAACGTGTAAAAAACGACATGAACAGATCGACTGGGGCATTCGTGTAGTTTTCACCATAACCCCGTCATACTCGTCATAAACTGCATTGATTTTATCTCTGAGTCAGTCAACGATGCTGAAGACGTGGATGGTCTGTCGCCGAAACGAAGCTCGGACGATTGCCACTCAGTTCCTAGCGAACAGAGGTGAAATCGATTTTCTCAATCATTTTTCTAGCATCCATACCAAAACCTTGAAACCGTCCCGTCGAGCTTATGGTTGATTACATCTCGGGCCCGTTCGGGGAGAGTGGATCAAGTAAGCAGAGGTATAAGTTCCGAATTCGATAGCTCGTTTGCGTACTTGTAGAAAATGACATGAACGGATCGATTGGTACTTTCGGGTAGTGTTCACCATAACCCTTTCATACCCGTTATGAGCTGCATCGATTTCATCTCTGGTTCAATAAACAATGCCGAAGACGTGGATGGTCTATCGCCAAAACCGAGCTCGGACGATTGCCACTCAGTTCCTAGCGAAAAGAGGTGAAATCGATTCTCTCAATCATTTTCCTAGCATCTATACTATAACCTGCAAATCGTCCCGTCGAGTTTGTCGTTGATTTCATCTTGGTCCCGTTCGGCGAGAGTCGATCATGTAAGCAGAGGTTCAAGCTGCGAATGCGATAGCTTCTTTGCGTACGTGAAAAAATGACATAAACAGATCGGTTGGTACATTCGGGTAGTTTTTACCATAACCCTGTCATACTACTTATGAGCTGCATCGATTTCATCTCTGGTTTAGTAAACAATGCAGAAGACGTGGATGGTCCTTCGCCAAACGGAACTCGGACGATTGCCACTCAGTTCCTAGCGAAGAGAGGTGAATTGAATTCTCTCAATCATTTTTTTAGTATGTATATCACAGTCTCGAAACCCTCCCGCCGAGTTTGTCGTTGATTTCGTCTCGTTCTCGATCGGGAGAGTGGATCATGTAAGCAGAGGTAGAAGCTGCAAATACAACGATAGCTCCTATCAGCATTTGTTAAAGATTAAATCAACGGCTCGGTTGGTACATACATTCGGTAGTTGTCGCCATAACCCTGACATACAAGTTATAGGCTGCATCGATTTCATCTCCGGTTCAGTAAACGATGCCGAAAACGTGGATGGTCTGTCGCCGAAACAGAACTCGGACGATTGCCACTCAGTTCCTGGCGAACAGAGGTGAAATCGATACTCTCAATCATTTTTCTAGCATCCATATCACATTCTCGAAACCATCCCGTCGAGTTTGTCATTGATTTCTTCTCGTTCTCGATCCGGAGAGTGGAGCATGTAAGCAGAGGTAATAGCTGCGAATACACCGATATCGTTTTTGAGCGCGAATTAATTCAACGGCTCGGTTGGTACATTCGGGTAGTTATCGTCATAACCCCGTCATACTCATTATAAGCTGCATCGATTTCACCTCTGGTTCACTAAACAGTGCCGAAAATGTGGATGGTCCATCTCCGAAAAGGAGCTCGGACGATTGCCACTCAGTTCCTAGCGAAGAGAGGTAAAATTGGTTCTCCTAATCATTTTTCTAGCATCTATGACACAACCTTGAAACCGTCCCGTCGAGTTTGTCGTTTATGTCATCTCGGTTCCGTTCGGGGAGAGTGGATCATGTAAGCAGAGGTATTAGCGGTGAATGCGATAGCTCCTTTGCGTACGCATACAAAATGACATGAACGGATCGATTGGTAGATTCGGTTAGTTTTCACCATAACCCCGTCATATTCGTTATGAGTTGCATCGATTTCATCTTTGGTTCAGTAAACAATGCCGAAGACGTGGATGGTGTATCGCCGAAACGGAGCTCGGACGCTTGTCACTCCGTTCCTAGCAAACCAAGGTGAAATCGATTTTCTCAATAATTTTTCTAGCATCCATATCAAATCCTTGAAACCGTGCCGGCGAGTTTGTCATTAATTACATCTCGGTCCCGTTCGGGGAGAGTGGATCATGTAAGGAGAGGTATGAGCTGCGAATGCGATAGCTCCTTTGCGAACGTGTAAATAATGACATGAACAAATCGATTGGTACATTTGTGTAGTTTTCACGATAACCCCTTCATACTCACCATAACCTGCATCGATTTTATCTCTGATTCAGTCAACGATGCCGAAGACATGGATGGCTTGTCGCCGCAACGATGCTCGGACGATAGCCACTCAGTTCCTAGCGAACAGAGGTAAAATCGATTCTCTCAATCATTTTTCTAGCATCCATACCAAAACCTTCAAACCGTCCCGTCGAGTTTATCGATGATTACATCTCGGTTCCGTTCGGGGAGAGTGGATCAAGTAAGCAGAGGTATAAGTTGCGAATTCGATAGCTCCTTTGCGTTCGTATAAAAAATGACATGAACGGATCGATTGGTTCTTTCGGGTAGTGTTCACCATAACCCCATCATACTCGTTATGAGCTGCATCGATTTCATCTCTGGTTCAGTAAACAATGCCGATGACGTGCATGGTCTATCGCCGAAACGGAGCTCGGACGATTGTGTCACGTCCTGAGGGGACGTGGGCATATACCTATCGTGGTTCCCTCTTTCTAGCCTTACCTAGCGCACTAGCTCGTGATGAGGGTGTAAAAGGGAAAGGTGCATGCAAAGGTGGGTGTGATGCAGTGACTCGATTGATAAATGAATTGACTTACGAAAGTGACTTGACTATTTGGGGTTTATTATAATTACCCAGTTTGGATAATTCTATCAAATTAATAGTACACAAATATACATAAAATATTTCGCTTACATTGATATTGCGTCGTGGATACGCTAATCTGTTTATAGTCGTCGGTTTCGGGCCTCCGCAGGTAGGTCGGACCCCTCGGTTGCGCACGCGTGGTAACGATGATGTGTTCACGTCAACACAAATTTTTAACACGGGGGTAATTATCGCGAGACGAGGTTGGAATTATATTACAGTTTACGCAAAACAAAACGATGTACACATTCAAAGTAGACACTTAATGCAATTCTCGTAGTTCGCCTTATTATAAAATATAATTCGGAAGTTAAAGCTCGCGTTCGCTTTATGGAGACAATTTTTTTAATCGTTCCGGTGAACGTTGCTGCTTGATTTTTGTTTCTACGCGATAGACCTTGAAGGGAGACTTTTTCTCAGCGAGTGATGATGGGACACTGCTTTCAAGATTTTTCCATCCTAGCTTGTAGGATATTTTGGATGCTGGGATGGTGGAAGAAGAAGTTTCTCGAAAAGTGCATTTTCGTCATGCGTTAATTTTTTGATTGGTGCAAAGGATGTAGGAAACTTTCGAGTGCCTTGGTCGCGTCGCCGCGCTTGCCTCATGATAGGCATTGTTGACCCAGGTGTGAGGCGCATGGGAAATACCAGCGTAGTTTTATTTCCGGATTTTGTTTTGGAGAATGTATATTTTTGTAGAGTAAGGATTTGGATATTTTCGTGTGTCTTCGTGTGTTTTACGTTTTTATGGCTAAGGATTTTATCATCAACTGCGTTTGACGGTTGCATGTAGATATGTTCAAGCCCGATCGTGCTCTCGCGTGGGAACTTATGCGACGCTCGCTTGTTATCGATATATTTCGTTTCGGCTGTGGTACGCCAAATTCTAAAGAAAATATAAAAACCCGTCGAAAATTGAGTATGCCAATATCGTGTGTATTGGTTTTCATAGTTTCCCACGATTTCCATGTGGAATCGGGTGAGCCCGCGTTTTCGCCGGAGTACAATAAAATAGGACAGGAAAAAGAAATAGATAGCGCTTTTTCTCGTCGCTTCTCGCGACGTTCCACCTCCCTCCTTTAGGATTGAGCGTCTCGCTCGATCGTAGTCGTTGGAAGTGGTGGTCAAATGTACAATGGCACGATAGTATGAATTGGCATTGCCATTGATCGACTATATATATATATATATATATATATATATATATATATATATATATTAGACTGATTCAAAAAAAAAATTTCCTTCTGGATTCTCGTGCTATTGTTGGGCACTGATAAAACAAAATTTCTCTAAAAAGATGGGCGCGGTCACTCAATTTTTAGAGGTGGCTATCTCGACTTTTTTGTATTTGAATTTTTTTTAACAAACGTATTGCATTTAAGCACAGTCATGGCTTCGGATTACGGATAAAAATCACATTCAGCAGCTGTTTCGTAACAAAAATAAACTCTAACAATTTGAAAAGGGTGCAATATTCACAATTCAAATCCAGGTAGATCAATAATGGCGTCTATACTACTCTCGTTATTCATGTAGATTTATTTATCCGCATTAACACTTCGCACTTTTTACGAAAAATTAAATTATAAGCTTTCATTCATAAATCGTATATTTACATTTTCAAAATGCTACGCTTATATTATCTTCAAACTCATTTACATTTCTTCCCAGCCATTCTCAAGTTCGTTAACATTTTGGGCAGAACGAAAATGTGCAACGTTGAACAGTTTGTCCAAATCTCTCTTAAATTTACGCTCCTTCGATATTTGTGACGGCAAATTCTTTTTAACTCGATTTTTTAAAAGTTGTTTCCAGACTAGATGGAGTTTTATTGATTTCAAGATTGCGTTATTCAATCGACGCGTTGGACTTTCAGCACATTTCCATTGTTCGAAAATTTCTTTCATCGTTTCGTGTGCACTTCGACGTATGGTCAGTTTTTCTCTGTTATGCTTGTAAAAGAACAAACTCAAAACTTTTCCGATTTTTATCCGTAATCCGAAGCCATGACTATGTTTAAATGCAATACGTTCGTTAAAAAAAATTCAAATACAAAAAAGTCAAGATAGCCACCTCTAAAAATTGAGTGACCGCGCCCATCTTTTTAGAGAAATTTTGTTTTATCAGTGCCCAACAATAGCACGAGAATCCAGAATTTTTTTTTTTTTTGAATCAGTCTAATATATATATATATATATATATATATATATATATATATATATATATATATATATATATATATATATAGATATACACACACACACACACACACACACACATATATTAGGGTGTGCGGGAAAAAATCGATACTCTATTTTTCTGTTGCATCCACCAAAAAAGGTGAATTAAGGTAAAAAATGAAGAATTCTCGAAGGAGAGCTCAAAAAAAAATTATTTGGAATGGCGCATTGCATTTGAATATTTTCCATAAGAATAACCCAGGAAAATATTGGGATTTCCGAATGTGGTAGTGCAACTTGTCAGGAAAAAATCACACAAACATGTCATTAACATATTCTCATGGAGAATTGAATTTCCAAAAAAAAAGATTTTACGAAAAATTAGCTCAGAACAACCGTTCAAGCGGAATCGCTGTCTGAAATTGAATTGACAGAAAAAAAACAATTCAGAAGGCTGTAAAAATTGAATTTTTCGCTTCACGAAAAAACTTTTTGGGTTTTTTTGTAAAGAAAGAATCAAGTACAACAAGAAATATAAAAGAAACGACGTCCATCATCGATCGTGTTTCTAAAAGTTTTATTGAATTAATTTGGTTTAATAAGATAAAATGATTTGTTTTTACATTATAATACTTGATAATCATCGTTCCTTTTTTTAAGAGTCTGTTTGTTGTAATTATCGCATTTCTGTCGATGATTTTGCACTACGCCCAGTAAATATTGTAGCTGCTCTTCGTTTTTTGTTAATGAACTGTTATATGCTTCTATCAAAGTGACACCACGTTCGGCTACGTTATTAACGACTTATGGATTTAAAATATCTAAGCCACTCAAATAAGTGGAATTTTCCGGCCATAACTCAATATTTACTCTCAAAAAATCGGGAGGTAAATTTAATTGATGGAAAAGAAATAAGGATTCTTGAGTAACGAAATCGCTTATGTCTTTTTTCAGCACCATTTCCCAATCATTTTTTAAAATAATTACTCGCTCGGAAGGATTTTTGGATTTTTCTCGAGATTGTAGAGCTTGTACCATTTTTGCCTTCACACTTATCAGTACAGCATTGTCAAAAAACGACAAAGCAACAATTTTCTCGTTAAAGTACCACAAGTGACTAGCTAATTTTTTTGAGACAGCCTCCCCTACTACAGGATTCACTTCGCAATAACGAATGAAATTTTGTAGCAGTGACAGATCTTGATTTGGGGGGAAAATGTCGCGGTTTCCCGTTCGTGGCGCTAGCGTGAAGCTTGTAACTTTGCATTACGAGCTACCGCATGCTGCCGCCAGGTGGCAGCGTGTGCCAGGGCGCACACGCCACTTAAATAAAAAAATTAATTTCAGACAGCGATACCACTTGAATGGTTGTTCTAAGCTAATTGTTCGTTGGAACTTTTTTTGTAGGGAATTCAATTTTCTATCAGAATATCTTAATGACATTTTTGTGAGATTTTTTGTGAAGAGTTTTACTACGACGTTCAGAAATGCCAATATTTTCCTGTGTTATACTTATGGAAAGTATTCAAATGCAATGCGCCGTTCGAAATAATTTTTTTTGAGCTCTCCCTCGAGGATTTTTTTTTTTTACCTTACTTCACCTGTTTTTGGTGGATGCAACCGAAAAAAAATATATCGATTTTTTCCCGCACACCCTAATATATATATATATACACACAGATCTTCAATAAGGCTTCTTTTCCCCCCTTTTTAAAAATTATAGTTATATGGAGATTTTTTATTGTTGCTAAAATCTATCATGTTTTTCTTTTCCTTTATGCATCGATACTTATTTGCTTGTTTAATCCTATTTTCCCTGACAAGGTTAGAAGAACAAAATAATGAGAATAAAAGTAATTTAAAAAATGATTAATCATGATGATCTCTTTGTACTTGAATATGTGTTCTCGCGTGAACTCAACGGAAGAAACGCGATTTGGAGGATTCGTCGTATTTTGGACTAGTGGAGATGTTGAGGTGGAAATCATGTGTTGCAGCGTTGGCCTTGATATGACTTCTTGGTTCGGCTGAAGGAGCCATCACGAGTTTATAAAGTTCTTGGCCAATCTCTGCATCTGTTGAGGTTTTCTTCTTGCACCTGCATCGATGAGGTAGATCGGCCAGCCATACACAGTGTGTTGGCTATATGCATGGATCACCGTATCTACGAGGAGCTTGATTGGTCGCATGATGGGTAACATTCGGGTGAGACCAGCGCTTGCTGTTCCGAATTGAATGAATTTTTCCCAGGTGCGATTCCAGATGGAGTCCGCTTGGTGTTATATATCGTTGTTATCCAGGACATATAACAACTTCTCCTCTTGATTGACAGTGTTTTGACCACTGATGCCCCGTGCCATATTGTTTAGGGCAGCGGGTTGCTCCACAGGAAACATGATATGTTTTCATACGTTGTCGATGTTCTGCGGAATAGATCCCACAGTGTGATTCTGGCCTGGTGTATCGCCATGTAGACTTTGTCGTCGGCTTCATGCTTGCAGGTAGTATGGCTTTGACAGGAGCAGCCATGAACTTGTCATATTACCTTTACGGAGATGTCTCCGTAAAGGTAATATGAAGGAAGTAAGGAATTACAGGTTGTTTGGTTGAGGAGTAAGGAGATATTTTTCGTTCCCACGAGTGACAGATTGATCGTAATATTCTTTTAACCTGATCAGATTTACTTCTATTGTTATCTAATGAATAACGTGTGCTATTTCCAATGCAAGTTCCACTATATAAATCGACTTTTTCATTGAATTGTATACAATTCGTCCGAGGCTTATACCACTAATAACAGCTATTTTTTGAATTGTTGCGTATGCATATACTAATGTATTGATTTTATAATATAATATAATAACTACGTATATAAAATTGAATTGTCATAAGCGATTATATCTAGGTTCGCGACAGGAAATCTCTCTCAAATTGTGAAACAGTTATATCGGCGTGGTTTGGATATAAGTAGTTTCCGGTGTTCTGTACGGAGGATACTGTAACTAAAAATGTAATCTTTTCTCTGGTTGCAAGTACAAAGGTGATATTGTTGACAGTGAATAGATGATAACGGCCACCTGAAAAAAAGCATAATTATTATTATTATTTGTTTAATAAGGTTTAAAATCGGAATCGTCGATTCTGGTCGACTTGGTTTTTCTATTCGGCTTTATTTCGACGTTAATGTGCGAATACCGTAATCTATTCTCGTGAACAATGCGTGCTTTATTGTAACATTGGATTTTCACATTACCCTTATCCAATTTCTCTAGGATCTTGTGTGGACCGGAATAATGATCTCCCAGTTTACCTGGTTTGGGACCCTTTTGAAGGTATACAAAGTCTCCTACCTTAAAACTTTTGGGATTGGCATTTTTATCGTAGTCTTTTTTTTGAGCGATGTTTTGAAGAAACTTGATTTCGATAGGCGAGATTCCTGATTCCGTTTATCCTCGTAATGAATTCGATTAAATACCCGCGATAAGTGGGTAACTGATCAGATTCTCTAAGTGGTTCGCTTGATGGAACTCTCGCTAGTTTGCCAAAAACTACTTCATATGGAGTATACTTTGTACTCTCATGAACGCTAGTATTATATGAAAGGGTCGCTAATTCTAGCCATTGATCCCACTCGTTATCGTTATCTGTGTATTGCTTCAAAAATTCAGCCACTATGTGATGAGATCACTGAAGGGATCCGTTAGACTGCGGATGAAATGCTGTTGTTCGACATCGCTTGATTCGAAATCGTTTAGCGATTCGTTTCATGAGGCCACTTAAAAAATTACTGCCTTGATTTGTAAGGAGTGCTTTGGGTGCTCCAAAGACACATATAAAAATTTTAATGAATGCATCGGCGACCGTTGTTGCCTGTGCATTTGGCAATGCGATCGCGACACAAAATTTTGAAAGGCTGCCTTGGATAGTCAGAATGTATTCGTTCTGATTGGACGTACGTCGCATTGGGCCTACTATGTCCGTTGATATTTTTTCGAAAACCGTAGCTGGCGTATCCGTTATAATCATTGGCTGTTTTGTCTTTACTCTAACCAGTTTCTTTAATTGACAATCTAGGCATTGCTGAATTCTTCTCTGAATATCCGATTTCAAATCTTCCCAAAAATACTCTCTTTTAATTCTGTTACATGTCTTGGAGACGCCCTTGTCTCCTCCTATTGGGGACTTGTGCATCTCATAAAAAATGGAATCTCGTTCTTCGATTGGCACATAGCGTAAGGTTCCTAAGCAGATTATCACTTTGGTTTGACTGGATTTGAACGTTTCTTTAATTATGTTGAGGACGTCGGCCCATTTTAGATGCTCGACGTGGTTACTGTAGCAAATACTTAGCAATTGGAGCTTGAGATTTTCTCAAAGATCTTTTAATTCCCTTACGCTTTCTTTAACATTTTCTGATACAAAGGATAATGATCCAGAATATTCACCTTTGATGACTAGGACAATGTGATATTTTTTTCCAACCTTTTTACTGTAGGCATGGCCTTCTGTTAAATCCTTCCAGAGGGGAAGCTTGTTTGCTTCGTGTAATTTTTGCGATTCAGTGTCGCAAGGTTTTCCAGTTGAATCGACAAAATATACTAGGTTATCGTTGCGAAAATGGAACAATTCTTTGCTTGTTATGCAATTCGCGATTTAAAATTTCGAGGTTTTATCTTCCTGGATTATGAGTCAACTGCGTTGGTGGAGTCGGAATCTAGGTCAGTGGAACTTTTGGGACTAGGAATTTGAATGCTTTGCGCAGGTTACGTCTCTCAGCTGATTCGGGGTCAGTGCCCTTTCGGGGTCGCCTAACACGCGCGGGCCTCGTTATCTCGGCTTCTGTTTCCTCGCTGCTACTCTCCTCGTAGTTTATGGCCCTACGGTTTCGGAGCGCAAGGCGCCGGGAGCGCACTTGGAGCGCACATCTGTCTCCTTGGAGGCAGGTACGTTAACCATTTCCGATACATCGTCATCGAGTTTTTCTTTAACCTGTTGTTTTGTTTTCTGAGCTACCTGAGATACGTAGTTCTTCACTTGCGAGCGAGTGACGACATTTATTTCTTCTATTTTTGGGGTTTCATGAATTTCTGCTTGAGTTGTAAAACGTATCGGGTCTTCGTTTTCGCTAACACTGTTTTCTGCTAATTCGCGGAGTATGTCCTGTGCTATCTCATCTGGATTCTCGTCGTTTTTTTGTTCGCAATGAGGTATGTCTTTGACATCCTCGAGTTTTTCGATAGGGTTACGTGATAAAGCATCGGCGTTCGAATTTAATGTTCCTGGCTTGTAAACGACGTCGTAATCGTACTCTGAAAGTTTGAGTCGCCATTTTAGGACGCGTGTGTTCGTGTCTTTGGCAGTTTTAAACCAGACCAGGGGTTTATGATCAGTCACGAGCGTGGATTTCCTACCGTAAATATACGGCCTGAAAGCTTTGACGCTGTGAATAATTGCCATTGCCTCTTTTTCATACATGTCGTACCGAAGGGCTGCCCCGCGTAGTACGCACGATGTATATGCGATCGGTTTGTCTTTCCCGATTTCACCCTGTGATAAGACTCCGCCTAAGGCGTAGCCGAAAGCATCTGTTGTTATTATGAACGGTTTTTCAAAGTCTGAATATTGCAAGATGGGAGCTTCACGGAGTTTATTTTTGAGTACTTCGAAGGCTATTTGTGTTTCCTCCGTCCATTCGAACTCGACCTTATCTTCCAAGAGTCGCGTTAATGGTTTTGCGATCTTCGAGAAAGCTTTAATAAGCCTACTGTAGTAACCTGTTAGGCCTAAAAATTGCCGAATATTTTTAACAGTTTTGGGAACTGGGAATTCCCTTATCGCTGACAATTTATTAGGATCCGCTCTTAAACCGTCCTTCCCGATTATATGCCCTAGGTAATTAACTTCTGGCCTGAGAAATTCACGTTTGTCTGGTTGCAACTGTAGATTGGCTGTACGCAATCTTTCCATCAGTTCCTCGATTTTCTTGCCGTGCTCCTCTAAATCCGTGGCGTAACCAACGATGTCGTCAAGATAAACGAAGAGGGACACTCCTTGGAGTCCACTCAACACGACGTCCATCAAGCGCTGGAAAGTCGCCGGGGCATTTTTCAGCCCAAAAGGCATTCTCGAAAATTCATAGTGCCCATACGGAGTAGAGAAAGCAGTTTTCGGCTTATCTTCGGGATTCATTTCTATCTGATGGAATCCGGACGCTAGATCGAATACGGAGAAATAGATCGCGTTGCCTAATTGATTCAGAATGTCTGTGATGTTAGGTAACGGATAAGAATCACCCATTATCTTTTCGTTAAGGGCCCGAAAATCAATTACCATTCTCCAACGCTTATTGCCATTGGAGTCGGGTTTCTTTGGTACGATCCAAACAGGACTGTTGTTTGGGGATTGAGAATGGTTGATAATCCTCGAGTCCAGTAGCTCGTCTACCTGACGCTGGACTTCGCCCTTAAGAGCCTGAGGAAACCTGTATTGTTTTGTATTGATCGGGAGGTCATCGACCGTGGGGATCTTATGTCGCAGCACAGATGTAGACTCCGGAAGTTCGCCGTTTATGTGAAACCTATCTGGGTATTTTTCGATAATTTTTTCTACATGGTCTAGCTCGTCTTTGGCTAGATGATCGAGTCGCAGGAGCCCTCTTATTGTCTCCGTGCGCTCCGACAGATTTTTTATATTACGCGATCTTGGGTCAGACATGGAAACACAATTTACCGTTTGAATTTCTCTCAGATTTGAATTTTTATTCATTTTCGATTTTGAATTTTCTTCGTTCATTGGCTTTTCTTTTATTTTTACTCTTAATTTTCCAATTTTATTCGATTTTGATTCTTGGCCCGATATTTTATTATTATTTTTATTTGATTGATTGATCTCAGTTCCAGTTCTTTGCTCGCTACCGTAAATTTTTCTAAATTTTCCTTGATCATCCCTCTCTTTGGGGCGATGCCAGGTTTTTAATTCGACATTTTTCGTCGATTTTTTTAAATTGGCCTCTTTTGGACCCTGGATATACGCGATTGTCTTGCAATCGTCGCTTAAAATAGAAGAGTCACGAGGGATCGAACTGGAGTTAAAAATTGTCATGCAATCTTGATTAGTTTTATTTTCTGCTAAGTCTCCGATCGTGTCGAATTCTTGCAGTTTTACGACTGGCACGATCAGACGTATGGCATCATTCGTGGTATTGTATATCTTCAAATAAGCCTTACCGCGGATGTTTGTTACCAGACAGTCGCCGACATATACACCATTGCGGATTTTTAAAGGCGAGAGGTAACCCTCCCTTATCGTGCTATCCTCCACTTTTACGTGAAAGGGAGTTTCCAAACGCGCGGGGATTTCTATCACCTCGTCGGGTTCGCCTGATTTTTCAAATGGCCGAGATCTTGTTCCGAATTCAAAACGTTCTGTTTCATAAATAATTTTTGCTTTAGTTTCAAAAAAGAAATTCGACCCTAATAATCCAGGATAGGGGAGTGGTATCGAATCTAGTGTCGGTCGATGTAGGTCGGGTATCGTCGGCTTGAACCTCTTGCGAGGTCAAATTTGCTGGACGCGTGGGGATCGGGGTACCGCTCGGCGCGTCCGTCCTAAGGGTATTCCTCCCGTTTCCCGACAGGTTTTGCGATTAATTATATTCAAGTGTGCTGCAATTTTCTAATGTGTGACCTATGTTTTTGCAGTATCGGCAGGTAGGTGTATCGTTTTGCGGCGGATTTTTCGGAATTCTAAAACATCTGTCTGCAGTGTGCCCATGATTGGGGCAGTATTGACACTGAGGAACAGATGAGGGGCGATGACTATTATTCGAGAAATTTTGTGGCTCTTTACGCGATGTACATTCGCTGGCCGTGTGCCCAGGTTTTTTACACAATTGGCACGTAATTGGGTAGGAATTTTGATTGCGAAAACATTTATCCGCGGTATGCCCTATTTTTTTACAAATTTGGCACGTGACAGACCCCTGATCATTAGCAGATTTCCGACATTCATTGGCGCTGTGGCCCTGGATTTTACAAATTTGACAAGTGACCGTCGCAAATCGGCAAGCTTCGGTCGCGTGATTATCCTTTTTGCAAATATTGCATATCCTTACAGGTCTAGTCTGAACGATTCCTTCTGATCTGGTGGGACGCGATTCCAATTCCCTTCGAGCCTTGAGATCGCGTACGATTCTAACTGCGTGATCAATAGCGGTGGGCATGTCAACGCACGGTGGGAGTCGGTGTTCGATATTCTCTTTAAATCCGCGTTTAAAACTTGTAAGAAAATATTCATCCATTTGTGTCCTGACTAATTGGTCCTCTTCCCCATTGTTAGCTAATTTTCTTGCTTCTAATATTTCTCTTGCCTAATTCCTAATTTTTGTTGCGAATTCCATAACGCTATCGCCGCTTGCTTGATAGATATGGCGGAGTTCTCCCAAAAGCTGAATCTCGGATTCATTTGGCGCGTCTATTTTTTTTTAGAAAATCCACGAGTTCTTTTACTGTCTCGAATTTAATTCCATGTATGCTATCTCTGGCAGGATCTTTCAATTTACTTCTAATTAACTTCGCTAGGTATTTTTCGGCTTCGGGCGGAATCATATCCTTTGCATCTTCGCACCCGGCCACAAATTCTGAAAATGGGATATTTTTTCCATCGAATTCTGGGACAAAGCTAACGGCAACTTTTAGAGAAATTAATTGGTTTGTTCCTAGCGCCATATTGTTCAAGTTATCCGGATTTCCCTTAGGTGGCAATGCTAATTTTTTGACGGATCTTCTAGGAGCTTCGAGACCAGATCATAAATTAGCGTTTGATCCTCTTAAAGCGTACCCTGTACTACGAGATTGACCTGAGACGTGGGCATATACCGATCGTGGTTCCCTCTTTCTAGTCTACGCCTAGCGCATTAGCTCGGGATGAGGGTGTAAAAGGGAAAGGTGCATGCAAAGGTGGGTGTGATGCAGTTACTCGATTGATAAATGAATTGACTTACGAAAGTCACTTGACAATTTGGCGTTTATTATAATTAACCAGTTTGGTTAATTCTATTAAATTAATAATACAAAAATATACATAAAATATTTCGCTTACATTGATGCGTCGTGGATACGTGAATCTGTTTATAGTCGTCGGGTTCGGGCCTCCGCAGGTAGATCGGACCCCTCGGTTGCGCACGCTTGGTAACGATGATGTGTTCACGTCGACACAAATTTTTAACACGGAGGTATTTATCGCGAGACGAGGTTGGAATTAAATTACAATTTACGCAAAACAAAGCGATGTACACATTCAACGTAGACACTTAATGAAATTCTCATAGTTCGCGTTATTATAAAATATAAATCGGAAGATAAAGCTCGCGTTCGCTTTATGGAGACAATTTTTGTAATCGTTCCGGTGAACGTTGTTGCTTGATTTTTGTTCGTACGCGATAGAGCTTGAAGGGAGACTTTTTCTCAGCGAGTGATGATGAGACCCTGCCTTCAAGATTTTTCCATCCTAGCTTGTAGGATATTTTGGATGCTGGGATGGTGGGAGAAGAAGTTTCTCGAAAAGTGCATTTTCGTCATGCGTTAATTTTTGACGTGACAACGTCTTATAATTCGATGGAGCCGGCTGCACGCACGAAAAAACATGACTCATGCGGCGTTACCTCGCTCTGAGGCGTTCCATTTAAGGCTTGAAGTGCAAGCGAGAGCGCGGAACGAGCGACAACGAGGCACAATCGGCCTCCGCGTTCGGCAGCGTTCGACATCTGTCTCTCTCCTACTTGAGTGATGGCCTCTGCACACTGCGAGCGACGAGCGACGAGCGATGAGCGATATCCCATGGCAACGTCATTCTCATAGAGCATTTCCGTCATACTCGAGCTCTCATTGGATATCGCTCATCGCTTGTCGCCCATCGCGCGCAGTGTGCAGAGGCCATGAGCGATGCGTCCGCGTGGACAGCTGCTATACAATAATACATTTACATGTTTTCGTCAAGTATGAAGTGCAGTGAAAAGTGAATGTGGTGTCAATTGTTTATAGCAACGATAATTGCGGCGATAAAGGTAATGATTCTTTCGATATTAAATATATGTTCAGTGATATATTGTCGAATATTCGTGCTTTCATCATTAAAATAAATAGCATTGGTCCGCTAGTGCAGCGATTGTAGGTTATGCTATAATTGACAAAACTATAACAATAAGTTAACAGAACTATTTCACGATGAGTAAAAAATCAATTGCTTTACTATTCGATCGAAATAATTATCGAGCGTAGCTATGATTTCAAAAAATTAAAACATAAATGTTAAATCTTCCACATATCATAACAACGTGTCTGAAATGACAGGTTGGACCAGCCAGCCGTCAAAGGGAACAATTTTCTCCTATATCAAACACATTGAGGCGGGCTTTTTAAAAGCTAGAGTTACAAAAATTTTAATGATGTTTCCAAATTTTAAATTTTAAATTTAAGATTTATGAACAATAATTTAATCACAGTTTATTCTTATAATAAATTATTCAAAATTATTACTTTTTTACAACAAATTACAATTAAATTTGCAAAAATAATTAAGTAACTAATTGAACAACAACTCTTATTCAGTTTACTTGCTGAAAGAAATAATGTCAATACAAAATTTATTATTATAAAATAATAAAATCAAAAATTAAATTTTAACAGTCGAGTAGAAATTTAAACAATAAATTTTATTCAAGTATTTTGTAAATTTAAAATGATTTTCTGAACGAAGAATTTTATGAAAAAATAAAAGTTGTAAAACAATGGCTCAAAGCACATTCATACTTGTAAAAACTATGTACATTGTAAAAAAAAATAAATAAAAATTGACATAATTGTATTTATGCGTACAAATAAATGTAACTTGATCAATTCAATTGTGATTTCCATTTACCTCCTTCTCTATATCCATACAAAATATCTATCAAACAAATAAAATTAAAATTTTCTTTTGAAAAATGAAACCATGTCATCAGTATTTTCTTATGACGTTGTCACGTTCAACTATCTTCAGTAAACCGACTTTACAGACAACCGATTTTTTGATTGGTGGACAGGATGTAGGAAACTTCCGAGTGCATATGATTGGTCGAGTAGGAAGGGGAAATATTTTTGGAGACTATGATTCGTGATCTCCATCTCGATTCTCGGAAACTAGTCCGCATCTCGTTATCTGGAGCGTTGGAAAGATATAGGGAGGAAAAAGAGCCTTGGTCGCGTCGGCGCGCTTGCCTCAAGATAGGCATTGTTGACCAAGGTGTGAGGCGCATGGGAAATACCAGCGAAGTTTTATTGCCGGATTTTCTTTTCGAGAATGTATATTTTTGTAGAGTAAGGATTTGGATATTTTCGTGTGTCTTCGTGTGTTGTACGTTCTTATGGCTAAAGATTTTATCATCAACGGCGTTTGACGGTTGCGTGTAGATATGTTCAAAACCCACTGTGCTCTCGCGTGGGAACTTATGCGACGCTCGCTTCTTATCGATATATTTCGTTTCAGCTGTGGTATGCCTAATTCTAAAGAAAATATAAGAACCCGTCGAAAAATGAGAATGCCGATATCGTGTGTATTGGTTTTCGTAGTTTTCCACGATTTCCATGTGGAATCGGGTAAGCCCGCGTTTTCGCCGGAGTGAAATAAAATAGGAGAGGAAAAAGAAATAGATAGCGCATTTTCTCGCGACGTTACAATTGCCACTCAGTTCCTAGCGAAAAGAGGTGAAATCGATTCTCTCAATCATTTGTCTAGCAACCATACCACAACCTAGAAATAGTCCAGTCGAGTTTGTCGTTGATTTCATCACGGTCCCGTTCGGGGAGAGTCGATCATGTAAGCAGAGGTATAAGCTGCGAATGCGATAGCTCCTTTGCGTAAGTGAAAGAATCACATAAACAGATCGATTGGTACATTCGGGTAGTTTTCACCATAACCCCGTCATACTCATTATAAACTGTATCGATTTTATCTCTGGTTCATTAAACGATGCCGAAGACGTGGATGGTCCGTCGCCAAACGGAACTCGGACGATTGCCACTCAGTTTCTAGCGAACAGAGGTGAATTCCATTCTGTCAATCATTTTTTTTAGTATGTATATCACAGTCTCTAAACCCTCCCGCCGAGTTTGACGTTGATTTCATCTCGTTTTCGATAGGGAGAGTGGGTCATGTAAGCAGAGGTAGAAGCTGCAAATACAACGATAGCTCCTTTCAGCACTTGTTAAAGATTAAATCAAAGGCTCGGTTGGTACATTCGGGTAGTTGTAGCCATAACTACTCCAGACAAGTTATAAGCTGCATCGATTTCATCTCCGGTTCAGTAAACAATGCCGAAAAAGTGGATGGTCTGTAGCCGGAACGGAGCTTGGATGATTGCCACTCAGTTCTAAGCGAACAGAAGTGAAATCGATTCTCTCAATAATGTTTCTAGTATCTACATCACATTCTCGAAACCATCCCGTCGAGTTTGTCGTTGACTTCATCTCTTTCTCGATCGGGAGAGTGGATCGTGTAAGCAGAGGTAAAAGCTGCGAATGCAACGTTAGCTCCTTTGAGCACGTGTTAAAAATGAAATCACCGGCTCGGTTGGTACATTCGGGTAGTTGTCGCCATAACCCCTTCATACTCGATATAAGCTGCATTGATTGTATCTCCGTTTCAGTAAACTACGCCGAAGACGTGGATGGTCCATCGCCGACACGGAGCTGGGACGATCGCCACTCAGTTCCTAGCGAACATAGGTGGAATCGATTCTCACAATCATTTTTCTTGCATCCATTCCACAACCTTAAAATCGTCCCGTCGAGTTTGTCGTTGATTTCATCTCGGTCCTGTTCGGGGAGAGTCGATCATGTAAGCAGAGCTATAATCTGCGAATGCGATAGCTCTTTTGCGTACCTATAAAAAATGACATTTACGCATCGAATGATATATTTGGGTAGTTTTCACCATAACCCCGTTATATTCGTTAAGGGCTGCATCGATTTCATCTCGGGTTCAGTAAACATTGCCGAAGACGTGGATGGTATATCGCCGAAACGGAGCTCGGATGATTGCCACTCATTTCCTAGCGAACAGAGATGAAATCGATTCTCTCAATCATTTTTCTAGCATCCATAACACAACCTTGAAACCGTCCCGCCGAGTTTGTCGTTGATTTTATCTCGGTCCCGTTCGGAGAATGTGAATCATGCAAGCATAGGTAAAAGCTGCGAATGCAACGGCAGCTCCTTTGAGAACGTGTTAAAGATAAAGTCAACGGCTCGATTGGTACATTCATTTCATCTCCGGTGCAGTAAGCTTTGCCGAAGACGTGGATGATCTGTCGCCTAAACGGAGCTCGGACGATTCCCACTCAGTTCCTAGCGAACAGAGGTGCAATCGATTCTCTCAATCATATTTCTAGTACACATGTCACATTTTCGAAACCTTCCCGTCGAGTTTGTCATTAATTTCATCTCGTTCTCGATCCGGAGAGTGGACCATGTAAGCAGAGGTAATAGCTGCGAATACAACGATATTTTTTTGAGCACGTGTTAAAGATTAAATGAACGGCTCCGAAACGCAGCTCAGACGATTTCCACTCAGTTCCTAGCGAACAGTCGAGTTTTTCGTCGATTTCATCTCGGTCCCGTTCGGGGAGAGTATATCAAGTACGCAGAGGTATAAGTTGCGAATTCGATTGCTCCTTTGCGTACGTGTAAAAAATGACATGACCGGATCGATTTGTACTTTCGGGTAGTGTTCACCATAACACCATCATATTCGTTAAAAGCTGCATCGATTTCATCTCTGGTTCAGTAAACAATGCCGAAGACGTGGATGGTCTATCGCCGAAACGGAGCTCGGACGATTGTCACTCAGGTCCTAGCGAAAAGAGGTGAAATCGATTCTCTCAATCATTTTTCTAGCATCCATACCACGACCTGGAAATCATCCCGTCGAGTTTGTCGTTGATTTCATCTCGGTCCCGTTCGGGGAGAGTCGATCATGTGAGCAGAGGTATGAGCTGCGAATGCGATAGCTCCTTTGCGTACGTGAAAAAATTACACAAACAGATCGATTGGTACATTCGGGTAGTTTTCAACATAACCCCGTCATCCTCATTATAAACTGTATCGACTTTATCTCTGGTTCATTAAACGATGCCGAAGACGTGCATGGTCCGTCGCCAAACGGAACTCGGACGATTGCCACCCAGTTCCTAGTGAACAGAGGTGAATTCGATTCTCTCAATTATTTTTTTATTATGTATATCACGTTCTCGAAACCATCTCGTCGAGTTTGTCGTTGATTTCATCTCGTTCTCGATCGGGAGAGTGAATCATGTAAGCGAGGTATAAGCTGCGAATCCGATAGCTCCTTTGCGTACGTGTAAAAAATGATATTATCAGATCGATTGGTACATTCGAGTAATTTTCACCATAACCCCGCCCTACTCATCACAAACTGCATCGATTTTATCTCTGGTTCAGTAAACGATGCTGACGACGTGGATGGTCTGTCGCCTAAACGGAGCTCGGACGATTCCCACTCAGTTCCTAGCGAACAGAGGTGAAATCGATTCTCTCAATCATTTTTCTAGCATCCATAACACAACCTTGAAACCGTCCCGCCGAGTTTGTCGTTGATTTTATCTCGGTCCCGTTCGGGGAATGTGGATCATGCAAGCAAAGGTAAAAGCTGCGAATGCAACGGCAGCTCCTTTGAGAACGTGTTAAAGATAAAATCAACGGCTCGATTGGTACATTCACTTCATCTCCGGTGCAGTAAACTTTGCCGAAGATGTGGATGATCTGTCGCCTAAACGGAGCTCGGACGATTCCCACTCAGTTCCTAGCGAACAGAGGTGAAATCGATTCTCTCAATCATTTTTTTAGTATCCATATCATATTTTCGAAACCATCCCGTCGAGTATGTCTTTGATTTCATCTCGTTCTCGATCGGGAGAGTGAATCATGTAAGCGAGGTATAAGCTGCGAATCCGATAGCTCCTTTGCGTACGTGTTGTAACGTGTTTTTTTTGGTACTCCGCTGACCCGCCTGGCATGGTGGCGGCCGCAGCAAAACCGTCCTCCGGCCCGGGGCCGTCATCGCGATCACGACATGATTCCGTAGGGTTCTCTACGCGACATTAGGATTTTGATTTAATATTCTGTTTATTTTCATTATTTTCGCCACCTCAACGTCTGGCTTACCCGAGCCAAGGTACCCACGGCCAGGAAGAGCAAGAGGGAAAAAGGCAAGGCCAAACATTCTCCCAAGGCCAAAGGTCGGGAAGACACGGTGGCCCAACTATGGTCAAACGTTCGGAAAGACGCTGATTCCCGCGAAAATTACCTACCCAGGGCCGTGATTCGCGCCCCCCCCCCTTCACTTCTTCAGTTTCTTCTGGACAGGGGCCCAATTGTCACCCTCGGCGAATAATAAGTCTGGCGTCGGTCGTGGTCCTTACTCCCGTCATCGCCAAGGTCGACCGTTACGAAACATCATCCAGGGAAGGACAAGGCTCCACTAGGACATGAAATACGGCCCGCGGGAAGAGCGGACTTTTCATTTTCCATTACGGGAGGTTCAGGATTCGAAATCCGCGCTTGATCGATAAGCACACTCCCGAAAATTATTCGATACGGGCCTGTTCGCTTTGGTGTAATCATAAGAACAGAAACTAAAGAAAAAGGGGGGGGTACGCTTCTCGCACGTCGACCGGCTTTTGCGTTAGCTTCTCGCGAGGTACCGAGCCGGAAGGACGTGGGACGACCAGCGTAAAACGGCCAGTTGTTTTCTCCCGGTGAGCTCAGCGTTGCCCGTTGCAGTAATTCACGTAGATCTCTGACCGCGTGGTCGATCCTCGATCTCGGGTACCTTTTTCGTGGCCACGGCCTCTGTCGCGTTTCCGTAATTATAAACCCCGTCACACGTAGCTAGCGCGTATTGTCGGGAAATTGTGTCGTGGTTGCGCGCGGGAAGCTCAATCCCGTTTTGCGACGAGCTTCGGCTCGATTAGTCTGTAAAAAGTGTGAGTGACTGTGTGCCTGCAAAAATTGGGACGTGTCGTCCTTGGCGATCCCTTGGCCTGCGGCGAGGCTTGTGCAAGGGGAAAGGGGGAGAGATTGCCATTAAGTCGGGATATCTTCACGGAGAACTAGCCTCCCATTTACCATCGGGTCGCGGGTTTGAACCCGTGCGGGCTCCCGTCTACCTTAACAATATCTACCGGGTGCCCCTTTCCCCAGTGTGGGGATTTTTCCCGGCTTCGTCGTGGGGGAGAGGTTGCCGAGCACCGACGTCCACGTAAGTAATGACCGGGGTAATTTTCCCGAGATATTTCTTTCTTTATTTTAACGCTCGGCCGGGTAACCGATTAGCGGGGGCCCGGTTTTGAAATATTAGTGTGGCCGGTAGGGGAGAGAGAGAAGAGGCCAAGACGAGCTCGACGTGTATTGTGTGTGTGCGTAGGCCCCGGTCGGAATTAGTGTGTGTGTGTGTGCGCGCGAGAGTAATTGTCTCGCGAGATTTCGCGCGTATTGTACATATTTTGTTTTCTGATTTTTGTCCCGTGTTCCTTGCGAAGGAGGGGAATTATTAACGACAGGTAAAATAAATTCCCTGACGATAAATTTCTCTTGCCGCGCGTGATTGATACCTGACCCATCCCCTCTACCTTATCCACGAGGCTGCAGTTTGGCCGGACACTGCGTTCCCTTTTCTCATCCCGACAAGCCGATTTTCGGCTGGCGCCCTATATAAATTGTCGGGACGGGTGGAGGGGAGTTTTGTGACTCTCTCGGTCCTTTTCCCCCAGCTCCCTCGATTTTGCGGTCACAGTGTAAAAAATGATATGAACAGATCGATTGGTACATTCGAGTAATTTTCACCATAACCCCGCCCTACTCATCACAAACTGCATCGATTTTATCTCTGGTTCAGAAAACGATGCTGACGACGTGGATGGTCTGTCGCCGAAACGAAGTTTGGACGATTGCCACTCAGTTCCTAGCGAACAGAGGTGAAATCGAATCTCTCAATCCTTTTTCTGGAATCCATATCACGTTCTCGAAACCATTCCGTCCAGTTCGTCGGTGATTTCATCTCGTTCTCGATCGGGGAGTGGATCATGTATGCAGAGGTAAAAGCTGCAAATTCAAAGATAGCTCCATTGAGCATTTGTTAAAGATGAAATCAACGGCTCGGTTGGTTCATTCGGGTGGTTTTCGCCATAACCCCGTCATACTCATTATGAGCTGTATCGCTTTCATCTCTGGTTCAGTAAACAATGCCGAAGACGTGCATGGTCTATCGCCGAAACGGTGATCGGACGATCGCCACTCAGTTCCTAGTGAACAGAGGTGAAATCGATACTCTCAATTATTTTCCTAGCATCCATAACACAACCTTGAAACCGTTCCGTCAAGTTTGTCGTTGATTGTTTCTCGGTCTCGTTCGGGGAGAGTGGCTCATGTAAGCAGAGGAATAAGCTCCGAATGTGATAGCTCCTTTGCGTACGTGTAAAAAATAACATGAACGGATCGATTGCTACATTCGGATACTTTTCACCTTAACTCGCCGTAAACTGCATCGATTTTGTCTCTGGTTTAGTAAACGATGCCGAAGACGTGGATGGTCTGTCGCCTAAACGGAGCTCGGACGATTGCTACTCAGTTCCTAGCGAACAGAGGTGAAATTGATTCTCTCAATCATATTTCTAGTATACATGTCACATTTTCGAACCCTTCCCGTCGAGTTTGTCATTGATTTCATCTCGTTCTCGATCTGGAGAGTGGACCATGTAAGCAGAGGTAATAGCTGCGAATACAACGATATTTTTTTGAGCACGTGTTAAAGATTAAATGAACGGCTCGGTTGCTACATTTGGGTAGTCGTCGCCATAACCCCGTCATACGTGTTATAAGCTGCATCAATTTGACCTCTGGTTCAGTAAACAATTCCGAAAACGTGGATGGTCTATCTCCGAAACGCAGCTCGGACGATTCCATTCAGTTCCTAGTGAACAGTCGAGTTTTTCGTTGATTTCATCTCGGTCCCGTTCGGGGAGAGTGGATCAAGTAAGCAGATGTATAAGTTGCGAATTCGGTTGCTCCGTTGCGTACGTGTAAAAAATGACATGACCGGATCGATTGGTACTTTCGGGTAGTGTTCACCATAACACCATCATATTCGTTATAAGCAGCATCGATTTCATCTCTGGTTCAGTAAACAATGCCGAAGACGTGGATGGTCTATCGCCGAAACGGAGCTCGGACGATTGCCACTTAGTTCCTAGCGAAAACAGGTGAAATCGATTCTCTCAATCATTTTTCTAGCATCCATACCACGACCTGGAGATCATCCCGTCGAGTTTGTCGTTGATTTCATCTCGGTCCCGTCCGGGGTGAGTCGATCATGTGAGCAGAGGTGTGAGCTGCGAATGCGATAGCTCCTTTGCGTACGTGAAAAGATTACATTAACAGATCGATTGGTACATTCGGGTAGTTTTCAACATAACCCCGTCATCCTCATTATAAACTGTATCGACTTTATCTCTGGTTTATTAAATGATGCCGAAGACGTGCATGGTCCGTCGCCAAACGGAACTCGGACGATTGCCACCCAGTTCCTAGCGAACAGAGGTGAATTCGATTCACTGAATTATTTTTGTACTATGTATATCACTTTCTCGAAACCATCTCGGCGAGTTTGTCGTTGATTTCATCTCGTTCTCGATCGGGAGAGTGGATCATGTAAGCAGAGGTAAAAGCTGCGAATGCAACGGTAGCTCCTTTGAGCACGTGATGAAGACGAAATCAACGGCTCGGATTATACATTCGGGTAGTTGTCGCCATAGCCCCTTCATACTCATTATAAGCTGCATCGATTTCATCGCCGGTTCAGTAAACAATGCCGAAGACGTCGATGGTCTATCGTCGAAACGGAGCTCGGACGATTGCCACTCAGTTCCTAGCGAACAGAGGTGAAATCGATTCTCTCAATCATTTTTCTAGCATCCGCAACACAACGTTGAAATCGTCCCGTCGAATTTGGCGTTGATATCATCTCGGTTCCGTTCGGCGAGAATGGACCATGTAAGCAGAGGTAAAAGCTGCGAATGCAACGATAGCTCCTTTGAGCACGTGTTAAAGATGAAATCAACGGCTCGGTTGGTACATTCGGGTAGTTGCCGCCATAACCCCGGCATACTCGTTATGAGCTGCATCGATTTCATCTATGGTTCACTAAACGATGCCGAAGACGTGTATGGTCTGTCGCCAAAAAGGAGCTCGCACGATTGCCACTCAGTTCCTAGCGATCAGAGCTGAGTAGAGGTGAGTAGTACTAGGCCGATTCTACCGCAAGGGGAGGTGGTGTGTCAAGAGTAGGGAAGCCAAGGTGGCGCTCCGGTCGTGGGGAGGTTGCCGCGGCGTGTGTGACGTCACAGAGGGGCCTCTGCGGCAGGGGGGGGGGTCGATGAGTGTTTTGTGTGTATGTGCGTGCGTACGTGCGTGCGTGCGTGCGTGCGTGCGTGTAGGGAAGCCAAGGTGGCGCTACGGTCGTGGGGAGGTCGGCGTGTGTGCGTGCGTGCGTGCGTGTAGGGACGCCAAGGTGCCGCTACGGTCGTGGGGAGGTCGCCGGGGCGCGTGTGACGTCACAGAGGACCCTATGTGGAGTGGGGAGGGGGGGCGGGTGTAAAAGAATGCATCGAATGGTCGATATTAGGATAATTATACAATAGTTGATTCACAATAAAATTAAACAACGGATTTACATAATATGTATTGTTAAATCGTATTTGTGTGTGTGTGTGTGTGTGTGTGTGTGTGTGTGTGTGTGTGTGCGTGCGTGCGTGCGTGCGTGTGTGCGTGTGGGAACCTCCCATTTATGGCTAGGAAAATTTTCGAGAGTGAGATAACGATAGTTCCCATATGAAGAGTGGCTCTTCAAAGCCCATAAAATGTTTTATTTATTGCATGCAGCTGCAGCGTTATTCCAAAACAAGCTTAGTAGATGTACTAGGGCGGTTCTAACGCAAAAGGAGGTCACCGGGTCGCGGGGAGGTCGCCGGGCGCGTGTGACGCCACAGTGGAGGGGGTAGCCATGTGGTCCGATGAGTGACTACTGGGAGAAGGAATCCGACGTCGACGAGTGTTAGGGGGGGGGGGGGGGGGGGGTAATGATTTTAATCAAAGCACAATGAAACAATGGTTTATCAATAATATTCAAATTTTATATATCTATTGTGTGTGTGTGCGTGCGTGTGTGCGTGTGCGCGTGTGCCTGCGTGTCTGTGTGTCTGTGTACCTGTGTGTCTGTGTGTGTGTGTGTCTGTGCGTGTGTGTGCGTGTGGGCGTGTGTTCGCGTGTGTGCTTGTGTGTGTGTGTGTGTGTGTGTGTGTGTGTGTGTGTGTGTGTGTGTGTGTGTGTGTGTGTGTGTGTGTGTGTGTGTGTGTGTGTGTGTGTGTGTGTGTGTGTGTGTGTGTGTGTGTGTGTGTGTGTGTGTGTGTGTGTGTGTGCGACGACAATATATGGGTAGAAAATTTTCGATAATATGAAAACGCTAGGCGCCACATGAAGAGCGGTTTTTCAAAGCTGATTTATGGCATGGAGGTAAGGCATGTGCCTTGGTTTCGCTACCGAAATCGTTAAAACGCTTGCATGTGTGTCCACTCCTGCCACAAGTCTCGCCAACACTTTAGACAGGTCGTGACAAGTCAGGATTTCTTGGACAAAACTATCAACTTGAGGGATCAAAGGGACCGCGGATGGACCACTTGAGCGCAGCTCTGGAAAAGTTGAGGTCTACATTTCGAAATATAACATCAAGATGTTGCCATGTGGGAGTATGTACGCATCCAACCAAGCAGGTGTTCTTCGAACGTGTTTGAACTTGCTTTTCATGATTGAAAAAGTGGGGGAGAAGTTCGGAAAATTGAGTGGGAGGATTACGACGAGGGTCAATGGCTTTGACTGCGGATAGACCACTTGAGCACAGCTGCACTCGTGAAAAAAACGTCTCAATACATCTCGGTTGCATTCCGAAATATACCGTCAATATGTGTGCATCCGAAAAAATATATTTTTTTTTGTAGGGGGAGCCATATGGATCTGCTGCGCTCAAATGTTTGTATGCGTGTCCACTCCTGTCACAAGTCTCGCCAACACTTTGGACAGGTCTCGACAAGTCAGGATTTCTTGGAAAAACTATAAACTTTAGGGATCAGGGGCCGTTGGCGCCGATGGACCACTTGGTCCATCGTGGAAACTTGGAAACTCGTGAAAATGATGTATATATTTTGTTCACTCGATGTTAAAATTATGTTTGTTGTTGTAAATATTTAATCGTCTAAGAATGGATTTGTTATTTTCTGTAAATACAGAAACGGACATTTTATAATCCCATGTGTTTGTTCACTCTATCCATCTCCTCGTACCCACGTTCAACGAATAAACATGCATAAGGTGTTCAAAGAATTTCAAGAGACTTTCTACGATGTTTGAAGATGTTCGTGAGACGTTCAAGAGACTTTCGAAAACGTTCGTAAAACGTTTGAAGACATTCATGAGATGTTCGAAGACGTTCAGAGACTTTCGAATACATTCAAGAGATCTTTGACGATATTCATAATACGTTTAAAGACATCGATGAGGGGTTCGACGACGTTTTAGAGACTTTCACAGACATTCACGAAGGGTTTGAAGACGTTCAAAATACTTTCGAATACGTTCAAGAGACCTTCGACGACATTCATAATACGTTTGAAGACATTTATGAGGGGTTCGAAGATGCGTGAGAGACTTTCAAAGACATTCACGAGGGTCTCGAAGACGTTCAAGAGACTTTTGACGACATTCATAATACGTTTGAAGGCGCTTAGGGGACTTTCAAAGACATTCACGAGAGGTGCGAAGACATTTAAAGAGACTTTCGAAGACATTCAAGAGATCTTTGACGATATTCATAATACGTTTGAAGACATTGATGAGTGGTTGACGACGTTTTAGAGACTTTTACAGACATTCACGAGGGGTTTGAAGACGTTCGAAATACATTCGAATCCGTTCCTAAGACTTTCCACGACATTCATAATACGTTTGAAGACATTCATGAGGTGTTCGGAGACGCTTAAGAGACTTTCAAAGACATTCACGAGGGGATTGAAGACGTTCAAGAAACTTTCGAATACGTTCAAGAGACCTTCGACGACATTTATCATACGTTCGAAGACATTCATGAGGGGTACGAAGACGCTTGAGAGACTTTCAAAGACATTCACGAGGGTTTCGAAGACGTTCAAGAGACTTTTGACGACATTCATAATACGTTTGAAGACGCTTAAGAGACTTTCAATGACATTCACGAGAGGTGCGAAGACATTCAGAGAGACTTTCGAAGACATTCAAGAGATCTTTGACGATATTCATAATACGTTTGAAGACATTGATGAGTGGTTCAACGACGCTTTCGAGACTTTCACAGACATTCACGAGGGGTTTGAAGACGTTCAAAATACTTTCGAATACGTTCTAAAGACTTTCCACGACATTCATAATACGTTTGAAAACATTCATGAGGTGTTCGGAGACGCTTAAGAGACTTTCAAAGACATTCACGAGGGGTTTGAAGACGTTCAAGAAACTTTCGAATACATTCAAGAGACTTTCAAACACATTCACGAGAGGTGCGAATACATTCAAGAGACTTTTATCGATGTCTTCAAACTTTGATAGCCTGCGGTGTAAAAAAAATGGACTACGCATATGGTGCCAATTACTTTGAAAAGTTGCTTACAAGGAACATAACTTTGGGGTCCTCCTCCGATTTTGTTGAAACTTTTTTTATGTGGAAGAGTATCAAAAACTAAAAGACACGTATTTTTTTATCGACGAAAAACGAAAAACATCCCCATTTTCGAGAGTGTGTTTCACCCCTTAAAACCGTTTTTCCGCCGATAAAAAATACGTGTCTTTTAGTTTTTGATACTCTTCCACATAAAAAAAGTGCGAGAGCGCGGAACGAGCGACAAAGAGGCACAATCGGCCTCCGCGTTCGGCAGCGTTCGACATCTGTCTCTCTCCTACTTGAGTGATGGCCTCTGCACACTGCGAGCGACGAGCGACGAGCGATGAGCGATATCCTCTCTCACTCTCATAGAGCATTTCCGTCATACTCGAGCTCTCATTGGATATCGCTCATCGCTTGTCGCCCATCGCGCGCAGTGTGCAGAGGCCATGAGCGATGCGTCCGCGTGGACAGCTGCTATGCAATAATACATTTACATGTTTTCGTCAAGTATGAAGTGCAGTGAAAAGTGAATGTGGTGTCAATTGTTTATAGCAACGATAATTGCGGCGATAAAGGTAATGATTCTTTCGATATTAAATATATGTTCAGTGATATATTGTCGAATATTCGTGCTTTCATCATTAAAATAAATAGCATCGGTCCGCTAGTGCAGCGATTGTTGGTTATGCTATAATTGACAAAACTATAACAATAAGTTAACAGAACTATTTCACGATGAGTAAAAAATCAGTTGCTTAACTATTCGATCGAAATAATTATCGAGCGTAGCTATGATTTCAAAAAATTAAAACATAAATGTTAAATCTTCCACATATCATAACAACGTGTCTGAAATGACAGGTTGGACCAGCCAGCCATCAAAGGGAACAATTTTCTCCTATATCAAACACATTGAGGCGGGCTTTTTAAAAGCTAGAGTTACAAAAATTTTAATGATGTTTCAACATTTTTAATTTTAAATTTAAGATTTATGAACAATAATTTAATCACAGTTTATTCTTATATTAAATTATTCAAAATTGTTACTTTTTTACAACAAATTACAATTAAATTTGCAAAAATAATTAAGTAACTAATTGAACAACAACTTTTATCCAGTTTACTTGCTGAAAGAAATAATGTCAATACAAAATTTATTATTATAAAATAATAAAATCAAAAAATTAAATTTTAACAGTCGAGTAGAAATTTAAACAATAAATTTTATTCAAGTATTTTGTAAATTTAAAATGATTTTCTGGACTAAGAATTTTATGAAAAAATAAAAGTTGTAAAACAATTGCTCAAAGCACATTCATACTTGTAAAAACTATGTACATTGTAAAAAAAAATAAATAAAAATTGACATAATTGTATTTATGCGTGCAAATAAATGTAACTTGATCAATTCAATTGTGATTTCCATTTACCTCCTTCTCTATATCTATACAAAATATCTATCAAACAAATCAAATTAAAATTTTCTTTTGAAAAATGAAACCATTCCATCAGCATTTTCTTATGACGTTGTCACGTTCAACTATCGTCAGTAAACCGACTTTACAGACAACCGATTTTTCGTGGAACGTGGGTTCGAGGAGATGGATAGAGTGAACAAACACATGGGATTATAAAATGTCCGTTTCTTTATTTGCAGAAAATAACAAATCCATTCGTAGACGATTAAATATTTACAACAACAAACATAACTTTAACATCGAGTAAACAAAATATATACATAATTTTCACGAGTTTTATACATCGATATTCACAAAAATGTACAAAATTTTACATCATGGTTGTAGAAAAAAAAATTTACAAATCTTTTTATGACTGTATTCTATAATGCCCCCATGGTAGGGTATCAGAGGTCCCAGGTATGATATACCGCTTATCGTCATGAGGACTCAGAGCAATTTTCGTCTCGCGAATAGTGTAGACTTGGTGTAATTTTGATCGAATGCACGTTTGACTACGCTCCATTTCAATATTTTCCTTCAAGCATTGAGCATAATCGTCAATCGTGATTGTCCTCACTACAACACTTCTCTTGACACCTTTAACTTTTTTCGTGTCCTTCTTACCCTCGACACGTGTCGCGTACATTTTCGATCGAAGTCCAATAAATTCCGTCATAATTGCTCCATTACATTCGTCCTTCATGAGATCGGGTACCTTCTTGTTGACGAGCGGTATACCATACCTATTGTCCGCTGAATAATCGCTCGTATCAAATTTTTCAATGTCGCACTTCATGTCTGCATATACATCTTCGCTCTCAATGGCATATATGAGGCTATCTGTATCGGTATACATGACTTCGCATTTATCTCGATACAGAGGTACCATATACTTGTGATGAAATCCATACAAGCACGTTTTGGATATGTCGAGTATGCACATACCCACATATATCGGCTTGTTGAATTTCACCTCGAGATTGCGCAATTCCACGGCAACGAAGTTTTCCGAAAAAACACTTCGGCTGTGAAAGTTTGGCTTCGCAATCATTGCCTCTGCGCCATACCTGCCCTCTCATTTTGTTAGAAGCTTTACATCTACATGATTGCGCACATTCTCCATCGTTTTGCCAAACACCGCATTATTCATCAATTTGAATAAATTCTTTTCAAAGTCGTTTTTGGCCAGCGTTCGAAACTGAGTATTCAACTCGATATATGAACGTAGCCATGGGGATTGTGTGAATTGTAATACCCTATGGATTTTCGTGAGGCAAAGTCCATGACGTAAACATTGTTGTAAATTTCTGTAGTGTATGATGTAGCGTTTTTTATCGCAGACGGTTGCTAGCAGCTTTTCCTGCTGCTTACCCGGTGGTTTTCCGTGTATTGGGCAAAACGGCAGGTCTTTGTGCGCATCGTGTAGAGATTGGGAATATTCCAAGTCGACCTCAAGGATGTAACCTGTAGGTAAATCTAGCGCAAAGGATAATGGATCAAACTTGGACACGTCGTTGACCCATCGAAAATCTGCATATGGCAAGGGCTGGCACATTGCCCATCCATAAAAATTATTGACATCAAAATACATCAAGTATGATGATGCTTTCGATGGATCAAACAACTCTATGTACTTGTTATTAGCGTGTGCATATCGGTTCGAGCATTGACTCAGACCACCGCGTATACCCCGCTCAATGACTAATTCCATGTCGATGTCAGTTAGTAATTCAAACTTGACATTTGAGTGTTTTAACATTGCATCCCAGGTATACCCCGGCAATGTGTAGTAATACGCGGGATCTAGGCCATAACTCTCAAGACATGTATTTCGAAAGTTTTCGAAAATATCGGCTAATAACAAGACATCTGTCGTCGGATACAAATCGCTATAGTCACCCAGCGTTCGAATGGAGAACCGCTCCCAAACCTTCTCAGCATGTGCGTACTCGCTCTCACATACTGTAGCATCTGTCAGGGAACTGTAAAATGCGTCACGTGGTGGTAGGCAAGTGTCGTGTAGCTTGGTCACGTCATCAATATATTCATAAGGGAAGACCCCATTTCGTGTCAACAAATTGAAATCGTCTGTCGAGAGAGTTGGGAATTGTGTGCGTAAAATGTTGAGTTTGTCCTCGGTCAAAAATGAGGCTAATTTGTCGAGACTGGTGTTGAGGAATTTGTATGAGTCGATAAAGCGCAATTGGATCTTGTGCCTTGAATCGTCTGTAATTTTAACATGCTTCGTGAAGAAGATGTATTTCTCCTTTGTGACTGGAAGGACATTGGTTGTTCCTTCGAACGCTGTGGCTATTTCCTTGATTATAAAATGTGCATCATAACCGGATAAATTGCGGAAAACTACTGGAATGAAAAATGATTCTTTGTAATTTAAGTTGCAGTTGGAATGGGCAGGACCTCTATAGCGCCCAGTCAGATGGCAGTGATCTCGAACGCGTACATCTTCTTGCGCAAATGGTTTCTCACATATGTGACATTGAGTTCCTGCTCGAAAACTAGCCCACTCACTCGGTGTTAAATATACCATTGGTACATTATCACCGAAAAGTTCGTTTATCCGCAGTGCCAGGTTTTTTAGTTCTTCGACAAACCATGATACGCAATCAGCACTGCGACGCGAGTGATATGAAGATAATGAATCGCCATACGAACAACACACGTAATATCCGATACTAAACACTTCATGGTGTTGATATCTATCTTTCGCTAGGTTCTCCCCATCGGTCTTTGCCAGCACACACTCCAAATCAGCATTCACAATGAAGGGATGTCGCTCTTTCCGGCTAAAGTTGCTGAACTGGAGCCACTTATTGGTGTCGTTTGGTAGTCGGATCGCACAGTCATTTATTGCTCCACAATCGACCTCGTGTGATTGCAATTTTTCCTCTGACCCGAAGTAGTGCAAACATCTGTAAAAAAAAACAAGATTTTTATGTTTCATTCGTCTAGCATATATAATTACCTATATATATATATTATGGTAACTACATACCGATCACAGATATATTTTTTATGCTCTTTTCTGGTCAGTTGTGCCCTCACGAGTCTCGACAGGTTCTTGATCCATAAGAAGTGTCCCACATTGCTGTCCTCGGTATCTTGCATGTACAGCAAATTGATGTGCTTTCCCTTCTTGCCTTGAGTGACTCGTATTGGAACAATGTCCTTTTTGATGGTAGTGGTATACACGTTGATCGATACATTGTTATGAAATTCAAATTTTTTAATTTGATGTATCGTCACCAGGAATTCGATATCCTGGAGATTCAGTACTGTCGAATAATGAGGGTAAGAAGATGGACGGTCACTGTCCCGTTCGGCTGGGTTTAGAGTAGCGACAACTGCCGATGCGAAACATGCGTTATCTTTGGATTTGACGTTAACCACAGCTCTGTTCATCATTATTTCCCGCGGCAATGGTATGGAGCACCCGGCACGCATCGGATGCCGGGTGCCATGCCGGACGATAAATTCACATTTATCGTGAGGTTAAGTATTTTTTGCAGAGCCCAGCCACTATCACGTTCTTGGAATTTATCGAGTAAGGTTAAAGTGGGCTCAGTAACACGTTGTTCATACCACTCGTTCAAATCGCTTGTGCTAAATAGTTCGCAGTTTCGCGTGTTGATACTTTTATTCGCATGTTTGTCACCACTCGCGAATTCACCATTAAACACTGTATTCATTTTAATACTGTTGTGCTAGCCGATAATATTTTGCACATGATGGAGCACTAGGACGCCAGCATCAGTTAGAAAGTGTCTCGGCTCGATGTGTCTGCGATTGATGATGGAACCGGTTAATATCCGACTCTCGAAGGATGTTTCAATCTCTCACCAGATTAACTCATGATCACCATGTCCTGCGCCCGTGTGTACGAAACGACTCCGCAGACAATTTCTCAATCCTTCCAGACGCGCTATTTGGGCTATTAGTGACTGTTGATGTCCGATTAATAATCGCGGGCGCTTAATCCGGCTTTGCGTTTCCAGCCCTTCGATGAACTCGATGCAACGTTGCTCCCACGCAGAAAAATCTTCGAAGGAGCGTAAAAGCACGGCTTGGTCACGCAAGATTTGCTCCATGTTGATGAGTACGAAAAAAACTTCCACGATGTTAACAGATTGACTGCTTCATGCAAAGTGCGGTCAGAGTTGAACGGAGCGGCTCATTATAAAGGCTCTTCATTCGGGAAAAAAATTCGGCCCTCTCTCTCGGGAAAACAGAGTTTCCCGATAACGCGTAGATCGCGCGAGGAACATGAGACAAAGAACAGGAAGTCGGAATGCATGGGGTGAAACGATTTTATGGGTCCTGCAGCTCAATTGGTCCATCGGCGCCAAAGGCCCTTGATCCCTAAAGTTTATAGTTTTTCCAAGAAATCCTGACTTTTCGAGACCTGTCTAAAGTGTTGGCGAGACTTGTGACAGGAGGGGACACGCATACAAACATTTGAGGGCAGCAGATCCATATGGCTCCCCCTACAAAAAAAAATATATTTTTTCGGATGCGCACATATTGACGTTATATTTCGGAATGCAACCGAGATGTATCGAGACGTTTTTTTCAAGAGTGCAGCTGTGCTCAAGTGGTCTGTCCGCAGTCAAAGCCATTGACCCTTGTCGTAATCCTCCCACTCAATTTTCCAAACTTCTCCCCCACTTTTTCAATCATGAAAAGCAAGTTCAAACACGTTCGAAGAACACCTGTTTGGTTGGATGCGTACATACTCGCACATGGCGACATCTTGATGTTATATTTCGAAATGGAGACCTCAACTTTTCCAGAGCTGCGCTCAAGTGGTCCATCCGCCGTCCCTTTGATCCCTCAAGTTGATAGTTTTGTCCAAGAAATCCTGACTTGTCACGACCTGTCTAAAGTGTTGGCGAGACTTGTGGCAGGAGTGGACACACATGCAAGCGTTTTAACGATTTCGGTAGCGAAACCAAGGCACATGCCTTACCTCCATGCCATAAATCAGCTTTGAAAAACCGCTCTTCATGTGGCGCCTAGCGTTTTCATATTATCGAAAAGTTTCTACCCATATATTGTCGTCGCACACACACACACACACACACACACACACATGCACACGCACACACGCGAACACACGCACACACGCACACACGCCCACACGCACACACACGCACAGACACACACACACACACACAGACCCACAGACACACAGGTACACAGACACACAGACACACAGACACGCAGGCACACGCACACACGCACACACACACACACAATAGATATATAAAATTTGAATATTATTGATAAACCATTGTTTCATTGTGCTTTGATTAAAATCATTACCCCCCCCCCCCCAACACTCGTCGACGGCGGATTCCTTCTCCCAGTAGTCACTCATCGGACCACATGGCTACCCCCTCCGCCGAGGCCCCCCTGTGGCGTCACACGCGCCCGGCGACCTCCCCTCGACCCGGTGACCTCCTTTTGCGTTAGAACCGCCCTAGTACATCTACTAAGCTTCAACCCGTCGAGGTTTCATTCCACAAGATTACGTCAAGATGTTCACATGTGCAAGTATGTACGCAGTGCATCCGGCCAAGCACCCCCTGGACTTGACCAAAAACGAGCTCGAACAGGTTCCAAAGGTCTTGCTCTCAAAGTAGTGGGGTAAGTTTATGGGTTTACTGTGGGATCGTTTGGCGGAGCATCATCGGAACGATAGTGAAGTGATATCGTATCTTCCATGCATGGAGCATTATAATACGCCACAGATGAAGAATCACATTTATGGTCCCCCACCCCAACGTCGGGACTGTGAACAGTGTTGTGAGGGGGGAAATTCTCTACGTGCGGGGTTCTTCGAACGTGTTTGAACCTGTTACACATGCCTATGATTGGATAAGTGGGGAGAAGTTTTCAAAATCAGAGTGGGGGGTTCCGAGGGAGCTTATGATATCGTGGACCAAGCTTAGACTGCACTATTCCACCGCGCCATCAACTTCTCCGAAAAGAACTTTGAAAAAGAGTGCAAATGGATCTCGCAAATATCAACAAAGTCAGCCTGATGGCAGAATTTCTCCCAACGAAGAAGCTGTCAGAACTCCCCGTCCATTCGCATCATCAAATCACGGACCTGAGAGCTGCACAGACCAAGTTTGAAAATCGCTACATCGTGGACGTTGCAAATGAGTTTGCCGTCTTCTTGCCAGCGCGGCTGGTAAAGGCCTTCTATCAAGATCTGAAAATGTTCGAGAGTATGCTGCAACTGACACGCAATGGTCAACTCTACATGAAGTACATTGGTGGAAAATACAACAGCGTCGAGTTCCATCGAGTCTGAGTATGGTGGAAAAGAACGCTCGTGAAGGCCCGGTGGAAACAACGAGTTTAACAGCAGCCAGCATCATCACCATCGTAGAGTGCAAGGACTGTTTGCATCACAGTCATCATCATCGTAGAGTTTTCGACGCTCGAGTCTGAGTATGGTGGAAAAGAACGCTCGTGAAGGCCCGGTGGAAACAACGAGTTTAACAGCAGCCAGCATCATCACCATCGTAGAGTGCAAGGACTGTTTGCATCACAGTCATCATCATCGTAGAGTTTTCGACGCTCGAGTCTGAGTATGGTGGAAAAGAACGCTCGTGAAGGCCCGGTGGAAACAACGAGTTCAGCGGCAGCTGGCATCGTCACCATCGTAGAGTGCAACGACTGTTTGCATCAGTCATCATCGTAGAGTATTCAACGCTTGGTGCTATGTAAAAATGTACAAAAAAACTTTTTCATCGAATATAATATAAAAAAAAAATTGTCGTCAAACTGTATTCGCCATAGATATAGGAAAGAAATGGAAAACGATATTTGTTCAAAATGTTTTTATTCATTTAAAAAAAAAAAACCCTCGCTCACACAACGCTTCGTACACAGAGAGGCAGCTTTCCAACGACTTTACATTCGCTTTGGCGCAATTGTATTTTGTATTTAAGAAATGATGGGGACATTTAACGTTTGCGTATTTCGGCAACTTCTGCATCGATGGACAGTCCAGAGTCTCCAGATCGATGACTTTTGTTGCTGAATCCGTGAATCTCGATAGCCACGAGCACTTCTCGAATCCCTCGACATAGATCGTAGGAGCTCCTTCCAAGATTCCTCGAATTGTCGTTCTAGCTGCCTCGTATGGTATGCCGCTGTGTTCCCTTCGTATTCCATGATAATTGCGTTCCAGCCACTTGTTTGTCATTTTGAACTTGGCCGGTAAAGCGTCCCAGGCGAATGGTGCATCGAAGAAGAATGTCAGCGGTTCAGCGTTCTTCTCATGGAGTTTGACGATGGACATCTCCTTTAGGACAAATTCGTTGACGGGTCTCTTGAACCCTTGCACGTCGACGATAAGCTCCATGTTGACTGAAGTGGGCGCGGATCATTGGCATGATTTTATACCAATTTTTTAACCCCACCACTGATTGGATTGTACTCGACAATACGATCATGGAGGATCATGCAGTACGCTGAAGTTTGCGGTGGAATATTGTTTTTCAATTCAAACTCAAGGCGCACATCAACAGGACCGGACTTGAGCGAATCATTTTATTTTGAGCAGTCAATGACAACGAGGGGGGCTTTTTCTAAAAATTCCATCCTACTCAGCCATGGTTCAGCCTCTTTGTTGTAATAGGTCGGTTGAAAGTTTGCATACATCTCGTAGAGAAGAGCATATTGATTTTGATCAATGTTCAAATTCAAATTTCCATATGGATAACATTGCGAGTTGAGGTATAGTTTGACGTCGCTCAGGTTACAATGATCAAAGTGGCTCGCATTCTGTGCGTTCTTATTTTTTCGCCCCGTCTGCAGCGCGAGTATGACATATCGTGGCTTCTCCAGCTGATTCGCAGTTTTCACAGACCACACGTGCTTGGAGGTGGCAGGTAGCAATGGATATTCATACAGTTCCCATGTACGAAAACTCATGGAAATTGGTGCGTCTTTGGCGAGAAACTTCAACAGTTGAATTTTTCGCTGATCTGCGACGGTGACATACGGTACGAGCCATTCTATTTTATGCAATACGAGTTTGTAGTCTTCGGGCGCTGTTTGTACAATGGCATTGTCATCGGTCTTTGATCTTGTGAGAATCAGCTCGTGCTTGGCATTTACGACAATCTTTCGATAATCCTCGGCAAATCCAAGGAGCATGTTGAGCGGTATACAGACATCAAAGTTTCCTGATACATCTACAATTTGCTTGGTCTCTTCGACATCGAGCCACCCAGTGTTCTCGAGCATAGAACTTTTGGCCGGTGAGAGAGATGAATATCCCTTAATTACACTCGTAATGCCGACATTCTTATTACGATCGATTTCTATGGCATTCAATTCATATCGCACTTCCTCAAACAAATGACAAATTGCATTGTTGACGAGACTTGTAGCAGTGGTTGGCGTCCCATTTCGCTTGGATAATTTTCCACATATGTGTAGGGAACTCTTGCTTGGCAGGATGGAGAGGTCGTGATGTTGGATGGCAATACGGATTTCATCGCTGTTATTGAAGGTTGAAGATGCATATGGCTGATGAGCGTGAATCTCACAATGGATGATGAATTCATCAAAGACCACGGGTGTCTGAATGTTTACGATCACTTCTTCCATTTCACGCAACAGATGCACAGAGCACAGACTAAATAATTTTTTACGCGCTTTCGCCACGCACTTTGAGATCCAAACTCTTCAAGAGTAGCACGTTTTGAAGTGTTAGCACTTTGGGCGCTGGCCGACGACTGATTGTTTTTATCCATGACCGTTTATTGTTATTGGAAGATCTGTTGAAAATAATTCCCATCACGACTTTATATGCAGGCGTATGGTGATTACTTCACCGCGGAAATTTACCAAATCACCGTCTTGATCCACTATGCGAAGCTGTATCATGTCAATCGTTCGGCTCGTGATTGGCAAATAAATTACGTGGGAAGGAACTTTAATGATCTTATAGCCCGGTGGCACAGATGGAAAAAAATCATGAATTGTGTGTACTTTTTGTCCGTTAATATAGGCGCCAGCGGTAATGTTGCACTCAACGCGTAGGGCGTTCACTTCGAGAATGGCTACTGGAAGATCGGATTCGTGTCTTTTATTGGCTTCCAATTTCCGTGCGGTGAAGCCCAGTAGATGACCAATAGAATCTTTTGGCTCAAAATTGACATCACGATCACACTCGATCTCACTGCGTAGCGTGTTATTGTTGGGTCTAATGCTGATGCTGATGTTTTTACGCGCGAGCTCTGCTTGTACAAACGTCTCAATATCCTCTATTTCATAACTGCCCGTAGGTATCGTTAACACCTCAGCTCCCACGTAAAGTTTATCGTGGTCAACGTCGATATTGGGAATAGAGTTGAAGGTTAACAATTCCACGAGACCGAGAGTATAATTTTTGTGTGGCGAGAGTTCGATGGGGGGAAAGTATTGCGCCTCGAGTATGGACGATGAGCCAGATATGGTCAATGTTAAACTTTCGTCCATGAGGCTGGTAAATTTACAACTGAATTCCCCACATCATTTCCCCCCTATATATTCTCATATTTGTCTTTGTGCTGCAGCTGCCGACAAAGAAACCTGAGACACAAATGTCCACATTCAATCGTATCATATTCCTGATATCTAGTATAATTATAATGAACGCTACCGACACGGAAATATCTCATGAGCTCGGATGGTGGTGGAAGATTGCCGAAACTATCAAAGTATATGACTTTCGATCCCGTCTTTTTGTAAGCGACCCAGTGTGTTCCAGGACCGACATTTTCATCCACATTTACAATTGCTGCTTCACATTTGAGAGGTCCGCTAGCTGGCAATGTATCGCGCATGTAAACTCCACGAAAATGTGGAATCTTTAGGATTTTTGCATATCTGAGTAGGTCGCGGTCGATGAGGGGTTGGTGTGGTAGCGTGACTTCTAGTTTTTTGGTTTAATATGAAGGCCCAATCCCTGCTTATATGGTTTCAGATGTAGACCCCAACCTAATGCAATTGCTTCAATTGTTCGATTATGACGCTTACTTTCATCCAATTCTAAGACCTGGTAAGACCCGCAAAAATGGGCACGAGGAATGGCAATAAACCACCAATTTTATGGGGTACAGGTAGAACCCGAGGTTTGCGCACTTTACCACCTTGCAACTTTACCGCTGCACGGGCGCCCTTTAGAGCTGATTTGGTTATCTTATGCGGATCATTACTTTGAATCATTGTCTTCTTTGCAGCGCCAATTATCTTTAGCCAACAAACGCCACCCTTGCGGGCCTTCATTCCCATGCCAAATTTTCTCTTTGTCTTCATAATATTTGCCACACCCCAAGCACTGGCTTTTTCACCGATACTAGCGTCTCTCGCGGTAACACGTTGCCTAGCCTGTTCAGCGAACACTTTATCCGCCAAATGTCTCGCCTCAAGATTATCCGGATTTTTCGAATACGCAATATCGTGTTGTTTGCAAGCCGTATCCAATGGAATAATGCCCGGATCACCACGAGCAAGGCGCTTGGCCAACTTTGTGCCTGGTCCACAATACTGATATCCAGGCAAATGTAGTTCAACGGGGAGTTTGTTGATTAGGCGATTGACCAACCCTTTACCACTCTTCCCATGCCCAATCATGTCTAAAGACAATACGCGACTGATGGATAATCCCTATAAGAAGCCTATTTATATGATTTCGCCATTAGTCGCGTGTGAGATGACGTCTAGGAAGCAAACTATCGGAGGCGGACTTCCCGTGATAAATTTCGACGAGTTTGTCGAAGACCGTGGAGGGAAAAAGAAACAAAAACGCCATGGGAATTTATTGCCGGATAGCATACGTGCACTGTTTTGCGGTCTATCGAATTGTGGGAAAACCAGCGCTTTGCTCACTCTTATTATCCATCCGAATGGTTTGAGATTTGAGAATATTTACTTGTATTCCAAATCGCTCAAGCAGCCAAAGTATAAGTTGCTAGAACACCTACTCAAACCTGTGAGTGGAGTTGAATATCATCTATTCGAGGCGCATGAACAAGTGATAGCACCAAGTGATGCACGATCCAACTCTACATTCATCTTTGATGACATAGCATGCGAAAAGCAGGATAATGTTCGGGCCTTCTTTTCCATGGGACGACACGAGATTGTTGACAGTTTTTATCTTTGTCAGACGTACACTAGTATTCCCAAACATCTCGTGAGGGATAATGCAAATTTCGTGGTGCTTTTCAAGCAGGATCATATGAATCTCAAACACGTGTACAATGATCATGTTAATACGAACATGACTTATACGTGCTTTAAAAACATATGCGTGAAATGCTGGAATTCTGACAAGTATGCATTTATCACGATTGACAAGGATAGCGATATTAATGATGGTCGATATAGACAAGGTTTTGATTATTTTCTCACTATTGATAAATGACTCATCGCTGGTAGTTGAAGAGACAGTATTGCGCATGCCGTGTTAGTGAAAACATGAAGAGCGAACAATTGTTGCGTGAAAAGGATGTATTGCGCGAAATTGCCAAGGCGAGCGATGCAATTAGACGAAAGCACCGAATGATGAAAATTGGGAGAGATAACGATCAACAGAGAATGCAGGATGTCTTTAAGCCTATAGTGGGGCCATTCGAGAAATTGGTGTCGTATAAAAACGGTGAGGTGGTGGCGGTGAAGGAGGAAATTAAGGTTGAAAAAGAGGGTGATAATGTTGAAGAAGAAACAGAAGATGCGTTAAATAGTGTGAAAAATCAAAATGCGGCACATGATTCCTTGAAGAGTGAAACACAGGATTCGTTTAAATTGATATATGAGGATGATGATGACTTGCAAAATGTCGCTGAGCTGATCAGCGAATATCTCCTGCTATTACAAACAAATAGAAAGGCAAGCTTGGATGTCTTATATGGTGTACGCAATCTCGCTAACAACAAATTAATGATTGGCAATTCTCCGATAATTTTCGACTCTGAACATATTCGTGTGGGAGATGTGAGTTATGCGAAAACGGTTGGATTAACGGAGCTGTTGTTTAAAAAAGTGCCTAATGTCGAAACTCTCACACCGGATGATTTGAAAAACTACGAAAAGATTGTAATCTCGACGAATGCTCACAAAAAATTTTATGAGCCTAGTGAGGCTATACGGCGTAACACCAGCCATAAATTTAACACATATATCGCAAATATAGTCGATCATCATGTGGGACAGGGTATGCCAAAGTATAAGCTAGCTAGAAAAAACACCCAATTGAACTATATTTATTGGGACAATCCAAACGAGCTAGTGGATCGCCTTCGCTTGCTTCTGGCATCCCAAGCAGCCGGAAATGTATCACATGCGAATGAAATTATATCGATTATTGAGGAATTGCGCGAAGCTGAAATCATTTATTAACTCGACATCGGAGAATTTACGCATTCTCATCATGAATGTGATGTGTTTGGACGTCATTCAAGTAGGAGTGTACTCCACAGTAAGCAAGGTCCTCCAGGTCGACCAGGGATTGGCTTTAGAATTACCGCAGATGGTCATTATGACTTGGGGCAGAAACGATTGTGTAACATTGCAAATCCGGAAGCAGAAGATGACGCCATCACTTTAAGTGCGTTACAAAAGAAATCTCGAACTATCATTAAGAACATACGCAAAGAAATGAATGAGAGTAGTCAGATGTTGGTACATGGACTTGAAGCTACGATACGGGACATTGTGTGGACACTCGAGACCGATGTCAAAACTCTACAAGATTTGGTGATTCATAATTCAAACGTCATTGTTGAATTGGACGCACGACTGAGTGGACTGAAAAATGAACGAAAAAAGGGGCGCTCTCGTGCTGGAGCTACATAAGCCTGCTCGACGAAACTATCCGGGTCGACATGTGGACATCCGTGGCTTGGACGAGACCTGGCAAGCTGATCTCGTCGATATGTCATCATACGCGCGTTGCAACTCCAAACACAAATATCTCCTCACCGTCATCGATACCTTCTCAAAATTCGCCTGGGCCGTGCCAATGCTAAGTAAGAGTGGTAAAGATGCAGCAGCAGCAATGAAGTCGATCCTCGTTAAGGGCCGCATACCACAGAACTTACACGTTAATCGGGGAAAAGAATTTTACAATTGTGATTTTAAGGCCATCATGAAAAAGTACAATATTCACATGTATTCAACATATAGCAACTTGAAGGCATCCATTTGCGAGCGTTTCAATCGTACATTGAAAAATAAGATGTGGATGCAATTTAGTCTTCGTGGTAATTATAAGTGGATCAATATTCTTGATAATCTAATTGCCGAGTACAACGATTCTGTACACCACACCATTAAGATGAAGCCGAGAAATGTCAACGCGGAAAATGAGAAGCAATTGCAGCAGATTTTCAATAAGCCTCCAATGAAAGATCGCCGAAATTCGCCGTTGGTGATAAAGTGAGAATCAGCAAATTTAAGACTGTTTGCGAAAAGGGTTACACCCCAAATTCGACAACGGAAATATTTACAATCTATCGTGTGAAAAAAACTCATCCCGTAACGTACCACTTGAAGGACCATAAAGATGAACCGATCGCCGGTGGTTTCTACGAAGAAGAGCTTCTCAGGGTCAAGCACCCCGATATCTATCCCATTGAAGCGGTATTGAAGAAGCGCGGTAATCGAATGTTTGTAAAGTGGTTAGGTTTCGACAATATCCACAATAGTTGGATAAGTAAATCCGATTTGTAGTCGATAATAAAGAAAATGGAAAAATATGTATGTTTTATGACTCTTGACCTGCTGGTCGTCCCTGCATCCCTCCGACCGACTCCACAGCAGGCTTACTTCCCCCCTTCTCGCCGTCGCCCTTTTTCGTGGAACGTGAGGAGATGGGTAGAGTGAATAAACGCATGAGATTATAAAAAGTCCGCTTCTTTATTTACGGAAAATAATAAATCTATTCTTGCACAATATATACAACAAACATAATTTTAACATCGAGTCAACAAAATATATACATAATTTTCACGAGTTGTATACGTCAATATTCACAAAAATATACACAATTTTACATCAAGGTCGTGGAAAAAAATTACAAAACGTTTCACGACGGTATTCTGTAATGCCCCCATGGTAGGGTATCAGAGGTCCCAGGTATGATATACCGCTTATCATCATGAGGACTTAAAACGATATTCGTCTCACGAATGATGTAGACCTTGTGCAACTTCGATCGAATACACGTTTGACTACGCATCATTCCAATGTCTTCCTTCAAGCATCGGGCATAATCGTCAAACGTGATTGTCCTAGCCACAACACTGCTCTTAACACCTTTAACTTTTTTAGTATCCTTCTTACCCTCGACACGTGTCGCATACATTTTCGATCGAAGTCCAATGAACTCGGTCATAATTGCAACATTGCATTCGTCTTTCATGAGACCGGGTACCTTTTTGTTGACAAGCGGCATATCATACCTATTGTCCGCTAAATGGTCGCTCGGATCAAATTTTTCAATGTCGCACTTCATGTCTGCATATACATATTCGCTCTCAATGGCATATATGAGGCTATCTGTATCGGTATACATCACTTTACATTTATTCCAATACAATGGTACCATATACTCGTGATGAAATCCATACAAGCACGTTTTGGATATGTCGAGTATGCACATACCCACATATATCGGCTTGTTGAACTTTACCTCGAGATTGCGCAATTCTACGGCAACGAGGTTTTCGGAAAAAACGCTTCGGCTGTGGAAGTTTGGCTTCGCAATCATTGCCTCCGCGCCATACCTGCCCTCCCATTTTGTCAGAAGCTTTACATCTACATGGTTGTGCACATTCTCCATCGTTTTTCCAAACACCGCATTATTCATCAATTTGAATAAATTCTTTTCAAAATCGTTTCTGGCCAGCGTCCGAAACTGAGTATATAACTCGATATATGAACGTAGCCATGGGGATTGTGTGAATTGTATGGATTTTCTCCCTATCCCTATGGATTTTCGTGGGGCAAAGTCCATGACGTAAACATTGTTGTAAATTGCTGTAGTGTTGTGTAGCGTTGTAGCGTTTTTTTTTTATCGCAGACGGTTGCTAGCAGCTTTTCCTGCTGCTTACCCGATGGTTTTTCGTGCATTGGGCAAAACGGTAGGTCTTTGTGCGCATCATGTAGAGATTGGGGATATTCCAAGTCGACCTCAAGGATGTAGCCTATTGGTGAATCTAGCGCGATGGATAATGGATCAAACTTGGACACGTCGTTAACCCATCGAAAATCTGTATATGGCAAGGATTGACACATTGCCCATCCATACAAATTGTTGACGTCAAAATACATCAAGTATGATGATGCTTTCGATGGATCAAACGACTCCATGTACTTATTATTAGCGTGTGCATATCGGTTAGAGCATTGACTGAGACCACCGCGTATACCCCGCTCAACGAATAAAACCATGTCGATGTCAGTTAGCAATTCAAACTTGACATTCGAGTGTTTTAACATTGCATCCCAGGTATACCCCGGCAATGTGTAGTAATACGCGGGATCTAGGCCATAGCTCTCAATGCACGTATTCCGAAAGTTTTCGAAAATATCAGCTAATAACAAGACATCTTCTGTCTTCAAGTACAAATCGCTATAGTCACCCAGCGTTCGAATGGAGAACCGCTCCCAAACGGTCTCCGTATATGCGTACTCGCTCTCCGATAATGTAGCATCTGTCAGGGAACTATAAAATGCGTCGCATGGTGGTAAGCAAGTGTCGTCCAACCTGCTCACGTTGTCAATATACTCATAAGGGAAGACCCCTTTTCGCGTCAGCAAATTGAAATTGTCCGTCGATAGAGTTGAAAATTGCATGCGTAAAATTTTGAGTTTGTCCTCGGTCAAAAATGAGGCTAATTTGTCGAGACTGGTATTGAGGAATTTGTATGAATCGATGAAGCGCAATTGGATTTTCTGTTTAGAATCGTCTGTGATTTGAATGTGCTTCGTGAAGGAGATGTATTTCTCTTTTGTGATTGGAAGCATATCGGTCTTTCCTCCGAACGCTGTGGCTACTTCCTTGATGATAAAATGTGCATCATAACCCGATAAATTGTGAAAAACTACTGGAATGAAGAATGACTGTTTGTAGTTTAAATTGCAATTAGAATGGGCAGGGCCTCTATAGCGTCCAGTCAGATGGCAATGATCTCGAACACGTATATCGTCTTGCGCGAATGGTTTCCTGCATATATGATATTGGGTCGCTTTGCGAAAGCTTGCCCACTCGCTCGTTGTCAGATAAATCATTGGGACATTGTCGCAGAAAATTTCTTTTATGCGCAATGCTAGATTTTTTTGTTCTTCGACAAACCACGATACACAATCAGCACTGCGACGCGAGTGATACGAAGATAATGAATCGTCATATGAACAACACACATAGTATCCGATACTAAACACTTCATGACGTTGATACCTATTATTCGCTAGGTTCTCCCCATCGGTCTTTGCCAGCACACACTCCAAATCAGCATACACAATGAAGGGATGTCGCTCTTTCCGGCTAAAGTTGCTAAACTGGAGCCACTAATTGGTGTCGTTTGGTAGTCGGATCGCACAGTCGTTTATCACTCCACAATCGACCTTATGTGATCGTAATTTTTCCTCTGATCCGAAGTAGTGCAAACACCTGCAAAAAAACAATTATTTTGTTTAATTCATCCAGCATATATAATTACTTATATATATTATGGTAACTACATCCCGATCACAGATATATTTTTTATGCCCCTTTTTGCTCATTTGCTTCGTCACGAGTTTCGACAAGTTCTTGATCCATACGGAATGCCCCACATTGCTGTCGTCGGTATGTTGCATGTACAACAAATTGATGTGCTTATCCTTTTTGTGTTGACTGACTCGTATTGGAACAATGTCCTTTTTGGTGGTGTTGGTATATACGTTGATCGATACATTGTTATGAGCTTCAAATTTCTTTATTTGATGTATCGTCACCGGAAATTCGATATCCTGGAGATTCAGTACTGTCGAATAATGAGGGTAAGAAATTGGACGGGCACTATCTCGTTCGGCTGGGTATAGAGCAGCGACAACTGCCCATACGAAACATGCGTTATCGTCGGATTTGACGTTAACCACAGCTCTCTTCATCATTTTTTCCCGCGGTAATGATATGGAGCACCCGGCACGCATCGGATTATACTTGTTCACATTTATCGTGAGGGTAAGTATTTTCTGCAAAGCCCAGCCACTATCACGTTCTTGAAATTCATCGAGTAATGTTAAAGTGGGCTCCACAACACGCTGTTCATACCACTTACCTAAATCGCTTGTGCTAAATAGTTCGCAGTTTCGCGTGTTGATACTTCTATTCGCATGTTTGTCTCCACTCGCAAATTCACCATTAAACAATGCATTGATTTGGATGCTATTGTGCTTGCCGATAATATTTTGCACATGATGAAGCACTAGGACGCGAGCATCATTTAGAAAGTGTCTCGGCTCGGTGTGGCTGCGATTGATGATGGACCCGGTCAATATGCGACTCTCGAAGGATGTTTCAATCTCGCGCCAGATTAACTCATGATCACCGTGTCCTGCGCCCGTGTGTACGAAACGACTCCGCACACAATTCCTCAATCCTTCCAGACGGGCTATTTGGGCTATTAGTGACTGTTGGTGTCCAATTAGCAAAATCGCGGGCGCTTAATCCGGCTTTCCGTTTCCACCCCTTCCATGAACTCGACACATCGTTGCTCCCACGCGGCAAAATCTTCGAACGGGTGTAAAAGCATGGCTTGGTCATGCAAGATTTGCTCCATGTTGATGAGTATGGAAAAACTTCCACGATTTTAACAGACTGACTGCTTGATGCAAAGTGGAGCCAGATTTGAGCGGAGCGGATCATTACAAAGACCTTCGGGGAAAAAAATCGACCCTCTGTCTCGGGAAAACAGAGTTATCCGATAACGCGTAGATTGCTCGAGGAACATGAGACAAAGAACAGGAAGTCGGGATGCATCGGGTTGAAATATTTTATGGGTCCTGCAGCTCAAGTGGTCCATCGGCGCCAGCGGCCCTTGACGAGGGATCCCTAAAGTATATAGTTTTTTTCCAAGAAAATCCTGACTTGTCGAGACCTGTCTAAAGTGCTGGCGAGAAAAAACAAAATATATATATATTTTTCGACTCTTTATCTCGGGAAAAACACCCGAGTTTTCTAATACGACATCTAAGTGGTCCATTGGCGCCGAAGACCTATCAGCGACAGATCCCTAAAATCTTGTTGAGACATGTCTCAAGTGTCGGTGTGACTCGTGACAGAGCGCATGTGAACATCTTGACATTTTTGTGTGGGATTTTATGTGTTCTTGAGTGAAATGCATCACCACCCGATATCTGGACCGAATATTTAAAATGACATCAAGTTGAGTCTAGACGGTAATCTGAAAACTCGCCAGTTCAATCTCCATGACCTTACGCTGTTATGTAGAGATCGTAAAAGCCAATGCTTGCAACGCCGGGTCAGCTTTCACATCCGCGAGTGCACACTTTTCTGGACAACAGATGCCTACCCCATAGAGATAGTTAAGAAAAAAACTTCTCGTTCTCTGAACAAGATGCAACATATTGGAAGGTTTAATTTTTTTCTACACGCTCCGACTGATGTTGAAAAGGAAAACCATTCACACATCCTACTATCCCCACCCTATTACAACCCTATGAGGATCCAAAATTGAAATCTTAAGAAGGATCGAGACAGTGATTTTCGTCATTTCCGTCTCCAACCTCCGAGGTGTCGTTCTGCTAACGAAAATAGTCGTAACACAAAGTGCATAATAATGGTCAACGAAAGTCGTGAAATAATCAATATCTCCGGTGATAATCATGAAGTGGAAGTACTGGATATCGCCGATGATGAAGTAGAGATTATCGACATCGCAGATAATCAAGGTGAAGTTGCTGATATCGCCGATGACGGTGAAGCTGAGATTGCCAATATCATCGATGGTGACGACGATGGAGTGGAAGTTATCGATATCGCCGCTATCGATATAGACTCAGCATATGAAAGTGATGTTGATGAACAACAGCATGAAGTGCGTGAAATTGAAATGGGAATGCGTGATCTCAATCGACTTAATCCGGAGGCCTTATATTATATAAATGATATGTACTTCACGCCGAATGGTCGAACGAAGTTCTGTGTTTCATGCTACTTCGATGTGCGAGACATGTTCGAAGAAGCAATTAAAACATGTGGTCACTATCGCGAACGTTACGTGGCGATGATTGGAATGTTCTGCAACGGTTGTCGAGAACCACTTCAACAAATCTATCCACCCAACATGTGTCCAACGTGTTTGAACATATACCATGCCTATTGTAAGTATTATTTCATTCATCATTCTAAATATCATTGTGTTGAATTGATTAATAAGAAAAATATGTGTCTGTTTTTGTTGTTATTTCAGAATGACTGCATTGCTGCTACCTGTATTAAAACACACATACACACACACACACACACACACACACACACACACACACACACACGCACGCACGCACGCACGCACGCACGCACGCTCACACACGCACACACACACAAATACGATTTAACAATACATACTATCTAAATCCGTTGTTTAATTTTATTGTGAATAAACTATTGTTTAATTATCCTAATATTGACCATTCGATGCATTCTTTTACACCCCCCCCCCCCCCACACTCCACATAGGCTCCTCTGTGACGTCACACGCGCCCCGGCGACCTCCCCACGACCGTAGCGCCACCTTGGCTTCCCGACACGCACGCACGCACGCACGCACGCATGCACGCACACACGCCGACCTCCCCACAACCGTAGCGCCACCTTGGCTTCCCTACACGCGCGCACGCACGCACGCACGGACGCACGCACACACGCCGACCTCCCCACCGTGCGCCACCTTGGCGCCGACCGTGGCGCCACCTTCTCTACACGCACGCACGCACGCACGCACATACACACAAAACACTTATCGACCCCCCCCCCCGCAGAGGCCCTACTGTGACGTCACACGCGCCCCGGCGACCTCCCCACAACCGTAGCGCCACCTTGGCTTCCCGACACGCACGCACGCACGCACGCACGCACGCACACACGTCGACCTCCGCACGACCGTAGCGCCACCTTGCCTCCCCTACACGCACGCACGCACGCACGCACGTACGCACGCACGCACGCACGCACATACACACAAAACACTCATCAACCCCCCCCCGCAGAGGCCCCACTGTAACATCATACGCGCCCCGGCGACCACCCCACGACCGTAGCGCCACCTTGGCTTCTCTACTCTTGACACACCACCTCCCCTTGCGTTAGAATCGGCCTAGTACATCTACTGGGGTGAAATCGATTCTCTCAATCCTTTGTCTAGTATCCATATCATGTTCTCGAAACTATCCCCTCGAGTTTGTCGGTGATTTCATCTCGTTCGCGATCGGGGAGTGGATCATGTATGCAGAGGTATAAGCTGCGAATACAAGGATAGCTCCGTTTAGCACTTGTTAAAGATGAAATCAACGGCTCGGTTGGTACATTCGGGTAGTTTTCGCCATAACCCCGTCATACTCGTTATGAGCTGTATCGATTTCAGCTCTGGTTCAGTATACAATGCTGAAGACATGCATGGTGTCTTCAGCATTGTATATCGCCGAAACGGTGCTCGGACGATTGCCGTCGCCTGTCAACCTATCCGGTGCGAGACTCGTGACCAGCCGCACGAATTGACGTTTCACCGATCGTCTGCTATCCGTCGGCATGCCAAAGAGTGAAACACGCCGCAATTCATGAGATTTAAGTTTTTTATCATGCTTATCCATTGAGGGTGCCTGTTCTTCTCGATTTCTTAAGAAAACAAAATTGACAGAACCAGCAAATTGTCAATGATCATCAGTAGAAGGGCTATGCCGATTTTTAACGCAAATGGCGGCATCTCAGACGGTAGCGGCGGGGGGGGGGGGGATTGTCACGTCGCGACCAAATGCGCACAATGTATTCCTTTTTCTTGCTTCTCTTATCTTTTTGAGCCCCGGCGAAGAGACAGGGCACACGCGATTTCCCATGGAAATCGTGAGCGACCACATACGCGCGATAGAGGCATTCTCATTTTTCGACGGGTCCTTATATTTTCTTTAGAATTATGCGTACCACAGCCGAAACGAAATATATCGATAAGAAACGAGCGTCGCGCATAAGTTCCCAAGCGAGAGCACAGTTGGTCTTGACCATATCTACACGCAACCGTCAAACGCAGTTGATGATAAAATCCTCAGCCATAAGAACGTACAACACACGAAGACACAAAAATATCGAAATCCTTACTCCACAAAAATATACATTCTCCGAAAGAAAATCCTTCATGCCGAGAAGTTGACGCGTTAATAGAACTACGTTGGTATTTCCCATGCGCCTCACACCTGGGTCAACAATGCCTATCTTGAGGCAAGCGCGGCGACGCGACCAAGGCCCTTTTTCCTCCCTATATTTTTCCACCGCTCAAGATAACGAGACGTGGACTAGTTTCCGAGAATCGAGATGGAGATCACACACATCATAGTCTACACCCAATCATAGTCCCCAAAAATATTTCCCCTTCCTAGTCGACCAATCATATGCACTCGGAAATTTCCTACATCCTTTCTACCAATTAAAAAAATAACGCATGACGAAAATGCACTTTTCGAGAAACTTCTTCTCCCACCATCCCAGCATCCAAAATATCCTACAAGCTAGGATGGAAAAATCTGGAAGTCAGTGTTCTATCACCACTCGTTCAGATCTAGTCTCCCAACAGTGTTCCATCACCACTCGTTTAGATCTAGTCTCCCAACAGAGTATCCCATCACCACTCGTTCAGATCTACTTTCCCAACAGTGTTCCATCATCACTCGTTGAGTAAAAATCTCCGTTCAAACTCTATCGCGTACGAACAAAAATCAAGCAACAACGTTCATCGGAACAATTACAAAAACTGTGTCCATAAAGCGAACGCGAACTTTAACTTCCAAATTATACCTGATAATAACGCGAACTACGAGAATTTTACATCGTTTTGTTTTGCGTAAATTGTAATTTAATTCCAACCTCGACTCGCGATAAATACCCCTATGTTAAAAATTTGTGTCGACGTAAACCCATCATTGTTACCAAGCGTGCGCAACCGAGGGGTCTGACCTACCTGCGGAGGCCCGAACCCTACGACTGTAAACAGATTAGCGTATCCACGACGCATCATCAATGTAAGCGAAATATTATGTGTATATTTTTTTTGTAGTATTAATTGAATCGAATTAACCAAATTAGTTAATTATAATAAACCCCAAATTGTCAAGTGACTTTCGTAAATCAATTCATTTATCAATCGAGTCACTACATCACACCTGTCACGTCCGAGGAAATTCTCCAAACCTTTAGTATTTTTCGTTTATTTTATTCAGTTGGTCCGCCTCATGTTATAACCTCGCATTTCTTCAACACGTAAATATCGAACTCTCAGAAAGAAATACGAGGCACCACTCGAACGATACGAGAATACTTTGCCTCTAGCCTAAATAAGTCCGGGCCGATAAGTATTTAGCATGGTGCCGACAGGAAACGAGAACTCACCAGCGCTTGATCTCTTCGCGCACCTGATATAATCTACAACATAACACAGATCATGCGCATGCTTCGGTCTCAGATACCGAACTCCATATCCCATGCGCTTTTTCGCCGAAACACGGGACAAAGGTCTCCTACCGTCCACGCGTGCAAATTCTATGTAAAGAATGATCGAGATCAATTCTGCGAATCATGAATATCGCGACCAATCACGCTAAACCTTAAAGTTCCTTCTCCCACAATTTATCCCCTCCTAATTTTCATATCAAGAAAGACTTCCTTCCTGAAGTCAGTCTTCCAACAGTTTCCATCGCCCTCAGATCTCAGTCTCGCAAAACCTTCCATTAAAGTAACTTCACTTCTTAATCTTGTTCTGACAGAATTCGAAGTGTAGAACCACTATCATAGAGTTTCTAATATTATACATCTTCGGGTTTTGACCGGTGTCGTATAAATGTCAACTCTCGCGGCCTCGAGTCCATAAAATAGTTCAAGTGCTGTTTACTACGCTTATATACATAAACACACTCAGCGCCCCAAAAGTCTGGTGCTGGTGACCGCTTTCCGAACGCTAAGAGTGGCGTCCGTCAACGAGACCCTTATCTGCGAGCGACAACCGATACTCTTGCGAGCGAGCGTACCTACACACTGATCCACTCACGAACACAGCGACCAATGTAAGCGACAAATCTCATTTTTATGTTAATCCGATTGTTCCCCCGGCTTCACCGTTATTTCCATTGTCAATTTTTCTGTTAAAGAAACTTTATTCATCCGATCACTTATTTGTAATAAACCTTTAGTTAAGTTTGTACAAATACGTCAGATTGTTTCTAAATGCCAATCACTGCATGACTTTCTAATTTCTAACTCATTCCAAGCACTACCCCTTTTTACCCTCATCGCGTGCTATTGCGCTTGTCGTAGGCAAAAAAGGAGGGCATCAAAAAATATATGCCCACGTCCCTTCAGGACGTGACACACCCACCTCTGCATGCACCTTTCCGTTTTTCACCCTCATCCCGAGCTGGTGCGCTAGGCGTAGGCTAAAAAGAGGGAACCACGATAGGTATATGCCCACGTTGTCACGTCCTGAGGGGACGTGGGCATATGTTTTATCGCGGTTCCTTCGTTTTAGCCTACGCCTAGCGCAATAGCTCGGGATGAGGGTGAAAAAGGGAAAGGTGTATGCAATGATGGGAGTGACGCAGTGACTCGATTAAGAAATGAATTGATCTATACAAACAATTAACAATTTGGGATTTATTGAAATTAACCAATTTAGTTAATTCCGTCAACATGAAAATACATAGAGGTTCGCTTACATTTATGATGCGCCGTGGATACGATAATTGGTTTACAGCGGTTGGGTTCGGGCCTCCGCAGACAGGTCGGACCCCTCGGGTGCGCACGCTCCGTGACAATGTTGAAGTAACACGTTGATACAAATTTTTACACATGCGAGTTTTACACGTACACATTCAACGTAGACAGTTAAATGATTTCTTACAGTTCGCGTTTTTATGAGGAACAATTTCGAAGTTCAAGTTTCGCGTTTTTATGAGGAACAATTTCGAAATTCAAGTTTCGCGTTTGCTGTCAGGAGACAGATGTTCTACTTATTCCGATGAAAGTTGTTGGGAGACTAGATCTGAACTGGTGGTGATGGAACACTGACTCCAAGATTTTTCTATTCTAGCTTGTAGCATATTTTGGATGCTGGGATGGTGGGAGTCTAATTTTTCGATTGGTGGAAAGGATGTAGGAAATTTCCGAGTGCATATGATTGGTCGAGTTGGAAGGGGAAATATTTTTGGAGACTATGATCGGGTGTATGATTCGTGATCTCCATCTCGATTCTCGGAAACTAGTCCGCGTCTCGTTATCTGGAGCGTTGGAAAAATATAGGAAGGAAAAAGGGCCTTGGTCGCGTCGCCGCGCTTGCCTCAAGATAGGCATTGTTGACCCAGGTGTGAGGCGCATGGGAAATACCAACGTAGTTTTATTGCCGGGTTAACTTTTTCGGCATGAAGGTTTTTCTTTTGGAGAATGTATATTTTTGTGGAGTAAGAATTTCGATATTTTTGTGTGTCTTCGTGTGTTGTACGTTCTTATGGCTAAGGATTTTATCATCAACTGCGTTTGACGGTTGCGTGTAGATATGGTCAAGACTGACTGTGCTCTCATGTGAAAAATTATGCGACGCTCGCTTCTTATCGATATATTTCGTTTGGGCTGTGGTACGCCTAATTCTAAAGAAAATATAAGAACCCGTCTAAAAATGAGAATGCCGTTATCGTGTGTATTGGTTTTCGTAGTTTTCCACGATTTCCATGTGGAATCGGGTAAGCCCGCGTTTTCTCCGGAGTGAAATAAAATAGAAGAGGAAAAAGAAATTAATAGCGCTTTTTCTCGCGAGGTTACACCTCCCCCCTTTAGGATTGAGCGTCTCGCTCGATCGTAGTCCTTAGGAGTGGTGATCAAAAGTATAATGGCACGATCGTATGAATTGGCATTGTCATTGATCGACTTACAATGTGACTTAAATACATTGGAAGATTGGTATCTAATATGACGGTGTGACTTATAGTTATCTTGCGCTTATGAGGTACGCATGAGTTTCGTTATCATTTTATGAGAAAGCGTGTGTGTGTTTTTTTAAAAGGTTTTCGTACGAGATTATTATTTCTTTTTTTTAAATTGTGTATACATTTTTTTTTCACTTCACTCTAAGATGTATATTTACGCGGTTTCTTCTTTCTTTTTCTTTACGGATAGATACTTATTTATTCATTGTAACTTATCTTACTTGACAAGGTTAAAAGAACAATAATGACAATAAAAGTAATTTAAAAAAAATTGTTAATCATGATGATCTTTTTGTACCTGAATATGTCTTCTCGCGTGAACTCAACGGAAGGAGCGCGAGTTGGAGCATTCGTCGTATCTTGGACTACTGGAGATGTTAAGGAGGACATCATGTGTTGCAGCGTTGGCCTTGGTAAGACCTCTTGGTTCGGCTGAAGGGGCCGTCATGAGTTTATAAAGTTCTTGACCAATCTCTGCTTCTGTTGAGGTTTTCTTCTTGCACCTGCATCGACGAGGTAGATCAGTCAGCCACACACAGTGTGTTTGGCTGTATGCATGGATCACCGTATCTACGAGGAGCTTGATTGGTCGCATGCTGGGTAGCATTCGAGTGAGACCAGCGCTTGCTGTACCGAATTGAATGAATTTTTCCCAGGTGCGATTCCAGATGGAGTCCACGTGGTGTTATATATCGTTGTTATCCAGGAGATGTAACAACTTCTCCTCTTGATTGATAGTGTTTTGGCCACTGATGCCCCCTGCCATGTTGTTTAGAGCAGCGGGTTGCTCCACAGGAAACATATGTTTTCATCCGTTGTCGATGTTCTGCGGAATAGATCCCACAGGGTGATTCTGGGTTAGTCTATCGCCAAGTAGACTTCGTCGTCGACTTCATGCTTGCAGGTAGTATGGCTTCGACAGGAGCAGCCATGAACTCGTACCAGATGTCTCCGTAAAGATAGTATGGAGGAAGTAAGGAATTATAGGTTGTCTGAGTTCTTCTTTTGGTTATATAAGAGTTCGAGGAGTAAGGAGATATTTTTCGTTCCCACGAGTGACAGGTTGATCGTAATATTCTTTTAACCTGATCAGATTTACTTCTATTATTATCTAATGAATAACGTGTACTATTTCACCAGCAAGTAACACTATTTAAATCGACTTCTTCATTGAATTGTATGTAATTCGTCCGAGGCTTATACCACTACTAACAGCTATTTTTGAATATTTGGCGCTCTTTGCTACAATGTTGCGTATGCATATAGTAATGTAATGATTTTTTAATATAATATAATAACTACGTATATATAATTGAATTGTCATGAGCGATTATATCTAAGTTCGCGACAGGAAATCTCTCTCAAATTGTGAAACAGTTATATCGGCGTAGTTTAGCGTTAACGTTGTCGCTAGTGCATTTGGGAGTGAAATAGCAACACAAAATTTTGAAAGGTTGTCTTGGATAGTCAGGATGTATTCGTTCTGATTGGACGTACGTTGCATTGGACCTACTATGTCCATCGATATTTTTTCAAAAACCGTGCCCGGTATATCCGTTATGATCATTGGCTGTTTTGTTTTGACTCTAACCAGTTTCCTTAATTGGCAATCTAAGCATTGTTGAATTCTTCTCTGAATGTCCGATTTCAAGTCTTCCCAAAAATACTCTCTTTTAATTCTGTTATGTCTTGGAGACGCCTTTGTGTCCTCCTATAGGGGACTTGTGCATCTCGTAGAAAATGGAGTGGACGTAGTCAACTGAAAATCTCGTTTTTCAGTTGACACGTAGCGTAGTGTTCCTAAGCAGATGATTACTCTTGTTTCACTGGACTTGAATGTTTCTTTTATTATGTTCAAGACGTCAGCCCATATTAGACGCTCGACGTGGTTACTGTGGCAAATACTCACTGATTGGAGCTTGAGATTTTCGCAAAGATCTTTTAATTCCCTTACGCTTTCTTTAATATTTTCTGATACGAAGGATAATGAACCAGAATACTCGCCTTTGATGACTAGGGCAATGTGATATTTTTTTCCAACCTGTTTACTGTAGGCACGACCTTCTGTTAAATTCTTCCAGAGGGGAAGTTTATTTACTTCGAGTAATTTTTGCGATCCAGAGTCGCAAGGTTTTCCAATTGAGTCGACAAAATATACCAAATTATCGTTTCGATAGTGAAATAATTCTTTGGTTGTTACGCAATTTGCGATTTTAAATTCAGAGGTTCTATCTTCTCAGAGTGGGATTTCTTTGTCTTCAGAGGATATTGAGGCATTGGTGGAATCGGAATCTAGGTCAGTGGAGCTTTTGGAGTTGGGAATTTGAGGTGCTTTGCGCAGGTTAGGCCTATCAGCTGATCCGGGGTCAGTGCCCTTTCGGGGTCGCCTAACACGCGCGGGCCTTGTTATCTCGGCTTCTGTTTCCTCGCTGCTACTCTCCTCGTAGTTTATGGCCCTACGGTTTCGGAGCGCAAGGCGCCGGGACTTGGAGCGCGCATCTGTCTCCTTGGAGGCAGGTACGTCAACCATTTCCGATACATCGTCACCGAGTTTTCCGTCAACCTGTTGTTTTGTTTTCTTAGCTACCTGAGATACGTAGTTCGTCGCTTGCGAGCGAGTGACAACATTTATTTCTTCTATTTTGGGGGTTTCATGAATTTCTGCTTGAGTTGTAAAACGTATAGGGTCTTCGTTTTCGCTAACACTGTTTTCTGCTAATTCGCGGAGTATGTCCTGTGCTATCTGATCTAGATTCTCGTCGTTTTTTTGTTCGCAATGAGGTATGGCTTTGACATCCTCGAATTTTTCAATTAGGTTACGTGATAAGGCGTCGGCGTTTGAATTTAACGTTTCTGGCTTGTAAACGACGTCGTAATCGTACTCTGAAAGTTTGAGTCGCCATTTTAGGACGCGTGTGTTCGCGTCTTTGGCAGTTTTAAACCAGACCAAGGGCTTGTGATCTGTAACGAGAGTGAACCTTCTGCCATAAATATAAGATCGGAAGGCTTTTTTCAAAAATTGTTTTTACATTCAAATTTTGGTTTTGATTTCCATTTTGATTTGGACTTTGTTTTTGATGTTGATTTTTATTTTGATTTTGTTTTTGTTTTTGATTTTGAATATTTTCTCGATTTTTATTGTTTTCATTTTCCTTTTTGTTTTTGATGTTTCTTCGCTACAAGAATTTTTATTTATTTTTCCCTGATCATTGCCCTCATCGGAGCTGCACCGGGGTTTTGATTCGACTTTTTCTGCCGAATTTCTTGGATTGGCCACTTTTGGGCCCTGGAATAGCGTAGTTGTTTTATAATCTACGACTGAAATAGAAAGATCACGAGGAATTTGCATGGAATTTGAAATTGACATGCAATATGATTTTGGATTAGAATGATCGCGAGAAATTGGGTTTACCGTCGCGAGAAATTGGGATTAGCATCGCGAGAAATTGGGATTAGCATCACGAGAAATCGGATTAGCATCGCGAGAAATTGGATTAGCATCGCGAGAAATTGAATTAGCATCGCGAGAAATTGGATTAGCATCGCGAGAAATCGGGATTAGCATCGCGAGAAATTGGATTAGCATCGCGAGAAAATGGGATTAGCATCGCGAGAAATTGGATTTAGCATCGCGAGGAATTGGGATTAGCATCGCGAGAAATTGGGATTAGTATCGCGAGAAATCGGATTAGCATCGCGAGAAATTGGATTAGCATCGCGAGAAATTGAGATTAGAATTGGAGATTGTCATGCAATCTGGGTTTGTTTTGTTTTGCTTTTGTTTTCCACGATGTCGAATTCCTGTAGTTTTATGACCGGCACGATCAGTCGTACGGCGTCATTTGTGGGATTGAAAACCTTCAAATGGGCCTTTCCGTCGATATTTGTTGGCAGTCGACGGATTTTTAAAGGGGGAATATACCCTTCCTTTAACGTGCGGTTTTCGACTTTCATGTGGAGAGAGGTTTCGAACGCGCGGGGATTTCTACTACCTCGTCGGGTTCGTTTATTCGTTTAAACGGCCATGCCTTGTCTTTACATTCAAGGCATTCCGTCTTGAAATTTATTTTAGATTTTGCCGCAAAAAAAAACAATTGGGACCTCAATGAACCCGGGTGAGGGATTCGAACCTCGTCAGGTATGATGTAGAATAAAGATTCGAAATTGTATTGTTTTTTTTTCGTAATTTAGGTTTGTGATAGCGCCACTTTCTAACAACATCGATATTTTTTGTGTGTCGGTGCGTTCCGATACACACCGAGGGTAGATTAACGAATTCTTCCGCGTTTATAGTGTAGGTAAGATAGGTTGGGGCGGAATGATTATCGAGACTGGTCGCGTTGAGATCGTAGGTTCTCGCAGCGCGGCTGCCCGAGGGGTATTCCGACCATTTCGCGAGTTATTATATTCGCGGGTACGGCAGTTTTCGATAGTGTGTCCTATCCTTTTACAATGCCGACAAATGGGTCGCTTGGACTTAGGCGTTTTGTTCTTCAACTGACAACATCTATTTGCGGAATGACCATTTTTTTGCATATTTGACAAACAACTGAGTTTTGTTCATTTAGAACCCTTTGGTACTCGTTGGCATTGTGTTCTTGATTTTTATCATTTTGACAGGTGAGAGTTGCGAATCGACAAGCTTCGGTTGCGTGATTATCTTTTTTGCAAATATTGCATATCCCCACAGGTCTAGTCTGAACGAGTCCTTCTGATTTGGTGGGACGCGATTCTAATTCCCTTCGAGCCTTGAGATCGTGTTCGATTCTAACTGCGTGATCAATAGCGGTGGGCACATCTACGCACGGTGGGAGTCGGTGTTCGATCTCCTCTTTTAATCTGCGTTTAAAACTTGTAAGAAAATATTCATCCATTTGTCTCTTGAATAATTGGTCCTCTTCCCCATTGTTAGCTAATTTTCTTGCTTCTAATATTTCTCTTGCCTTTTTCCTAATTTTTGTTGCGAGTTCCATAACGCTATCGCCGCTTGCCTGGTAGATATTGCTGAGTTCTCCCAACAGCTGAATCTCGGATTTGTTTGGCGCGTATATTTTTTTTTAGAAAATCTACGAGGTCTTTTACTGTCTCGAATTTAATTCCATGTATACTTTCTCTGGCTAGATATTTCAATTTGTTCCTCAATAATTTGACTAAATACTTCTCTGATTCGGCTGGAAGCATATCTTTGGCATCTTCACAACCGGTCGTAAATTCTGAGAAGGGGATATTTTTCCCGTCAAATTCCGGAACAACGCTAACAGCTTCCTTCAAAGATATTAATTGATTCGTTCCTAGTGCCATATTGTTTGAATTATCTGGATTTCCCTTAGTTGGTAATGCTAATTTTTTGATGGATCTTTTAGGAGCTTCGACGCCAGATAATAAATTAGCGTTTCATCCTCTCAATGCGTACCCTGTACTACGGGATTGACCTGGTTCGTCTGTTTCTAAATGCGGTAAATCCTCAGTAATGTTTAAATCGAGCGACTCGCACGTGGATTCGTTATCCATTAAGGCAATTTGCAAAAGCACATACCCCTTTTACAATCCCGGAGGAGCCCCCAAAAATTATATGTCACGTCCTGAGGGGACGTGGGCATATGTTTTATCGCGGTTCCCTCCTTTTAGCCCACGCCTAGCGCAATAGCTCGGGATGAGGGTAAAAAAGGGAAAGGTGTATGCAAAGATGGGAGTGACGCAGTGACTCGATTAAGAAATGAATTGATCTATACAAATAATTAACAATTTGGGATTTATTGAAATTAACCAATTTAGTTAATTCCGTCAACATGAAAATACATAGAGGTTCGCTTACATTTATGATGCGCCGTGGATACGATAATCGGTTTACAGCGGTTGGGTTCGGGCCTCCGCAGACAGGTCGGACCCCTCGGTTGCGCAAGCTCTGTGACAATGTTGAAATTACACGTTGATACAAATTTTTACACATGCGAGTTTCACACGTACACATTCAACGTAGACAGTTAAATGATTTCTTACAGTTCGCGTTTTTATGAGGAACAATTTCGAAGTTCAATTTTCACGTTTTTATGAGGAACAATTTCGAAGTTCAAGTTTCGCGTTTGCTGTCAGGAGACAGATGTTCTACTTATTCCGATGAAAATTGTTGGGAGACTAGATCTGAACGAGTGGTGATGGAACACTCTGTTGGGAGACTAGATCTGAACAAGTAGTGATGGAACACTGACTCCAAGATTTTTCTATTCTAGCTTGTAGGATATTTTCGATGCTGGGATGGTGGGAGAAGAAGGTTCTCGAAAAGTGCATTTTCGTCATGCGTTAATTTTTCGATTGGTGGAAAGGATGTAGGAAATTTCCGAGTGCATATGATTGGTCGAGTTGGAAAGGGAAATATTTTTGGAGACTATGATTGGGTGTAGACTATGATTCGTGATCTCCGTCTCGATTCTCGGAAACTAGTCCGCGACTCGTTATCTGGAGCGTTGGAAAAATATAGGGAGGAAAAAGGGCCTTGGTCGCGTCGCCGCGCTTGCCTCAAGATAGGCATTGTTGACCCAGGTGTGACGCGCATGGGAAATACCAACGTAGTTTTATTGCCGGGTCAACTTTTCGGCATGAAGGATTTTCTTTTGGAGAATGTATATTTTTGTGGAGTAAGAATTTTGATATTTTTGTGTGTCTTCATGTGTTGTACGTTCTTATGGCTAAGGATTTTATCATCAACTGCGTTTGACGGTTGCATGTAGATATGGTCAAGACCGACTGTGCTCTCATGTGAGAAATTATGCGACGCTCGCTTCTTATCGATATATGTCGTTTAGGCCGTGGTACGCCTAATTATAAAGAAAATATAAGAACCCGTCTAAAAATGAGAATACCGTTATCGTGTGTATTGGTTTTCGTAGTTTTCCACGATTTCCATGTGGAATCGGGTAAGCCCGCGTTTTCTCCGGAGTGAAATAAAATAGGAGAGGAAAAAGAAACAAATAGCGCTTTTTCTCGCGACGTTACGCGTCCCCTCAGGACGTGACAGGGGTCCAGAGAGCGAGGCGTCTTGGTGGTGTCCATGAGCGGGGGGGGGGGGGCAGCTGATACCTCTCCTAACATGATCCGCTCTCCCTGATAAGGAACGAGATGACATCAATCACAAACTCTGCGGGACGGCTTCGAGAATGTGATATCGATGATAGAAAAATGATTGAGAGAATCGAATTCACCTCTGTTCGCTAAGTACTGAGAGCCAACCGTCCGAGCCTACAACGCCTACAACCAACACGCAAGTCTTCGATTTTATCTCCGCGACATGAACCTCGATGTTACCGTCACTTTGTTGCTTGCAGCGTAGCCAAAGGTATCCTCTCGCTTTAAGAGGAACTGGGCTGAAATTAAATGTAAAAATCGAAGAACGATTTAAGGAATGTTCGACAAAAGGTCCGGGGATCATACGGAGCACTGATTGCATATTTGCTCATGTAACAGCTCGCAGTCGGATGAACCGACAGCGGCTACTTGCATTTAATCTTTGCTATTTGCATAAGTATGTAAAACCGTTCCATAGATGAACAAAATAAAGTCGGTTTACTGACGATAGTTGAACGTGACAACGTCATAAGAAAATACTGATGGAATGGTTTCATTTTTCAAAAGAAAATTTTTATTTTATTTGTTTGATAGATATTTTGTATGGATATAGAGAAGGAGGTAAATGGAAATCACAATTGAATTGATCAAGTTACATTTATTTGTACGCATAAATACAATTATGTCAATTTCTATTTATTTTTGATGTGACAACGTCTTATAATTCGATGGAGCCGGCTGCACGCACGAAAAAACATGACTCATGTGAAGTGCAAGCGAGAGCGCGGAACGAGCGACAAAGAGGCACAATCGGCCTCCGCGTTCGGCAGCGTTCGACATCTGTCTCTCTCCTACTTGAGTAATGGCCTCTGCACACTGCGAGCGACGAGCGACGAGCGATGAGCGATGAGCGATATCCAATGGCAACGTCACTCTCATAGAGCATTTCCGTCATACTCGAGCTCTCATTGGATATCGCTCATCGCTTGTCGCCCATCGCGCGCAGTGTGCAGAGGCCATGAGCGATACGTCCGCGTGGACAGCTGCTATACAATAATACATTTACATGTTTTCGTCAAGTATGAAGTGCAGTGAAAAGTGAAGTAGTGTCAATTGTTTATAGCAACGATAATTGCGGCGATAAAGGTAATGATTCTTTCGATATTAAATATATGTTCAGTGATATATTGTCGAATATTCGTGCTTTCATCATTTAAATAAATAGCATCGGTCCGCTAGTGCAGCGATTGTAGGTTATGCTATAATTGACAAAACTATAACAATAAGTTAACAGAACTATTTCACGATGAGTAAAAAATCAATTGCTTTACTATTCGATCGAAATAATTATCGAGCGTAGCTATGATTTCAAAAAATTAAAACATAAATGTTAAATCTTCCACATATCATAACAACGTGTCTGAAATGACAGGTTGGACCCGCCAGCCGTCAAAGGGAACAATTTTCTCCTATATCAAACACATTGAGGCGGGCTTTTTAAAAGCGAGAGCTACAAAAATTTTAATGATGTTTCCAAATTTTTTATTTTAAATTTAAGATTTATGAACAATAATTTAATCACAGTTTATTCTTATAATAAATTATTCAAAATTATTACTTTTTTACAACAAATTACAATTAAATTTGCAAAAATAATTAAGTAACTAATTGAACAACAACTTCTATTCAGTTTACTTGCTGAAAGAAATAATGTCAATACAAAATTTATTATTTTAAAATAATAAAATCAAAAATTAAATTTTAACAGTCGAGTAGAAATTTAAACAATAAATTTTATTCAAGTATTTTGTAAATTTAAAATGATTTTCTGAACGAAGAATTTTATGAAAAATAAAAGTTGTAAAACAATTGCTCAAAGCACATTCATACTTGTAAAAACTATGTACATTGTAAAAAAAAATAAATATATATTGACATAATTGTATTTATGCGTACAAATAAATGTAACTTGATCAATTCAATTGTGATTTCCATTTACCTCCTTCTCTATATCCATACAAAATATCTATCAAACAAATAAAATTAAAATTTTCTTTCGAAAAATGAAACCATTCCATCAGTATTTTCTTATGACGTTGTCACGTTCAACTATCGTCAGTAAACCGACTTTTTTTTACAATGTACATAGTTTTTACAAGTATGAATGTGCTTTGAGCAATTGTTTTACAACTTTTATTTTTTCATAAAATTCTTCGTTCAGAAAATCATTTTAAATTTACAAAATACTTGAATAAAATTTATTGTTTAAATTTCTACTCGACTGTTAAAATTTAATTTTTGATTTTATTATTTTATAATAATAAATTTTGTATTGACATTATTTCTTTCAGCAATTAAACTGAATAAAAGTTGTTGTTCAATTAGTTACTTAATTATTTTTTCAAATTTAATTGTAATTTGTTGTAAAAAAGTAATAATTTTGAATAATTTATTATAAGAATAAACTGTGATTAAATTATTGTTCATAAATCTTAAATTTTAAATTAAAAATTTGGAAACATCATTAAAATTTTTGTAACTCTAGCTTTTAAAAAGCCCGCCTCAATTTGTTTGATATAGGAGAAAATTGTTCCCTTTGACGGCTGGCTGGTCCAACCTGTCATTTCAGACACGTTGTTATAATATGTGGAAGATTTAACATTTATGTTTTAATTTTTTGAAATCATAGCTACGCTCAATAATTATTTCGATCGAATAGTAAAGCAATTGATTTTTTACTCATCGTGAAATAGTTCTGTTAACTTATTGTTATAGTTTTGTCAATTATAGCATAACCTACAGTCGCTGCACTAGCGGACCGATGCTATTTATTTTAATGATGAAAGCACGAATATTCGACAATATATCACTGAACATATTTAATATCGAAAGAATCATTACCTTCATCGCCGCAATTATCGTTGCTATAAACAATTGACACCCCATTCACTTTTCACTGTACTTCATACTTGACGAAAACATGTAAATGTATTATTGTATAGCAGCTGTCCACGCGGACGCATCGCTCATGGCCTCTGCACACTGCGCGCGATGGGCGACAAGCGATGAGCGATATCCAATGAGAGCTCGAGTATGACGGAAATGCTCTATGAGAGTGACGTTGCCATTGGATATCGCTCATCGCTCGTTGCTCGTCGCTCGCAGTGTGCAGAGACCATCCCTCAAGTAGGAGAGAGACAGATGTCGAACGCTGCCGAACGCGGAGGCCGATTGTGCCTCTTTGTCGCTCGTTCCGCGCTCTCGCTTGCACTTCAAGCCTTAAATGGAACGCCTCAGAGCCAGGTATCGCCGCATGAGTCATGTTTTTTCGTGCGTGCAGCCGGTGCCATCGAATTATAAGACGTTGTCACGTCAAAAATTTCAGGCGGTGCACAAGATCTTCTGAACTTGTTTCAATCCTCAAAGAACGTCGTATCGATTTTTTTTTGCCGCATCCGCCTGACTTTGTCTCCCCTTATGAGAAAATGCAAAGCTTCTCCTCATGGTTCCTAGCCCAGCTTGAGCACACTTTGCATTGATATTCGTTCAGATAACAATCTTTTAGGAGATATATTCGACTGTCATACAAGACGGAGTGGTCGAATGAGAAATGGATTCCGAAAAACATCCAATCCCCGATACTTCAGCGTCAAATTTTTGAGAGTTTATTACAAAAAATTCGCCTCGCGATGATTGTTCAATACTCAAAAAAAATAGCTCGGCATTCTAAAATTTGATGATAGTAGTGGTGCTATGCCGATTTCAACGCAAATAGCGGCATCTCAGGGGGGAGCGGGGGGCTCCAGAGGGCGGCGTGTCCGAGGGGCAGAGGGCGGGGTGTCTAGGGGTTATCCAGGGTGTCCTGGATAACCGGTTTAGCGGTATGTCCAGGGGCGGCATGGAGAGGGTGTCCATGGGGGGGAAAACCAAGTGCGCACGATGAGCGGGGGGGGGGCGACGGCGGAGGGCGGTCGCCGGACGTGTGTGTATGTGTGTGTTTGTGTGTGAAGGGCGGCCTTTCAAAGCCCAATATTTATGACATACAGCTGGTTCCATTGCGAAAAACGATGTCAATTGCATCCGTCCCGTCTCAAAGCTTGCCGACACTCGAGACAGGTCCTGACAGGTTCCTCGGAAAAAACTATAATCTTTAGGGATCAAAGGCTGTGACCGCGGATGGACCACTGGAGCGCAGCTCTTGAAAAGTCTCGTTGAAGTCTCCATTCCGAAAGATAATGTCAAGATGCTTGCATGCGAATCCAATCGTCACGAATCTCGCAAACACTTTAGACAGGTCTCGACAAGTCAGGATTTCTTGCAAAAACTATAAACTTAAGGGATCTATCGTGAAGGGCCGTTGGCACCGATGGACCACTTGAGCTGCAAGGTCCATAAAATCTTTTGACCCGATGCATCCCGACTTCCTGTTATTGTATCATGTTTCTCGAGCAATCTACGCGTTATCGGAAAACTCTGTTTTCCCGAGAGAGAGGACCGATTTTTCCCCCCGAAGGCCTTGTTAACCCATTAACGCCTAAGAATTGCGATTTTTTCCTTCATTTTCAATCCAGATTTTTATTATATAAAAAAAATCATAAAAAATGAAGAGATACGTTCCCTATTATTTTCGAGGGTGCTCTTTCAGAATCTGGGGTCAAAGTCGGGTTTTGTCCATTAGGAAAAAAATATAGCGGGTTTAAACAAAAAAAAAACAGGAAAAATCGATGACACTTTTTTTTCAAAATTTTTTTTCACCACGAAGCCGTTGAAAAGTCCGGTTTTTTTTCAACCATGGGTGCATAGAATAGTGACGATTGAACAATCCATTTTTTAAATCCGTCGTTGTCAACATTTTCACCCCCAAAATGGCGCTTTTCACCCCCTGAGTGACTCGAAAAATTTCACGCTCGGTGTCCCAAATGAAAAGTAGTTGGATTTGGACAAAAATTGGTACTTGGAGATTTTGAGGTCGCTGATTACGATTCTGATCTCAAATTTCCGAAATTAAAAATGGCGGATCCAATATCGCGGACACAAATGCAAAAGTTCATTTGAATTGGATAAAACATGGCACTCGGGGGTTTTCGAGGTCGCTGCTTATGATTTTGTTCTCAAAATTCCGAAATTCAAAATGGCGGATCCAATATGGCGGACACAAATGCAAAAGTTCATTTGGATTGGATAAAACATGGCACTCGGGGGTTTTCGAGGTCGCCGATTATGAGCCTGCTCTCAAAATTCCAAAATTCAAAATGGCGGATCCAATGTGGCGGACACAAATGCAAAAGTTCATTTGAATTGGATAAAACGTGGCACTCGAGGGTTTTCGAGGTCGCTGATTATGATTCTGCTCTCAAAATTCCGAAATTCAAAATGGCGGATGCAATATGGCGGACACAAATGCAAAAGTTCATTTGATTTGGACAAAACGTGGCATTCGGTGGTTTTCGAGGTCGCTGATTATGATTCTGCTGTCAAAATTCCGAAATTAAAAATGGCGGATCCAATATGGCGGACAAAAATGTAAAAGTTCGTTTGTATCGGATGGAATGTGGCACTCGGGAATTTTCGAGGTCGGTGATTATGATTCTGCTCTCAAAATTCCGAAATTCAAAATGGCGAATCTAATATGGCGTACACAAATGCAAAAGTTCATTTGAATTGGATAAAACGTGGCACTCAGGGGTTTTCGACGTCGGTGATTATGATTCTGCTCTCAAAATTCCGAAATTAAAAATGGCGGATCCAATATGGTGAAGACAAATGCAAAAGTTTATTTGAATTGGATTAAACGTGGTACTCGGGGGTTTTTGAGGTTGCTGATTATGATTCTGCTCTCAAAATTCCGAAATTCAAAATGGCGGATCCAATATGGCGGACACAAATGCAAAAGTTCATTTGAATTGGATAAAACGTGGCACTCGGGGGTTTTCGAGGTCGCTGATTATGATCCTGCTCTCAAAATTCCAAAATTCAAAATGGCGGATCCAAAGTGGCGGACACAAATGCAAAAGAATTTTGAGAGCAGAAATATAATAAGCGACCTAGAAAACCCCCGAGTGCCACGTTTTATCCAATTCAAAGGAACTTTTGCAATTGTGTCCGCCATAACGGATCCGCCATTTTGAATTTCGGAATTTTGAGAGCAGAATCATAATCAGCGACCTCGAAAACCCCGAGTGCCACCTTTTATCCAATTCAAATGAACTTTTGCATTTGTGTCCGCCATATTGGATCCGCCATTTTGAATTTCGGAATTTTGAGAGCAGAATCATAATCAGCGACCTCGAAAACCCCCGAGTGCCACGTTATATCCAATTCAAATGAACTTTTGCATTTGTGTCCGCCATATTGGATCGGCCATTATGAATTTCGGAATTTTGAGAGCAGAATCATAATCAGCGACCTCAAAAACCCCCGAGTGCCACGTTATATCCAATTCAAATGAACTTTTGCATTTGTGTCCGCCATATTGGATCGGCCATTTTGAATTTCGGAATTTTGAGAGCAGAATCATAATCAGCGACCTCGAAAACCACCGAATGCCACGTTTTATCCAATTTAAATGAACTTTTGCATTTGTATCCGCCATATTGGATCCGCCATTTTTAATTTCGGAATTTTGAGAGTAGAATCATAGTCAGCGACCTCGAACATCCCCGAGTGCCATGTTTTATCCAATTCAAATGAACTTTTGCATTTGAATTTTGAGAGCAGAATCATAATCAACGACCTCGAAAACCCCCGAGTGCCACGTTTTATCCAATTCAAATGAACTTTTGTATTTGTGTCCGCCATATTGGATCGGCCATTTTGAATTTCGGAATTGTGAGAAGAGAATCGTAATCAGCGACCTCAAAAACCTCTGAATACCAATTTTCGTCCAAATCCAACTACTTTTCATTTGGGACACCGAGCGTAAAGTTTTTCTTGTCACTCGGGGGTGAAAGACGTAATTTTGGGGGTGAAAATGTTGACAACGACGAATTTAAAAAATTGATTGTTCAATCGTCACTATTCTATGCACCCATGGTTGAAAAAAAACCCGACTTTTCAACGGCTTCGAGGTGAAAAAAAATTTTGAAAAAAAAAGTGTCATCGATTTTTCCTGTTTTTTGTTTGTTTAAAAGCCGCCATATTTTTTTTCCTAATGGACAAAACCCAATTTTGACCCCAGATTCTGAAAGAACACCCTCGAAAATACTAAGGAACGTATCTCATCATTTTTATGATTTTTTTTTAAATAATAAAAATCTGGCTTGAAAATGAAGGAAAAAATCGCGGTTATTGGGCGTTAATGGGTTTGTTGAGCAATATATGAGAATCGTCCTGCGACCGCGTCAGCGCGCTTGGCAACAACTACGATTCGCTGGTCCGAGCGAGCTCGTGCGCTCTCGGGCGTCTCCGTCTTTTCGTACGCTTCCATAACTCTCCTCGCTCGAGCGAGTCAGTCGACTACCAGCCGCCAGAGGGCTCACACCATTTTCGCGATATTTTTTATTCCCGTTTTCCCTTTCTTCTTTTGTACTCTCTTTCGAAACTTGTTATTTAAAAAATAAACAATGAAGATCCAGCGACCATTTTATAACGCAAAACATTGGTCCTATAGAGCCGGATTGAAAATCTATTCGTAAAAAATACAGTCCATGAAACAGTGTTCAACGAGACATTCCAGCAAGATGGAGATCGAGGGTCTTCGAAAGTTACGCGGTACTACAAAAGCAAAATTAACAAAGTTCATCAAGAAGATCGACAACGAAAGGAACGCGGACCAATCGATTTCGAAACAATGAATCGAAGTGTATATCGCGAGATTGGACGAGATTCACGCGGACTTCGTCGACGTGCAGCGGAATATCACTACGTCACAGAGTGGTGAGCCGACAGTCGCCGAAGCTACCGACGAAGAGGATTTCGAGGAAAAACACATCAGATTGAAGATTTTGCTGAAAGAAATGTTGGCGAGCGTGGTTGCGCATGAGCAGGACGAGCATCAAGAGCTCAAAGGCACAGCACTCACACGAATATTACAGCAACAATCGGAAATCATGCAACAATTTTCGAGTCTCAAAGGCGTAAGTAACAGCAACACTTCGCAAGCCTCTACGTCAAGCAACGAGGCGATAACGGAGCTCGTCGTGCATCAAACCGAGTTGCTACGACGCATCACGGACAACGGCGGTATCGTACGCAGAGAGTCGAACGTAAAGTTGCCGGACGTGGTACTTCCGACCTTCGACGGCCGCATCGAAGAGTGGAAGCGATTCGCGGAAACGTTTCAATCGCTCATCCACAGCAACAACGACATCCCTGCGATACAAAAGTTCCAGTACCTGGCCACATCTCTCTCTGATTCCGCTGCAAAAATCATCGAATCTATCGAGTTGACCGGAGAAAACTACGAAGTCGCTTGGAATCTGTTAAAAAAGCGTTACGACGATCCACGAGCGATAAAAAAGAAACACATCCAGTGTTTATTTGACATGTCGAGAGTGGGGATAGAGTCTTCGAGCGCCATCCGAGAATTGGTCGACAGCACGGCCAAACATCTAAGAATTCTCAAATCCATGGAATTGCCGACGGATTCCTGGGACGAGCTAATTATCCACTTGATCGAGGCAAAGCTCGACGAAAAAACGCTTCGCGCGTGGGAGCAGAGTGGGGAGTCAACCGATGGAAATCTCGACACTCTAACCACATTTCTGGCGAAGCGCTGCCGAACGCTCGAGCGTATCGAGGCACGAGCCAAACAAAGGGACGTCTCGAGCAAGAGCGAGACAGAAAAACAACAAGCCAAGGTTCGCAGTAAGGCGAAAACAGGACAAGACGAGAAATCGACGAGTCTCGCAACCACAACAAGCCGCGTCAAATGCTATTTATGCGATGGAGAGCATCTGATGTATCGATGCGAGAAATTTCTCGCGATGCCCATCGACGCGAGAGTTAAAGAAGTTCAACGATTGAAAGTTTGCCAAACTGTTTACGGAACGATCATTCTGTCAAGGCATGCAAAATGGGATCGTGCAAAACATGCTCGGAGCGGCACAACATACTGCTTCATGGCAACCGGGCAGAGACAATCACCAGCAAGGCACCGGACACGAGTTCGAGTAGGAAGACGAGTACCAACGTCTCCGTTCATCATGCGGCGAGCTGCGCCAAGAAGCAGTACGTTATCATGGCGACGGCGGTGGTCAACGCAGCGCGAGCCAACGGATCGAACGTCGCATTCCGTATCCTTTTAGACAGCGCAAGCGAAGCCAACTTTATCACGCAAGCGGCGTGTAACAAGTTGGGCATTAAAAGGAATAGGGCTTCAGAAACCGTCACAGGTTTAAACGAGATGGAGAGTCAAATCTCTCAGAGTTGCGAGGTCGTTATTCAGTCGAGATACTCGAATTACAAAGTAAACATACATTGTTTCGTCGTTCCGACAATAAAGAAAAAATTGCCATCGGTACAGATCGAGAAAAACGCGATTCACGTTCCGTCAAATGTCAAGCTCGCAGATATCGAATTTCACAAGCCAGACGCGATCGATATGCTTGTAGGCGCGGAGTTTTTCTTCGATTTATTAGAGTCAGAAAAAATCGAGCTCGGGGAAAATCTTCCGGTCTTAAAAAACATAAAATTGGCATGGATTATCGCGGGATCTATAGCGGTGAATCACACGACGAGTCTGTCATGCGTACGAAGCACTCTCGTTACACTTCACTGTTCGGCAGAAGCCAATGAAACATTGAACAAAAATCTCGAAAGATTTTGGGATATCGTAACCGTGCACTCCGAGACAGAGCGCGAGTTATCAGCGGAAGAGAAACAATGCGAAGAGTTCTTTGATCGAACCACGCAACGAGACAGCAGCGGTCGCTTTGTCGTGCGACTACCGTTTCGCAAGAATTCGAGTCTCCTAGGCAAATCGAGAGAAATCGCGATGCGACGATTGGCTCAGCTTGAGCGCCGCTTCAAGAAAAACGCGATTCTAAAAGAACGGTACACGAATTTCATGCGCGAGTATCAAGAGCTCGGTCATATGTCGCCAGTAAATTCAGTCGACCGGGAGAACGAAAAAACTATCGTTTACCTGCCACATCACGGCGTTATCAAAGAGGCGAGTTCGAGCACGAAATTGCGAACAGTTTTTGACGCGTCTAGCAAGACCGATTCCGGGGTAGCTTTGAACGACATCCTTCACGTAGGACGGACTTTGCAAAGCAACTTGATCGATATCGTTATTCGTTTTCGATTCCACAACATCGCGTTGATGGGAGATTTGCGCAAAATGTACCGTCAAATAATCGTTCACAACGACGATCGCGATTACCAACGTATTTTGTGGCGAGAAACTCCGTACGAGCACGTAAAAGAGTTTCAACTAACCCATTAACGCCCAAGAATCGCGATTTTTTCCTTCATTTTCAAGCCAGATTTTTATTATATAAAAAAAATCATAAAAAATGAAGGGATACGTTCCCTAGTATTTTCGAGGGTGCTCTTTCAGAATCTGGGGTCAAAATCGGGTTTTGTCCATTAGGGAAAAAAATATGGCGGCTTTTAAATAAAAAAAAAACAGGAAAAATCGATGACACTTTTTTTTCAAATGTTTTTTTCACCTCGAAGCCTTTGAAAAGTCCGGTTTTTTTTTCAACCATGGGTGCATAGAATAGTGACGATTGAACAATCAATTTTTTAAATTCGTCGTTGTCAACATTTTCACCCCCAAAATGGCGCTTTTCACCCCCTGAGTGACACGAAAAATTTCACGCTCGGTGTCCCAAATGAAAAGTAGTTGGATTTGGACGAAAATTGGTACTCGAAGGTTGTTGAGGTCGCTGATTACGATTCTGTTCTCAAAATTCCGAAATTCAAAATGGCCGATCCAATATGGCGGACACAAATGCAAAAGTTCATTTGAATTGGATAAAACGTGGCACTCGGGGGTTTTCGAGGTCGCCGATTATGATTCTGCTCTCAAAATTCTGAAATTCAAAATGGCGGATCCAATATGGCGGACACAAATGCAAAAGTTCATTTGGATTGGATAAAACATGGCACTCGGGGGTTTTCGAGGTCGCTGATTATGGTTCTGCTCTCCAAATTCCGAAATTAAAAATGGCGGATCCAATATGGCGGACACAAATGCAAAAGTTCATTTGAATTGGATAAAACGTGGCACTCGGGGGTTTTCGAGGTCGCTGATTATGATTCTGCTCTCAAAATTCCGAAATTAAAAATGGCGGATCCAATATGGCGGACGCAAATGCAAAAGTTCATTTGAATTGGATAAAACGTAGCACGCAGGGGTTTTCGAGGTCGCTGATTATGATTTTGCTCTCAAAATTGCGAAATTCAAAATGGCGGATCCAATATGGCGGACACAAATGCAAAAGTTCATTTGAATTGGATAAAACGTGGCACTCGGGGGTTTTCGAGGTCGCTGATTATGATTCTGCTTTCAAAATTCCGAAATTCAAAATGGCGGATGCAATGTGGCGGACACAAATGCAAAAGTTCATTTGAATTGGATAAAACGTGGCACTCGGGGGTTTTCGAGGTCGCTGATTATGATTCTGCTCCCAAAGTTCCGAAATTAAAAATGGCGGATCCAATGTGGTGGACAAAAATGCAAAAGTTTATTTGTATCGGATGGAATGTGACACTCGAGGATTTGCAATGTCGCTGATTATGATTCTGCTCTCAAAATTCCGAAATTAAAAATGGCGGATCTAATATGGCGGACACAAATGCAAAAGTTCATTTGAATTGGATAAAATGTGGCACTCGGGGGTTTTCGAGGTCGCTGATTACGATTCTGCTCTCAAAATTTGAAAGCCTTTGGGTATTCAAATACCTGAAAATACCAGGTATTTAAATACCCAAAGGCTTTCGAATTTTGAGAGCAGAAATATAATAAGCGACCTAGAAAACCCTCGAGTGCTACGTTTTATCCAATTCAAATGAACTTTTGCATTTGTGTCCGCCATATTGGATCCGCCATTTTTAATTTCGGAATTTTGAGAGCAGAATCATAATCAGCGACCTCGAAAACCCCCGAGTGCCACGTTTTATCCAATTCAAATGAACTTTTGTATTTGTGTCCGCCATATTAGATCCGCCATTTTGAATTTCGGAATTTTGAGAGCAAAATCATAATCAGCGACCTCGAAAACCCCCGAGTGCCACGTTTTATCCAATTCAAACGAACTTTTGCATTTGTGTCCGCCATATTGGATCCGCCATTTTTAATTTCGGAATTTTGAGAGCAGAATCATAATCAGCGACCTCGAAAACCCCTGAGTGCCACGTTTTATCCAATTCAAATGAACTTTTGCATTTGTGTCCGCCATATTGGATCCGCCATTTTTAATTTCGGAATTTTGAGAGCAGAATCATAATCAGCGATCTCGAAAACCCCCGAGTGCCACGTTTTATCCAATTCAAATCAACTTTTGCATTTGTGTCCGCCATATTGGATCGGCCATTTTGAATTTCGGAATTTTGAGAACAGAATCGTAATCAGCGACCTCAAAAACCTCCGAGTACCAATTTTCGTCCAAATTCAACTACTTTTCATTTGGGACACCGGGCGCGAAATTTTTCGTGTCACTCAGGGGGTGAAAAGCGCCATTTTGGGGGTGAAAATGTTGACAACGACGAATTAAAAAAATGTATTGTTCAATCGTCACTATTTTATGCACCCATGGTTGAAAAAAAACCGGACTTTTCAACGGCTTCGAGGTGAAAAAAAATTTGAAAAAAAGTGTCATCGATTTTTTCTGTTTTTTTGTTTAAAAGCCGCCATATTTTTTTTCCTAATGGACAAAACCCGATTTTGACCCCAGATTCTCAAAGAGCACCCCCGAAAATACTAGGGAACGTATCTCTTCATTTTTTATGATTTTTTTTTATATAATAAAAATCTGGCTTGAAATTGAAGGAAAAAATCGCTATTCTTGGGCGTTAATGGGCTAAACACGGTTACCTACGGGGAAACAAGCTCAGCGTATTTAGCGATAAGATGCGTGCGCTGCCTCGCGGAATTGACACAAAATGACTATCCGATTGCCGCACGAGTAGTTCTCGATGCAATGTACGTAGACGATATTATGACTGGAGCCGACGACGTCCAGGGAATCATCGAGGTGCAGCAGCAATTGGCCATTTGTTTGAGATATATCGCAAACCTGAAGAGAAAGCCTCAAGAACGAGCGTTTGGTCGTTTGTCGGTGACAGAACTGAGAGATTCTCATCGAGCGATTGTCAGGCACGCTCAGAACACACAGTTCGCCGAAGAAATTTCGGCCTTGAAAAATCATCGCGATTTGAGGGCATCTAGCAAATTGATTCGACTTCATCCGTTTCTAGACGATACCGGAGTGGTCAGGGTGGGCGGACGCTTACAAAACGCGTCGCTTCCGTTCGAGCAGAGACATCCCGTCATATTGTCAGCCGGAAATCGATTCACGAGACTGTTATTCGAACGCAAGCATCGACGTCTATTACACGCGAGTCAGCTGTTACTTTTATCATCGATCAGAGGAAAATACTGGCCGCTCAAGGGCAGAGATCTCGCACGACAAGTTTGTCATGCCTGCGTGTGGTGCGCAAGACACAAACCGCAGGCTTCGTCGCAAGTCATGGGTTCGTTACCGAGCGACCGAGTCCAACCGAGCCGAGCTTTCACCGTCACCGGCGTCGACTGCACGGGTCCACTCACTACGCTAGTAAACAAGGGCCACGGACGGAAAACCTGCAAGTCATACATCGCGCTTTTCGTTTGCTATGCAACGAAGGCGATTCATTTGGAGGCGACGACCGAACTGACGACGGCTGCTTTCCTCGCGTCTCTGCGCCGATTCATCGGTCGGCGAGGGAGGCCACGCGCGATATGCAGCGACAACGGCACAAACTTTGTTGGTGCGAATCGAGAATTAAAGGAAATCTACGAGTTCGTCCGAGCACAGGTTCGAGACACAATCGGAGATTTACTCGCGAATGAAAACATCGAATGGAGATTCATCCCTCCCGGCTCTCCTCACATGGGCGGATTATGGGAGGCCGGCGTGAAATCGTGCAAATTTCACCTTAAACGCATCATGGGAAACACGCTGTTTACATTCGAGGAGCTCTCGACTGCTCTATGCCAAATAGAAGCGTGTCTGAATTCGAGGCCGCTTTCAGCGATGTCGTCAGATCCCCATGACCTACAGCCGTTAACGCCAGCGCATTTTTTGGTCGGCGAAGCTTTGACGAGCATCCCGGACGCCGACGTTTCCGAGATCCTGACAAACCGACTGGACCGTTGGCAACTTATTCAACGTACGCAACAAGATTTTTGGAAGAGATGGACGTCAGAATATCTCCATACGCTTCAAAGCCGATCGAAATGGGTAACCGAGCAAGAAGGCTTAAAGGTCAACGACTTGGAAATTTTAAAAGACGAGAAACTTCCTCCCCTCAAATGGAAGCTCGGTCGAGTCGTGCAGCTACACCCCGGCCAAGATAACATGGTTCGAGTCGCTACTGTCCGCACCGCATCCGGAAATGTCAACCGAGCCATTATCAAGCTTTGCAAACTGCCAATAACTCCAGAAAATTAGTTGCACTAATTTAGTGGGCGGAATGTTGAGCAATATATGAGAATTGTCCTGCGACCGCGCCAGCGCGCTTGGCAACAACTACGATTCGCTGGTCCGAGCGAGCTCGTGCGCTCTCGGGCGTCTCCGTCTTTTCGTACGCTTCCATAACTCTCCTCGCTCGAGCGAGTCAGTCGAGTACCAGCCACCAGAGGGCTCACACCATTTTCGCGATATTTTTTATTCCCGTTTTCCCTTTCTTCTTTTGTACTCTCTTTGGAAACTTGTAATTTAAAAAATAAACAATAAAGATCCAGCGACCATTTTATAACGCAAAACAGAGTTAATGAGCCGCTCCGCTCAAATCTGGCCGCACTTTGCATGAAGCAGTCAGTGTGTTAACATCGTGGAAGTTTTTTCGTACTCGTCACCATGGAGAAAATCTTGCATGACCAAGCCGTACTTTTAGACTCGTTCGAAGATTTTGCCGCGTGGGAGTAAAATGCGTTGAGTTCGTCGAAGGGCTGGAAATGCAAAGCCGGATTAAGCGCCCGCGATTATTAATTGGACGTCAACAGTCACTAATAGCCCAAATAGCGCGTCTGGAAGGATTGAGGAATTGTGTGCGGAGTCGTTTCATACACACGGGCGCAGGATATGGTGATCATGAGTCAATCTGGCAGGAGATTGAAACATCCGTCGAGAGTCGAATATTGACCGGTTCTATCATCAATCGCGACCACATAGAGCCGAGAAATTTCCTAAATGATGCTTGTGTCCTAGTGCTTCATCATGTGCAAAATATTATCAGCAAGCACAAAATCATTAAAATTAATACAGTGTTTAATGGTGAATTCGCGAGTGGTGACAAACATGCGAATAAAAGTGTCAACACGCGAAACTGTGAACTATTTAGCACAAGCAATTTGACCGAGTGGTATGAACAGCGGGTTATGGAGCCCACTTTAACCTTACTCAATGAATTTCAAGAACGTGATAGTGGCTGGACTCTGCAGAAAATATTTTACCTCACGATAAATGTGAATAAGTATAATCCGATGCGTGCTGGGCGCTCCATATCACTGCCGCGGGAAATAATGTTGAAAAATGCTGTGGTTAACATCAAATCGGGCGGTAATGCATGTTTTGCATGGGCAGTTGTCGCCGCTCGTTACCCAGCTGAACGAGATTGTGCCCGTCCATCTTCTTACCCTCATTATTCGACAGTACTGAATCTGAAGGATATCGATTTTCCTGTGACAATACATCAAATAAAAAAATTTGAAGCTCATAACAATGTATTGATCAACGTGTATACCACCACCACTAAAAAGGACATTGTTCCGATACGCGTAACTCAACACAAAAAGGAAAAGCACATCAATTTGCTGTACATGCAAGATATCGAGGACAGCAATGTGAGGCACTTCGTATGGATCAAGAACCTGTCGAGACTCGTGACGAAGCAACTGAGCAAAACGGGGCATAAAAATATATTTGTGATCGGTGTGTAGTTACAATAATATATATATAGGTAATTATATATGTTAGATGAATTAAACAAAACGATCTTTTTTTAGCAGGTGTTTGCACTACTTCGGATCAGAGGAAAAATTGCAATCACATGAGGTCGATTGTGGAGCAATAAATGACTGTGCGATCCGACTACCAAACGACACCAATAAGTGGCTCCAGTTCAGCAACTTTAGCCGGAAAGAGCGACATCCCGTCATTGTGTATGCTGATTTGGAGTGTGTGCTGGCAAAGACCGATGGGGAGAACCCAGCGAAAGATATGTATCAACACCATGAAGTGTTAAGTATCGAATACTATGTGTGTTGTTCGTATGACGACTCGCTATCATCGTATCACTCGCGTCGCAGTGCCGATTGTATATCATGGTTTGTTGAGGACCTAAAAATCTAGCACTGCGGATAAAAGAAACTTTCTGTGATAATGTACCAATGGTGTATTTAACACCGAGTGAGTGGGCTAGTTTTCGAGCAGCGACTCAATGTCACATATGTGAGAAACCATTTGCGCAAGAAGGTGTACGCGTTCGAGATCATTGCTATCCGACTAAGCGCTATAGAGGCCCTGCACATTCCAACTGCAACGTAAATTACAAACAGTCATTTTTCATTCCTGTAGTTTTCCACAATTTATCCGGCTATGATGTACATTTTATAATCAAGGAAGTAGCCACAGCGTTCGAACAAAGAACCGATGTGCTTCCAATTGCAAAGGAGAAATACATCTCCTTCACGAACACAAGAACCAATTGCGCTTTATCGACTCATACAAATTCCTCAACACCAGTCTCGACAAATTAGCATCATTCTTGACCGAGGACAAACTCAAAATTATACGCACGCAATTCCCAACTCTCTCGACAAATGATTTCAATTTGTTGACACGAAAAGGGTTCTTCCCTTATGAATATATTGATCACGTGACCAAGCTAGACGACACTTGCCTACCACCACGTGACGCATTTTACAGTTCCCTGACAGATGCTACAGTATATGAGAGCGCGTACGCACATGCTGAGAAAGTTTGGGAGCGGTTCTCCATTCGAACGCTGGGTGACTATAGCGATTTGTACCTGAAGACAGATGTCTTGATATTAGCCGATATTTTCGAAAACTTTCGAAATACACGGGTTGAGAGCTATGGCCTAAATCCCGCGTACTACACATTGTCCGGATATACCTGGGATGCAATGTTAAAACACTCGAATGTCAAGTTCTAATTACTAACTGACATCGACATGGTTTTATTCGTTGAGCGGGATATACGCGGTGGTCTGAGTCAATGCTCAAACCTGTATGCAGACGCTAATAACAACTACATGGAGTCGTTTGATCCATCGAAAGCATCATCATACTTGATGTATTTTGTTATCAACAGTTTGTATGGATGGGCAATGTACCAATCCTTGCCAATTGTCCAATTTTGATACATCATCCATCGCGCTAGACTCACCTATAGGCTACATCCTTGAAGTCGACTTGAAATATCCGCGATCTCTACATAATGCGCACAAAGACCTGCTGTTTTGTCCAATACATGAAAAACCGCCAGGTAAGCAGGGGGAAAAGCTGTTGGCAATCGTCTGCGATAAAAAGCACTACACCATACACTACCGGAATTTGCAACAATGCTTACGCCATGGACTTTGCCTCACGAAAATCCATAGAGTCCTACAGTTTACACAATCCACATGGCTGCGCTCATATATTGAGTTAAATACCCAGTTTCGAACGCTTGCCAAAAACGATTTCGAAAATAATTTATTCAAATTAATGAACAATGCGGTCTTCGGCAAAACGATGGTGAATGTGCGCAATCATGTAGACGTAAAGCTTTTAACAAAATGGGAGGGCAGATATGGCGCAGAGGCAATGATTGGGAAGCTAAACTTCCACAGCCGAAGTGTTTTTGACGTGATAACGTCTTATAATTCGATGGAGCCGGCTGCACGCACGAAAAAGCATGACTCATCGCCGTTACCTCGCTCTGAGGCGTTCCATTTAAGGCTTGAAGTGTAAGCGAGAGCGCGGAACGAGCGACAAAGAGGTACAATCGGCCTCCGCGTTCGGCAGCGTTCGGCAGCGTTCGACATTTGTCTCTCTCCTACTTGAGTGATGGCCTCTGTACACTGCGAGCGACGAGCGACGAGCGATCAGCGATATTCAATGGCAACGTCACTCTCATAGAGCATTTCCGTCATACTCGAGCTCTCATTGGATATCGCTCATCGCTTGTCGCCCATCGCGCGCAGTGTGCAGAAGCCATGAGCGATGCGTCCGCGTGGACAGCTGCTATACAATAATACATGTACATGTTTTCGTCAAGTATGAAGTGCAGTGAAAAGTGAATGTGGTGTGAATTGTTTATAGCAACGATAATTGCGGCGATAAAGGTAATGATTCTTTCGATATTAAATATATGTTCAGTGATATATTGTCGAATATTCGTGCTTTCATCATTAAAATAAATAGCATCGGTCCGCTAGTGCAGCGATTGTAGGTTATGCTATAATTGACAAAACTATAACAATAAGTTAACAGAACTATTTCACGATGAGTAAAAATCAATTGCTTTACTATTCGATCGAAATAATTATCGAGCGTAGCTATGATTTCAAAAAATTAAAACATAAATGTTAAATCTTCCACATATCATAACAACGTGTCTGAAATGACAGGTTGGACCAGCCAGCCGTCAAAGGGAACAATTTTCTCCTATATCAAACACATTGCGGCGGGCTTTTTCAAAGCTAGAGTTACAAAAATTTTAATGATGTTTCCAATTTTTTTATTTTAAATTTAAGATTTATGAACAATAATTTAATCACAGTTTATTCTTATAATAAATTATTCAAAATTATTACTTTTTTACAACAAATTACAATTAAATTTGCAAAAATAATTAAGTAACTAATTGAACAACAACTTTTATTCAGTTCACTTGCTCAAAGAAATAATGTCAATACAAAATTTATTATTATAAAATAATAAAATCAAAAATTAAATTTTAACAGTCGAGTAGAAATTTAAACAATACATTTTATTCAAGTATTTTGTAAATTTAAAATGATTTTCTGAACGAAGAATTTTATGAAAAAATAAAAGTTGTAAAACAATTGCTCAAACACATTCATACTTGTAAAAAATATGTACATTGTAAAAAAAATAAATGAAAATTGACATAATTGTATTTATGCGTACAAATAAATGTAACTTGATCAATTCAATTGTGATTTCCATTTACCTCCTTCTCTATATCCATACAAAATATCTATCAAACAAACAAAATTAAAATTTTCTTTTGAAAAATGAAACCTTTCCATCAGTATTTTCTTATGACGTTGTCACGTTCAACTATCGTCAGTAAACCGACTTTACAGGCAACCGATTTTTTTCGGAAAACCTCGTTGCCGTGGAATTGCGCAATCTCGAGGTGAAATTCAACAAGCCGATATATGTGGGTATGTGCATACTCGACATATCCAAAACGTGCTTGTATGGATTTCATCATGAGTATATGGTACCTCTGTATCAAGATAAATATAAAGTCATGTTTACGGATACGGATAGTCTCATATATGAAATTGAGAGTGATGATATATATGCCGACATGAAGCGCGACATTTCAAAATTCGATAGAAGCGATTATTCGGCGGACAATAGGTATGGTATACCGCTCGTCAACAAGAAGGTGCCCGGTCTCATGAAGGACGAATGTAATGGAGCAATTATGACCGAATTTATTGGACCTCGATCGAAAATGCACGCGACACGTGTCGAAGGTAAGAAGGACACGAAAAAAGTTAAAGGTGTCAAGAGTAGTGTTGTGGCTAGGACAATCACGTTTGACGATTATGCTCGATGCTTGAGGGAAGAAGTTGAGATGGAGCGTAGTCAAACGTGCATTCGATCAAAGTTGCATAAGGTTTACACCATTCGCGAGACGAAAATTGCTCCGAGTCCTCATGACGATAAGCGGTATATCATACCTGGGACATGTGATGACCTACCATGGGGGCATTATAGAATACAGTCGTAAAAAATTTGTAAATTTTTTTTTCTACAACCTTCATGTCAAATTGTGTACAGTTTTGTGAATATCGATGTATAAAACTCGTGAAAATTATGTATATATTTTGTTCACTCGATGTTAAAATTATGTTTGTTGTTATAAATATTTAATCGTGTAAGAATGGATTTATTATTTTCTGTAAATAAAGAAACGGACGTATTATAATCCAATGTGTTTATTCACTCTATCCATGTCCTCGTACGCACGTTCAACGAAAAAACATGCATGAGGGGATCAAAGAGTTTCAAGAGACGTTCTACGACGTTCATGAGACGTTTCAAGATGGTCGTGAGATGTTCAATAGACTTTCGAAAATGTTCATAAGACGTTTGAAGACATTCATGAGAGGTTCGAAGACGTTCAGAGACTTTCAAAGACATTCAAGAGATCTTCGACGATATTCATAATACGTTTGAAGACAACGAAGAGGGGTTCGACGACGTTATAGAGACTTTCAAAGACATTCACGAGGGGTTTGACGACGTTCAAGAAACTTTCGAATACGTTTAAGCGACCTTCGACGACATTCATGATACGTTTAAATACATTCATGAGGGCTTCGAAGAGGCTTGAGAGACTTTCAAAGACATTCACGAGGGTTTCGAGGACGTTCAAGAGACTTTTGACGACATTCATAGTACTTCTGAAGATGCTTAAGAGACTTTCAAAGACATTCACGAGAGGTGCGAAGAGATACAGAGAGACTTTCGAAGACATTCAAGAGATCTTTCACGATATTCATAATACGTTTGAAGACATCGATGAGGGGTTCCACGACGTTTTAGAGACTTTTACAGACATTCGCGAAGGATTTGAAGACGTTCGCAATACTTTCGAATACGTTATACAGGCTTTCGACGACATTCATAATACGGTTAAAGACATTCACGAGAGGTTTGAAGACATTCAACAACCTTTCGAATACGTTCAAGAGACCTGCGACGACATTCATAATACGTTTGAAGATATTCATGAGGGTTTCGAAGACGCTTGAGAGACTTTCAAAGACATTTACGAGTGTTTCGAAGACGTTCAAGAGACTTTTGACGACATTCATAATACGTTTGAAGACTTTCAAGTTTGAAGTTTGAAAAACATTCACGTGAGGTGCGAAGACATTCAGAGAGACTGTCGAAGACATTCAATAGATCTTTGACGAAATTCATAATACTTTTGAAGACATCGATGAGGGGTTCAACGACGTTTTAGAGACTTTCACAGACATTCACGATGGGTTTGAAGACGTTCAAAATGCTTTCGACGACATTCATAATACGTTTGAAGACATTCATGAAGAGTTCGAAGACACTTGAGAGACTTTCAAAGACATTCACGAGGAGCTCTAAGACGTTCAAGAGACTTTCGACGACATTCATAATCCTTTTTTCAGACATTCATGAGAGGTTCGAAGGCGCTTAAGAGACTTTCAAAGACATTTGCGAGAGGGTGAATCCCTTTGTGGGATGAATGGTTGGGCGAATCGCAAACAAACCCAAACAATGCCAGCAAAACTTAAACGTCATGAAAGTCTTTGGTTTATGGATGTCGTCGAAGATCGTATTATGTCAAACGTCACCGAAGGCTTTCATGATGTTTGAGTTTTGCTAGAATTATTTGGGTTTGATTACGATTCGCCCAACCATTCATCCCAAAAAAAGATTCACCCTCTTGCGAATGACTTTGAATGACTCTTAAGCGTGTTCGAATCCCTCATGAATGTCTGAAAAAGGATTACGAATGTCGTCGAAAGTCTCCTGAACGTCTTATAGCCCCTCGTGAATGTCTTTGAAAGTCACCCAAGTGTCTTCGAACCGCTTATGAATGTTTTCAATCGTATTATGAATGTCGTCGAAAGTCTCTTGAACGTATTCGAACGTATTTTGAACGTCTTCAAACCCTTAGTGAATGTCTGTGAAGATCTCTTAAGCGTCTCCGAACCCCTCATGAATGTCTTCAAACGTATTATGTCGTCGAAAGTTTTTAGAACGTATTCAAAAGTATTTTGAACGTCTTCAAATCCGTCGTGAATGTCTGTAAAAGTCTCTAAAACGTCGTTGAACCCCACACGGATGTCTTCAAACGTATTATGAATATCGTCAAAGATCTCTTGAATGTCTTCGGCAGTCTCTCTGAATGTCTTCGCACCTCTCGTGAATGTCTTTCAAACTTCAAACTTCAAAGTCTTCAAACGTATTATGAATGTCGTCAAAAGTCTCTTGAACATCTTCAAACCCCTCGTGAATTTCTTTGAAAGTCTCTTAAGCGTCTCCGAACTGCTCATGAATGTCTTCAAACGTATTATGAATGTCGTCGAAGGTCTCTTGAACGTATTCGAAAGTATTTTGAACGTCTCCAAATCCTTCGTGAATGTCTGTGAAAGTCTTTAAAACGTCGTTGAACCTCTCATCGATGTCTTCAAACGTATTATGAGTATCGTCAACGATCTCTTGAATGTTTATGAATGTCTCTCTGAATGTCTTTGCACCTCTCGTGAATGTCTTTGAACGTCTCTTAAGCTTCTTCAAACGTATTATGAATGTCGTCAAAAGTCTTTTGAACGTCTTCGAAACCCTCGTGAATGTATTTGAAACTCTCTCAAGCGTCTTCGAACCCCTCACAAATGTCTTTAAACGTATTATGAATGTCGTCGAAGGTCTCTTGACCCTATTCGAAAGTTTCTTGAACGCCTTCAAACCCCTCGTGAATGTCTTTGAAAGTCTCTAAAACGTCGTCGAACCCCTCATCGATGTCATCAAACGTATTATGAATATCGTCAAAGATCTCTTGAAACTCTTTGAACCCCTCATGCATGTTTTTTTCGAGAACCGTGGGTACGAGGAGATGGATAGAGTGAATAAACACATTGGATTATAAAATGTCCGGTTCTTTATTTACAGAAAATAATAAATACATTCTTACACGATTAAATATTTACAACAACAAACATAATTTTAACACTGAGTGAACAAAATATACACATAATTTTCACGAGTTTTATACGTCAATATTCACAAAAATGTACACAATTGTACATCAACGTTGTAGAAAAAAAATCGGTTGCCTGTAAAGTCGGTTTACTGACGATAGTTGAACGTGACAACGTCATAAGAAAATACTGATGGAAAGGTTTCATTTTTCAAAAGAAAATTTTAATTTTGTTTGTTTGATAGATATTTTGTATGGATATAGAGAAGGAGGTAAATGGAAATCACAATTGAATTGATCAAGTTACATTTATTTGTACGCATAAATACAATTATGTCAATTTTCATTTATTTTTTTTACAATGTACATATTTTTTACAAGTATGAATGTGTTTGAGCAATTGTTTTACAACTTTTATTTTTTCATAAAATTCTTCGTTCAGAAAATCATTTTAAATTTACAAAATACTTGAATAAAATGTATTGTTTAAATTTCTACTCGACTGTTAAAATTTAATTTTTGATTTTATTATTTTATAATAATAAATTTTGTATTGACATTATTTCTTTCAGCAAGTGAACTGAATAAAAGTTGTTGTTCAATTAGTTACTTAATTATTTTTGCAAATTTAATTGTAATTTGTTGTAAAAAAGTAATAATTTTGAATAATTTATTATAAGAATAAACTGTGATTAAATTATTGTTCATAAATCTTAAATTTAAAATAAAAAAATTGGAAACATCATTAAAATTTTTGTAACTCTAGCTTTGAAAAAGCCCGCCGCAATGTGTTTGATATAGGAGAAAATTGTTCCCTTTGACGGCTGGCTGGTCCAACCTGTCATTTCAGACACGTTGTTATGATATGTGGAAGATTTAACATTTATGTTTTAATTTTTTGAAATCATAGCTACGCTCGATAATTATTTCGATCGAATAGTAAAGCAATTGATTTTTACTCATCGTGAAATAGTTCTGTTAACTTATTGTTATAGTTTTGTCAATTATAGCATAACCTACAATCGCTGCACTAGCGGACCGATGCTATTTATTTTAATGATGAAAGCACGAATATTCGACAATATATCACTGAACATATATTTAATATCGAAAGAATCATTACCTTTATCGCCGCAATTATCGTTGCTATAAACAATTCACACCACATTCACTTTTCACTGCACTTCATACTTGACGAAAACATGTACATGTATTATTGTATAGCAGCTGTCCACGCGGACGCATCGCTCATGGCT
>OZ023313.1:46673263-46903263 GCA_964007375.1 Ophion obscuratus
CCAGAAACGGCTCCTGACCTCAAAAATAAACGCTCAAATTAAGGACATGTAGACGATCCACATAACCTCACGAGTTTTCGGACCCAGCTTTTTTATCTACATTAAAAGAATTTGGTCGAACCAAGCATCAGGATCTGTAGAATTGGTAGACGCGGAGGTTGCTTGTTTTATTTAACCTTAAAAATGTTTTATCTTTAAGAAAGCATGATCAAACAATTGCAGCTATCTCCCTCGCACTCACATGTCACGTGGTACGGCTTACGTCCCCTTTATGACCGCCGAGAACCAGGAACACCCTAGACGCAAACTATTTGTCGACGGCCATTGATGACCGCCGATCCAGATTTCGTTTACTGGCGAATCGGCGGCCGGAAATGATATTTTTATAGCATTAGAGATTTTCAAGGACAGGTATAACATGTCCGGTTGGTGAAAGTCCTATTCGGAAAGGAAATTACAGTTGAGTGTTCAAGAGTTTCGTGTCGATTAAAAGTTTGCGATTCGTATGCGCAGCTGGAGAGAATTGATCGAAAAGAGTTTGCGGAGCTGGAGAGAGGTGCCAACGCCACGCTATTGATGGCAGCTGATATAATCATGTGACAAATTAATTGAAATGCATTGCCGCAGCTCTGCCGTCCATTCAGTAAAATAAAAACGTTCCTTCAAAGGGATCATGAAAAATCACTGAAATTCATCTGTGAGATTTCCATAAGCGAAAGCGGCCAGGCGATGTCCGTCTGCATAGTCAACGAGGCAACTCGGTTTGCCGAAGCCGACAGTCTCATACCTTTGATCCTGGGCGTGAGAACCATGGTCCTTGTCAGGGATACGAATCAGCTACCTGCTACGATAATATCTCAGGTGAGTCTAGACATTATAATGGTAAAAAAAATATTGAATTCCTTTGCCACATTTTTTTGCACTCCCATCAACAACACGACAACAGGGCGCTGAAACCTCATTGCGGATGAATGAACCGCTATCAGTTTGCAGGCCAATTGACGAATGTTTTGATCTTTGCATCATTGGCCAACGCTTTCCAATATCGACGAACTTGTCTCATCCTGTATTGAACCGTATTTATCAACAGAAAGTGGAAAAGTGCGGGTTCGATCAATCGCTCCTCGCTCGGATAAACAACGCCGTCGTTAAAAAAAGAGAAGAAAAGAGTCTGATAATTCGATTGGAAATGCAGTATGGATCGTCCTGGCCGGTAGCTCAATGGCCGAATCGATTTTTCTACGGCGAAGCGTTGAAGAACGCTGCAAATTTTCAAAATTATCCGTTTCACTTTTACAAAATCATCAATCTCGAATTCACCCAGGACGACGAGAAATTTTGCAACACGGATGAAGCGAAATTCTTGGCCAATGTCTTCTACACGACATCGGCACGTTCGAAGCTGGGCAAAGCCCAATTACCCGTTCGGGTCGGCATAGTAATGCCTCACAAAAAGAAACACCAATGAAAAGCAAAAGTCGGGATCGGTAAGCTTCTTTGAAGAAATAGCGGAAAAAAATAAAGTGAAACCTCGATTATACGTTTTTCTCTTATACGTCAAGTTTCTGTAGCCCCGGGAGGTTCCGTTCATAAAGATAGTACATTCACTTCTACGTTATTCTCATGTATGCGTCATAAACTGATATACCTATTGAAAAACGTATAAATGAATTTTCGCGGTACCAAATTATAGGGGTCTTGGAATGGGAAAGTAATGACGGAAGTAATTTTGATTTTTATTTCAGTATCAACCCTTCGCCGAAAAAGATCAAGACGAAAGTAGTCTGTGAAGTCAACGTTGTCCATAGTTTCCAGGGTCAAGAACGCGACGTCATCATCATGTCTTGATGTCACAATTCTCTAGCCCTGGCATATTACGTTCATAAAGATACATTAGTATATTATTTTCTACGTTATTCTCATTTATACGTCATATTTGATGTACCCCTTGAAAAACGTACAACTGAAGTCTCTTTTAATTTTTATATAGCAGATGCGCGCGCACCGGCCATTTACGCACGCACAAATATAATCGTACAATTCCGATGCGGGCTTCGTATGTTATCCACTATGACCTTCCGTTTTTTTTTTAATTTGGCATGTATTGAATTTTTTTGTACATTTAAAAGGTCTCAAACACTATGGTTGACCGTAACTATGCATCGTTCTATTAATAATTGAATGTAATAATATTATTGCGTTTATTGTAATTGTTTGCTCCGTTTTGTAATCATATGATATTCTTCAACAATAATCGATGCCTGGCAATGTTTTCATAAATAATAAATTAGGATGGTCGACGAAAATGATATGCTGATGTTATATTATTTTGACATCAATACGATTTTCTATATTGAGAATATCGATATAATGGAGGATGTTGTCGAAATACAAAATTGAATAAACTTCCGATTTTATCCCCTTGAGGATTGCAAACGGCTGAAATTTGTCATTTTTCATTTCCTCGTTTCTTTCTGGTTATTTTCCGACCAACTTCCCTATTACCTAGCTGATCAGTTGCCGCTTATTCACGTGCACGTTCCTTATTATTTCCACATAAAAGAAACGGCGGATCCGGACTTACTATTACACCCGTTACGAGTGTGGAATGTTCCGAAGTATTGAAGAATTTTCGTGGGAAAATGTCCCTTAGAAATTCGGCCGAATATTACAAGATCTCAAGATTGAGTAGACGGATCGAAAAATTCTCTAAACAAAATCGATAGGAAAAAATCACATCATCGGGTACGCTGAATAAAACGTACTGGAGGCTCTTTATTCTCAACATTTTAAATACGTTTTATTGTCTTCGTGTTTTATTTTCCCTCTTTTTCTAATACATTTTTCAGGCCCTCCAGCGCTGCGCACCTCCCCGTTTCAGAAAAACCTGCGAACTGAAAGAGAATGATTTTTTTCGTAGCGATACGTAGGAATGCGAAGCCATGATCCCCGACCAAAGTTTCGTTTAAGACGTCTGGCCATGTTGTCCGATCGAAAAATGGGTAGATTAAAAAAAATAATAATAAACTCGAAAGTATGGGCCGAAATATTTTTATTTTTTTATACAACGTCAGAAAGGGCTTTAAGAATAAAGTTAATAAATTTCCGTTCAAAATATCTAAAAATGGCTCCGTTATGCACATTGCCGCGGAGCCACAATACGCGCGGTCGTTGTCCCAGATGTTACGCGGTCATATCACATCTAAAAAAAAATAAGCTCATTCATGAGTAGTGTCGCTACAATGTAGCGCAGCGGTTTTTTTTTCAACCATTAAAAAAATTATGGTGAGCCGACGAAAAAAATTTGTATTTTTCACCGAAATTATGGCCCACCATAACTTTTTTAATGGTCGAAAAAAAACCGCTACGCCACATTGAAGCGACACTACTCACGAATGAGTTGATTTTTTTCAGATTTTACACGACCGGGTGACAGCTGGGACAACGACCGCGTATATCGTGCGGAGGGCCTCCGCGGCAATGTGCATAACGGCGCCATTTTTTAATATTTTGAACGGATATTTATTAACGTTATTATTAAAGCCCTGTCTTACGTTGTGTAAAAAATGAAAATAATCCGGTCCATACTTTTGAGTTTATTATTTTTGTTCGAATATACCCATTTTTCGATCGGCCAAGGTGGCCAGACGCCTTAATCGCTCTAGGGCAAATTACGTTTCGTGTGCTCATCAATTCGCCATCAATTTCCGATCGTATCCCCAACTGTCCCTCTCCGTTGCAACGTACAGCTATCCCATTGTGACTAAAATCATAGGTACGAGAGAAAAATGTAGGCATTTCTTAGTTATACGCTGACACAAAAAAATAACGGAACAAGAAAAGTTGACCATTTTTTCGTGTTTTTCGAAAAGCTGCAACAAAAACGGCCGTACAAAAAAATGATTTGGCAGCTTGAAGTTTCCAATTTTCAGTTCTGACAATGATCTTTTTTTGAAGATCACTGATTGCGCGGTCGGAAGAAATATCACGACAAAATAAATTTTGCAAATTTTTACGTTTTTCAAAGTTCTGCACGGGTTCCGGATACTTTTTCCGGACTTGACCAATATCAAGGCCATTGAGCCCATTAAATTCACTCCGATTTGCTTTATTTTAAATCTCCCCACGACCATTTTTCGCTGAGATATCGGCTTTTGAATGAAAAAACGTCCTTTTGTCTTCAGTCATCGATATCTCAGGAACAAGTGGTCGGTCGGGAATTCGACCGGCAGTTTTGGAAACGTGAATACATACTCTACAAGCTCTGATTATTATTGTAGTGAACAAAAAAAATATTTTTGCCATCAGTTTGAAAAAAGTACTTGAAAAGTATTGAAAAAACTTTTCATTACTTTTCGCACAATTGGGTATAGAGTACGAATTAAATCTCGGAAAACAACCCTAAAAATCATGTTGTCTAAACAAATTTCGAAAAAAATGTATTTGATAAGAAAAAAATTTTGCAATTTTTTTTTAAATAAAAAAAATCATTTTCGATTCTATTTTTAAATAAAAAAATCAATTTCTCTCAGAACTGAAGCTTAAGTTGCAAGCGTGGTACGCTTTGGGTAATTCTAATGCTGGCGGTACAATGTTGATTCGAAAAAAATGTGAACATTAAAAAATTTTTAATATCGAAATGGATTTGTTTATAAAAAAAATTGCACCATTTTTTTTATAAAAATTTTCTTTTTTCGAACATTTTTAGTCAATATGATTTTCAGGGTTTTTTTCCAACATTTGATGTATACTCAATTCCCAAATGTACGAAAAGTAATGAATTTTTTTTTTCCTTTGAATTTGAATTGAAATGAATTTTTAATAATCATGAAATTATGTCTGACAAGGAACATCCCTCAGGTGTCTGCCTCCGATTTTGTTGAAACTCATATATGTGATAGAGCATTGAAAACTTTGGGACACGTATTGTTTGTATCGGCGGAAAAACGGATTTAAGGGGGGAAACCGCCCCTCAAAGAAAGGCGTGTCGAGGGGTGATTTTGCAGTTTCACCCAGAAACAATCCACCGATCTGAATGAAACAAAAACGAAAATTCTTCTAATGAAAGGCGATGAAAAATCCACTATGAAAATGTTAAGAAAAAATGTAATTAGGGGGTAAACCACCCCTCAATTTGCCTTCTTTCCACCCCACACTTAAGAGGGATTATGCAAATTAATCAAACTGGTATCATTTTGAAGGGGAATTAAACTTAAAGTTGACGTGTTTTTGCGTTTTGGCGGCATAGCAAATTTAAGGGGTTAAACCACCCCAAACATAAATTTATTTATCATAGTCGTTTTTTCTGTGTTTATAGTATATCCGCTGATGTTAAATATTTCTATAAGCTACAATGTAATGTTTTATCATATTTCAAAATTATTACATTCGTCTTAAGGGGTAACTACCCCTCTGACGAGAAACATCATTGAAGTATCCGCTTTCGATTTCGTTGAAACTCATATATGTGGTAAAGCATTGCAAACTATTAAACATGTTTTATTTGTATCGGCAGAAAAACTGTGTTAGGGGATGAAACCACCCCTCAAACTTTCTCCCATAAACAGTCCACCGATCTGAATGAAACAAAATCGAAAATTCCTCTAATATTAAGCGATGAAAAATCCACTACAAGAGTTGATTTGAAATATAATTAAGGGGTAAACCACTCCTCCATTTGCCGTTTCACCCCACGCTTAAGAGGGTTGTATGAAAATGAATAAAACAGGTATCATTTTGAAGGGGAATCAAAATTCAAGTTGACGCGTTTTTGCATTTCAGCGGGACAGCAAATTTAAGGTGGTAAACCACTCCTAACATAAATTTGATCTTCACCGTCGTGTTTTCTGTGGTTAACATTGTTATACCCGCTCGCGTTACTGAGCGGGCTAAGATTGATTTTGGAATGACTCTAGAGTTGGAGTTTTCCGATCTATCTTTGAATATATTTTTTGGGTTAGCTATTAAAGCGCTTGGCGCACCTATCTAGTTAGTTAATATAAGGGTCTTGGGCCAATTGGACAAAGAGACAAAGTATGCTCTTTAGAAATAAATATATATATATATATATATTTATATATATTGTTATCAAAATTTGAGAAATTGGAAATGGAGGTTACAATTTTGATACAGATATTTATTATTGACAATTTAGTTTATCATCGCAGTTTCCTTTTATTGGTTAAATCGGTTTGACAAAGTTGGAAATTATTACATTAAATACGGGTTGATTGGACTTACGATTCGGTGAGCTTATAATTTGATACCGTGCTGACGCTGGACGTTCGGGTCTCCTCGAAGACAGTGCAATAGTACGACACTCACGTACGCAAATTATAAGTTGGGTTTTGTTGAACGAATTATTATTTCTACACACTAATAATGAGTTATTTTTAGCCTGCGAAGCGTGGTGAGACGCTGCACCTCAGTGCCTCACTTTACCCTCGGGTAGTGATGCTTGATCGCTAAGAATCGAAGAAGCGTACTCGGAACTAACTTCTAAGGGCACGGAAAAAGACTCAGGGTACAGAGAGCCTCGGCCTCTGTTGAGCTCCGCTCAGTCCTAAGATTCGCGAGAGACTGTCGAATTTGGTTGCACCTCGATGGTAGGTTGCACCTCGATTTTTGTGTGAATATTTGTCGCTAATCGACGAATTTTGAAATACGTATAGGCTGAGCGGTTGTAGCTTTTTCCGAGTCCTCATTGAAGTGCATTCGCTTCGCAAGTTGCTGAATAAGTCGTCAGTATTGTGGGAAAATAGGAATTCCGATTGCCCTAAAAACTTTGGGTTCCGCAATGTGAGGTGTCGCAATTTAGAGGAATGCGACACCTTTAGAGTGTTGTAATATAAAGTTCGAATGAGTTCAATCTTGAAGGACTTAAATCGCTATAACGTATGTTAAAATTATTAGAGGGAATGCTAATGAAAATTATTGGACAATAAGATACGGATGTAACACCCCCCTTGTTAGATTGAAGCGCGGGGATGGAGTTTGCGAGCTTCAAGTGGCTCGTCCCCGAGTCGCAAAAGGCTGTATTTTACTCTTAAGAACTAGTGTAATCGCCGGTATCGTCCCGTTCGGTGCAGGTGGAGAAGTTGGTTGGTACACCACCATAGGGAGGACATGCTGTTCCTGATTACTGGATGGCGGCTGGAGTGGTTTGGTTCGGCGTGGTGTGAAACACTTCCCGCAGGATGCTATGAGGGTCGATAGGATGTTGCTGCGAAGGATGTAAACAGCTGGTCCCAAGAACGTGGCCATTGAAATTCCAATGCTCCCAAAAGTCCAAGTTTGATGATTATTGTACCACTTGATGCCTTGCTTCTTTTTCGTTAGCTCCTTTAGATGTTTTTCGGCGGCATCGAGACTGATGTCGGCACGGCGAAGTCGTTCTTTCAATGCTGGGGACCTTGAGATGAGAATCAGAGGGTCCATGTTCTCTAGTTCTTCTGACACTAGGGGTGACAGCTCGCTGATGTTTAGGGCAGCCGGTGGGAGGTAGACATTATCGATCGACGATGAAACCGTGTCCGTCGGTGGTAGGGTGACGTGTGCTGAGTAGCCAGTGCAATCGGGGTCCAATTGAAGTCGAAACCAGCATCGTGGCGCCGAGTTAGTGGTGCATCCCTCCTCCGAATGGACCTGGAACAGAGGCTCGCTGAGCGATTATTAAATGGTTAACTTGCATTTGTTGGGATGTTTCATTTCGAGCTTGCCACGACTGTTTCTGTACACAATGTTTCCCTTTTCTGTGACATCAGTAATCTCGTAAGGACCGTGATATAGAGGACTGAGTTTCCCTTTACGCGGTTCTTGGATTACGTAAATATCGTCACCCACATTGAACGAAACAGCGTGTGCGTTGCGATCATAATATTTTTTTGAGCGTCGTTTTGCTGAATCGAGATTTCTCGCCGCGACGCGTCGAATTTCCTCGAGTCGAGTAATGAGATCGGTCATGTATTCAGTATATGTGTTAATTTTCTCGACGGATGGGAACGCCGAAATCGGACGCGAATTTCTTCCGTACATCAATTCGTATGGGGTGAAATTTGTCCCCGTATGCACGGACGTATTGTACGCATGCATCGCGAAAGGTAGTAATTCGTCCCAATCATCAAAACGATCGTGGAAGGCCCTCAGATAGTCGGCCAGAACAGCGTGACTGCGTTCGAGTGACCCGTTCGATTGGGGTCGATACGCCGTTGTTGTTATCTGTTTGACCTTAAAAATGTCCGCTAGCTGCTTAAAAAGGTTGCTGGTGAATGCAGTACCGCGATCGGTAAGGATGGATTTCGGAGGGCCGTATAAGGCGATCCAGTGCTTTGATAGCGCTAGAGCTAAAGTTTCGGCCTTAATGTTTGGTACCGGTATCGCTGCGCAAAATTTTGAAAAATTATCCTGAATGGTTAGGATATGACGATTGCCTCTAGGTGTTGTATTGAGAGGTCCGACTGTGTCGAGAGAAATTTTCTCAAGTATTTCGTTTGGCGTGTCGGTGATTAACATTGGTTCTCGCGTTTTTATGCGTGCCAGTTTTTGTTGTTGACAGATCTTACATTGCTGTATAAAGGTTTCAGTTTCTTCCTTCATGCCTTTCCAGTGATATCGTTCTCGAAGGCGTCGGTATGTTTTGTCATACCCTTGTGACCTCCGATGAGGCTTTCGTGGGCCTCACGAATAATTTCATCCCGTTGTTGTGGGGGCGGATCGTTTTGGATGGACGTGTTGCAAATCGTTATTGTAACAGGTACCCCGTGGAAAATGCATTCCAACAGTTCTTTAAGGGTATTGTAAGGAAGATCCTCCAGGTCGTCTCCAGGTTTAGATAATCGTAGGGAGCGCAGTTTGTAACGCAATACAGATGCGCGCAGATTTTGTAGACTTTCTACGATATCTTCGAAGCTGGGCTTGTCGAAGTGGTGTTGCTTGTTGACGATGCTTAAAGTTTTAAATTTTCCTTTTGCTGTTACGACAATCTGTCCCTTGGTCAGGTTGCGATTCTGAAGATTTGGTACCTCGATATGTCCAAGATCCGAGAGTAGTTGGCTGATGTTGTTTAAAGGCGCGCAATCAGCGTTGAGGAAGTGGGCAACGTTGTCTTTAACGGAAGTTAGCGCTTCACGACTCGATTCAATGACACCAATTTTATCGACGTCCGAATGACCGGGTTCATGATCGGTGTCAGATTGCGTCGGATCGGTATCGCTTGAGTCAGCATCGACGGGTATAGCAGAAGTTCCGACTGCAGGTGCCGTATGTTGTGTTGGTGGTTTACACGGCGTTGAAGATGGTCGTGTTGATTCAGACAGAGTCCCAACTGGCGGTTCTATCGAAATCTTGTTTTGTATGCAGTCTCGCATAGATGGAAACTCTCCATAAATCGCGGATGTCCCTGGGAATGGGCTCGATTTAGCCGCTGGATTATACAATGGTCATGGCGTATTGATGGTCGGAAATTCCTTCTACGCACGGGAGCATGCTGCGATGAGCTGTGCGTATCGGTGGAACGAGATCTGTCGATGATTCGTCACTGATGAAGTCGGAATCTGGCTCCTTGTATGTCACACGTTTCGCTAGCGGTCGAATCTCTTCTCGCTGTTTTACGCGGGTTCCGATTGAACTGACGTCTCGTTTGGGTTCCACTGCGATGACAGATTTTGTCGGTCTTTTCATTGCGAGTGGACGATCTCGAGGACGTTGCAAAATAGAGATTGCTGGTGTGGGACCACTTTTCGTACGCGGCTTTGCACTTGATGCGCCTACTTTTCGCATTGGAAACGCAGTGACAGTAGCGACAGGGTTGCGTGAAAGAGCATCTGCATTCTGGTTGAGTTTTCCGGGCTTGTACCTTGCGATGAACTGATGTTCTCCGACCTTTACTCTCCAACGAGCGCGTCGATTCGATTGGTCAGTCATATTGTGTAGCCATGCAACCACTTGATTGTCAGTAACAAGGGTGAACGGGCGACCGTAAAGATATGGTCGAAAATATCCGATTGCCCAGGTGGCTGCCAAGCACTCCTTATCGTTGCTGTGGTAATTCTTTTCAGCTTCGTTCAGGGTGCGCGACGCATAGGCGATGGGTCGTTCCTCTTCATTACTTACTTGGCTTAGTATCTGAAGCATCGGTGGCGAGAATGAACGGTTGGCTGAAGTCCGGATATTGTAGGACAGGCTTCGTACAGAGGGCTTCGCGGATCTCGTCGAAACTTCCTTGTTCTTTCTCGGTCCACACGAATTTTCTGTCTTTTCGCAGCAAGTCACTCAGTGGTCTGGCCTTGATGGCAAAGTCTTTGATGAATCTTCGGTAGTAATTGGCGAACCCGTGAAATTGTCGAACTTCTTTAGTATTCCTCGGAGCAGGGTAGTTTTTAACCGCTTCGATCTTCAAAGGGTCCGGTCGAACGCCATCTCGAGAGATGATGTGTCCTAGGTAAGTTACATCCGTCCGGAGGAACTGGCATTTCTCAGTTTGCAGGGTCAAGTTAACCTGCCGAAGACGCATAAGAAGGTTGTGCACTCTTCGCCCGTGTTCCTCTAGTGACGGTGCATAGATGATGATGTCATCTAGATAAACAAACAGTTCGATACCATTGAGTCCAGTCAGGGCTACGTTCATATGCCGTTGAAAGACAGGGGGACCGTTGCGCAAACCGAATGGTAGCACTGAGAATTCGTAGTGACCTTCGGGCGTAGAAAATGCTGTTTTCGGACGATCCTTCGGGTCCATTTCGATTTGGTGAAATCGACTAGCCAGATCGAAAATGCTGAAGTATTTGGCACCACCCAATTGATCCAAGATGTCAGTGATGTTTGGAAGGGGGTAAGCGTCTGGTAAGGTTTTTTCATTTAGGGCGTGATAATCGATAACGACGCGCCATTTTCGATTTCCGTTGGCGTCTGGTTTTTTTGGAACAATCCACAAAGGGGAATTGTACGGAGAGGCGCTCGGCTGAATTTTTCCTTCATTCAGGAGCTTGTCCATTTGTCGCTTAATTTCTTCCTTGTGAATTACTGGATAACGATATTGACGGGTGTTAACTGGCATGTCATCGGTGGTCGGTATTGTACATTTCATTAAGCGTGATCGACCTAGTCTGTCACCAGGCAGGTGAAAACGATCGGGGAACGCAGCCACTAATGAACGTACGTGCTCCGCTTCTTCCTCGTTGAGGTAGTCCAATTTGAGCAAACTCAAAATTCCAGTAATGCGATCCTTGCCGAGGACAGCGTTTTCATCGGGTGACTCCGAATTTGAGATTTCTTCGGGAGGTCCTCGATATTCAAATGGAATTAAATGTTGAGGCGGAATAGTGATCTCAACATTTTGCTCGGTCGTGTTGATAGCCATTACGTAACATGTACCGTTAAAGTTGGTCACGGCGGCTTCACCGATATAAACACCTTCATCAGCTGTTGGACGCGGAAGATATCCCTCTCGTAAGGTTGTGTTTTTAAGTTTTATCGGTATCGGTTGTCGAGTACGAGCGTGGATAGTAACGCGCGCGGCGTCGTTGTTGGAATCTGCTGCGCCAGCGGAGTCGGGTAACATTTGAGTCACACGCGCCTTAGTATTTACGGAAAAAGTGCGAACCTTTGTATTTTCGTATTCCGAAATAAATTTAATTGGTTTAGTAGGCCGACTAGCGATTATTAAAGCGCTGTGGTGATACGAAATTTCAGCGAGTTCTTGTACGAGATATTCTTCGCCTAGTATGCCTACTCCCGGTGAAGGAAGGGTTGTTTTGAAAACGTAAAATTTTACGGGTTGGTCGAATACGTGTACTGTCGTTGTGCCGATTGCTGTTAACATTTCATTGTCGGAAATTCCGAGTACTCCGACTTGATCATTCTCATCGATCATAACAGTTCCAAGAAGAGCATTAACTTCAATCATGTTGATGACCGCACCGCTATCGGCTAAAAATCTCGCTTTTGTGTTCTTCAGTTCGCGCGCTGGTACTTCTACTACAGCTTTCGGTTGTTTGGCACTGTTTTGCAAATTCACGGTTACGATTGGAAGTTCACGGCCGGTGTTTGACGCAATTTTTGATGAGCAGCCGTCGACGCGTCGTTCGGACGATTGGGAATCTAGTTTAAAGACGGATTTTGTTTCATATTGATGTTTTTGGCTGGAGGAGTGTTATTTCTCCGGGAGGAAGGATTTCGCGGTGATTCCGGCGTACGTCTGTCGTTTGACGAACTTCTGTTGCGTTCGTGTTCGCGGTTGTAGTCGTCTCGGTTGCGGGATCGGTATTGACGTTTCAATATTCCTCTAGGAGGACTATGGCTTCTGTCTCGTGTCGTTGAGTCATAACTGTAAAGTCTGCGAGATCGGCAGGGACAGTTTTTGCAGTCCTTGCACATTATCTCTTCGATATAGGTCGCGAATGCACGTCGATACGGTGAGAAATCTCGACTCTCGCGTGATAGTGATCTACAATTCTCGTCAGAGGAACTGTCTCGTTCGTAGTAATTGCGTCGGGGTTGCGCACGATCTTTACGCAAAACCTTGCGGTATCGGGAACGTCGGATTCTCTTTTCGTCTTTGGACGCGAGTTCATACGCGGATTGGAGGGTCGCGGGGTCGCGACTGTGTACATAGGCTCTTATGTTGTCGGGCAAGCCGTCAATATAAACATCGAGAGCGCGAGCTTCGAGTCGACTTTTTGCCGATCTTGCAACATCGTTGCCGTCGGTTTCTTCGACTTCGCTTACAGCTTTCCGGACGTAGCGTTGAAGTCGTGAATAGAAATCTGACACGTCTTCATCGCTTCTCATTTGTGCATCGAGAAGGCAACTGCGATAATATTCATAGTCTTGATCAGGGGAGAATTTTTCTTTTAGACTTTTCAAAATACGTTTAGCGGAAGTGAATGACTTTCCCTCGACATGTGTGCGGGCTCTACCTCGGAGTTTGGCCAAAATTCCGTTTAGAAGTCTGGCTTCCGCTCCTTCGGGCAAGCCCTGTTGAAGTGCTATTATTTCAATTTCGTAATCCGAAAATTTCCAATTTCTGCCGTCATATTTAGGGACTTTATCTATGGCATCTTTAACAGTGAGGTAATCTAAGTAGGCCGAATTATCGAGCATAGTCTGATTTTGAGTGGTAGTTTGATTTGCAGTCAAGTTATTACTTTCAGGCATGGTTAATGTGGAGAGATATATTTTACTATACTTTGAAAGCGAGTTGAAAGTTTGAGAAAATAGGGATAGAATATTAACTGGAGATAGTGATAGCTATCCCACCGCTGCCACCAATTTGTTATACCCGCTAGCGTTACTGAGCGGGCTAAGATTGATTTTGGAATGACTCTAGAGTTGGAGTTTTCCGATCTATCTTTGAATATATTTTTCGGGTTAGCTATTAAAGCGCTTGGCGCACCTATCTAGTTAGTTAATATAAGGGTCTTGGGCCAATTGGACAAAGAGACAAAGTATGCTCTTTAGAAATAAATATATATATATATATTTATATATATTGTTATCTAAATTTGAGAAATTGGAAATGGAGGTTACAATTTTGATACAGATATTTATTATTGACAATTTAGTTTATCATCGCAGTTTCCTTTTATTGGTTAAATCGGTTTGACAAAGTTGGAAATTATTACATTAAATACGGGTTGATTGGACTTACGATTCGGTGAGCTTATAATTTGATACCGTGCTGACGCTGGACGTTCGGGTCTCCTCGAAGACAGTGCAATAGTACGACACTCACGTACGCAAATTATAAGTTGGGTTTTGTTGATGAGAGATTTGTTGAACGAATTATTATTTCTACACACTAATAATGAGTTCTTTTTAGCCTGCGAAGCGTGGTGAGACGCTGCACCTCAGTGCCTCACTTTACCCTCGGGTAGTGATGCTTGATCGCTAAGAATCGAAGACGCGTACTCGGAACTAACTTCTAAGGGCACGGAAAAAGACTCAGGGTACAGAGAGCCTCGGCCTCTGTTGAGCTCCGCTCAGTCCTAAGATTCGCGAGAGACTGTCGAATTTGGTTGCACCTCGATGGTAGGTTGCCCCTCGATTTTTGTGTGAATATTTGTCGCTAATCGACGAATTTTGAAATACGTATAGGCTGAGCGGTTGTAGCTTTTTCCGAGTCCTCATTGAAGTGCATTCGCTTCGCAAGTTGCTGAATAAGTCGTCAGTATTGTGGGGAAATAGGAATTCCGATTGCCCTAAAAACTCTGGGTTCCGCAATGTGAGGTGTCGCAATTTAGAGGAATGCGACACCTTTAGAGTGTTGTAATATAAAGTTTGAATGAGTTCAATCTTGAAGGACTTAAATCGCTATAACGTATGTTAAAATTATTAGAGGGAATGCTAATGAAAATTATGGGAAAATAAGATACGGATGTAACAACATGTATCCGCGGATTCAAAATATTCTCCCGCGTTTTTAAATTATAACGTTTTTAAATTTTTACATTTTAAGGGTAAACTCTCGAATTGCTCTAAAACTCTAAAAGGAAACCCCTCTAATTGCTTTTCGTTTGAACTTTCGCGAAAGGTTTCACGAATTTCGTTAAAACTGTTTTCATTTCATCGGTAATATCAATTTTATGTTTGTGTATGCAGGCATATTCGTTTTGAGTTTTAGGAGCGGTACTTTGGAAGTGGGGACCTGGGACTACCCCTTACTCATAAGACTCATATTTTCATATTGTCATAATTATATTTTCGTACCGAAATGTTGCTTCCTCTAATTCAAAAGTTTTGATGAAAGCATCTCCCATGCAAAGATGCAATGCAGTAACAAAATTATATTAACGATACTATTAATAAAATTCAAATGGTATATATAAATATATTTGATTTGTTCATTTTTTTTATTCCGCGTAGACAAAATCATATGCAGATAAATGTTTAAGCTTCGATTCTTAAATGCGTAATTATCCAGAATGCTCCCGTTCGGAAATATTTTAACTCTGGGTATGAAGTTATACAATCAACGAACAGACCGATGTTTATTTGCCTACGTATCAACTTTTCTCGACTAACTGCAATAACTAATTCTTCCAGCGCGAATATTCTTATCCCGTCATGACGCGATCATGATATTTGCGCAAAATTTGTATTCTACGCAGAATTTTTACACTGCGCTAATATTAAACTACAAGCTATTGTCATCTTAAACTGCAAAACGTTAATCATGCATTACCCGACAATCTGTTTGCATTTTCGGGTAATGTGTGATTAGCCTCTGGCAGTTCAAGTTGTCAATAGCTTGCAGTTTTATCGCTTGCTTTATAAGACGGTTAGCATTCGGATTCTTCCATTTCACGTTAAAGTGAGCCACAAACAGTATACTGTGTATTGGAAAATACAAATTTCATCAGCCATGAAAGTCAACCTAATAAACGATATCAACCTTCTACTAGCTACATTTGAAGCTATGGATATTTCATAACCGCCGGTTAACAACGCGGAAATTGAACTTGCAGACAGTTTTGAACAAATTTTGATAAGTTCCTTGCAATACTGTAATGGAGTTCAAATGATAGAAGAAGAAACGCTCGCTTTTCAAGAACCATTTAAACAGTACGAAGCCAATGCTGTAGAAGATACCGTATGGCAAACGGATACTGGTGATAGTGATTCTGACGCCTGTTCCAGTGATGATGAGATGAACTGCGATTACAAAAATAAAGCAGTTCAATACCGGAGGTCTGATAAGACAAAAAACTATAGCCTCAAAACCGTCCAACAGAAATACAAATCTGTCAAGTCTGAAAGACAATTGCGGCGCCGGGCACATCAGCTGAATAAAGGCGGTACTTATAAAGAAAAGCTAGCACAAATTTCTGAATATACATTGAAGAATATGAAAACTGCTCTAGATGCGTGTCTCATTATACATGATATTGATCTTCAGAAGTGGGCGCTACAAGCCCAAAAGGAGGTAGGTTTCAATGATGTGCGATTTAAGGCCTCTCATAATTAGCTATGGTATTTTCAAAAACAGCATCGCATTGTATCCAGAAAAATCAATAAATTTGTAACGCGCAAAACTACGGGAGAAGAAGAACTTCTACGGAAAAATGCAGAAAAAAATGTCGCCGATGTTGCACCACTGATAAAAAAGTATGAAACAAAAAATGTGTATAATTCGGATCAAAGCGGTTTTCATGTGGAAATTCATTCGGCGCGAACTCTTGCAACGGAAGGAGAAAAGAAAGTTGAATGCGTTGTACAGTCAGTTTCTTCAATAACTCACAGCTATACAATTCAGCCTACTATAAGCGCTGAGGGGAAATTGCTTTCCAACTTTTCATCGTTTTAAAGGAGACGAAGGGTGAATTCAAACCACGCGTAGAGAAAGCGCTATTTCAAGCAGAAAACGTATTTGTATTAGCATCCAAATCTGGAAAACTTACTTCTGGTACGTATGCTCACATATTATAATGAATGATTTTTTTAAAATATGAAATGTAATTGATGTCAACATTAGTATTTTTTAAAAATATTGAATGTGTTTTGTGTGAACAGATCATTTCAAAACTTGGTTGGAAAAGGTTTTCTTTCCTAACGTCGGGAGACAGCGTATTATTGATAGAGTCCTGGAGTGGACACTAGTAGTAGAACTATACGGGTTCTGGATAAAGTGGGGGCGAGGGGGGTGCGGGGATGAGGGAGTCCGGGACGGGGGGGGGTAAGGGGAGGGATTTGATCATGTGGTGGGGGAAGTGGGCAGTCTATGGAGAGGGGGAAGTGGGTGGTGAGGAGTTTATGGAGAGGGGGAGTGGGTGGTGGGGGAAGTGGGTGGTGGGGAAGTGTGTGGTGGGGAGTATGCGGCGAAGGGGAAGGGGTGAGGAGTCCATAGCAAGGGAAGGCAGGTGTCTGGCTGTCTCGCGAAGGTCTGGGGACCCTTTTGGGGAATTGGGGGAAGGGGATTTGCGGCTCGCGGAGAGAGGTCGGTGAGTGACGTCACGCAGGGAAGAGGATGCCCAAAATCATGGGTCAATGTCCAAAAGCACGAGAGGATAACAGTTGTAGGTGCGGGCCAAGGGGGGTACTGGCAGCCAGGGGACATCGTAGACGATGCGTCGTTTTTCTAAAGGGGCGTTATTGACACACAGGTGAATCGCTTCCAGACAATGGGGGAAAATTTCTCTCAAACATGTGGATATGCATGTGAAAGCCAGCATCTGGGATACACTCTCGGCAACTTAATGGAATTTTACTGCTAGATGTCAAATTAGACTTTACAGATAAACTTTTTATGCAGCTATAGTAACGCAGGACCTTATAAAATGACATTGCATTCGGTGTTGTATTCATTCCGAGAGATAACGTCGAGATGTTTGCATGTGCGAGTATGTATGCAGTGCACCCGGCCAAGAACCCGTGGGACTTGACGAAGAATGAGCTCGAACACGTTCCAAAGACCTTGCTCATAAAATATTGGAGTCGACACATTGGTATGCTGTGGGATCGTTTGCCGGAACATCATCGAAACGACAGTGAAATATTATCATATCTTCCATGTATGAAGCATTACAATACACCTGAGATGTTGGATCATATTGATGGCCCCCCACCTCCGCAACGGAATTATGAAAAGTGTTGTGAGGGAGACAATACTATTCGTGAGAAAAAATAAACGTTCCTCGACACATTTGAAGTTGTTTCGTCGATGAAAAATGGATTTCTCATTGTCAGCAAAACAGTGGAATTCTTCCCAACGAAAAAGCTGTCTCAAGGTTCCATCGTGTTATCCAATCTCCGACATGAAGACTGCCCACACCAAATTAGCAAAGCGTTACGTAGTGGACATCATGGACGAGTTCGCCGTCTTCTTACCAGCACGGCTCATGAAGGCCTTCAATCACGGTCCAAAGATGTTCGAGAATATATTGGAAATGGCTCGCAATGACGAACTATACATGAACTATACATGAACTATTATGGCGGACAATACAGCAGCATCGCGTTCAATAAACAGTGAGCACACCATTGTGCTGGTCGGAAATGATGAGTTCAATGGGATCATCGGTCACTAACATCGTTGAGTTTTCAACATGCTCACAACAATATAAAGGATAGCTTTCATTGAATTTAAAAATGTTCCACGTTGGTGTTGGATGTAAGAATAAATACAATCGAAAAAAGATATATATCAAAATGTTTTTTATTTAAAAATGTTTTTATTTAAAAATCCTCCGCTCACGCAGCGCTTCGTATACACTCAACCAGATTTTCAGCGATTTTACATTCGCAGTGGCGCAATTGTATTTCTTATTGAAGAAATGATGGGGACATTCAAAGTCGGAGATATTTGGCAATTTCTGCAGCGAGGGACAGTCCAGGGTCTCCAAGTCAACAATTTTGGTTGTAGGATCCATGAATTTTGATATCCATGAACACTTTTCGAATCCCTTCACGTAGATGGTAGGAGCTCCTTGCAAGATGGTTCGAATTATCGTTCTAGCTGCCTCGTATGGTATATCACCGTGATCCCATCGTAATCCGTGAAAATTGCGTTCCAACCATTTGTTTGTCTTTTTGTATTTGTCTGGCAACGAGTCCCATGCAGATGGTGCGTTGAAGAAAAACGTCAGCGGTTCAGCCTTCTTGTCGTGGAGTTTGACGATGGAAATCTCCTTTAGGACAAAATCGTTGATGGGTCTCTTGAATCCTTGCACATCGACGACGAGCTCCATATTGACTGAAGAGTCCGCAGACAGTTGACAAGATTTATACCAATTTTTTAACCGCACCACTAATCGGATTGTATTCGACAATACGATCATGGAGGATTAAACAGAATGCAGCAGTTTTCGGCGGAATATTCGTTTTCAATTCAAATTCGAGACGCACATCCACGGGGCCGGCCTTAAGAGAATCATTTTGCTTTGAGCAGTCAATTATGGCGAGGGGGGCTTTTTCCAAGAATTCAGTCTTATTTAGCCATGGTTCAGCTTCTTTGTTGTGATATGTGAATTGGAAGTTTGTATACATCTCGTAGAGTAAAGCATACTGATTTTGATTGATATTTAGGTTTAGATTTCCATATGGATAGCATTGGGAGTTTAGGTATAGCTTGACATCGCTGATGTTGCAATGATCAAAGTTGCTCGCATTCCTCTCTTTCATATTTTTTCGCCCCGTCTGCAGCGCGAGAATGACATATCGTGGTTTCTCCAACTGATTGGAAGTCTTGACAGACCACACATGCTTAGAGGTGACGGGGAGTAGTGGATATTCATACAATTCCCACGTCCGAAAACTCATGGAAATTGGTGCATCTTTGGCGAGAAATTTCAATAGCAGAATTTTTCGTTGATCTGAGACTGTTACATACGGTACAAGCCATTCGATTTTATGCAATACGAGTTTGTAGTCTTCTGGAGCTGTTTGCATGATGGCATTATCATCAGTCTTCGATCTCGTAAGAATTAGCTCATGCTTGGCATTTACCACAATTTTCCGATAATCTTCGGCAAATCCGAGCAGCATGCTCAGTGGTATACACACATCAAAATTTCCCGATACATCAACAATCTGCTTCGTCTCTTCAACATCGAGCCATCCCGTGTTCTCGAGCATAGAACTTTTAGCTGGACTGAGAGACGAATATCCTTTAATTACACTCGTAATACCGACATTCCTATTACGATCGATTTCTATGGCATTCAACTCATATCGCACTTCTTCAAACAAATGGCAGATGGCATTGTTGACGAGACTTGTGGCAGCTGTTGGCATCCCATCACGCTTAGATAATTTTCCACAGATGTGCAAGGAACTTTTGCTTGGCAGGATGGATAGATCTTGATTTTGAATGGCAATACGTATTTCGTCGCGGTTATTAAAGGTCGAAGATGCATATGGTTGATGAGCGTGAATTTCACAATGTATGATGGATTCGTCGAAGACTACGGGCTCCTGAATGTTTACGATTTCTTCTTCCATTGCACGCAGCAGATGCACAAAGCATAAAATAAATAATGTTTTACACGCTGTCCCCACGCACTTTCAGACCCAAATTCTTCAAGAGTAGCACGTTTTGAGGTGTGAGCACTTTGGGTGCAGGCCGACGACGGATTGTTTTTACCCATGGTTGTTTAGTGTTATTAGGGACTCTATTAAAGACTATACCCATTATGATTTTATATGCAGCCGTATTGTGAGTACTTCACCGCGGAAATTCACCAAGTCACCGTCCTGATCCACTATTCGAAGTTGTATTGTGTCTATCGTTCGGCTTGTGATTGGTAGATAAATGACGTGTGATGGAACCTCAATGATTTTATATCCTGGAGGGACCGATGGGAAAAATTCATGAATGGTGTGCACTTTTTGTCCGTTAATATAGGCACCAGCGGTTATATTGCACTCAACCCGTAGGGCGTTTACTTTGAGAATGGCTACTGGAAGATCAGATTCGTGTCTTTTATTCGCTTCCAATTTACGTGCTGTGAAGCCCAGTAGATGTCCAATCGAATCTTCAGGCTCAAAATTTACACCATGATCACACTCGATTTCACTGCGCAAAGTATTATTATTAGGTTTGATGTTGATTTTGATGTTTTTCCGTGACAGCTCGGCTTGCGCAAATGTCTCAATATCCTCTATTTCATAGCTACCCGTAGGTATTGTCAACACCTTATCTCCCACGTAAAGTTTGTTGTGGTTAATGTCTATATTGGGAATAGAGTTGAATGTTAATAGTTCCACGAGACCGAGAGTATAATTTTTGTTTGGTGAGAGTTCTATAGGGGGAAAGTATTGCGCCTCGAGTATGGATGACGATCCAGATATGGTCAATGTTAAACTATCTTCCATGACGCTGGTACTTTGACAACTAAACTCTCAGCCTTATACTCCACGTATATATAACATGTATTTGTCTTTGTATCGTAATTGTTGACAAAGAAACTTGAGACATAGATGTCCGCATTCAATCGTATCATATTCTTGATATCTCTTATAATTATAGTTCACGCTACCTACACCAAAATATCTCATGAGTTCAGATGGTGGTGGAAGATCGCCGAAACTATCAAAGTACATGACTTTCCATCCAGTTTTTTTGTAGGCAACCCAGTGTGTGCCAGGCCCTACATTTTCATCCAAGTTCACAATCGGTGATTCATATTTGAGTGGCCCGCTCATTGGTAATGTATCCCGCATGTACACGCCACGGAAATGTGGAACCTTCACGACTCTTGCGTATTTGAGTAGGTCGATGTCGGTCAACGGTCGGTGTGGTAGCGTTACTTGACGTTTTTTGGCTTGATATGAAGACCCAATCCTTGCTTATACGGTTTCAGATGTAACCCCCTACCCAAAGCAATCGCTTCAATTGTTCGATTATGTCGTTTACTTTCATTCAATTCACGTTTAGCCGCTTGAGCAGCATTAACAGCTTTGGCTATACCAGCCGCACCACCTGACAAAGCCCCAGCAGCGCTGAGACCCGCAAATATAGGTATCAGAAATGGCAATAAACCACCAATTTTATGAGGTATAGGTAGAACCCGCAGTGCGCGCACTTTGCCACCTTCAGTCTTTACCGCTACACGAGCACCCTTTAGAGCCGATTTAATAACCGTATGCGGATCATTACTTTGAATCATTGTCTTCTTCGCAGCACGAATAATTTTTTTCAAACAAACGCCGCCCTTACGTGCTCCCTTCATCCCCATGCCAAATTTTCTCTTTGTCTGCATAATATTTGACACACTCCAAGCACTTGCTTTCTCGCCGATGCTAGCGTCTTTAGCGGTAACGCGGTGCCAAGCTTGTTCGGCCAACACTTTATCTGCTGAATGTCTCGCTTCAAGGTTATCTGGATTTTTTGAATATGCAATGTCGTGTTGTTTGCAAGCCGTGTCTAACGGATTAATTCCTGGATCACCACGAGCAAGGCGCCTAGCCAGCTTTGTACCCGGCCCACAATACTGGTACCCAGGCAAATGTAATTCGACAGGGAGTTTGTTGATTAGTTGGTTGACAAAACCTTTACCGCTCTTGCCATGAACGATCATGACTAAGGACAATACTAGACTGATAGACAATCCCTATAAAATGCCTTTTTATATTGATTTTCCATTAGTCGTGTGTGAGATGGCGTCCAAGAAACAAACTTTCGGAGGCGGGCTTCCCGTAATAAATTTTGATAAATTTCTCGACGATGGAAGAATGACGAGGCAAAAACGTCATGGAAATATATTGCCGGATAGCATACGCGCCGTTTTTTGTGGTCCATCGAATTGTGGGAAAACGAATGCACTGCTCACTCTCATAATACACCCCAATGGTTTGAGATTTGAGAATATTTATCTGTATTCCAAGTCGCTGAAACAGCCAAAATATAAGTTGCTCGAACGATTACTCGAACCTGTGAGTGGCGTTGAATATTATCCATTCAATGAGCATGAACAAGTTATAGCGCCAAGTGACGCACAAGTGAACCCAAGTGACGCACAAGTGAACCCAACTCTATCTTCATTTTTGATGATATAGCGTGTGAAAAACAGGATACTGTGAGAGCTTTCTTTTCCATGGGAAGACATGAGATTGTTGACAGTTTCTATCTTTGTCAGACATACACTCGTATCCCCAAACATTTCGTGAGAAATAATGCGAATTTTGTTGTGCTTTTCAAGCAGGATGATACGAATCTCAAGCACGTGTACAATGATCATGTTAATACGGATATGTCTTATACATGCTTTAAAAACATGTGCACGAAATGTTGGAATTCCGACAAGTATGCATTCATCACAATCGATAAGGATACCAATATTAACGAGGGTCGATATAGACAAGGTTTTGATTATTTTCTGACACTCGATAAATGACCCGTCATTGATTGCGAAAGGACAGTATCGTGTACACACCGATAGCGACAACATGAAGAGCGAACAGCTGTTGAGGGAAAAAGATGTATTGCGTGAAATCTCCAAGGCGAGCGATGCAATCAGACGAAAGCATCAAATACTCAAGATCGGAAGAGACATCGATGAGCAGAGAATGCAAAAGGTCTTTAAACCTATAGTGAGACCATTGGAACAATTAGTGTCAAACAAAAACAACGAGGTGGTAAAGATGGAAGTTAAAGATGAAAAAGTAATGGATAATGATGTGGAATATTTGATGAATGGTGTCGAGCCCCAATTCGAGAACGAAACACAAGATTCTTTCAAGAGTGAAACACAAGACTCTTTTAAGCTGGTATATGACGATGATGATGACTCACCAACCCAAAATGTTGATGATTTAATCAGTGAATATCTTCTTTTATTACGTACAAATAGAAAGACAAGCTTAGATGTCTCATATGGTGTACGGAACCTCGCGAATAACAAATTAATGATTGGTGATTCTCCTATATTCTTCGATTCTCAAAATATTCGTGTGCGAGATTCAACCTATCCGAAAACTGTTGGATTAGCAGAGCTATTGTTTCAAAAAGTTCCCAACGTCGAAGCTCTGACACCGGATGACTTGAAAAACTATGAAAAAATCATTATCTCCACGAATGCTCACAAAAAATATTACAAGCCTGGTGAGGCTATACGACATAGTGTCGGCCACAAATTCAATACTTATATCACAAATATAGTTGATCATCACGAGCACATGGGAAAGGGTATGCCAAAGTATAAGATGGCGAGAAAAAATACCCAATTGGATTACATTTATTGGGATAGTCCCAATGAGCTAGTAGATCGTCTTCGCTTACTTCTAGCATCACAAGCAGCTGGAAATTCGTCGCATTCAAATGAAATTGTATCGATTGTTGAAGAATTGCGTGAAGCCAAAATTATTTATTAACCCAACATTTGAAATTTCACGCATTATCAACATGAGTGTCGATGTGTTCGGACGCCAACTGAAAAAGAATATCGTCCTCAATAAGCAAGGTCCTCCAGGCAGACCGGGGATTGGGTTTAGAACTACCGCAGATGGTCATTATGACTTGGGGCAAAAACGATTGTGTAATATCGCCAATCCGGAAGAACAAGACGATGCTATCAATCTAAGTACTTTACATAAAAGATCTCGAACAATCATTAAGAACATACCTAAAGAAATAAATGAGAGTAACCTGTTGTTGGTTAATGGATTAGAAGTTACGATGAGAGATATTGCGAGGACGCTCGATGCAGATCTCAAAACTCTACAAGAATTGGTGATTCGCAATTCACACATCATTGCTGAACTGGATGCACGACTGAAAAGACTGGAAAATGAATGAGAAAAAGAAAGCTCTCGTGCGGGAGCTGCACAAACCTGCTCGCCGAAACTATCCGCGTCGGCATGTGGACATCCGTGGTTTGGATGAGACCTGGCAAGCTGATCTCGTCGATATGTCGTCGTACGCACATCAAAACTCCAAACATAAATTTCTCCTAACCGTCATCGATACTTTCTCAAAATTCGCCTGGGCCGTACCGATGCGGAGTAAGAATGGTAAAGATGCAGCAACCGCACTGAAGTCGATACTCGTAAAGGGACGCATACCGCAGAAGTTACACGTGGATCAAGGAAAAGAGTTTTATAATCGTGACTTTAGAACCCTAATGAAAAAGTACAATATCCACATGTATTCAACATATAGCAATTTAAAAGCTTCCATTTGCGAGCGTTTTAATCGTACATTGAAAAATAAGATGTGGGTACAATTTAGTATTCGTGGTAATTATAGGTGGATCGCTATAGTTGATAAATTAGTAGCCGAGTATAATGATTCCATGCACCGCACGATTAAGATGAAACCGCGAAATGTCAATGCTGGAAATGAGAAACAGCTACTACAACATGTCTATAATAAGACTCCATTGAAAAAGTCATCGACATCAAAATTCGAAATTGGTGATAAAGTAAGAATCAGTAAATTCAAGAGTGTTTTCGAAAAGGGTCACACACCGAACTGGACAACGGAAATATTTACTATATATAGAGTGAAAAACACAAAACCTGTAACATTTCACCTCAAGGACTATGACGATGAACCGATTGCAGGTGGTTTCTACGATCAGGAGCTACTTAAAGTTCAACATCCTGATATTTATCTCATCGAAAAAGTATTGAAGAAGCGTGGTAATCGAATGTTTGTAAAATGGTTGGGTTTCGATAGTACCCACAATAGTTGGATAAGCAAATCTGATTTGTAGCGGACAATAAAAATATTTTAAATTTGATGATGCTTCTCTCTCTTTACTCATTCCAGATGACGAGGCCTTTGTGTCACAAAGGGTCGACCGTTCTCTTCAGCGTAGCATGTGTTTTCTCGCTTGGGCAGCCTTCTCCTTCTGGCTTTTTCAAACCTGTCTCTCTCACAAAAGTGTGTTAGGAAGGTGTGGAGAAAAATATCGTGATTATAGCAAATTACAATGGGGTTTTCTTTATTTCTCCACTTGAAAAATTGACAAACCAATTCATTATTTACAAAACAATTAGTTACAAAGTCGATTATTCTTAAAACATTTACAAAATACATGCTACGATTGTATCCTAAAATGCCCCCATGGTAGCGTTTTCGTGGTTCCGGGTATGATATACCGTTTGTCATCGTGCGGGCTTAGAGCAATTTTTGTCTCGTTCATGGTGTACACTTCATGTAACTTCGATCTTATGCACGATTGTTGGCGAGTCATTTCGATTTGTTCGTTTAAGCATTTCGTGTAATCCTCGAACGAGATCGTTCTTGCAACGATATTACTCTTAACACCTTTTACTTTCTTTGTATCGTCTTTGCCATCGACTCGCACCGCATACATTTTTGCTCTAAGCCCGACGAATTCAGTCATTATCCGACCATTATTTTCGTCTTTCATTAGTCCAGGGACTTTTTTGTTGACAAGCGGTATATCATACCCATTATCCGCGGGATAGTCGCTAGTATCGAAGCGATGAATGTTCCGCTTTATGTCATCATACACATCCTCACACTCAATGTTGTATATGAGGCTGTCAGTATCGGTGTACAACACCGTACATTTGTCTTTATACAGAGGTACCATATACTCATGATGAAAGTCATATAAACACGTCTTCGATATGTCGAGTATGCACATACCCACATATATCGGCTTATTGAATTTCACCTCCAGTTTACGTAATTCGACAGCAATACGGTTTTCTGAAAAAACGCTCCGGCTATGAAAATTTGGCTTTGCAATCATTGCCTCTGCACCGTATCTGCCCTCCCATCGTGTCAAAAGCTTAACGTCTACATGATTGCGCACATTTTCCATAGTTTTCCCAAACACTGCATTATTCATCAATTTATAGAGATTTTTTTCGAATTCATTCTTCGCTTCGGTTCGGAACTGTGTATTAAGCTCAATATATGTTCGTAGCCAGGGTGATTGGGAGAGTTGCGGTATTCTGTGAATTTTTTTTATTTTGAGACCATGGCGTACACTCTGCTGCAGATTGCGATAATGAATAACATACCGTTCCTTGTTATTCACGGTTGCAAGCAGTTTTTCTTGTTGCTTACCAGGTGGTTTACCATGTGTTGAACAAAAAGGCAAGTCCATATGCGCATCGTGTAGACATTCTGGGTACTCTAAGTCAACCTCAAGAATGTAGCCTGTCGGGGAATCTAGCGCGATCGATGATAAATCGAATGTTGACAAGCCATCGATCCATCGGAAATTAGCATAAGGCAATGATTGACACATTGCCCATCCATACAAATTATTTACATCGAAATACATCAAGTATGATGAAGACTTCGATGGATCGAACGATTCCATGTACTTGTTATTGGCATGCGCGTACCTGTTTGAGCATTGACTCAGACCACCGCGTATACCCCGTTCAACAAATAATACCATGTCAACGTCGGTGAGCAATTCGAAGTTAATGTTTGTATACTTTAACATTGCATCCCAGGTGTATCCGGGGAGAGTATAGTAATACGCGGGGTCGAGCCTATAACTTTCGATACAGGTATCACGAAAGTTCTCAAAAATGTCGGCTAGTAACAAAACATCGGTTTTCAGGTATAAGTCGCTATATTCACCTAATGTTTGAATAGCAAACCGATCCCATACATTCTCGGCATGAGTGTATTCGTTTTCACTTACAGTGTCACCGGTCAAATTGCTGTAAAATGCATCTCGTGGTGGTAGGTGGCAGTCGCTCAATCTGTTTACGCTATCGATATATTCATAGGGGAAGACACCCTTTCGAGTTAATAGAATAAAATTATCTGCCGGTATGCCATGAAATTGTGACCGTAAAATTTTGAGTTTGTCCGTTGTCAAAAATGATGTCAGTTTATCCAGACTTGCATTAAGAAATTTGTATGAATCGATGAAGCGTAATTGAATCTGATGTTGTGACTTGTCTGCCGTTTGAACTGTTTTTGTGAAAGAAATGTATTTCTCCTTTGTTATGGGAAGCACATCGGTTTTTCCTTCGAACGCTGTGGCTACCTCCTTGATGATGAAATGTGCGTCATAACCAGACAAATTATGAAAAACTATAGGAATGAAAAACGACTGTTTATAGTTAAAATTGCACTTAGAGTGAGCGGGGCCTCTATAACGTCCAGTCAGATGACAATGATCGCGAACACGTATGTCGTTTTCGGCAAATGGTTTCTCGCATATATGACACTGAGTGACGCTTCGATATTCTGCCCATTCATCTGATGTTAGAGGTATCATAGGAACATTATCCGATAAAATATCGTTGATGCGCAGAGCTAAATTTTTAAGGTTCTCAACGAACCATGGAACGCAATCAGCACTGCGACGCGAGTAGTATCCTGATAATGAATGGTCATATGAACAATGTACGTAGTACGCGATGCTAAACACTTCATGATGTTGGTATATGTTTTTGTCGACAACCTTTGCCAGAATGCACTCGAGATCAGCGTAAATCACGAATGGAAGTCGCTCTTTTCGTTGAAAGTTTTTAAATGTTAGCCATTTGTCCATTGCATCCGGTAATCGAATGGCGCAATCATTCAATTTTCCACAATCCACCTCGTGTGATCGCAATTTGTCCTCCGTGTAGAAGTAGTGCAAACACCTGTAACAAAATGGCGAAACCATATTATATTACCAAGTACATAATTACACACATAGGTATATTTTCGAGTAGGGTTTTTACTCACCGATCGCAGATGTGTTTTTTCCCTTTTGTTTTGTTCAGCTGCGTGCTCACGAGTCGGGATAAATTTTTGATCCATACAAAGTGTCCCACGTTGTGGTCCGATGAGTCCTCCACGTACAGCAAATTGATGTGTTTATCGAACTTTTGGTCACATACTCGAATCGGAACGATGTTTTTCTTTTCAAATGTATATACATTAATTGAAAGTTTATTTTGCGATTCAAACTTCTTTATTTGATTTAGAGTCATTGGAAAAACAATGCCTTGAAGCTGCAGTACAGTTGAGTAATGAGGATACGAAGATATGTTCACATTTGTTTTCGCTGGATAAAGAGCAGCTACCACTGACCACGCAAAACACGCGTTATCCTTCGACTTTATATTCACCACCGCTTTCTTCATGATTATTTCCCGTGATAAAACAGTTTGACATCCAACACGCATTGGATTGTATTTGTTGATATTTAAAGTTAAGTTCAGTATCCGCGACAATGTCCATCCGCTATCACGTTTTTGAAAATCTTCGAGGGATGCTAAGGTAAGCTCGACAACTCGTTGTGGATACCACTCATGTAAATTGGATGTGGTAAAAAGTTCAAAGTTTTTCGTGTTGATACTTTTATTTGCACGTTTGTCACCTGTCTCAAATTCACCATTGAAAACTGTATTCACTTTCACACTGATGTGTTTGTTGATAATGTTTTGCACATGTGAAAGCATTATATCACATGCGTCTTCGAGAAACTGACGAGGTTCAATATGGTCGTTATTGATGACACAGCCAGTCAGGATACGATTTTCGAACGCTGTATCAATCTCTCGCCAAATCAAACCGCGATCACTTTGTCCCGCACCCACATGTAAAAATCGTTTGCGTAGAACATTTTTTAAACCTTCTAAGCGAGCAATTTGTGCTACCAATGATTGCTGATTTCCAAGCGATAATCGCGGTCGCTTAATTCGACTTTGTGTTTCCAACGACTCTACACATTGGTCACATTGTTGCTCCCACACTATATACTGATCCACCGAATTTATTAGTGCGGCTTGATCGCGCAAATTTTGTTCTAATTGTGGAACGTTCTCAGCCATTTGCACACGCGTTAAACGAAGGCTCCAAGAAATGATGCGAGCAACGTGACTGCTCGATTAAAAGTGTGCGGCTTTGGGTGCTAGAAGTCGTTTTCATTCGGAAAAATTACTTTCTGTCTTTATCCTCTATCTTAGAAGTGTGCCACCTCACCATAGTTTTTATTTTACAATGTTATAAGACTAGTATGGAAGCATGGGAACACAATGAATTCAATTGGGTGCATAAGCGCGGAAGATCTGGGCCCTTTATCCAAATTTGTGCTGGAATACCTACTTCTATTGCATTCATTTTTCAAATGAGTCTCCTATACGCGTTCATATGTATATCCACATGTTTAAGACAAATTTCTTACCTTTGTCTGGAAAAACGTTTCACCTGTATCAATAAGGCCGCCTTTTCCCACCCAGGGAAATGACGCATCGTCTACGATGTCCCCCCTAGCTACCAACGTCCCTCCTACCGTGTGTCCCCGGCGCCTACAACTGCTATCCACTCCTCCATGGGCCCCGTGGTTTCGGGCATCCTCTACGCACACGGATTACTCGCTAGACTCCTCGCACACTTCCGCAACCCACCACATTGGGTTCTTGGCGGGTGCACTGCATGCACACTCACACATGCAAACATCTTGATGTTATCTTTTGGAAAGAATACAAGCCCGGATACAATTAAATTTTGTATGAGCTAGCTTTTGTTACTACAGCTGCATAAAAAGTTTATCCTTAAAGTCTCATTTGACAACTAGCAATTGCCTTACGTTGCCGAGAGGATATCATAAATGCTGGCTTTCACATGTATATCCACATGTTTGAGAGAAATTTTCCTCTATTGTCTGGAAACGATTCACCTGTGTCAATAACGCCCCCTTAGAAAAGTGACGCATCGTGTACGATGTCCCCTGGCTGCCAGTACCCCCCTTGGCCCGTACCGACAACTGTTATCCTTTCGTGCTTTTGGACGTTGACCCATAGTTTTGGGCATCCTCTTCCCCGCGTGACGTCACTCTCCGCACCTCTCTCCGCGAGCCACAAATCCCCCTCCCCCAATTCCCCAAACGGGTCCCTATACCTTCGCGAGACAGCCAGACACCTCCCTCCCCTTGCTATAGACTCCTCACCTCCTCCCCTTCGCCGCATACTCCCCACCACACACTTCCCCACCACCCACTCCCCCTCTCCATAAACTCCTCACCACCCACTTCCCCCTCTCCATAGACTACCCACTTCCCCCACCACATGATCAAATCCCTCCCCTTACCCCCCGTCCCGGACTCCCTCGTCCCCGCACCCCCCTCGCCCCCACTTTATCCAGAACCCGTATAGTTCTACTACTGACACTGCCCTAAGGTTGTTTATGAAGCGACACCTCATGATAAGAAGATAATCGCAATGATTATTCCAAAAGGTACAACAGGAAAAATTCAGCAGCTCGATGTATATTGATTCAGAGTGTGGAAAAATTTCGTCCGACATTTTTCAGACAGTGTAATATTATTCCAATCTGATATGAATTTGCAATTGAGGAGTCATATAATTAAACTGCAATCACTTACACACAATCAATTCTCATCACCGCGGTATTCTAATCTGTTTAAATATTCATGGTATAAAAGTAATTATACATCTAAAAACCAGAAGATTTTTAAAATCCTGTAAGCTTTGGTTTTGGTGAATCGATCACACATTGTGAAATACCCGGTTGCAATAATTTGGCCACTATCAGATGTGCATGATGCAAAAAGTCGTTGTGTTTAAAGCATTTTTTTACGACTATCATTGTTGCAGGAATTATGAGCGATGATTGTTGATAGTTATCATATGAAAGAAAGTTTATATCACGAGAAAATGATGTGACGACATACGACTGCGATACTTTTCACAAGTACTATTAATTAAATCAGCTAATATGATTCCCAAATGAAATATGTCAAAATAAATTAAAAACCTGTTCGTTAACCTACTGTAAAACCTTCAGTTTCATTAATTTGTTTAATTAAATAAACGGTAAAATAATAAAAATATACATTCGTCCACAAAACTACGCCGCTGGCTATATTATCGCTTGATCCAGGCGCATTATCGTTCCGAAATATACGAAGTGAGCCTTAAAACTTATTCTGGAAATTATTATAATTAATGATGTAGTAGAAGTGTATGTTCATTCCTATGGAGATGCTTAATGGACGTGCATATTAATATTGGAAGCGTTTCGACACGAAAATATGAGTCTTATGGGTAAGGGGTAGCCCCAAGTCCCCACTCCCAAAGTACCGCTCTTAAAACTCAAAACGAATATGCCTGCACACACAAACATAAAATTGATATTACCGATGAAATGAAAACAGTTTTAACGAAATTCGTGAAACCTTTCGCGAAACTTCAAACGAAAAGCAATTAGAGGGGGTATTTTACGCTTAAAATGTAAAAATTTCAAAACGTAATAATTTAAAAACGTGGGAGAATATTTTGAATCCGCGGATACATGTTAAACACAGAAAACACGACGGTGATAAACAAATTTATGTAAGGGGTGGCTTACCCCCTTAAATTTGCTGTCCCACTGAAATGCAAAAACGCGTCAACTTGAATTTTGATTCCCCTTCAAAATGATACCTGTTTTATTAATTATCATACAACCTTCTTAAAGGTGGGGTGAAAAACGGCAAATGGAGAGGTGGATTACCCCTTAATTATATTTCTAATCAACGAGACCGGTGCGATAGTCTAGTGGTTAGCGTGCTCGCCACTAAACCAGCGGACCGGGAGGTCCCGGGTTCGAATCCCAGTCGCGCACATTTCGTCGTAAAATGTTTTTCTTCGGCATTTCGCGGCGAAATAAGACTAGTTCCACGACTGGGGGGCGAACTCGATGACCGGCTGTATTGGTGTAGGTTTTCCGCAGTTTCCCTATACCCATGACGGAAATGTCATGATGAATATAATACAGAGGGGGAAGTCGGCTGCGACCGCAAAAGGGGGAACAGTGAGAAAGATGGAGAAAAAAGGAGAGTAAACAGTAGAGGAATAAACGGGCACAGTGATGGGAAAAGAATAGGTAACAAACGCGGAAAGCGTGTACCTAAGGAAAAAAACCAATAAAAAAAATATTTCTAATCAACGCTCTTGTAGTGGATTTTTCATTGCTTAATATTAGAGGAATTTTCGATTTTGTTTCATTCAGATGGACTGCTTGTGGGAGAAACTTTGAGGGGTGGTTTCATTCCCTAACACCGTTTTTCTGCCGATCCAAAAAAAAAACATGTTTAATAGTTTGCAATGATTTACCACATATGTAGTTAAAACAAAATCGGAAGCGGATACTTCAATCATGGTTTTTCGTCAGAGGGATAGCTACCCCTTAAGACGAATGTAATAATTTTGAAATACGATAAAACATTAAATTGTAGCTTATAGAAATATTTAAAATGAGCGGATGTACTTTAAACACAGAAAAAACGATAAATGATATTTAAATTTATGTTAGCAGTGGTTTGCCCCCTTAAATTTGCTATGCCGCCAAAACGCAAAAACCGGTCAACTTTAATTTAAATTCCCCTTCAAAATGATACCTATTTTATTAATTTGCATACAACCCTCTTAAGTGTGGGGTGAAAAACGCAAATGAAGGGGTGATTTACCCCCTAATTTACTCTTTTGGTTTTTGTTTTATTCAGATCGGTGGATTGGTCCTTTCTTTGAGGGGCGGTTTCCCCCCTTAAATCCGTTTTTCCGCCGATAAAAAAAATATGTGTCTCAAAGTGTTCGATGCTCTATCACATATATGAGCTTCAACAAAATCGGAGGCGCACACCTGACGGATGTTCCTTGCGAGGGGGAGGAAACTTGATCCTTTGATTTTTTTTCAAATTTTGGTCAATCGGGCAAGAAAGACCGATGAACGGATCAATTCGGAATTTTGCATGGCTCTTGGGGTTATATTGAACTGAATGACCGTCCATAAACATTAGTATTTATCGCAATATTTGCAAAGTAGTGGTGGATTTTATAAAAACCAAGAAAACATCGTTTTTTGTACTTTTTTAAAACTAATGGCAAAAATAATAAATACAAATTTTCACTACAATAATAATCAGAGCTTGTAGTGTATTCACGTTTCCAAGACTGCCGGTCGAATTCCCGTACGATCATTAGTTCCTGAGATATCGATGACTGAAGACTCATAAGGACTTTGTTTTATTCAAAGGCGATATCTCAGCGAAAGATGCTCGTACAGAGATAGAGAAAGCAAATTGACGTGAATTGAATGGGTTCAATAACCTCGTTATTGATTAAGTTCGAAAAAAATCTCCGAAAACTGCGGAGAACTTTGTAAAACGTAAAAATTTGCAAAATTTTTTGTTGTCTTGATATTTCTTCCGACCGCGCAATCAGTGATTCTAATAGAAAAATCATTGTCAGAACTGAAAACTAGAAAATTCAGGCTTCAAAATACTTTTTCTTTGTACGACCATTTTTTACGAAGTTACAACCTTTCGAAAAACACGAAAGAAATGGTCAACTTTTCTTGCTCCTTAATTTTTTTGTGTCAGTGTATTATATGTACACATGAATTCTTATGATAAAATCGTCAATAAATAAATAAATACCTTTCTGACACACGATCTGTTTCCGGGCCGTCCAAAATGACGCGGCGCATTGCCCGTCCGACTTCTTCGAAACTGCGTCTATAAAAAACTTTTCTTCATCATTCAATTTCATCTAAATTTTTTTCCTTATTTCATCGTATATACTAAAACAAATGTATAAAGAAGACATTTTTCCATGATGTTATTATTGGAACGGCAAAATGAATGTTTTCGGAAGTAGCATGGTTTTCAAAGAATTTTTTTAATGTATTAAGGGGCGAAATGAAAAACGACAGGGCGTGAAATATCCAGGTTCACGGACTATGGAAGGTATCGGAAAAACGATTACAGACGAAGAGTTAATTGTACTTACAATTTTGACCCTTCTGAAGTTTCTCGCCGAATCTTGCGTACGCCAATAAAATAGGTGATGGTGCGACGATGTCGGTTCAAAAAATTTCGGATATATTGTACTCTTTTTTTGTTTGCCGAAATCGCGTATGTTTTACTGCAATTTTTTTTTAAATTTCGACCGAAACGCCTTTGGCAGCAAAATCAATGCTGTTAGCGAAAGAAATGACTATGCGGCCTAAGATTTCCTCGTTCGTCAAAATGTTCTTCGGAAAATTCTTTATGCTTTTCCGGGCATACGAAGCCACGCGCGAATGCATGGTACTGCAATAACAGATGTGTCAGTGCTGAAGATAGCAAATGTCACCGTCTTCAAGACGGATTTCCAAACAGCAGAATAATGATATGTCAGTATCGAAAGGATACATTGCTTTGAAAAAGAGAGGGAATAATTATTACATCTAATTGTTCTTTCTCTTAAAAAAAATGTTTTCATGATATAGCTTGTTCTGAAAAAAAGAACGTCGAATAAAAATGTGGATGTATGTGGGTGTGTTCTCGGATACTGACTCGCCATTCACAACATGGACAAATGGTCTTATTGAAATGGAAACATAGCATGTTCAAACTTGAAGTCTCTAGTTATCAAGTCTTGCAGTCAATTTTTTTACAAGCTTTCATCAAGGAGCAGACAAACGAAATATGCCAAAAGCAAAAAGTATGACATTTTTGTATATTATTTTGAACGAGTGCACGGAATTGACATTTTTTCAAAGGACTCAATACCAGGGCCAGAAAAGCTGATTAAATGGCTTTAATTTGATTTTTGTATCGGTACGGTTTGTTGCGGAGATGTCGATGATTGAGTGGAAAAATATTAAATTTTTTTCTCAACCATCTCGAAAAGAGCGAAACTTTCAATTTTAAATGCTCCGGAAAGAACATATATTATTTCAGTCTTTTCAAATGGATTTTATCCGTGAAAAAAAGAACAGGGTTGTATCGAAAGTAATCGTTATTAAGAACACACGTGAGCTCAACTACCTTCGCTAGGCACTGTGTGGCAATCGTCCGATTTCCGGTTCAGTGATGGTTTCTTTCACGTTTTGAACATCGTTTACTGAACCAGACATGAAATTATTCGAGTGTAGGACAAGGATGACGAGATTATGTGGAAAACTATTTGAAAGTATCAATCGCCCCTTGTCATCATTGACACGTCAATAATCACGTACTAAGAGGAGCAATCGTTGTATTAAAAAAATTATTGAGGGAATCGATTTAACCTCTGTTCGCTAGGAATTTAGTGGCAATCGTCCGAGCTCCGTTTCGGCGATAGACCATCCACGTCTTCGGCATCGTTTACTGACTCAGAGATGACATCGATGCACATTATAACGAGTATAACGGGGTTATGGCGACAATTACACGAATGTATTAACCGAGCCGTTGATTTAATCTTTAACACGTGCTCAAAGGGGATATCGTATTCGCAGATTATACCTCTGCTTACATGATCCACTCTCCGGATCGAGAAGGAGATGAAATCAACGAAAAACTCGACGGGATGGTTTCGAGAATGTAATATGTAAACTGGAAAGAAGATTGAGAGAATCGATTTCACCTCTGTTCGAAAGGGACGGAGTGGTCCGAGCTCCGTTTCGGCAACAGACCATCCACGTCTTCGGCATCGTTTACTGAACCGGAGAAAAAAATCGATCCTGTTTATGACGGGATTGAGGTGAAAAGTATCCGAATGTACGAATCGATCCGTTCATGTCATTTTTTACTCGTACGCAAAGAAGCTATCGCATTCGCCGCTTAGACCTCTGCTTGCATAATCCACTTTGGGATGAATGTTTGGGCGAATACTTAACAAACCCAAACAATGCCAGCAAAACTCAAACGTCATGAAAGTCTTTGGTTTATGGATGTCGTCAAAAGTCTCTTGAACGTCTTCGAGCCCCTCGTGAATGTCTTTGAAAGTCTCTCAAGCGTCTTCAAACCCCCCATGAATGTCTTCAAACGTATTATGAATGTCGTCGAAAGTCTTTAGAACGTATTCGAAAGTATCTTGAACGTCTTTAAACCCCTCGTAAATGTCTTTGAAAGTCTCTAAAACGTCGTGGACCCTCTCATCAATGTCTTCAAACGTATTGTGAATGACGTCGAAGATCTCTTGAATGTCTTCGAAAGTTTCTTGAACGTCTTCAAACCTCTCGTGAATATCTGCAAAAGCCTCTTAAGCGTCTTCAAACGTATTGTGAATGTCGTCGAAAGTCTCTTGAACGTCTTCGAGCCCCTCGTGAATGTCTTTGAAAGTCTCTCGAGCGTCTTCAAACCCCTCATGAATGTCTTTAAACGTATTATGAATGTCGTCGAAGGTCTTTAGAACGTATTCGAAAGTATCTTGCACGTCTTTAAACCCCTCGTAAATGTCTTTGAAAGTCTCTAAAACGTCGTCGTCCCCCTCATCGGTGTCTTCAAACGTATTATGAATGTCGTCAAAGATCTCTTGAATGTCTTCGAAAGTTTCTTGAACGTCTTCAAACCCTTCGTGAATGTCTGTAAAAGCCTCTTAAGCGTCTTCAAACATATTGTGAATGTCGTTAAAAGTCTCTTGAACGTCTTCGAGCCCCTCGTGAATGTCTTTGAAAGCCTCTCAAGCGTCTTCAAACCCCTCATGAATGTCTTCAAACGTATTATGAATGCCGTCGAAAGTCTTTAGAACGTATTCGAAAGTATCTTGAAATGTCTTTGAAAGTCTCTAAAACTTCATCGACCCCCTCATCGATGTCTTCAAACGTATTATGAATGTCGTCAAAGAACTCTTGAATGTCTTCGAAAGTTTCTTGAAGGTCTTCAAACCCTTCGTGAATGTCTGTAAAAGCCTCTTAAGCGTCTTCAAACGTATTGTGAATGTCGTCAAAAGTCTCTTGAACGTCTTTGAGCCCCTCGTGAATGTCTTTGAAAGTCTCTCAAGCGTCTTCAAACCCCTCATGAATGTCTTCAAACGTATTATAAATGTCGTCGAAAGTCTTTAGAACGTATTCGAAAGTATCTTGGACGTCTTTAAACCCCTCGTAAATGTCTTTGAAAGTCTCTAAAACTTCATCGACCCCCTCATCGATGTCTTCAAACGTATTATGAATGTCGTCAAAGATCTCTTGAATGTCTTCGAAAGTATTTTGAACGCCTTTAAACCCCTCGTGAATGTCTGTCAAAGCCTCTCAAGCGTTTTCAAACGTATTGTAAATGTCGTCAAAAGTCTCTTGAACGTCTTCGAGCCCCTCGTGAATGTCTTTGAAAATCTCTCTAGCATCTTCAAACCCCTCACGAATGTCTTCAAACGTATTATAAATATCGTCGAAAGTCTTTAGAACGTATTCGAAAGTATCTTGAACGTCTTCAAACCCCTCGTGAATGTGTGTGAAAGTCTCTAAAACGTCGTCGAACCCCTCGTTGATGTCTTCAAACGTTTTATGAATATCGTCACAGATCTCTTGAACGTCTCACGAACATCTTCAAACGTCTGATGAACGTTGTAAAAAGTTGCTTGAAATTCTTTGAACCCCTCATGCATGTTTTTTCGTGGAACGTGGCTACGAGGAGATGGATAGAGTGAATAAGCACGTGGGATTATAAAAAGTCCGATTCTTTATTTACAGAAAATAATAAATCCATTCTTACACGATTAAATATTTACAATGACAAACATAATTTTAACAAGTTTTACATCAAGTGAACACAATATATACATAATTTTTACGAGTTTTATACATCGATATTTACAAAAATGTACACAATTTTACATCGCGGTTGTAGAAAAAAAAACATTTACAAAACTTTTTACGACGGTATTCTATAATGCCCCCATGGTAGGGTATTAGAGGTCCCAGGTATGATATACCGCTTATCGTCATGAGAACTCAGAGCAATTTGCGTCTCGCGAATGGTGTAGACTTGGTGTCATTTTGATTGAATGCACGTTTGACTACGCTCCATTTCAATATTTTCCTTCAAGCATTGAGCATAATCGTCAATCGTGATTGTCCTCGCCACAACGCTACTCTTGACACCTTTAACTTTTTCGTGTCCTTCTTACCCTCGACACGTGTCGCATACATTTTCGATCGAAGTCCAATAAATTCTGTCATAATTTCTCCATTACATTCGTCCTTCATGAGACCGGCTACCTTCTTGTTGACGAGCGGTATATCATACCTATTGTCCGCCGAATAATAGCTTGTATCGAATTTGCAAATGTGGCGCTTCATGTCGGCATATATATCATCGCTCTCAATGTCATATATGAGACTATCCGTATCGGTATACATGACTTTACATTTATCTCAATACGGAGGTACCATATACTCGTGATGAAATCCATACAAGCACGTGTTGGATATGTCGAGTATGCACATACCCACATATATCGGCTCGTTGAATTTCACCTCGAGATTGCGCAATTCGACGGCAACGAGGTTTTCCGAAAAAACGCTTTGGCTGTGAAAGTTTGGCTTCTCAATCATTGCCACTGCGCCATATCTGCCCTCCCATTTTTTTAAAAGCTTTACATCTACATGATTGCGCACATTCTCCATTGTTTTGCCAAAGGCCGCATTATTCATTAATTTGAATAAATTCTTTTCGAAATCGTTTTTGGCAAGCGTTCGAAACTGGGTATTTAACTCGATATACGAACGCAGCCATGGGGATTGTGTGAACTGTAGGACTCTATGGATTTTCGTGAGGCAAAGTCCATGGCGTAAGCACTGTTGGAAATTCCGGTAGTGTATGATGTAGCGCTTTTTATCGCAGACGGTTGCCAACAGCTTTTCCCCCTGCTTACCCGGCGGTTTTTCATGTGTTGGACAAAACGGTAGGTCTTTGTGCGCATCATGTAGAGATTGCGAATATTCCAAGTCGACTTCAAGGATGTAGCCTATAGGTGAGTCTAGCGCGATGCATGATGGATCAAAATTGGACAAGTCGTTGACCCATCGAAAATCTGCATATGGCAAGGGTTGACACATTGCCCATCCATACAAATTGTTGACATCAAAATACATCAAGTATGATGATGCTTTCGATGGATCAAACGACTACATGTACTTGTTATTAGCGTGTGCATATCGGTTCGAACATTGACTCAGACCACCGCGTATACCCCGCTCAACGAAAAAAACCATGTTGATGTCAGTTAGTAATTCAAACTTGACATTCGAGTGTTTTAACATTGCATTAATACGCGGGATCTAAACCATAGCTCTCAACGCATGTATTTCGAAAGTTTTCGAAAATATCGGCTAATAACAAGACATCTGGCTTCAGATACAAATCGCTATAGTCACCCAGCGTTCGAATGGAGAACCGCTCCCAAATTTTCTCAGCATGTGCGTACTCGCTCTCACATACTGTAGCATCTGTCAAGGAACTGTAAAATACGTCACGTGGTGGTAGGCAAGTGTCGTCTAGCTTGGTCACGTCATCAATATATTCATAAGGGAAGACCCCTTTTCGCGTCAGCAAACTGAAATCGTCTGTCGAGAGAGTTGGGAATTGCGTGCGTAAAATGTTGAGTTTGTCCTCGGTCAAAAATGAGGCTAATTTGTCGAGACTCGTGTTGAGGAATTTGTATGAGTCGATAAAGCCCAATTGGATCTCGTGTTTTGATTCATCTTCAATTTCAACATGCTTCGTGAATGAGATGTATTTCTCTTTTATGATTGGAACCACATCGGTTCTTCCTTCGAATGCTGTGGGTACATCCTTGATTATAAAATGCGCATCATAACCGGATAAATTGTGGAAAACTACTGAAATGAAAAATGACTGTTTGTAATTTAGGTTGCAGTTGAAATGGGCAGGGCTTCTATAGCGTCCAGTCAGATGGCAATGATCTTGAACGCGTACATCTTCTTGCGCAAATGGTTTCTCACATATGTGACATTGAGTCGCTGCTTGAAAACTATCCCACTCACACGGTGTTGAATACACCATTGGTACATTATCACAGAAAGTTTCTTTTATCCGCAGTGCTAGATTTTTTAGGTCTTCAACAAACCATGATATACAAGCGGCACTGCGACGCGAGTGATACGAAGATAGTGAGTCGTCATACGAACAACACCCATAGTATCCGATACTAAACGCTTCATGGTGTTGATACATATCTTTCACTAGGTTCTCCCCATCGGTTTTTGCCAGCACACACTCCAAATCAGCATACACAATGAAGGGATATCGCTCTTTCCGGCTAAAGTTGCTGAACTGGAGCCATTTATTGGTGTCGTTTGGTAGTCGAATTGCACAGTCGTTTATCACTCCACAATATCGACCTCATGTGATCGCAATTTTTTCTCGGAACCGAAGTAGTGCAAACACCTGCAAAAAAAGCTTGTTTTGTTTAATTCATCTAATATATATAATTACCTATATATATACCTATTATGGTAACTACACACTGATCACAGATATATGTTTTATGCCCCGTTTTGCTTAGTTGCTTCGTCACGAGTCTCGACAGCTTCTTGATCCATACGAAGTGTCCTACATTGCTGTCCTCGGTATCTTCCATGTACAGCAAATTGATGTGCTTTTCCTTCTTGTGTTGAGTTACGCGTATCGGAACAATGTCCTTTTTGGTGGTGGTGGTATATACGTTGATCGATACATTGCTATGAGCTTTAAATTGTTTATTTGATGTATCGTCACCGGGAATTCGATATCCTTCAGATTTAGTACTGTCGAACAATGAGGGTAAGAAGATGGACGGTCACTGTTTCGTTCTGCTGGGTATAGAGCAGGGATAACTGCCCATGCGAAACATGCAATACCGCCCGATTTGACGTTGACTTCAGCCCTCTTCATAATTATTTCCCGCGGCAATGATATGGAGCACCCGGCACGCATCTTGAACGGCACGTTCTTGAAATTCATCGCGTAAGGTTATCGTGGACTCCGCAACGCGCTGTTCATACCACTCACTCGAATCGCTTTTTCTAAATAGTTCGCTGTTTCGCGTGTTGACACTTTTATTCGCATGTTTGTCTCCACTCGCGAATTCACCATTAAACACTGTATTGATTTTGATGCTGTTGTGCTTGCCGATAATATTTTGCACATGATGAAGGACCAGGACGCGAGCATCATCTCAAAAGTATTTCGGCTCGATGTGGCTACGACTGATGATGAACCCGGTCAATATGCGACTCTCGAAGGATGTTTCTATCTCTCGCCAGATTAGGTCATGATCATCATGTCCTGCACCCGTGTGTATGAAACGGCTCCGCACACAATTCCTCAATCCATCCAGACGCGCTACTTGGGCTATTAGGGCCTGTTGATGTCCACTTAATAATCGCGAGCGCTTAATCCGGCAATGCGTTTCCAGCCCTTCGATGAACTCGACGCGTCGTTGCTCCCACGCGGTAAAATCTTCGATCGAGCGTAAAAGCACGGCTTGGTCATGTAAGATTTGCTCCATGTTGATGAGTACGAAAAACTTCCACGATGTTAATAGACTGACTGCTTCATGCAAAGTGCGGCCAGATTTGAACGGAGCGGATCATTTAAAAAGGCTCTTGGTGAAAAAAATCGGCCCCCTCTCTTGGAAAAACGGAGTTTCCCGACAACGCATCGGTGTAGATCGCTCGGAGAACATGAGACAAAAAACAGGAAGTCGGAATGCATCGGGTCAAAAGATTTTATGGGTCCTGCAGCTCAAGTGGTCCATCGGCGCCGACGGCCCTTCTCGATAGATCCCTAAAGTTTATAGTTTTCCCAAGAAATCCTGACTGGTCGAGACCTGTCTAAAGTGTTGGCGAGATTCGTGACGGGTGGACGCGCATGCAAACGTCTTGACCTTATCTTTTGGAATGGAGACCTCGACTTTTCAAGAGCTGCGCTCAAGTGGTCCATCCGCGGTCACAGCCTTTGATCCCTAAAGATTTCAGTTTTTCTAAGGAACCTGTCAGGACCTGTCTCGAGTTTTGGCGAGCTTCGAGACGGGGCGCATGCCATAGAGACTGTCTTTCTGAATGGAACCAGCTGCATGTCATAAATATTCGGTTTTGAAAGGTCGCCATTCATGTGGCGCCTAACGTTTTCATATTACCGAAAATTGTCCGACTCATATGTGGTTGTCACACGCACACACGCACGCATGCACACACACACAACACTCATCGACAGCGGCTTCCTCGCCAGTCGCTCTTCGGACCACATGGCTACCCCCTCCATAGGGATATCCTGCGACGTCACACGCGTCCGCCCCCCCCCCTCCCGCCACACTTGGATTCCCTGTGCTGGACCCCCCCTCCGCCATACCACCTGCACTTTGCTTCGCCGCGCTGGACCCCCCTCCCACCGCCATACCCCCCACACTGGGCTTCCCCGCGCTGGACACCCCCCCGCCCCTCCGCCGTACCCGCACACTTCGCTTCCCCGCTCTGCCCCCCCCTCCGCACCCCCACACTTAGCTTCCCGCGCTGGACACCCCCCCTCCAACGTACGCCCCACCCTTGGCTTCCCCGCGCTGCCCCCCCCCCCCCCCCCGCCGTACCCCTACATTTGGTTTCCCGCGCTGGACCCCCCCCTCCCTGCCGTACGCCCCCCTTGAGATACCGCCATTTGAGTTAGAATCAGCATAGCCCCTCTACTTCCGCTGTCATCCCTAATTACCTGTTTGGTTCCATCGGAGTTTTTTCTATCATCGATCTTTCTATTTTCTTCAATGAACGATGAATCTTTTCCTCTTTCGCAATTAACGCTTTCAAAATTCTTTGTCTTATTACACTGACCATTTTCCATTGAAAATCCGAGAGAGGTTTCTAGATTACCATTTTTCCCAAGATTATCAACGTTATCAAAATTCTTAATATTCTCCAAATTTTTCGCTTTTTCGGTTGAATTTACGGCATTTCTAACAAAGATAAAATCAGTACCCGGAATCGTTCTCGGGTCTTCGATGGGACAGAAGTCTGACGATGCTCGACCCACTCTGATCGGAAGTAAGATAAAATCGCAGACCTATTTCGGGATAACCATTCCGAGCTGCGAATGTATCTTTGTTGAATAAACAATGCTCCTACCATCGTTCTGGCAGCATCGTCAGACTTTTCGACCCAAACCGACCGCAAGTAATATGAAATCGGAGACGAATTCGGGCAATAATATCGGGCATGCCCGATCGAGGCCCCGAGAACCATTCCGAACACCGATTTTATCTTTGATAAATAAACAATGCTCCTACCGTCGTTCTCGCATCATCGTTCGACTTCCTTACCCAATATGGCCGGATGTAAGATAAAATCTGAGACGAATTCGGGGCAATAATATCGAGAATGTCCAGTCGAGGCCCCGAGAACCATTCCGAGCACTGACTTTATCTTCGTTAAATCACAATCGAAAATGTCCGTTCGACGCCTCGAGAGCCATTCCGAGCACCGATTTCATCTTTGTTAAACAATCAATCTTCCTACCGTCATTTTTGCAGCATCGTCACATTTCTCGATCCAATCTGACCGATTAAGTAAAGGATTTTAACCCTTTTCCCGAACCTGAGTCGTTTTCGTCCTGCCCAAAATCATTTTCTTCGCTGGTTCCTTCATATTTATTTTTAAAATATATTAAACATAAGGAAGACAAAAACCCTCTTTTCCCTTGAGAAGTCCGGCCTAAAAATTGATCATGCATTTTTTCAGATGTTTTTTAGTTACATTTGTTTGGTTGGTAGCGCAAAAACGAAAACGACCCAGGTTCACGTGTTCAAGGTTCTTCAAATACCTTCACTGATTGACGGGTCAAGATAACCGATTGAGCTTAATCGATAAATTGTTAACTTTATTGGAAATAATGTCAATTTTGAAAATGTTTGAGGATTTCATGCTCCGCTAATATCATTTACTATCATATGCGATTCGCTAACATCTTTTGGCATAAATAATCCTAACATTCCCATTTAAAGTACTTTGGCTTGAAATTATTTTTTTTACTAAATCCTACGATTATTTTTGATTTTTACTGTTTCATAAATTATCTGAAATTTCTGAAAGTACAGAATTTTACGATATTTATTTTTACATTTAGAATTATGTATAATATTTCTTTATTTAGAATTTCACATTTAAAACTTATGTTACTACAGAATGTTCACATAATTTATGCAACATTAAAAAACAAAAATACTTGTATATTTGTTAAAAAATAATAATATCACGCCATATTACTGTTAAATGTATTGCTAGAATTATTTAATCTGAAAGTTCTCAAACTTCACATTCAGATCCCTCTGTCCGACCGCATGTCATAGGAGTCTCAATTAACTTCCTGTGACAGCCGAACATTCGGAAGTTTCAGATGTGACGTCAGCAGACGAGCACTTCCTATAGCGCCCCCGTGTTTGATTTAGCTAATTTGTTCCACTGATTGAATTCCGATCTATTAACTTTAAATCGTATGTTTATTCATTTTTTTCTCCATGAAGGGGGGCCAAAATAAATTTTGTCGTGAGTGTTCCGCATTCGGAATTTTCTGAACTTCATTCTCTTGCACGCAAAGCGAAATTTCCTTTTTTTTCTAGAATACGCTATTTTCTCTGGCAAATACTATTCATGACAAAAATCCGTTATATTTTTTTTCAAAGGGAGCTTGAAAAACCACAAATATCTAATTGTTTCACTCGTAAAATCACCGCGCAGACCCTTAAAAACACATCGCCACCCTATTAAAGTCACCCATGTCATCCTCCTGCTGCAGACGGAACGGAAAAAAGAGAAACAACACAATGCGAGCCACTTTGATCATTGTAATCGAAGCGATGTCAAACTATACCTCAACTCACAATGTTACTCATATGGAAATTTGAATTTGAACATTGATCAAAATCAATATGTTCTTTTCTTCGAGATGTATGCAAACTTTCAATCGACCTATTACACCAAATAGTCCGGGAGGTACCGTTGCAAATACAAAAGTCATAGTAAGCCGGCGGATGTTGACATCGATAGTTGATCTTATATGACTAATAAGTGAACCGACCGTCAGCTGCCCAAGTAGCGGTGGGTGCGGCTGTGGGAGGTTACGAAAGTGGTAAAAAAAAATAATAATAAATAATAGTACGCCAGCTCAAACTTTTTTCACAAATCGTTAACATCTGAGCTGGAAAAAAATCGTCAGCGGCATTGTGGAGGGGGGGCTATGCGTCAGCTGCTCGCATGAACTTATATAAAAAATCTGTGGAATAAAGTTATAGTACGCCGGATGAAATTTTACTAGGTCATTGCTGAAATATTTGAAAGTACGAAAACAATAATCAGCTGTGTGGGTAGCGGTGGAAAGACCCTCAGCTGACGCAGTAAAGATTAAAAATACTGGAGCATTGCTACTACGCTATTTCCTTTTAAACACATATTTCGAGATAGATTCTGGAGCCGCTCGAGCCCATGACACGACCTTCGGGCTACCTAAGTTTCTCCCCTCAACATTTCGAAGCAACATCTGCGTGTGCGTGTTTCTTTGTCGTACACAATCAGTTTCGGTTTGTCTCTTCGAACGAACGGACGCACGTCTAAATATGTCGAAGATTCAATCGTCTTGTGTATTTTGTGGCAAAAAAAGGAAATATTAATAGCCTTTTCTGAAAAACCTCTACGAAAATGTACGTCTATATTGGAGATTCGTCAGAAAAATAATTTATCCTTAAAAAGTGTTAAAGTGCCGTTGGAATTGAATGATTTCCAAAAATATCATTCGAAGTGTTACCGACAATTCACCGCAATACCGCCAAAATACAGAATAACTATTGAAACTCCATCAACATCTGCAGCGTCAAGGTTAGTTAGACTTAATTATTTTTTGACAGTTATTTTGATTGAAATGTATTTTGATTAAACTGTTTAATATTGAAAATAATGACGTTCGCATCGTTGATACGTAAGGAAAAATATTGTTTCAATTCATGATTTTTTCAATTTCTTTTATCGTATCAATTTTCGTAGCATATTTTTCTTTTTTTCCTTTTTCTTTAGTTATTGTAGATAAACTGTGCGTGAAAATGTCTCGCTGTTGGGTGGAAAAACAGAATGTCGTTATATTTCACCGATACAAAACAATAAAAGATTTTTTTCAGCTCGGAAAAAGACGCTCAACCTTCGGATGAAGGCGCTGGTTTTGAAAACGTAAACATCGACGTTCCATCAAATCGTGCTGAAACCGAAGACAGAGACAACGCAACACAAGTCTGTTCACAAAGTTCATCGAGTACTGCTGATCCATCAGATGTTTTGAACACTGCTGTAATCGAGGAAGTACATGAGGCTGGAGGCGAAGAAGCAACAACGGGAGATATACTATCTGGCGCTGAGGATTCCACGGAACCTGTGTGCATTTTTTGCAATAAGAGGCGCGAAAAATATCAAGGTCGCGAGCAACAGCTGCAGGCATGTACAACTGATGACAGTATTATTAACTTGAAACGTAACGTGAGCGAAGTAGGTGACGTAGATTTATTGCGTAAAATTAATTAACAATATTCAAAAGCTCAGATAGTTTTTTATCATAAGTTTTGCCGATCGAATTGTCGAAATACGGTGAAGTTGCAGATCGTCGCACGGAGCGAAAAAACAGAATGGCACAAATCCCGAGAAGTTCACAAAAAAGCCTTTGAACAAGTGTGTTGTTTCGTTTCGGAAAATATCATCCAAAAACAGCAATGCTTCTTTTTATCTTTTTTAAAATCAGTTTTTATCGATTACGCCAAAAATGAAAATATTGACGTTTCTGCGGACATCGCACCGTACAATTTGGAAAAGCGATTATTAGAAACCTTTCCAAAAAAAATTGCCGTAGTGTGTATGAACACAAAAAAGGTTGTTAAACCCTAAACCGGAGTTTTAGTAAACAACGATTTGGACACATTAGAAAAACAAGATATTTTGGATAGAGCGGTTTTAATTTTGCGATCAGAAATCCGTGACATGGCACGTAATCCACTACCTGACAAATTAACGACGAAAGACTTGATAACAGGAGAATGCGACAGCCCAAAATTATTACTCGATTTCTATTCGAAGTTGATATGCGCCAGTTTTCGACGGAAGCGTAATTCAAACGTAGAGAGATTGTCAAAATCATTTTTCGAAGATGTAATTTACGCTGTATCGAACGGGCAAATTAAACCTTCGAAACATATCAATCTTGGTCTGGCATTGAAAAGCTTGACGAACAGTAAACAAATAATTAACATCATAAATAAGTACGGGCATTACTGTGGCTACACTGTTTTAGAAGAATTAGAAACTGAAGCGGCATTTTCTTCTAATCTTCGATCAGACATTTGTCCCGATGATATATTTCGCTCAAGAAGTTTATGCACAGGATTAGCTGACAATAATTCCTTCGGTTTGTAGATACTCCAACAGGCAAAGACACATTGGACGACACTGTTGGGATTATTTTTCAGGACGTTGTTGATTTTGTTCAAAATTATTCCACAAACGATCCCCTTCAAAATTTTGAAAATATCGCTGAGAATATCGCAGATTTAGAAACTGTTGCAGTGAATGCTGGAAGTTCTGAGAATTCGAAAAAGAGACGGCGCACTTTCGAATTGGAACCGTACAACAAGAAGCCAAAATTACGTGAAACTTTAGAGCCGGTCGAAAATCTTTTGCGATTACGTATTCCCGAAAATCTTCGATCATTGAAACATCTCGATCTCGCTTGGGTGCTCTCTCATTTTTTAAAATTGACCAATACTCCATCATGGGTAGGATACAATAGCATGATTTATGATGATGCCAGTTGCAAACAAAAAATTTCACATTTACCGACAATAAATTATTCTCCAACGAATACAGCAGTTGTTATTGAAACGATGAAACAGAGTCAACAAGTAGCATCAGAATGTAATGAAAATATATGGAAGTCCCGTACGATTTAGCTATCGCTAAAATCGCATTGCAAATTCAAAGTATGGAAAAACCACAATTTGATAATTTATTTATTCATTTCGGATCATTTCACATTATGATGGCATATTTTAAAGCAGTAGGAAAATTCATCGACGGTTGCGGAATTACGAATGTGATGGTGAATAGTGAGATTCTTGCGAGCGGTTCCATAAGTAGTTTTATAACCGGTAAACATTTCAACAGGTGCAAACGGTTACACACACTTTTATCTTTGGCTCGTCAAACTCTTCACTTTGAAAGATTCATCAATGATCAAAATATCGAAATTGCTCATGAAATCAAGGAATATTTATCAGATTTCTTGAAAGAAAAATCAGTCAACCCAACGGTTACGCGAAAAGAATTGATTAGTTTTTTTTTAAAGTATAAATAGTATAAACAACAAACACTCAATGGCGAGTATGGCCAAACTCCGCAATTTTATATGATTTACGTAAGTTTAATCGACTATTATTTCATGCTATGCAGAAGTGTTCGAACAGCGAACCTCGATCTTTTTCGATATGTTTTGCCCAAAATTGCAAATCTCTTTTTCACTTTCAATCAACAAAATTATTCACGTTATACCGTGATATATCAAGATACATTGATGAAAGTGCACGAATGTCACCCACGGTTACAGTTGCAACTCGAAAGGGGCTCGTTTGGATTTAAGAGAACCGACAAACCATTTTCGAGACAGCCTATCGATCTAACGCTAGAACAAATTATAAATGCGGATGCTGCAAATAAATTGACGGGAATAATTAATACTACGAATTCAATTTCGGCTCGTCAACGTTGGTGTAAAAGCCATAGCATCCGCTCAACTATTATCAGCCATATCATGGAACAAACAGGATTGAAAAAGTCTGAGGACATTACTGCTGATCTTGAGAAGAGTAGAATAAAAAGAAATTCGTTACAGCTCGAAAATATTATTAACAATATCAAACAAAATATCAATCCCTTTTTAAATGATTTAGAGAAAAGTTTGTTGCATAATATTTCAACAGGTCAGGCCATACAAGCGAACATTGAACAATTTTTGCTTAATGTAGAGAATCGCGGAAATTAGGTACGTGTACAATTTATTAACGAATGTTCTGAAGATGCAGAAAGATTTGAAATGGCGATAAAAAAGAATAAAATATTGACTTTCGTGGATGCAGTGCCAAAAAAAATTCCAGTTTCTGGAAAACTGGTAGCAGTTCGCATGCAAGGCGACTTATTTGCACAGTTGCTATTAATTTCTTTGGAGCAAACATTAAACATCGATAAAGTTTTGTCGTATCCACTAACGCCAGTTCCCTTGGCTATGTGTCACGCAGATGGGGTGATTTGTAAAACTGATAAATCAGTTTTGCTCAAAATGCTCTAAAAAGAAACGGATAATAACTCACCACAAAGATGTGACGTACTTATTTATGATGGTTTTTTTTATGTCCCATGCATTGAAAGATGTTCCGTCTACATTTGGGAATATTTCGAAAAAGCTCATTAAAATGTTCACGAAAAATTCTACGCGCATAATTGTAATCACATTCGATCGTTATTTTTCGCCGTCGATTAAAGATAACGAGCATTTCTTAAGAGGCAGGGTGAGAGGTCAACAATATGGGATAAATGGCCCTGATTAAGTACGCCCAGCTAATTTTGCGAACGAATTGAACAACATGCATTTCAAAGCTGCCTAGGTGGAATTTCTTTGCGACGACTGGAAAAATAATTATATGTCTAGTTACATAGGTAATAAAACCATCTATGTCAACTACGAATTTTGTTACAAATATGAATCACAAAATAATGAAGTTTTAAGAAGCGTCGATCATAGTTTGTCTTGTCCAGCTCACGAAGAAGCCGATACAAAAATTGTATTCCACGTTTGTAAGGTAGATTTCGATGCTCACGTTACGATAAGATGCTCAGACACGGATATTTTTATTATAATGCTCGGCAATATGAATGCAATTCAAAACGATCTTAAAATTACAATGCACATTGGTTCCGGCAATTTCCAAAGATTCGTTAATATTACGAAATTCTACGAAGATTTGGGAACCGATTTGTGCTCTGCGTTGCCGGGATTCCATGCGCTCACAGGCTGCGATTTCAACCCTGCATTCTACCGAAAAGAGAAAAACAAGCCTTTACAATTGTTGCGAAAATCTCAGGCATATATGCGAGCATTAAGCGATATTACAAATATCGAGCCGATACCACAAGCCGATCAGACTACTTTCGTCGATTAATAATCACGAAAAAAATTACCGGAGACGCGGCAAGAGAAATTCAGGAGTACGAGACAAACACGTACGAACAGCTCTATGAAAGCTTACGGATCCTCTTCGGAAACCTGCAACCGGTCAGCGTTTGGAGAGACAAAAGATCGCGAATGTTTCAACAAAAAACCGAAAGTGTTTCGAGATTTACGAATCGATTTTTAGAAGTACAAAATCAACTCCATTCCGTATTAGCCAATTCAACTCCAGATGAAACACAAAGACCATTCATTGTACGAACGCCAACAAGGGCTCGACCAATATCTGTTAGGGTTAAAAAGAGAGATTTTGACTGAAGTACGGGTTCAAAAACCGGACAATATTCGAATGGCAATAGCTCGGGCACAAGCGGCAGAAGCCTACGACTACACAAGAGAGATGGTGACGCGCAACTTAAACATCACTGAAAAGAATACGGGTAGCTCAGAAACCCGCAAGCAGCCCCATCATACATCTTTCGGGACTCCCTCACCGGCACTGTTCTCTTCGATAATATGCCGATATTGCAATCGCATGGGTCACTCCGAACGTGACTGTCGTAAGAAAGCATACGACTCACAAACCCCCAACAGGAACGTACCTCAACAATCGGGTTTTCACAACGGGCAGTCTCACAATCACCGACCAACGCGAACAACAGTCAATTATATACCGGAAGGAGAAGCAATCACTACGACGCAAGAAAACATCCCCCGAGTCAATGCCATCGGATCCGCTAAACGAGTGGTCAAACTTCCCACACAAACAGCTAGCAGAATAGGCTGTTTTCTTCTCGATACCGGATCAGCCATAAATCTCATAAAAATCAACATGTTAACGGAAGGATCGCAGATAATTCGGAATATTAAAACACCATTCTCCATGGGCAATGAACGACATGAATTCTTATTTGCTGCCAAACAAGATTTTTAAGGCAAGAGTCACATCTTCCACGTCGTTCTGAATGAGTTCCCCTTGGACGAAGACGGATTGATTGGTATTTCATTTATGGAAAAATATCAGATGAATATCGGTATCGGAAGAAAAAATTATTTAATGTTCGATGACAAGCGTTTTGAATTAGAAAAGGTGTCGGTCAGGATTCCGCCGCGAACGATTTACTTTGTTATAATTTGCACGAATATCGAAAATGAAGCAGCCGTCACGGACGAAGATAAACCAAAAGCCGTAGTACCTTGCGTTTTCGAAGCCAAGGACTATGAAGCCCGAGTACCAGTTATGAATGACTCGGAAGAACCTATAACGGTTACGATTGACCAGCTGCACGGTACCCCTATTAAGGAAATCGCCTGTCTACCTAAGGAGGAGCGCCAAGACGCACCGAAGGATGCAGCCCGGGTCAACGCTATAAGAAGTACGAACTCCGCCGAACGCATTCTAGCGTTGAAGGAAAACGTTCGACTCGAACACATCCCACCAGATCAAGCAGAAAAGGTCTGGGATATCATCAGCAGTTTTCCAGATGTATTTGCCTTACCTGGAGACCCACTGCCAGGTACAGAGACAGTAAAGCATCGCATCATCACGTGCGACGATACACCTGTGGACACGAAACAGGACAGGTACCCGCCAATTTACAAAGAAGAGATCGACAGGCAGGTAAATGAAATGTTGGAAAAGAAGTTAATCGAGCCAAGTGACTCGCCATACAATTCACCAATCTGGGTTGTACCGAAGAAGTCAGATGCATCAGGAAAACAGAAATGGAGGATCGTGATTGATTTTCGAAAATTGAACGAAAAAACCACCCACGATGCCTATCCTCTCCCATGCATCGACGAAATATTGGATCAGTTGGGTCGAGCGAAATATTTTTCCGCCTTCGATCTAGCCTCAGGATTCCACCAAATCCCAATGGACGAGCAAGACAAACACAAAACGGCGTTCTCCACACAATCACGCCACTACCATTACAACAGGATGCCGTTTGGGTTAAAGAACGCGCCTGCAACGTTCCAACGTATGATGAATAACGCGTTGCGAGGGCTAATTGGAAACACATGCTTTGTATATCTAGACGACATAATAATCGAATCGGATTTAAAATTACAGCCCGATAAGTGCGAATTTCTACGACCAGAACTAGAATTTTTGGGATACGTAATTTCGGAGGAAGGAGTAAAACCAAATCCAAAAAAAAACTGAAGCAGTGCAAAACTTTCCCAGGCCAAACGATCAAAAACAAATTAAGCAATTTCTAGGACTGGCTGGGTATTACCGGAAATTTATTAAGGATTTTAGAAAAATCGCTAAACCACTTACGGAACTTTAGAACAAAGAAACAGCATGGTCATGGACAGACAAACAAGAGCAATCGTTCAATTTACTTCGAACAGCATTGACAACATCGCCAGTTCTACAATATCCTGACTTTAAGGAATCTTTCACCCTCACCACCGACGCTAGCAACCATGCGATAGGCGCCGTGCTATCTCAAGGATCCCTCGGAAAGGATCGCCCCGTTGCCTACGCATCACGCACTCTCAACAAGGCAGAACAATGATACTCCACGATCGAGAAAGAAATGTTTGCAATAGTCTGGGCCGTAAAACACTTTCGACAATATTTGTATGGGAAGAAATTTCAAATCGTTACGGATCATAAGCCACTAATATGGATCCTCACAACTTCAAACCCCCCAACAAATAGTCGCTTGATGAGACTCCGTCTAAAATTCGAGGAGTATGAATACGAGGCAAATTATAAGAAAGGAACGTTAAACACTAACGCTGACGCATTATCACGGATTTACCCAGTAACTACGCGTCAAGCAAAACGCAATGACTTCCCAGAAAAAGAACCAGAAAATCAAGAAGAAATCCTTACCGAAGAAGAAGTTGACGACATAGAAGAACCTAGCAACCCAATGGAAATCACTAATTATTGAGGGACAGAAAATGAAAATCTCCCTCTCTACATCGAATTTGAATTGTCAATGGAAATTCCGCAAGTTGCTCAAATCTTAGAAGAGATACCGCCCAGGAATATACCGAGAATCAACATCACGGGTCAACTTGGAGAACTGAAGAAGAATTGCACCTTGATTTTTCAGCAGATGAAATTGAGTGGTATAACGCGTTAGTTGAAAAGCTATCAACGATCAATGAGTCAACGAAGATTTTCCTAGGGTGCAAACATCTAAGGGAAAATCCAATTACAAAAATGAAAATTAAACAAATGATCTCATTTATTTGGTCAAAGAGAATTGAACCACCGCTAGTCTACCTTTACGATAAGGAACCCTACGAGCCAGGTATAGAAGAAGAAAGAATGGAGATCATAAAACAACATCATGCGACAAACGCCACGGGACATTTTGGAGCAACAAAAACTCTCGACCGTGTAAAGGCTGTTGCTATCTGGCCCAACCTACAAAGGGACATTGAAGACTACATCCGTAAATGCGACACGTGCCAGAGGATCAAGCTCGTGCGAACACAACCACGAGTAGAAGCAATAATCACGGATGCACCGGAGAAGCCAAATGAAAAAATTGCCTTGGATCTTGTGGGACCACTGCCTGAAACGTATGAGGGACGCAAGTACATCCTCTCTGTACAAGATCAGCTGACGAAGTATATTACGCTGATCCCTTTAAAATACCAGGACGCCCAATCCACCGTAAGAGCATTGGTTAACGATTTCATTTACATTCATGGAGCTCAAAAAGTGATCTTAACTGATGGTGGACGAAACTTTATAAGCCAGACGTTCAAACACCTGGAAAAACTCTTCAAAATTTCACACATGACAACAACAACATTCCATCCTCAAAATAACGGAAGCCTTGAACGAGCACATGATCCAATTAAAGAACAAATCAAAGCATTGATCTACGACAATCAAGAAGATTGGGACAAAAAATTGAAGTCTGTTTCCATGGCTTACAACACAGCGAAACATGAAGGAACAGGATTAACGCCATTTGAAATGCAATTCGGGAGGAAACCTAACATCCCGAATAACCTTCCAGTTCAGAAGACCAACGTAACGATCGACCAATACTTCGAAGGACTGCGGGCTGATCATGAACGTATCGTAAAAAGAGGACGCGATAATTTAATAGCAGGCTAAAGAGCGCTATAAGGCAGTCCAGGATGCTCGCATACACCGTCCCGTATCCATTTTTGCAAAGGGCGAGGAAGTCCTCGTTGCTCAAGAGAAAGACAAGACACCCCTTGTTCCGAAGTGGGAAGGACCAGCTATTATTTTGGAACAAACATCAGACGTCAAATACGAGATCTTGCTTAATAATAGAAGAAAATTAATCCACGTTAACAAATTAAAACCTTATCATAGAAACTAATCAAAAAATTCTGTGCAGGCATTATGTTGCTGTTACTTCTTCCTCTCCTTGTAACGTGTGTTACATCCGACGAATTAAGGGTAGAACCACTCGAAGGCACCGTATATATGGAAAACCTGGGAAATGCCGTAATCTATCATCAAACCTGGACAGTCGTCAACTATGTCGACATCACCGAAATAAATCTACTCCGAGATGAGCTGGATATGTCTTCGATTTCCTTATCAAGAATTTGCAATGGAACCGACAGAAAAAGGACTTGCGCCGAATCAGCATCAATCGAAATCCTTCGACAAAGGTTAAATAGAATAGACTCAAGAAGATCTAGATTAATGAACATAATTGATTACAGACCCCGCCTCAAAAGAGGTGTTTTCAATTTTATCGACGACATTAGTAAAATTTTGTTTGGAACTTTAGGGAATTCCGATGCTGAATATTATAACGATGAGATTGATAAACTTCATACTGATAATAAAAAATGAGTACTTTAATTCAAAACCAAACGGCGATAGTTAAAGGCATGTCATCAACACTTTCCAAAGCTATGGAGGAATTGGGCACCGAAAATCAACAACTATTGAACTCTTATGGAAAACTAAATTTTGCGGTAGCTGATAATACTAGATATAAAAATTAGCGCACAAGTAACTCTTCTAGAAACCCTTATAGACGAATACAGTGAATGTATCAACAATGTTTTAAATGCAGTGAACGACGGTAAACAAAGGATAATCCATCCGCAAATTTTGAATACTGCTGACGTAGTCAGAGCACTAAAAACATTTCGGGAGCAAGCCTCATCCAGTAATACTCCCGTACCTCCCGTACCTCTAGAAGAATCTGCCTTTGCGACAATTATTGGAATTAGCGACGTAAGCGTCATGTTAAAGACTAATCGTTTTACTAATATAATTAAGGTACCAGGAATAAAAAACAACCTACTTGACGTTTTTCAACTATATTTTACTATGTGAATCCACCGGATACGGTTGCACTGCACTCGTTTTCTTGTATTTCACGATGAGGCGCGGATTGTGGAGATGCTTATTTAATTTGTTTACCAAAACATTTAAAAGCTACTTGCTCTCCATGTATCAACGTGTACAATAATTTCATCAAAACAACGAACATGTAGACTATAACGTTAATTACGATAGGGAAAAATGCGCTATGTTAGAAATGACCGGAAACCGTATTATAAGACATACTGTGAAACCAACAGGTCGTCGGCGATCCACCAGCCTCAAGGCTTAAAGAAATTTCATCTTGTTTTATGAATTTTCTTAAATTAGGGGGGAGGTGTAATGAGGTCCTCTATTTTTCCCTTGGTCGTTCTTCTCCCTGTTTTCGTCCTACGATCCATACTGCTGATACATATGTGCAAATGGGCTTTCACCGAGTTATAGCATCCGTCTATCTACATTTCGAATATCACGCATGGCTTTTCAAACTCTTGTGCAACCTATAACGAAGGCCCTCCTTGATGCGCCTGGATCTTCATGAGCGGCCCTTTCACATAATTACAACATCCGGCCAGTCGTATTAGGAATGCCGTCACTTTGAATTTCACCAATATGACTTCTCAAGTTCTTATGCTGAAACCGATAGCCAACGTTTCTAAAGTCACGTAGGCCCTTCCTCCCACCATCTCGATTTTCCCACACTCCATCACTATAAGTTACCTTCGTTCTAAGCTAAGGTAGTCAGTAAGTCTCCGAACACTGTACAACGCCGAATCTCTGTACGAATAAATCCGCCTCAAGTAGCTCAATCCGTGTTAACCGAGTTATTCCGTCCTACAACCGAGTTCTGGAGAGAGTCAGCCACTCCTTTCCTCAAAAATTATAATAAAAGTGTCCATCCCGACATCACAATATATAAAATAAAACATGACAAAAACATAAAATGTTCGTACTGCTCGAATAATCTGTCTTTTTACAGCGTCAGCTGACGGTCTTTCCACCGCTACACACGCAGCTGATCGTTGTTTTCGTACTTCTAATTATTTAAACAATCAGGTAGTTTAATTTCAGCCGACGTACTATAAATTTATTTTACGTATTTTTTTTACTAGTTCATGCGGGCAGCTGACGTATAGTCCCCCCTCCACGATGCAGCTGACGATTTTTTTTCAGCTCAGAATGATATCAACTATTTATGGAAAGAGTTTCAGCCAGCATACTTTTACTTACTTTTTTTTACCACTTCCTCGACCTTCCAAGCCCACACCCACCGTGGGTGCGTCAGCTGACGCTTGGTTCACTTGTTAGTCATTCGAGATCTATTGAAAATTATAGCAACCGATCGGCGTAAAATCACTAGCTAAAATGCAATGCTGCCTTCCGGACTAAAAAAGGTTGAACCATGGCTGAGCAGGATTGAATTTTTAGAAAAAGCCCCCCTCGTTGTCATCGACTGCTCAAAACAAAACGATTCGCTCAAGCCCGGCCCTATTGACGAGCGCCTTGAGTTCGAATTGAAAAATACTATTCCGCCACAAACTTTGGCGTACTGCATGATCCTCCGTGATTGTATTATCAAGTACAATCCGATCAGTGGTGGGGTTAAAAAATTGGTATAAAATCATTCCGATGATTCGCGTACGCGTCAGTCATCATGGAGCTTATCGTCGATGTACAGGGCTCCAAGAGACCCGTCAACAAATTTGTCCTAAAGGAGATGTGCATCGTCAAAACAAAGAACCGCTGACGCTCGCCTTCGACGCACCATTTGCATCGAGCTCTCTACCAGCGAAGTACAAAATGACAAACAAGTGGTTGGAACGCAGTTTCCATGGAATACGATCGGAACACGGCATACCTGACGAAGCAGCTAGAAAGACAACTCGAGAACTCTTGCTTGGAGCTCCTACCATTCATGCGAAGGGATACGCGAAATGCGGATGGCTGTCAAGATTCACGGATCGCACAACAAAGGTTATCGACTTGAAGACTCTGGACTTTCCATCGCTGCAGAAGCTGCCGAAAAAAAAAAAAAAATCAAATGTCCCTACGTGGCGCGTCCCCAGGTGGCGGATAGGGGGATGCCCGCTATATAAATATGGACATGGATGTAGAAATATCTTGTAACGTGTTTTTTTTGGGTAACACTCCCCGGGCCCCTTGGTATGCCCGGCGAGGGCGTCCTCCGCCTCGGGGCTACCATCGCCGCCACGACACGATTCCATAGGGTCCTGAGTAGCTGTATATTATTTACTAATTCCGTCTGTGCTTCTCTTTATTTTTATTATGTAATGTAAACCCGATGTCGAGGTTTCTCCCGCGGGGGGAAGGACGCGCCGTCAAGAAAGGAAACATCCGAGGCAGCGGTGACGGCGAAGTAGAACTTTCACCCTGGGCTGAAGATCGGGAAAACTCAGGAGGCCCTTCAGCGACTGAACGATCGGAGCGGCCAAGGTTTATGCGAAAATTCCAACGTTCGCGACTCCCACATTATCCGGAGAAAATAATTTATCGGGGCCGGATCCACGTGCAGACTTTTCGTCCCCCCCCCGCGAGGTTTCTCTCAGCCCAAGTAACACGGAGAATAAAAAGGGTTGCGGTTATTGTTCCCGCCAAGACCCGAGATTCGTGAGAGCTAGCGCGCGGATTTTATTGTTTCGTTCCGGGAGTTACGAAATTCGAAATTCGCGCTAGAAACGTAGGCGAACTCCCGAAACAATCGGCACGAGACTGCCCTCTCGGGCGAAGCTAGAGATAAAGACGAGGAGTGGGGAGGGGCAGGAGTATACGTCTCGCACGCCGGCCGGCTTGCCGGGCAGCTTCTCGCAGGGTACCGAGCTAGAAGGACGTGTGACGACCAGTGTAAAGTGGCCAGCTACTCTCTCACGGTGAGCTCAGCGTTGCCCGTAGCAATAAACCGCGTAGATCTCTGACCGCGTGGTCGATCCTCGATCTCGGGTATCTTTTGTTCGTGGCCACGGCCTCTATCGCGTTTCTGTAAGCCTAGAACCCCGTCTCACGTAGCTAGCGCGTATTGTCGGGAAATTGTGTCGTGGTTGCGCGCGGAAAGCTCAATCTCGTATCGCGACGAGCTTCGGCTCGAATTTTTCGTTAAACATAAAAGGTGTGAGTGAACGTGTCAGTGGAGAATTGGGACGTGTCGTCCTCGGTGATCCCTCGGCCTGCGGCGAGGCCTGAGCCCGGGGAAAGGGGAAGAGATTACCCTCAAGTCAGGACTTTTCTCTTTTCGTTAACTCTCGCTTTCTTCTTGTGGTGACGATGTTTTACTAAATTTTTACTTATTTATTGATTTATTTATTTTATTGATTTATTTATTTTATTTATTTTATTTATTTTACCGCCCCGTTTAAGTTGATTGACTTGTATTTAATTGTGACTGTTGTTACTAGTTATTCAGATATTATATTTATTTGTTAGGCACGTATTAGCCACGAAATATATTTCGACGCTAGACTTAAGTCAGGCATTTCATCAAATCCCGTTAGAGGCCTCGTTCCGGGCCATCACCGCCTTTACTGTCCCAGGCAAGGGATTGTTTCAGTTCCGGCGAATGCCCTATGGTTCCACGAATGCGCCGGCCACATTCCAGAAATTGCTGGACCGCCTCATAGGCCCGGAAATGGAACCCCACGCTTTTGCCTACCTGGACGATATCATCGTGTTGACCGAAGCCTTTGACGATCACTTACAAGGAAACGTTGCGAGGTCGATGTCTCCGATTTCGATAAAATTTGACATACTTGTAGAATGGGTAAAAATAGGCGACACGTATTTTTTTATATCGGCAGAACCCGATTTTAAAGGGTTGAAAAGCACCCTTGAACATTAGGGTGATTTTCGTTTTTCGTCGATAACGTTTTAACAGTACGAGATATGAAAAAACTTCAAAATGCAACAATGTTTATTTTACCGTGTACTATACACTGGAGATGAGAACGATGCAGATAGCAACAAATTTCATATTGTTTATTGCAAAAATGCAATTTTTTGGACCGTAACTCCGAAAAATTTTAATCGATTGGGATGTAAATTTGCATACATGTAGAGAATGGAAAAGTGCAGATACGGATTTTTTCTTGTTCCGATAACTCACAATTAAGGGGTTGAAACTGCCCGTCGATTTTTTTGCCGAGAGCATCGTATAATCAGCTAGTCTTTTGGCATTTCGGTCTAAATTCACGTCAATATCCGTTCGTGTTATGACGCAATTGCATATTTGTAACATTCCAGCCCCCCCCCCCCAACGGTCCCCCTCTTGAAAGGCATACGTTCGAAGTTCTTACCGTGCGGCATGGACGAAAATTTGTAGAAATAAAAATGGGTTACAAAGAAAGTACAATCAGTCAAAAGAGTCAACACACATTTTCTCGTTTTGGCAGAACGACACTCTTAAGGGGTCAACGCACCCTTAATAACTTCGTTCTTTCTATAGCTCGTGAACGAGCCGAAATAAAAATAAAGTTCGATAGGAAAAAATGTAGTATTCTTCGACTACAAGACATTCATGGTGATAATGATGAGTACAGCAATAACGTTCAAAGTTCTTACCGTGCGGCATGGACGAACATTGCTAGAAATAAAAATGGGTTACAAAGAAAGTACAATCAGTCAAAATAGTCGATACACATTTTCTCGTTGTCGAAATAAAAATAAAGTTCGAACGGAAAAAATGTTGTATTTTTCGACTACTAGACGTTCATGATGATAATGATGAGTGCAGCAACAAATGGCGTGTTATTTATTGCAATAATTCGTGAATTACTTGTGAAAAATCACTCTTCAGTTTCCCACTCATGTGGGCAGAAGCAAGGCTCGCAATCACGGATTGACTTCGTGCTTCGGAAAGCCACTGGATTACAATTGTATATATACGAAGAAATTCCACTCCGCTCACCGTATCGAAGGCATTATCTGCAGAGGTTACAGCGTTTGTGGGTTGCCGCTGCAACTCATGAACAGAATGATGCAAACATTTTTATCAGCTTATACGGCAGCAGGATTTAATCTTTATCTTTAACTTTAATTTCACAAACAGCGCAACCAATGAACGAAAGGAATAAATCTTCGCAAAGAGCGACTACGGTACAAAGAACGGCTCTCATGATAACCTTGAAATCGCCTTATTAAAGATTAATAGCAGTTCTGGTAATAGCGTGTGTCGTCGTTGTTTTTTTTCGAGTGTATTTATCAATTGGGTTTCAAGTCATATAAATTCACCAACGATCATTATTGCTGCAGTTACGACGGAGAAGCCAGCCATACCTTTCGAGTTCGAAATACAAATAAAAATGTACGTTAATCCGGTGAATGTTATTCAAATTCTGTCCATAGCGATAAGTGCTATGAATTTGCCTCGCACTCCAATCACTAAACAGGAAAAACAGTTCAGTAAGGATCTAGAAAACATGATCATTGAAGCGATGGATCAACCTATGAAAATGGAAGTCGAAACTGGGTTGGATTTTCTGTCACCAAATGAAATTCATGAAGCAGCCGCAATAGAAGATGACAGTTAAGGAGATTGGCACGGAAAACGATACCTAGATCCAAAAAATGATGAAAATGTATGTACCCTAGGTATAGAATAATTGAGTTACGTATACAAGACAAAAGCTGTAGATTACTGGAGATCCGGGGCAAATGGGAATAGAAAGTTATCATCTGTTCAAACGAAATTCAAAAAGGTGAAATTAGAGCCGCAGTTGCGCCGGTGAGCCCATAGGATAAATAAGGGTGGCACCTACAAAGAAAAGTTAACAAAGATAGCTCACTACACGTTAAAGCTGACGGATTTTCTTTCTTTCTTATTGCGTGGCTCGCTTCCCTGGCATATTTTCTGGTTTTCGGTATATATTCGGTGTATATTTCGGTATATATTTCGGCATATGGCTATTTGTTAGTTATTAAGTTTTTCTAGTTTACTTTACATTATTTTACTTCTCAGGCGGCTATATCGAATATTCGCGGCTCACAGTTCGGCCTTCCTGACTGAAGTCCGTCCCGGACGTTATGTATTTAAAATCCTGTTTTCGTACTCCATGCTAAACATTCGTCGTTATTGATACAGATATGACATAGTCATGCCTGTTCGTACGTCATTACATACCTATTCTTATCATATTAAGGGGGGATTGTCTTTTTTTTCGCAAAATTTACCGCTTTTTGGGAATTTTTTTGTGAAGAAAGTATACAACGGAAAACTTGTGAAACTTGGCATATAGTTTTATTGATCTGTTTACTACATACAAAAAAAATTTTAAACAATTTCATCAAAAAATCCGCCTCCCACCCCCCTCGACGCGCGATGGTCCTTTTTTGATGGTGTGCACGATTTCTCAAAAACTATTCAACCGATTGCCTTCAAATTTGGACAGAATGCTCAGCTGACATCCTTTTATCGTTTGATGAAGCAAAAAAGCAATACGTTTAATAGTTTTTTATTTATAACAAAAAGTCGATCAATTTTTTTCGATAAATCGATACTTCAAGTTCAAAACGTCACCAAATCGTCAATTTTTTTCCCCTTCATCGAACGATAGCTATATGTGTCTAAAGTAAAATGCTTTTTGGGTTTTTGTTGCAGGATGAACGTGAAGGCTGTAATCGTGCACACCATCAAAACAGGAACATCGCGCGTCGAGGGGGGTGGGAGGCGGATTTTTTGATGAAATTGTTTAAAAATTTTTTTGTATGTAGTAAACAGATCAGTAAAACTATATGCCAAGTTTCACAAGTTTTCCGTTGCATACTTTCTTCACAAAAAAATTCCCAAAAAGCGGTAAATTTTGCGAAAAAAAAGACAATCCCCCCTTAATACCGCCTTGTCGTTTTATTCACTCGTTAACTACTATCGCTTTCTCTCTCAGTGTGTTCACCCGGCGAGACGTCGCGAGAACACTAAGGTCTCATATTCATAGCCTCCCAGGTGCCACAATAAGGCTTTTGCGTTATCTGATGATTGTCGACGTCAGCGACAACATATCGATCATTAGGAAGAACTTTTGCTACGCGATAGGGGCCTTTAAATCTCGGGATTATTTTGTGAGGCGCACCTAAGGTGCTCTCAAAGTTCTTTATCATTACGTAATATTTTCCAGCGGAGATGTCGGTTAACTTGCCTATCATAGGTCCCAGCACTCGGTCAATCCTTTCGACTTGACTGTTAGCCTTGGGTGAGGCGGTCGCAGTTTGCACGTGCTTGACGTTGTTCTCCTTCAAGAATTCATCGAATTCATGCGAAATGAAACTCGTGCCACGATCTGATATAATACATTTCGGCCTGCTATAATCGGCAAAGAAACGTTTTAAGCAGTCGATCGTTTCGTGTCGCCGTTGTTTTAGTCGCATTCAATTTGACAAATTTTGTGAAGGAATCCATCACAACGAGTATGTAATGCTTTATCAGTCGTGCTTTTTCTATTGTCCGATAATGATCGACGTGCACCATGGCGAATGGCACGTTACCCTTAGGAAGCACGTGTAAAAAGCCTTCGGCCTTTCCTGTGATTGGATTAAACGCAATGCACTTTAGGCAATCTTGGATGTGCAATTTAACCCTTTCCCTCATTTTAGGGAACCAATACGTGGATCTTATGGCCCCGCAGGTTTCATCGACCGATAGATGCCCCCTCTTCGTGACATTTCCTTATTACATGCGTGACCATGCTCTGCGGTACATAAAATAGTAAGTCGTCTCCTTCTTTTCTATATACTAGACCGCTTCTCGTTTCAAAGAAACGGTGTTCTGATTTTTCCAGGAAGTCTCTTAGTTCTTTAATCTTAGGGTCTCGGCCTTAAATAATAGACAGGTTGACCTCGAAAGGGTTGTCCTCCACAACCAATACATTTCTCGCGCGGTTAAGTGCATCAACGTGCTGCATTCTGCTCCCGGCTTGGTGTTCCACCTCGTAATCAAAATTCTCCAGCTCCAATGCCCATCTAGCAATTCTTTGGTTAATCTCTTTTTTATACAGGGTCATCCTCAAGGAATTACAGTCCGTTACAATTGTGAGCTTTATCCCATGAAGATAGACCCGAAATCTTCGCAAAGCATAGATAATTGCCAGGGTTTCTAATTCGAAACTATGGTACTTGTTTTCCGAATCACTCGTCAGCTTGGAGAAGTAGAATACAGGGTGGAGCTTCCCGTCAAGTTTTCGTTGAAGCAGAACGCTGCAATAACGTTGAGCACTACCGTCACAATGTAACTCCGTCTTGTCCCGCGGGTTATAAATAGCAAGAATCGGAGCTTGAGTTAGTTTGTCTTTCAACGAATCAAATGCATTGAACTCGTTCTCACCAAACTGGAACGCGGCATCTTACAGAGATCATGTAATGATTTTGCTATTACCGAAAATCCGGCGATAAATTTACGGAAATAAGAGACCATACCCAGGAAACGTCTGACGCCGCGCACATCCTGTGGAACGGGATACTTTTGTATCGCAGCAACACCATCGTTTGTTGAACTAATTCCTTCTTGTGAAACCCGATACCCCAAATACGTAATGTTAGTAAACAGAAATTTACATTTGTCCACTCGAAGTTCTAATTTATTAGCGACTAGGGTAGATAAAACCGCTTCGAGCACACGCAAATTCCTCTCAATAGTTTCTGTCGCGATCATCAAATCATCAAGGTATGCGATCACATCTCCCTGATCGATAAATTCTTTCAACACCTGATTTATCCATCTTTGGAATTTTGTTGGGGCCCCTTTCAGGTCAAACGGCATCTTCACATACTCGTACTGCTCGAAAGGCGTAACGAACGCTGTATATTTTATTGAACTCTCAGCCATTGATATGTGGTGAAATCCACCTTTCAAGTCAAGCATAGTAAAATACCGTTTGTCTTGTAACACATTAAGTTGGTCTTCGATTAACGGGAGGGGGTAATTATCGCGAGCGGTTGCTTTGTTTAGGATTCGGTAGTCCACGCACATGCGTGTCTCACCGTTTTTCTTTTTGACTAGCACGATAGGTGAAGCGAACTCTGACTCACTCGGTCTAATTATTCCCCTTTCCAGCAATCGGTTTACTATCTCCTGAACCCGTTCGTTCTCTATGTACAAGAGTCTTCTAAGAGCAAAACGGAATTGTTGCGTGTTGGTCAAGGTTGATGTAAACTCCGTTTTTACCCTTGGCTCTTCTGGACGCTTAGGGGCTAGATATTTTTCTCGAAATAGGTGTCCGATTTCTTTTTGCGTTTCGATCGGGATAGTAGGATTAATTTCTAACAGATCTGCTTCGCCCTCCATCGGCCAAGAAATGTCAATTTTTGCGATATTCATCATCTCCGTTTCGAACTCATTTTTCACCTCTCTCAAACCAAGGCCGAATCTTTTTATAACATCGCGACCCAAAATAACACATGCCGCCATTGTAAAATCTGGGACGACCATTAACCGCAAAGACCTTTCTAATTTTCCGTTCATTTCAATGTCGAGAGAGACCATGCCAAGAACGACAAGACTACTATTGATTCCTCGGAAACGATTACTATGATCTTCGGTACATTCAATCGCATCGCCTGGAACGTAGCGCAGCTTAATGAAACTGATCGCGCTCCCAGTATCTAGCAAAGTTAATAATTGAATTTTCTCTTTTTGTTCGTTAGGATACATGGTATACAATGTGTTTTTACAGAACTCGTCCTCTTCGGCTGGAGCTGGATAGATATTGTTAACCTGACTTGGTTTGTCCGGGCAATCCCTTGCCATATGACCTGGTTTATTGCAGACAAAGCACGCGAATTCCCTTTTCGCTAGTTCGGGGCATTGGGGCTTAAGGTGCCCTTCCTTGTAGCAGAAGAAACATTTTCTTATTGAACGGTGGTCGATCGTATCACCCGATGACGACGACTGCCGTGGATTTTGCTTATAATTCTTGTCGAACTTGCCACTGTTCTTCGTCGAACAAAGTGAAATTTTCTCGAATGCTGCCAAGAGTGACGTTTTGTCTTTGAACTGTTGCATGCGGGATTGGTCTTGCAATCGCGTATCTGGGATTCCGTCGATTATGTAATCAACAATCTCGTCCTCCAATATTCCTGCTCGATTAGCCAATATAACTTTTTGATAATCGTTAAACGTCTCACCGTTCTTCCAGCGCCTATTTCCGAACTGACGATGAAGCGTAACCTTGTTCGGGCGATGGTCGAACATCATTCGCATTGGCCGGAGAAGTTCATCGAGACTTACTTCTATATGCTCAGGTTTCGAATGAAACCAGCCAAGGGCTTTTCCTTTCAATTTCGATCCCACCAGTATCCGTCACGAGTCGTCGTCCAAGTTGTATGACGTTTTTATTAATCGCAGCTGTTTTTCCCAATTCGTGAAAGTATCTTGGCTTCCATTGAAATTGCTTAATAGCTCGGTTAAAGCTCTTATGTTGGCCTTAGGTTGTGTTTCGACGTTAAGTGGGGACGCACTCGCACGCGCTATCTCCATTTCTCGTTGCGCTAAAGTGAGTTCCCGCTGCATGAGATCTCGCTCACGCCTTAGCAAATCTATCTTTCTCTGCATCTCATTGTCCATGGGAACGGGGCGAAAAAAGCTATTCTGCTGCGCTATATTCTCGCACTGCGACGTTTCGTCAATACCTGATGGCTCTTTTCTCCAGTCACCGCTCGGATCAGCTTTCTCTAATCGTGCGATCAGTTCACTCTTGGACCCCGTTGACGATAATTCCCGTTCCTGGAGTTTTGCTTTTAATTGTGGGACTGTAAATTGATTCGGTTCTCGCATTCTCGTTCAACCCGTCTCTCACTTTTCTCCTCTATTTCAATTCCGGACGCCTCCGTATGTGTATATCCACGTAGGTGTGCGCCACGGATTATTTAATGCCCGCACAGTACACAACAGAAGAAACACGAAACTGTAGTCAATATATAAAAACAAGTCCAGCGTACGCGTGAGTGACCATATATTAGCAACGCTCGTTCGAATTCGCGAGATAGTCGCTATTAAGTCTGTTTATTGTCTCTCAGTACTTCTCGCTTGAAATAAGATTGTATTCTGGTCTTTTGAAACGCGCGAACAGCACCACTATGATGTCACATAAACCACGCCCTGAATCGCGCGGTTCTAAATCGTCCGTTATGCTGAATATTCCTAAACTTCCGATGTGAACACAATAAAACACCTTTACGCGAAAGTTCGTTTTTCGTCGACTTTCTGTTCGCAGCGTTTGGTCACCGAGAACTCGTTACTAATACTCCGTGTCCGTATAGCTCAAACTTCCACTTTTCTTTTCTACAGGGCACTTTACCGTCGACCCCGAATTTTCCTTCGTAGTACCCACTTTCGTACCACTTGAATCTTTCTTTTTCCTACAGGCCACTTTACCGTCGACTCTGAGTTTTCTCCTGATGCCCGATTTCTCGAAAAATTAGGAATACGTATCGATAATTACGAAGATAACTTGATACGAAATCATTTACGATGTCACGAGACTGTCGCACTCGTATCGTTATGATATTCGCGATCTTGCACACATTCAACGGTTATGTAATTCGATGTACCGTTTCCAATTTTTCGACGCCACGAGTCCAACGAGTTTTCAAAGTCCCGGTTGTTAACTTGTGGGGCACTTCAGATACACAATCCCACTTCTGAGTTTGTAAGGTAAAAATACGAATATTGTAGGAAAGGAGTCAAGAAGAAACGAACTCAGCAGTACACTGGTCAAGACGGTGGTTTTATTCATTTTACATCTCTCTTGCACGCAGCGCACTTCTCAATTATCATTCTGCCTCATACACAGCTTACTTCTCATTATTTATTTGTTCCGTCTCTGTCACATGCAGCTCACTTCTCAAGGTCCTAGCAATACTGGCGCCATCCCTGTTTGACCACATTTTTGTAGTCACTTTTTTCAAACGTCTCCATAAGAGTTCGGACACCTCCCACTCTAGCTTCCATGGCTTAGGGAATCAAGAATTTTGAGGGGTAATGACAATGGCTACGGATCATCGGAAACTATGCTATCTGCGATTTTTTAACAAATACATACCGAGGTTTTCCTGCGAAGAGAAAATAAACTTAAGTTTCTTGCATCGGAGCCGTTGGTTCTTTGACACATTGGTGAGCAGGAAAGCAATGCGACGGAAGATCGTGGGAAATGAAAGAGTACGTAAACTGAGGTTATGAGACAGACCATATTTTTTATTCTTATGTCAATATAAATTCCAGCGATGCGATCGTGCTATCAAAATTCGAGGATACACGATAATATCCATTTGATCGCGGGTACGGGAATATTCCGTCGATGTTGAAGAATTCGTGAACTTCGCGTGCCGCCGTCGTCGGGTCGAAGCGACACTTAGCATCGTCGTCGGTAAGAACAAAAAAGAAACTTTTCCAGTCTCGCTTTCACCGTGAGTGTGACGCAATGTTGCTATTCGGAGAAGTTGAAAAACTTCAATTGTAGAAGAACGATGTAAATCAATCTAACGCGAAAAACCGTCGAGGTTCCGATACATGCAGGCCCCTGACACTGCAGACCATGGAGCCTAGATACCAGGAGGTTCAGCGGCAATGTAAAGGCGCTGAAAATAGCGTCCCCGAAAATGAGTCAAAGTGATGGCGCTGGGGTGCAGCAGCACCTACATATATAGTAAAATATTGGTCAACGAGGTAAAAGTGATCGGATGAATTCCTAACCTCACGACAGACCGATCGTGATATAAAACGTCGAAATATCCGCCGATTCATAATTTCTTCATGTCGGTTCGGAAAAAAATACAAAAGCGAGAAAAGACCCCAAACTCAAAATGGCGGCGCATCTAGAAAAACGTGTTTTTTTACAAATAGCTTCACGGAAAAACGGTTTTCTCTTAAAATATAAGACCTGAAACAAAAACCAAAAAAATGATAACTTATATATTTTTAGTTATGAGACTACCTAAAAATTTGCTTTCAAATTTTGAAAAAATAGCGCACCTTGAAGGAAATAAATCGATTTTTTTGCTAAAAAAGCCGTAAATTGTAATAAATTGGTTATAAAAAAAACTTTACATTTAATCAAAAACAGCTCCGGATTCCCATAGAGACGGTAATTGTGAAGCTGCTTTCAAAATGTCAAATCGATGCATGCAAAAGTGGTCGAGTAATCGGTCTTCCGAGATTGTAAAAAGTGGTTTCGAGAAAAACGCGTTCAAAGTTGTACGAGCAACTCAGCGCGCGATCCGAGGCGCTACGGCCAAATCGATAATTGTGGCTCTAATTTTAAAAAATCGCTACAGCACCAATTGCTTATTGTTTTTATGAGATCAAAGTATTTTTAGGCAAGAAAACGTTGTTCCAAACTCCTAGAGTGGTGTTATCCCTTGACACGAATGAGGGTTAGGTACATCATCTGTGATCTGTCTTAGATCGCACCCATGCTTCGCGTATATCTATATATATATAGGTACCGGAGCACCCCGCGCCATCATTTCTTGTTCTCGTTTTGGGCACGAGTTGGAAGGCTCCGCTGAACTTCCTGGTATCTAGGCTCCATGCTGCAGACCTTTCCATGGTAAGAAAGTGGTCACTCTCTGGCCCCAGCGTTGTCGCTCGAGTTTAACTATATTGTGTGGCACTAGTAGTCGAGTGCCCGGTTGACTATATATATATATCGATCGTAGAGCATATCGTTCGCATCGTTCGCATCCATCCATTCGCATTTATTCACATCTCGCATTGTTCGGAGGTTATGTTATTAAAACATATTAAAATTATTTAATGTACTAGGTGTGCTATTACAACTATTGTTGCTATTCCATAACGCAATATACCTACGTGCGCTGCGAGCGAGCCGGGCACGACTCCCAGCGCCTCTAACGGCGATCTACATTTCACGGTCCACCGAAACTACTCTGTGTCAGGACAGCCCCCTGACACTGGTAGATAAATACTGTTTGCAAAATGTCCTAGCCGCACTGTGGCGCTAGTAGTCGTGTGACAGGTATGTATATATATGTATGTTGCGCCGGAGTTTCAAATTTCTTCCATGAATAAAAATCTATTAATATATTGTAACGGGTCGGAATTTGTTACAATAAATTTTATTTGTTCGGGACTCGATCAGGGAAGGAATTAATTCAAACTCTTTGTTTCGGAGGTATTTGATAATAAAATGACATTTATTCAGTATTTTTGACTCGATATAATGTTAAAAGATTCCTGTGTACAAGTGTGGTATGTTGTTTGTATCGCTAAAGTGTATTTTGTGTGTTTTAATGTATCGCGTCTCGGTCGGTACAATACTTGAGTTGCGGACTCGCTCGGATGATAAATGTGCTTAAACGCGATCGCTTTAGCGTCGGTTGGTAATTCTCTTCCCCCTCTCCTATCGTATTATTATTCGCGGCGTGGCGTAGTGCGGCGCGCACTCGCCTGTGGCGCTTGGAATTCGCGACGCGTTTCTCTGACCTTCAGGTTCTCCTGATACTTTCGGGAGCCCTTGCGGATATTTTGTGTTTTACAGGTGTTGGTGTGTGTGTGTGTGTATTGTCGCCTAGTATTTCTGATACCTCCTCGCAATTTCTATTCTCCTAATACTAATTTTCTATCTATCCTTTCGTAATTTATTCTTCCTTTGTTTATCCTTAATGTTTTTAGTGCTCTTTTTTCTTATTCCTCTCCTGGTTTTTATTTCAGTATTTATTGGTAAAAAAAAACTATATCCGAATTCTCTCCTTTTTCCGTTTCTTTAAGGTTCCCCTTTTACTGCATTTCCCCTCCAAATAGGTGGTACTTTGCGAAGTGGTACTTGTTAATCCACGTAAAAAGTCTAACTCTTCGATGGTGACTCCTTCTTTTTCTTGTTTTTTGAGGTTCCCCTCTTTCTGCCTTTCCCTTCCGGATAGGTGGTACTAGGCTAAGTCATACTTGTCAATCCACAAAAAGTAGAAGAAGAAGTGCCGTTCCTCCGACTTTCCTCCTCTTTTATACTCGTATTTTATTGTTTATTATTCCCCTTCCCTTACCAATTACCCACCATTCCCTTTATTGTTAACCTTTTTTCATGTTTTAAATAAATTTATGCTTCCTTTGTTTTTTGTTACTTTCTCTGTTTTCTTTCCAACGACTTTTTCCCTTCCCTTACTTTTTACCTATCGTTCCCTTTCTCTACTGTTTTCGTTTATTTTCTGTTTTTTCTTCTCTCACTCGTCTTTCCTTCCGTTTATTATTTTGCGACCTTCAGTTTTTGTGTTTACTTGTGTTTTTCAGAGTTTCAGATGTTTTCCTATCCACTTGTTATGATTTATTATTACCCCTCCCCTACCCTCATAATGGGCCGGTTTGTTTGAATTTGTGGTGGGGGTATGGCGCCTGAGACGGACCTGTACGTCTCAATATTTGGAATGATTTTCCATTTGAACACAATAAATAACCTCGCCATAACGATAACAGGCGAAAGCCACGAAAGGATCGAATCGTTCAGCTGATCAAAGTATTTAGAGCCGAAGGCTGTCACACAAAAGCCAACGCTAGGCAGTAGCGATTTCAAGAACTAAAAATCGGGACAAAACGCATTCCGTTTATCGTATAGGAATAGTAGGCCAGTGTGAGGGGACTATGTCAGGGGCAGAGGGCTGGCATTTTTCAGAATTAGGAGAGGCGGCTGCGTCTTGACGCGAAGTAATACTGACGGACTAAAGACAGATACTAAAGACTGACGGACACGCCGCGACTCTTTATACAGTATGATGGGCTTTGGCAGACGACGTTCTATCTTTGATTCGATATTACGCGAAAACGCGACGAAGACTAAACAATTTTATCTCATTTGACCAATGAAATATGATTTTATTCTATCGATTTTGTTTGGGTCATTTCTCGATCCGTCTACGCAATCATGAGATCTCGTAATATTCGACCGAATTTCCGAACGATTTTTTTACCACGAAAATTATTGCACCGTCGTCGATTTCAAAACATACTCTACATCGAATCGCATACGCCGTGTGTAAAGACCCTGACACGCAGCACCCCGCGTTTCTCGTACCGCCGAGCAGTTGCGTGGATCGGAACCCCAGTGTTTTGTCGCACTCGATTGATTACATCATTCTTCTACACTTGAAGTTTCTCGGCGTCTCCGAAGAGCAACATTGACGAAAATGAATGAGTGAGTTCGCTTACGGTGAAAGTGAGACTCGAAAAGTGTTTTTCTTTTGTTTTTACCAACGATGATGCTGTGTCGTTTCAACGCGACAACGGCGGCACGCGAAGTTCACGAATTCTTCAACATCGACGCAATTTTCCCGTACCCGCGATCATATGGATATTATCGTGTATCCTCAAATTTTGATAGCACGATCGTATCGCTGGAATTTATATTGACGTAAGAATAAAAAATATGGCCTGTCTCATAACCTCAATTTCCGTACTTTGTCATTTATCACGATCCACAGTGGGGCAGAATCCCAAAAAGCTGGCCAAAAGTCAAATTTTTGAGTTGTATATATTCGTCTATATATGTTCAGATCTTGTTTACTGATAGTCCTAGGACGAAATTCCGGACCGGGCAGGTTTATACCTGCTCTAGGGTCGCCTCGACATCAGTCGACATTCAGCCGCCGTTCGGTACGCATTAAACAAGTGTACGCGTCGAAAAATTCTTGCCTGTTTCGAAGTGCTGTGAAACGGACGAAACTGTCTCAATTTTAATTCTGCAAAATGGAAAAACTTTCTGAAGGTATGCAGAAAATATAATTATGCACAGTTATTGCTTATTTTATGTTTGAAATATCTAAATTTTGCAACAAGTAAACATAAAAAATTATACATTTTTTTTTTGAAAATCGATTTTCTAAAGTAGTTTTAAAAATGTCTTCGCGAGTTTCGACCTTGTTTCAACAAGAAACTGATAGTGTACAGTACTAAATATAATATACTAAAAAACTGGCTGCTCAGGAGTGCTCAACGAATAGTTAGACTAATTTTTAGGGAGAAATACGTGGCGCGACATTAACGGACGTGTGAATGTAATCCATTGATTATTACGTTACAGCGCGTTGGTATATTTTCTGTCTATTAACATAGATTAATATTTATTTATCAATTCCATTTGTAGTATGTTCATTTATTGATTAATATTCATAGATCATTTAAATTTTAATACAGTAATTTATTATTCTAAATGTACGCTTTACGAAAATCTCAACATTTTATAAAATATTCCTGCAAGAACTCTCAGTAGCTAGAACTGTGTTTCCCCCATGTTTGTACGGCGTAACGGTTTTCGGCAGTAAAGGTGTATTAGTGTATACGTACATAGTGTATACGTAGTGTAGACGGCGGTCGGCAAGGACTGACGAGGGGCTCCTAGAGCAGCCATGTATGAAAGAAAGGAGCCCGCCTGCTGTTCAGGCTTTATTATACCTGTTGTATACTGACACAGAGGTGATTCTCGTAAAGACAGATTTCATGTAATTTCGGTTTTTTTTCGTGCAGAATGTATGTAAATATATTTGTTAATCATTTATATCATAAATATTCGTTTTCTTTATAAATATAAAATCATTTTTAGTAGTAATAAATTATTTTTGTACATTTCGAGTCAGAACACCATATATAGTTTTGTTAAGTATAAAATGATTTCAAAATAATGTCATTCAATTTTGTACATGTTTATATTGGTATTTTACAGAGTCTTCCCAATCTTCAAATATGGAATTATCAAGAAGAGATGTTTTTTTCATGGTGAAAGACAGTTTAAAAAACGAACAGAAATTCGTTATTGGAGTTTTGAAAGATGCAATTTTCAAGAAAACAGAACATGTGATACAAGTAGACGAGGATGAAAAGTCATTAGGACTGTTATTTGCAAATTTTCGATCCAGATGGAAAGCAGCAAAAAGAGGCCAAGACAAGTTTCTAAAAAATAATGAAGAATGGTTGAATGGCACCGTATGTTTTTCAACATTATCCGATACTGAATGCACAACATCAACATCTGAGAAGATTGTGAAGAATGATGAAAAAGGAACATCTGGACGACCTTCGAAATCCTTTGCTTCATCCAGCGATAGATCTAAGAGGCGAAAGACTGAAGAAATACGTTCTACTTTATCTACAGAAGAATTGACGTATGCTGCTCAAATGAGTTTAAGGACTTCTGGTCAAGTGGATGCTGCTCAAGTTCTTAAAGATGTCACATTAACCAGCCCAACAAGAGCCTCAAAATATATAGCTGCTGTTCGGTCAAAAAATGAGACACCTTTAACCCCAGACGAAGCACTTTCTTTGATGATCGAGAAAGGAGAATCAAAGCGCTCTTATCAGCTATCAAGAAATGCAGCTAGAGCACGTAAATGCAAATTATACCCATCATACCATGAAGTAGAAAAAGCAAAAAATCGTTGTTATCCATCAGTTGTGTACATGAATATTACTGAGTCGTGCGCACAAATTAAACTACAGGCTTTACTTGATCATACCACATACAGAATTATACAACGTCAGGCTGATGTCATCGATACTCTAAATTCTGAAATTCTGCAAAAATTAGTACTTCACTGTAAATGGGGATGTGATGGAAGCAGCGGTCAAAGTGTTTATAAGCAAAAATTTGATGAGGCTGGAAAATCTGATGAAAGCATTTTTTATACTTCTCTGGTACATTTGCAATTAATCTACAACAATCACGAGACGGATGAAGGAACTATTGTGTGGAAAAATCCTAGACCTTCATCTCCTCGATTCTGCAGACCAATACGATTGCAGTTTGTACATGAAGATGTACAATCAACATTGAATGAAGTTACCGACATTGAACACCAGATTGCGGGTCTTGCACCATACACTACTGAACAAAATGAAAAATCAATTTCAGTAACCTATTGTATGTCGTTTACGATGATAGACGGCAAAGTCTGTAAAGCTGTAACCGGTACCACTTCTGCACAACGCTGCTTCCTGTGCAAAGCCACCTCTAAAGATTTTAATAACATCGACAAAATTATAAAAATGGACATTACTACAGATAATTTAAGATTTGGCATATCTACATTACATGCGTGGATTCGTTTTTTCGAGTGCTGTTTGCATTTGTCGTATAAGCTCACAACTCAAAAGTGGCAAGCTCGTGAAGAGGAAGTGAAAAAGATTGTGAAAGTACGCAAGGAAGACATACAGACTCAATTTAAGACAACACTGGGGGTTATCGTTGATCGACCAAAGCCAGGATATGGCAGCTCAAACGATGGAAATACCGCCCGTCGAAATACCGCCCGTTTTTCGAAAATGCTAATATATCTGCTGAAATAACAGGAGTCGATGAAAATTTAATTCACCGATTTCATGTTATTTTGCAGGCAATTTCGAGCGGGTATGATATAGACGAAGAAAAATTCAAAGACTATTGTGTAAATACTGCCAGTTTATTCGTTGCTTTATATCCATGGTATTACATGCCAACATCTGTGCACAAAGTGTTGATGCACGGAGCAGAAATTGTAAAATATGCCCTTTTACCGATCGGACAACTTTCTGAAGAGGCCCAAGAGTCACGCAATAAGGACATAAAGAACCACAGGTTGCATCATTCAAGAAAATGCTCTCGAGAATCGAATATGAGAGACATTTTCTATAGGCTCTTAGTATCATCAGATCCATTTCTCTCAAGCATCAGGAAATTGCCCCAGAGACCGGCGAAATCTTTACATAAAGAAGCTATAGAAATGTTAAAACAACCTGAAGTCACCAGACAAGAGATAAGGAACGATTCCGATTTGGATACAAGTGGGTCAACATCAGAATCCGAATCGAATGATTGCAACATTGAAGATGACATACAAGATTTTTGTTACTAGAAGTAAATAACAGATATTTGATTTATTGCAAATTTTTTACTCAAGAAATTGTTCAAAAATAAAAACATGGCTCAAGAGATTTTCTACTCATTTAAACCTAAAAATATTATGAAACATTTTCTATTAAAAAATATTTAAAAATTGAAAATTTTTGTGGAATCGTCTATATATCGCGTCTGCTATTTTGAAAATTAACATTCCTATAACAAATTCGTAATCAGCGATCCCAAAAACCCTTAAGAAATATGATTGGGTATTTTTTACTGAATTATTTGACTAATTGGTTGAATTATGTCCGCCATTTTGGGTCCGCCATTTTGAAAATCGTAATTCTGATAACAGATTCGTATTCAGCGACCCCGAAAACCCCCGAGAAGAGAATTGGAGATCATTTTGGACACTTTCCGAATTTTGGCCAGCTTTTTGGGATTCTGCCCCACTGTGCGATCTTCTCTCGCATTGCTTTCCCGCTCGCCGAAGTGTCAAACAGCCAACGGCTCCGATGCAAGAAACTCAAGATTATTTGCCATCTTCCATGCTTAGAGCATTATAATACGCCACAAATGAGAGATCACATCGATGGCCCCCCACCTCAACGTCGGGAGTGTAAAAAATGGTGTGAAAATTCTCCACGTACGGAATTCTTCGAACGTGTTTGAACCTGTTTGTCGGAAGCCTGAAAAAATGTCTGGTTAAAATTCTCCACGGTTCTTTGAACGTGGTCGAACGTGTTTTTCACGATTGGAATAGAGGGGAGAGCGGTTTAAAAATTTGAGTGGGAGGCTTACGAGGGAGCTTATAATTTCGTGGGCCAAGCTCAGACTGCACTACTCCACTGCACCATCACCATCTAAAAAGAACTTTGAAAGTGCGCGGAAAATGGGTCTCTCGAGTATCAACAAAGTCGGACGGATGGCGAAATTCCTCCCAACGAAGAAGCTGTCGAAACTCCCCGTTAAGTCGGAACGACTAATCTCTGACATAAGGGCCGTGCAAACCAAATTTTGGAAACGCTACATCGAAGACATCGCGGATGAGTTCCCTATCTTCTTACCGGCGCGACTTGTGAAGGCATTCGACCAAGATCCGACAATGTTCGAGAGTATGCTGCAAGTGGCACGCAATGGTCAGCTCTGCATGCAGTATATTGGTGGAAAATACAACAGTGTCGAGTTCCGTCGTCTCTAAACATGGTGGACGGGAAGAAAAAAAATCGTTGGAACACCATCGTCGAACGGCTGTCCGCATCATCGAGAATTTGCTGCAACTGGTCAACTCAGTGGTTGGGAACTACAACAGCGTTCCATCGTCTCCAAGCGCGGAGACAAAATTGGGCACCACCGTTCGCATGGTTTCGCATGGTTCGCATGGTTCGCAGGCTCTTTCCAAGATTTCTCGAATTGTCTTTCTAGCTGCCTTGTATGGTATGTCGCTGTGATCCCATTGTATTCCATGGAAATTGCGTTCCAGCCACTTGTTTGTCATTTTGTACTTGGCCGGTAAAGAGTCCCATGCAAATGGTGCGTCGAAGGCGAGCGTCAGCGGTTCAGCATCCTTGTCATGGAGTCTGACGATGGACATCTCCGTCAGGACAAATTCGTTGACGCGTCTCTTGAAGCCCTGCACATCGACGATAAGCTCAATGTTGACTGAAATGGACGTGAATCAGCGGCATGATTTTATACCAATTTTTAATAATACGACCTTTTAAAAATACGATCATGGAGGATCATGCAAAGCGCCAACGATTATCAACTAAACATCAATAGACATTGATAGTCCAAGTATCGCATCTGGAAGGATTGAAGTAGTCCATGTACAGGCATTTTATATGCATGGGTGCAGGACACAGCGGTGGTGTGTTAATGTGGCGAGAAATCAACTTGAACGCGTGATGGTCTTTAACCCCTGCTCGATGAATTTCGACAACGTGGAAGTGGTTGAGCTTTACGAAAAGTAGATAATCTTACAATAAATGTAAATAAGTATGAATCAATACGCGTTGAATATCATTGCCACGGGAGATAATGATTATGGGGGCTGCGATTGATGTGCAATCAAGAGATAATACACGTTTCGCATGGGTGACAGTCACAGCTTTGTACCCAGCTGAACGAAAAAGTGACCACGGATATTCTTACATGTATTATTCAACCGTATTGAATCTATCGAATATTGGATGCTCAGTGACTATAGGCCAAATTTTTTTTTAATTGTGCTTCAAAACCATTTATTTATCAATATGAATACCACCAAAGAAGACATTGCTCCGATACGCATGGCTCAACATAAGAAGAAGAAAAGCATATAAATTTGCTACAAGATACCGAGGATAACAATGTATGACATTTCACATAGATCAAGAACCTGTCAAGCCTTGTGAGCGCAGGACTAAACAGAGACAGCCATTAAAAAGATATATATGTCATCGGTGAGTGAAGCTAACATAATTACTACATCGTTATATGTGCTACACGAATCAAACAACAATCTATTATTTCGCAGGTGTCGGCATTACTTTATGTTAAAGGACAAACTGCAATCACACGAGATCGATTGTGGAGCACTAAAGCACTGCCCCATCCGACTAACAAATAATACCAATAAGTGGCTCCAAATCATCAACTCCAGTCGGAAAGCACGACATCCATTCATTGAAAATGCCTATTTGGAGTGTTTTTGACTAATGATAGAGAGAAGATGAGAGTGTGCAAACACTGATGAGAAGAACGTAGCAGATGTTAGTGTTGATAACCACATGTGCTTTTCATATGACCAATCGCTATCATAGTATCAATCACATCACAGCGCTGCTTCCATATCGTGGTTTGTGGCAGAACTGGAAAAACTAGTGCTCTGCATAAAATACATTTTCAACGAAAATTAATGCTCATCATGCGTTAATTCTAATACGTTCTCGCTATGGCAATAATTGTGTACTCAGTCATCATCAGCAAATAGAGGTAGAAGTTGAATTACTCAAGATACAATGGCGTATGCCCCACATAATATTAGATGAGTTCAATAAATTATCATTAATTCGAATATTGGAAGGTGGGCGATAGTTGAATATGAGTTTCCACTCTTGGGATCTATACGAATGTCCACCGCTTCAAAGCACAACGAAGCATTCATGGCCCGTAAAAGCTACCTCCCAACTAGAGAAACCAAAATATGTAATGGTGCGGCGCAGACTGGTAAAAAAGATAATCTATGACAAAGGACATTATATTATTCACCGACTGCAAACTCACAAATATTAAACTTTATATCAATTCAGCATTCTTTTCTCAGGAGGACTCGCATTTGCACTTCAAAAAAGTTTCGCCATTTTGTTCAATATGGACTCTCGATTTCGTAAATATCATTACGACTGCAATAGTGATCGTTCATTAGTTACCATCACCAAATCTTGATATAACGGCCCTCTCACGGTTAATGATTGATCGCATCAGAACGAGCCTATAAAAAATACTACCGTGGATGTGTGAATAGATTTCGAATGCAAAGAAGATTCACCACCGAATACAACTGCATAGTGTTTTAATCTTACATGATAGCGTTGTTGAATATTGTCCGTTGATCGACATTATCCGAAAAATTGTATAGATCAGCAAAATTCCGAGAGATACGAAGCATCATGGTTCATTCGCAGTCGTCATGGTCTAAAGTCGGCCTATGAAATCATTCCATACCGCGTGGCTGAAGGTTTAATAACAGCTGCAGTTGAAGGTTCAATGGAATACGACATGTGTACAATCGTATATGTTAAGGGTCATAAAAAACGAGAATGGCTAGCTGATATACTAAATATGAAAAATGAGCTATTTGTTGAGCCGTTGAATATAGACTTTGACGACATGGATGTCTCAAGTAAATTAGATGGAAGTTCTACTCTACGATGTGAAAAGCATACAAACAATTGTACCTTACAAAATGTATTTAAAATCTATAATTGGTGGCTGAATCATAAAGATTCATGCAAATAAAATAAATGTAACATTATGTACTTTTTACTCTCCTCGCCCCATACTTAGTTATGCCAACATCATCTGACATCGAATTGTGCATCTGCATACAATATTACCTTCGAATGTGAAACTCAATTTTTTGTATGGAATTAGATTGAAAATAAATTAATATAATCGCCCAATGATGATCGAAGACATTCATAGGCATACGTTCGATAGATGTTCGTGAGCCGTCTGTTGGAAGTTTGCGAGGTATTCGAAGATTTTCGACAGTCGTTCGTGAAACGTTTCAGAGACTTCCGAAGGTATTCATAAGACGTTCGAAGATATTCAAGAGAAGTTCGAAAACATTCACAACACGTCGAAACATGCATGAGGGGTTCAAAGAGTTTCAAAAGACTTTCTATGACTTTCATGAGACGTTTAAAGGTGTTTGTGAGACGTTCAAGAGACTTTCGAAAACGATCATGAGACGTTTGAAGACATTCATGAGGGGTTCGAAGACGCTTAAGAGAGACATTCAAAGACATCCACGAGGGGTTTATCCGAAGACATATATAAGACGTTTGAAGACATAAAAGAGATGTTCGAAAACATTCAAAAGGCGTTTGAAGACATGAATGAGGGGTTCAAAGAGTTTCAAGAGAGTTTATACGACGTTCATGAGACGCTTGAAGATGTTCGCGAGACATTCAAGAGACTTTCGAAAACGTTCATGAGACGTTTGAAGAGATTCATGAGAGGTGTGAAGACCTTCAGAGACTTTCGAAGACATTCAAGAGGTCTTTGACAATATTCATAATACGTTTGAAGACATCGACGAGGGGTTCGGCGATGTTTTAGAGACTTTCAAAGACATTCACGAGGAGTTTGAAGCCGTTCAAGAAACTTTCGAATACGTTCAAGAGACTTTCGACGACATTCATGATACGTTTGAATACATTCATGAGGGGTTCGAAGACGCTTAAGAGACTTTCAAAAGACATTCACGAGGGGTTCGAAGACGTTCAAGAGACTTTCAAAGACATTCACGAGAGATGCGAAGACGTTCAGAGACTTTCGAAGACATTCAAGAGATCTTTGACAATATTCATAATACGTTTAAAGACATCGACGCGGGGTTCGGCGATGTTTTAGAGACTTTCAAAGACATTCACGAGGAGTTTGAAGATGTTCAAGAGACTTTCGACGACATTCATGACAAGTTTGAATACATTCATGAGGGGTTCAAAGACGCTTAAGAGACTTTCAAAGACATTCACGAGGGGTTCGAATAAGTTCATGAGACTTTCGACGACATTCATGATACGTTTGGATACATTCATGAGGGGTTCGAAGACGGTTCGTGACTTTCAAATACATTCACAAGGAGTTTGAAGACGTTCAAGAGAATTTCAACGACATTCATAAAACGTTTCAAGACATTCATGAGGGATTCGAAGACGCTTAACAGACTTTCGAAGACATTCGTGAGAGGTTTGAAGACGTTCAAGAGGCTTTCGAAGAAATGCAAGAGATCTTTGACAATATTCATAAAACGTTTGAAGACATCGGTGAGGGATTCGACGACGTTTGCGTTTCGCTGGAATTGTTTGGGTTTGTTTGGGTTTTTCACAGTTTTGGTGAAATGTGTTTTAGTGTGTTTGGGGGCGCACACAAACAAACTCAAACATGTTTCACCAAAACTGTGACAATCCCAAACAAACCCAAACAATTCCAGCGAAACTCAAACGTCGTCGAATCCCTCACCGATGTGTTCAAACGTTTTATGAATATTGTCAAAGATCTCCGGCATTTCTTCGAAAACCTCTTGAACGTCTTCAAACTTCTCACGAATGTCTTTGAAGTCTCCTAAGCGTCTTCGAATCCCTCATGAATGCATTCAAACGTATCATGAATGCCTTTGAAAGTCTCTTAAGCGTCTTCGAACCCCTCATGAATGTATTCAAACGTATCATGAATGTCGTCGAAAGTCTCTTGAACGTATTCGGAAGTTTCTTGAACGTCTTCAACCCCCTCGTGAATATCTTTGAAAGTCTCTCTTAAGCGTCTTCGAACCCCTCATGAATGTCTTCAAACGTATTATGAATGTCGTCAAAAGTCTCTTGAACGAATTCGAAAGTTTTTTGAACGTCTTCAAACCCCTTGTGAATGTCTTTGAAAAGTCTCTTGAATGTCTTCGAATCCCTCATCGATGTCTTCAAACATATTATGAATATCGTCACAGATCTCTTCACCGTCTTGAACCTCTCATGAATGTCTTCAAACGTCTTATGAACGTTTTCGAAAGTCTCTTGAACGTCTCAGAAACACCTTCAAACGTCTCATGAACGTCATAGAAAGTCTTTTGAAACTCTTTGAACCCCTCATGCATGTCTTCAACGTGTTATGAATGTTATCGAACGTCTCTTGAATATCTTCGAACGTCTTATGAATGTCTTCGGAAGTCTCTGAAATGTTTCACAAATGACTGTCGAAAATCTTCGAATGCCTCGCAAACTTCCAACAAACGGCTCACGAACATCTATCGAACGTATACCGATGAGTGTCTTCGATCATCATTGGGCGATTATATTAATTTATTTTTAATCAAATTCCATACAAAATATTGAGTTTCACATTCGAAAGTAATATTATATGCAGATGCACAATTTGATGTCAGATGATGCTGGCATAACTAAGTATGGGGTGAGGAGAGTAAAAAGTACATAATGTTACATTTCTTTTATTTGCATGAATCTTTATGATTCAGCCACCACTTAAAGATTTTAAATACATTTTGTAAGGCACAATTGTTTGTAGGCTTTTCACATCGTAGAGTAGAACTTCCATCTAATTTACTTGAGGCATCCATGTAGTCAAAGTCTATATTCAACGGCTCAACAAATAGCTGATTTTTCATATTTAGTATATCAGCTAGCCATTCTCGTTTTTCATGACCCTTAACATATACGATTGGACACATGTCGTATTCCATTGAACCTTCAACTGCAGCTGTCATTAAACCTTCAGCCACGCGGTATAAAATGTTTCCATAGGCCCACTTTAGACCATGACGATTGCGAATCAACCATGATGCTTCGTATCTCTCGGAATTTTGCTGATCTATACAATTTTACGGATAATGTCGATCAGTGGACAATATTCAAAAACGCTATCATGTAAGATTAAAACACTATGCAGTTGTATTCGGTGGTGAATCTTCTTTGCATTCGAACTCTATTCACACATCCACGGTAGTATTTTTTATAGGCTCGTTCTGATGCGATCAATCATTAACCGTGAGAGGGCCGTTATATTAAGACTTGGTGATGGTAAGTAATGAACGATTACTATTGCAGTCGTAATGGTATTTACGAAATCGAGAGTCGATATCAAACAAAATGGCGAAACTTTTTTGAAGTTCAAATGCGAGTCCTCCTGAGAAAAGAATGCTGAATTGATATAAAGTTTAATATTTGTGAGTTTGCAGTCGGAATAATATAATGTCCTTTGTCATAGATTATCTTTTTTACCAGTCTGATGCGCACCATTACATATTTTGGTTTCTCTAGTTGGGAGGTAGCTTTTACGGGCCATGGATGCTTCGTTGTGGTTTAAAGCGGTGGACATTCGTGTAGATCCCAAGAGTGGAAACTCATATTCAAGTATCGCCCACTTTCCAATATTCGAATTAATGATAATTTATTGAACTCATCTAATATTATTTGGGGCATACGCCATTGTATCTTGAGTAATTCAACTTCTACCTCTATTTGCTGATGATGACTGAGTACACAATTATTGCCATAGCGAGAACGTATTAGAATTAACGCATGATGAGCATTAATTTTCGTTGAAAATGTATTTTATGCAGAGCACTAGTTTTTCCAGTTCTGCCACAAACCACGATATGGAATCAGCGCTGTGATGTGATTGATACTATGATAGCGATTCGTCATATGAAAAGCACATATGGTTATCAACACTAAATACTTTATGATATTGATGCATATCCTCTGCTACGTTCTTCTCATCAGTCTTTGCACACTCTCATCTTCTCTCTATCATTAGTCAAAAACACTCTAAATAGGCATTTTCAACGAATGGATGTCGTGCTTTCCGACTGGCGTTGATGATTTGGAGCCATTTATTGGTATTATTTGTTAGTCGGATGGGCAGTGCTTTAGTGCTCCACAATCGATTTCATGTGATTGCAGTTTATCCTTTAACATAAAGTAATGCCGACACCTGCGAAATAATAAATTGTTATTTGATTCGTCTAGCACATATAACGATATAGTAATTATGTTAGCTTCACTCACCGATGATATACATATATTTTTAATGGCTGTCTCTGTTTAGTCCTGCGCTCACGAGGCTTGACAGGTTCTTGATCTATGTGAAATATCATAAATTGTTATCCTCGGTATCTTGTAGCAAATTGATATGCTTTTCTTCTTCTTATGTTGAGCCATGCGTATCGGAGCAATGTCTTCTTTGGTGGTATACTGAAACGTTTCGTGATTTTCATGAAAGCTTTTGTTTCGTTTCGGGAAATCGTTCACGCGGATTCTGTGCGAAACGAAGGTTTAGCGGCGAATAATTTGCCGTATGATAGTGCGGGGTTCCCGTAGCCTCCTGAAGGGCGATGTACCTTTTATGTGCCGGGATTGATGGTGAGGATTTTGAGAGGGTTTTGGAGATGCCTCAGTGGTAAGAGGGTCTCAGAGACGCCTGTCTCAATCCGTCATCATTGGCATTTGATGTGGTGGATTGTCGTATGAGTTAGTCTTAGGAAAATGAACAAATAAAATTGTTAGTGAGTTAATTTGGTGAGTGTTAAGATTTTTATCGGTGATTAGCGACGTTTACAGGAATCTGGAACGGACGGCGAGAAGCGCTGTCTTTGCTGGATCGACAGGGATAGGAAGAGTACAGGCGAGGTCTTTGTGCGCCCGCTGTTACGTGAACGCGATCTCTCTCACTCACTCTCTCTCTCGCACTCTCCGTCTCGCTCGCACTCGTACAGTCCACGAGCGTCGTCGTTTACGCGTATGGTCGGTTTCGGGCTCGGTTCTGCAATGGGAACGCGATAGCCCGTTGAGTTTACTATGGATTGGTTTATATGGCGATAATTCTGGGTGGCACTGGTTGCCGAATGCAACAAAGCCCACGGTTGCCAAGCCGTGTAGCTCACGCGCTAGAGAATCTCGCGTTGATAATACGCGTGCTCGAGGCCGGGTTTTCCTGCGAACCCCGAGTGCGTATAGCGGGCCGTCCGAGAGGGACGGCTGGCCTCCTCGGTGCCAAGCAAGGAGGACCAAACCAGTGAAGCTGGTTAAGAATATTCCCGTTGTGCAGCGGAGCGTGATCGGCACTCCATGGACTGCACACTTCGAGTACTATGCGTGGGATGTGGAGAATGACGATCAAAGGTCCCAAGGACGATTGATCGGATGTTGAATAATTTCCCTATCTAGCAATCACCACGAAGTCTCTGTTTCCGAGGTAGGACTTCCATCGCAATGCTGGGGCTTCCCAAGGAAACAGAGCACCTTACCGCGAAGCTGGGTCTATTCTTGGATGGGACCAAGGATCAGGCCGCGAGGCCTCCATCCGGTGATCCGAGATGTCGGATAACAGTTGACTCTACGTAGAATGATGAGTAATTTGCGAAGAGTGTCGCTCGTGGTCGTGCATGCCCTTAAATAGCCACAGGGACGTCAGGAGAAGTTCCATTTCCCTAGCGATTCTTGTGTGCTAGGCAGGGGATCGCCTGGCTGGGAGACGTTCAGATAGTGGGGGGACCGTCCTGGCGACTTTGAGGACATTCGCGTACTCTAGACAATTCGAGGGGAACAATATTTCAGAGTGTTCGTCACTTCGATATTCGGCACACGTTCGGCGTAAGGAGGTGTCGATATCGATTTAGGGCGCACTCTTATCTACTAGGAGTGGTCAAAGCACGGGAAACGCGAGATGTACGACCAAGGGCGGGGACTCCCGCGAGTCAGCGGTGGTCCTGCTCCTCGCGATGGGCGGAGCTCCTTGCGAGCTGTTGCGGGCTCGCCCCGTATTCTTAGTGCAAGTGTCCTGCCCAGCCGGCGGCATGGCCGGTTGGTCCGACCACAGGCCATTGCACGCAATTATATCGGAATTCGTGTAATCATTGCGTGCCAAATGTAACGGATGCCCACCTGGGCAAGCGAACCGTTACATCGCCCCTCCAAGGTCGGAGTCTCTTCCGCCGGTGCGCGACGACCTTGTTACCTCTTCCCCGTAACACGACGACCCCGTGCACTCTTGCGGGTGCACGCCTCCTCGATGGCAGAGTCCTCGGCAGGGCGCTTGTTTGAGTTGTTTTGTCCATGATGTATCGTAGACTGAGGTGATCGTTGCTAACGCTCGCTCTTAGATAGCCATCCTGTCCCGATGTTCTAGGAGAGGGATTTTCCCGTGGGTCCCAGATAAGGGCGCAAGTCGTTTTGATCCTTGCCCAGGATCTTCTTGCTGATCTTCGTCCATCGGGGCTATCCGTATGTGTTCCTTTGCTCGTGATTTTTTGCACGGCTCAGGATGTCCGCGACAAGATTCTTCTTGCCTTCGCAGTGATCTATTGATGGATTGTGGTCTTAGATGGCAGGTGTCCACTGGGTCAGGTCTTATGCCATCCCGTGACAGGATGTGCCCCTGGTGCCGTCTCTGTTGTAAGGACAGGGACGGGACGAGTGATGCCGTCTCTGTTGTAAGGACAGGGACGGGAAGAGTGGTGCCGTCTCTGTTGTAAGGACAGGGACGGGACGAGTGATGCCGTCTCTGTTGTAAGGACAGGGACGGGAAGAGTGGTGCCGTCTCAGTTGTAAGGACAGGGACGGGACGAGTGATGCCCGCTGAGTTTATTATTCGGGTGGATTAGGTTCCTCTTCGCCTACCTCCGCTTGGGTTTCTTCGATTTCCAAGCTTCGGAATGCCTTGCGATTGTCGGGGGGTTGTCCTTCGTCGGGCGAGTCCCTAGGATACCCGAATCGTTGTGGTTTGTTATTTCCTAGATGGGATTCTAGGCGCGGTTGTTCCCTAGAGAACCCCGTGTAGGGTGGTCGAGACGGACGGCATGACCCTTCCCGCTCCTTATTTCCCGGCCCTTCTTCATCCAGAGATGACAGTAGGTCGAGGAGGTTCGGAATTGATTCAATGCATCTTGACCGAATTATTATTCGGACCTCCTCTGAGAAGTGTCTTCTCAGTTTGTGGATAATCTCCTTGTCGGAGAGGGGCGGCCGAAGATCTTTCGCCAGCCCGATTAAGGAGAGAGCATACCCGAATCGGGATTCCTTTTTAAGAGGGTCGAACCATCCATATTCGATCTTGTTTTTGGCACGGTATTGCCGATCCTCACTCCGGAACCGTTCTACGAACATTCGTTCGAAGGATTCCCATGAGTGGATATTGTTTCTTGTAATCTTCCACCATTAAAGGGCAAGACCCGAGAAACATCGTGAAAGGATGATTCTATAATCGTATCGAGTGCCAAATACGCGATGGTATTCTCGGAGATCAGTCAAGAATTGCCAGGGAAGCTCGTGATCATGCCCTCCAAAGGTGGGGGCGTTGATCTTCATAACTCCCGCGCTGGTGCAGTGAGGAGTTTCTTCGCGCGATGCTGCTGGCGCAGACGGTTGATACGGTGTTGGGTTGTCCTTGATGGGATTCCCATGTCGATGATGGATTTCTTGGGTATACGACTCAGGTAGACCCAAGTTGCCTAGGTTAAGTCGTTTGCCCTCGGGGATCTGATGCAGTTCTCCTTGCGGGACATCGAGTCCCCCAGGAGCAGGTGCGCTATGGCGTGTTGAAAATAGGGGTTCATTACCCCAATGTTCAACAGTAGAGTTCGCATCAGGAGGCCTCTGCAGTAGGCTCCTGACTTGGACATTTATCGCGTCTTCAAGAGATTCTAATTTTTTTGCAAAATTTTCGTTGATGGAGAGGAGGGTCGCCATAAGCGCCCTCGCATCTTCATCGACGCGGCGTTGTAAGTTGGCCATAATTTCTTTGACGGCTGTTATCGATAGTTGTTCTTCCGGTAAAGAACGAGCTCTATCGTCCAAATTCTGTGGGTCAGAAATATTGGGGTTCCATGCGGGAAGACCCCTCATTACCTTCCCGGTACCGTCGTCCCTGCGACGCGCCCTCCTCTCACCTCCCCATGGCTCGCTCCCCGCATTACTCGCGAGGGCGTCGGGTTCAGCGGGTAGGCCGGTCGCGAGGGCCGAGTCTGTAGCGGCGCGGGGCGGGAGGTTTAGCGCCCGCCCCTCCTGAGGAGGATTCCCCTTCCGGGCCTCGCTCATTACGTCACGCTACGCCTCGGTGCGAGAAGAGGGGAAGTACTCCTCGAGCACCGAGCAGTACGTTCGATTTATTTTTCAATTTTGAAGCTATTATGATATTTCTGCTTTGTGGTAAATACCGGTGTCCACGTCGCCCGTTTGGCCTTCGAGAGGAGCAGTCTTCTCTCTCGGCCTTGCGGACTCTGTTTATCGGTTTTTCTACTTCCGTCTCTCTCGCGACCTTGCGGGATATGTGAATTCCGATACTCGAAACACTTTCTTTCTCAGGCGGTGTTTTTGTCCGAAATTTCGAGTCGTACGCGAGGTTCACTAATCCCTTGCGACGCGCGAGCGACAAAAAATTTTTTTTCTTTCGCTCTCGCTCGTCGCTCGGGAACAGCGGTGGCCTTGCCAAAGCGTAAGCCTATTCGAGCTCGAAATTGCGCGGTTTCTTTTACTCGCTTGGCGAGAGTGAGACAGACGAAATATTTTCGGAATTTACCACGAGAGATTTTCTCGGCTCGCAAGAGAGAGAACGAGCAGGCAGCGTGTGCCAGTGTTGGGCGTTTTTTTAATTGATGATACTCTAATTACAAATTACAACTGTAATTTGTAATAACTGAAAAAAAATTGCTAATTACAACGGTATTTTGTAATTAGTAAAAAAAGGCTAATTATAATGGCATTTTGTGGACTTCCGTTTCCGGTGTGAGTGAGAGTGAACGTGTGCACGAAGGGGAGGAAAGGAAAGGAAAAAAAAAACAGTGAGGGAGGTAGCGGAAAATAGTGGAAGTGCGAGGAACAGGGAAGGGGAAGGAAGGGAGCGTGGGAGAGACGAAAAAACACAGCGATAAGGGCAAGTAAAGAGGTAACGAGCGGAAAACTGGTGAGTGTGAGGTAAGAAACGGTAGACAGGTGAGGGGGAACGAGGGAGAAAAACGAGGGGGGAAGGTGTAAGCGCGAGGCGAAGGAAGAGCAGCAGCGACAGAGGACGGAAGTAATAAGAAGTAGAAGGAGAAAGGGATAAGGAGAACGGGTGGGTAAAACAGTGGCGGTGTGAGACGCGACAGGTGATAGGTGAAGGAAGAGATGTGCGACGAAAGAAAGGGGTGGGAGAGGAGCAGCGAGGCTCACAGACTCGGCGAGGCATGCGGACCCGTCGAGGCGCAAGGGCCAGGGGAGATGGTGAGAGAGGAGGAGGAAGTGGCGCGAAGGAGGGGGAGAAAGAAGAACGCGGAACGGCTACGGTTGGAAAGAAGTGAGAGCGTAGGAGAAATTAGCGAGTTATGGAAGAGGAAGAGAGAGCAGATGGAGGATAAAGGGCAGGAGGGAAAAGAGGCCTTCCAGAAGAGCAGGAAGGTGCAGAGGTCGCCGGAGGGAGGGAGACAGGAGAGGGGAAGATTAGAGGAGTTAATAGAGGCAATGAGGAGGGAGATACAGAGGGGACTGGAGGAGGTAAAGGGGCAACGAAAAAAAGTGGAAAACGAATTAGGGAGGGTGAGAGGAGACATGAAACTGGCAGAGGAAAGATGGAGAAAGAAAAAGGAGGGAATGGAAAAAAGAATAAGGGAAGTAGAAGGAAAAGTGGAAAAAATAGGGGAACAAGGGAGGGAGATAGTAAGGATTGGAGAAAGACTACGTGAAATGGAGTGCGCAGAAGAGAGAAGGAAGGGGGGTGAGGGAGAGGGTGACGAAGCAAGAGGAGAGAGAGGGGAGGGACTGGTGGAGAGAAGGTTAGAGGAAATGGAGAGGAAGATGGAGCGGAAGGAAAGGGAGGAAAGAAGGAGGAACTTCATAATAAGGGGGGCTACAAGGGAGGGAACGATAAAACAAACGGTAGAAAAGGTTTTGGAGAGAATAGGAGTGACAGGAAGAGTGGAGGGGGCGAGGGAGATTAAAAAAGGGCAAACTGGAGGGAAAGACATAATGATAGAGGTAAGAATGGAGGAAATAGAGAAGAAAAAAGAGGTGATGAGGAGGAAAAAGGAGCTGAGGGGAAGGAAAGAAAGAATTGAGGACGACTTAACGTGGAAGGAAAGGAGAATGCAGTGGAAGTTGAAAAGAATAGGAGAGGAAGAGGAAAGAAGGGGTAAAAGGGTGAGGGTGGGGTATGGGAAGGTGATAATAGAGGGCGAAGTGTGGTATTGGGATGAGGAAAAGGAAGTATTGAGAGACTGGAGGGGAAAGGAAAGGGGGACAGGAAGAGCAGAGGAGAGAAGGCAGGAGGGAAGAGAGGGGGAAGGGATAAGGAGGGGATCAAAAAACGATTAGAGAGGACGGAGAAAAAGGGCGAGAAAAAGAAAGGAAAGGAAGAAGGGGGGAGTTGGAAAATAGCGTTTTGGAATGTGGCGGGGCTTACGAACAAGGATAAGGATTTTTGGAAGGGATTGGAGGATTGGGAAGTGGTAGTGATGGTGGAGACGTGGGTGGAAGAAAAAGGATGGGACAGAATAAGGGAGAGATTGCCGAGGGGGTATACATGGATGGCACAGTGGGCGGTGAAAAGAAATAGAAAGGGGAGAGCAATGGGAGGGATGGTGATAGGGGTGAGGGAGGAGATGAAAGCGCAAAGGAAAGGTGGCAGGGGGGAGGAAGAGGGGATGATGACGGTGGAGTTGGAGGAGGGGGTGATTAGATGGGCAATAATCGGGGTGTACATAAACGGAGATATGGAAAGGAAAACGGAGAGACTAAAAGAATGGATGGAGCGGCAGGAGGGAAGGAGGGTAATAATTGGAGGGGATTTTAACGCGCGGACGAGAGTGGAAGGGGGAGGAGGACGGGAGGAGACGGAGGAAGGAAGGAGGTCGAAAGACGGAAAGGTAAACGCGGAAGGAAGAAAGCTGATAAAGGTGCTAGAGGAAACGGGGTGGGAGATTTTGAACGGGAACATAGAAGGGGATGAAGAGGGAGAATTCACATATACAGGGGGAAGGGGGGAGACGGTCATCGACTACGCATTAGGGGACAGGAAAACAAGGGAAGCGGTGGAGAGGATGTGGGTAGGGGACAATGTGGAGTCGGATCACCACCCGATAGTGGTGACGATTAAAAAAGGAAAAAGAGCAAGAAAGAGTCAGAGCAAAGGGGAAAGAACGGTAGGAAGTGGCAAATGGACGGAAAGGATGAAGGAGGGGTACAGAAGAAGACTGGAGGGAGTGGAACTAGAGGGAGGGGACATGCAAGGGTTGGCCAAAGAGATAGAGGGAAAAATGAAGGAGGCGATGAAGAGGAGTGAAGAGGGTGATGGTAGGGCGAGAAGAATGACAAGGGAAGGATGGTGGGACGAGGAAAGTAGAAAGAAGAAGAGGGAGATGAGGGAGGAACTAAGGAAATGGCGGAAAGGAAGAAGCACGACGGAACGGTACAAGGGGAAGAAAAGGGAGTACAATAAGATGTGTGAGAGGAAAAAGGAGGAAGAACGAGATAGGCGAATTAGGGAGGTAGCGGAAGCGAAGACGGAAGAGGAAGTGTGGAAGATAGTGAACAGGGGAAGAAAGAGGAGAAAAAGAGTGGAGGATGGAATTAAGGCGGTAGAGTGGAAGGAATACTTCAGGGGGCTGCTAGGTGGAACAGATAGAAGAGGGGGAGGGGGAGCAAGAAGGGAACGAAGAGGAGATATGGAGGAGGGTTTAAGGAAAGAGGAAATAAAGAAGGCGATTCAGAAAATAAAAGAGGGAAAGGCGATGGGGGGAGACGAGATGCTGAACGAAGCGTGGAATTGGGAGGAGAGAAGGCAATTGACTGGGCTTGGGAGATCTGCAGGAGGGTGTGGGAAGGGGAGGGTTGGCCAGAGGGATGGAAGGAGGGAATTATAGTTCCAATTATAAAAAAAAGGGAAGGGCGAGAGAGTGGAGGAATACAGGGGGGTGACGCTGATGCCGTCGCTGTACAAGGTGTACGCGACGGTGTTAGCAAAAAGGCTGGAAGAGGAGACGGAGAGAGTCGGAGCGGTGCCGCAGAACCAAACGGGATTCAGAGCAGGAATGGGAACGATAGACAACATATTTATATTAACTTATTTGATAGGGAAGCAAGTGGCGAAGAGAAGAGGAAAGCTCATAGCAGCTTTCATAGACCTGAGAGCAGCGTTTGACTCGGTAGACCGTGGTGAACTGATGAAGGCAATGGAGGAGAGAGGTATAAGGAAAGGGTTAAGGGAGAGAGTAAAAGAAATATATGGGGAGACGAGGAGTAGGGTGAAGGCAGGGGGGGAGATGGGAGAGGTGTTTTGGATGGAGAAGGGGGTAAGACAGGGATGTCCGTTGAGCCCGGCGGTGTTTAATATAACCACGGCAGACCTGGAAGAGGAGTTAAGAAAAGGGGAATGGGGAGGAATTAAAATAGGGAGAGAAAAAATATTCTCGCTGGCGTACGCGGACGACGTGGTGGTGATGGCGGTGAGGGAGGAAGATATGGAGAGTATGATCAGGAGGTTGGGGAGGTACTTTGAAAGGAAGAAGCTGGAAGTAAACGTGGGAAAGACGAAGGTGATGAGGTTTAGGAAAGGAGGGGGGAGGTTTAAAAAGAAGACGTGGAAATGGGGTGAAGAAGAGATAGAGGAGGTGAAAGAATTCAAGTACCTGGGGTATGTGTTTAAGAGGAATGGGGAGCAAGGGGCACAGATGAAAGAGAGAATAAAGAAGGCGGGGACTGAAACGAGACAAGTGTGGGGAATAGGAAAGAGGGATTTCGGGAAGGATGTGGGAAGGAGGATGTGGCTATTTGACACGCTGGTGTGGACGGTGCTGGGGTATGGGGCGGAGATCTGGGGGTGGGAGGAAAGGGAGGCGATGGAGGCAATGCAGGACAGATATATGAGATGGGTGCTGGGGTTAGACTGGAGGACACCGGGATATATGGTAAGAGAGGAAATGAAAAGGGACAAAATAAGAACGAGGGCAGCAAGAAGAGCATGGAGATATGAGGAAAAGTTAGAGAAGGGGGGAGGAAGTGAGTGGGCGAGGAAATGCTGGGAGGAAATAAGGGAGAGGGAGAGAAGGGGGGAACCAGGAAGGTCAGCGTGGGAGAGGGGGAGGGAGGAGTGCAGGAAAAAAGGGAGACGGAGGGGAGAGGCGGAACAAGAACAAGAAGGGGAGGGGTACGGGAGAACAGAGGCGGAGGACAGAGAATAACAGGAAAGGGAGAGGTGGAAAAGGATAAGGGGATCGAGGTTTAATGGATGGTACAAAGAGGTAGTAGCAACAGGGGTTCCAGGGTATTTAAAGAGAGGGTGGGGAGAGGAAAGGTACAGGAGGATAGCGAGGTTTAGGCTAGGGAACGAAATGAGAGAGGGGCGATATTGGGAGACGGAAGAAGAGAGAAAATGTAGGGTGTGTGGGGAGGAGGAGGAATCTTGGGAACCTGTAATAGACAGGTGCGGAGGAGTAGAAGGGGAGGAAAGGGGGATAGAAGAAAGGGTAAGAGAAATTCTGGATGAAGGAGGAGGGGGAGAGGAATGGATGAAAAGGTTGCAGGAAAGGAGGAAGGAGAGGGAAGAGGAGAAGTAGGTGAGAGCAGGAGAGGTAGAATCGGTATGAGAGAGGAATGGAGTGAAAGGGGAAACGGAAGTAGGGCAACGAGAAGAGGAGCGAGCGGAGTAGATTTAAGTAAAATTAAGGCGGAAAAAAAAAAGAGAAGCGCGGCGGCGCGAGCGAAGGAGAGCGAGGGGCTGGCGGAATAGGATTAAGGATAGGTTAAGATAGAATGTAAATAGTAGGGAATAGAAGTGTAAGCGGCGGAACTGTAAAAAGGAGGAAGACGAGACGGAGGTCCGGATGTAACCCTAAGGGGACGCAATAAACCATTACATACATACATACATAATGGCATTTTGTAATTAGAAATAATTTAGTTACGAATTACTATTATAATTCATAATTGTAAAAACTGTGAAATACAAATTACAAATGTAATTGGGAACGTTTTTTTTTCTAATAACAAATTACAAATGTAATTGGGAACGGATTTTTTTTCTAAATACAAATTACAAATGTAATTGGGAACGGTTCTTTTTCTAATTACAAATTACAAATGTAATTGGGAATGGTTTTTTTTCTAATTACAAATTACAAATGTAATTGGGAACGGTTTTTTTTCTAATTACAAATTACAAATGTAATTGGGAACGGTTTTTTTTCTAATTACAAATTACAAATGTAATTGGGAACGGTTTTTTTTCTAATTACAAATTACAAATGTAATTAGGAACGGTTTTTTTCTAATTAAAAATTACAAATGTAATTGGGAACGGTTTTTTTTCTAATTACAAATTACAAATGTAATTAGAATATTTTTTTCTTTCTAATTACAAATAATAAATGTAATTAGAATATTTTTTCTTTCTAATTACAAATAATAAATGTAATTAAAATATTTTTTCTTTCTAATTACAAATAAAAAATGTATTTAGAATATATTTTTTTCTAACTAAAAATCTAATCGGCATCGATTTTTCTTCTTATTACAAATGAAAAATGTAATTTGAATTAATTGTTTTTCATAATTAACAAAATTCACATTCCTCAAAATTCAGGAATTCAAAATGGCGAATCCAACGGGGTGGACGTTAAAAATTTTTCCTAAAACTCTGTACCTAGGGGTTCTTGGGGTAGCTGAGTGCGAATCTAGCCTTGGATTTTCCAAATTCAAAATGGCGGATCCAATATGGAGAACTGAATTACAATAATTTAATAGATTGGCACGACGGTCGGTACTCGAGCGTTTTTGAGGTCGCTAATTACGAGTCCCAACTCAAACTATATACATTCAAAATAGTGGATCCAATATGATGGACCAAAGTACAATCATTTACTCTATTTGCATGATAGTTGCTATGAAGGGGTTTTCAAAGTTGCTAACTACAAATCTGCCCTTCAAATTCAGAAATTCGAAATGGTGGATTCAATATGGCGGACTAAAATACCGTACGCGATTCGCTCGATGTTTGGTGTCAAGGGGTTTTCGAGGTCACTGGTTATGAATCTGCTCTCGAAATACAGAATTAAAAAATAGCAGATCTACCATCGCGTATCAAAATGCAAACATTGAATGGAATCCGTGGAAACTTGGTACTCTGGATCCGCCATTTTGAATTTTCGAATTCTACAGGCAGATTCATAATTATCGACCTCAAAAATCCGTTACTACTAATTATCATTCGAACCAAGTAAATTCTGGTAATTAATGCGCAATGCTGGACCCACTATTTTATTTGAGTATTTTGACGGGAGATTCGTATTCAGTGACCTCCAAAACCCTGTAATACCAATTCCCATGGGAATCGAATACATTATTATATCATGGTCTGCCATATTGGAGACACTGTTTTGAATGTATGTATCGTGAGTTTTGACTAGTAATCAGCGGCCTCAAAAACCCCTTAGTACTGAGTTTTATCCGATTGTATTCAATTTTTGCATTTCGTAACGCCATATCGGATCCACCATTTTGAATTTCTTAATTTGTAGGGCAGATGCGTAATAAGCGACCTTGAAAACCCCTTAATACCAATTATTTTGCGAATCATGTAAATTGTTGTATTGAGGTCTGCCACATTAGATCCGCCGTTTTTTTATTCTGAATATGAAAGACAGATTCGTAATCAATGACTTTGATAACCACCGAGAGCCGATTTTTAATAAAATTAAATGAACTTTCATTTTCGATCCTCTATATTTGCCCCACTATTTTGAATTTCTAAATTTTGACCTTGAATTCGTAATTAGCGACCAAAAAACCTCATAAGCGCCAGGTTTCATTTAAATTGAATTTTTTGTCGACCATATGACACAAACACAAATAGTGAAATCCTCTTGCCGCTGAAGGGGTCAAGAAGTAAACCGCGCCTGGATAATAAAAATCCTCAAATTCAGCCAACACCAACAAAACTGATAAGACTATTCTAGACCGGGAAGCGACCGAGACCATAGATTGGGCTCGATTTTTTTTCGAGACTCACAGTCAGTCGACTTGGTTTCGTCTCAAATTTTTGTTTAAGCCAGATCGAAGTCTCATTTTAATGACATCCGTAATTTGTAATCATAAGAAAAATCTATATTATTAATATTTGTAAATTGTAGTTAGCAGAAAAATCGATTCGAATTACACTTGGAATTTGTAATTTAAAAGAAAATCGATTCTAATTACGTTTGTAATTTGTAATTACAAAAAAAAACATATTCTAATTTCATTTATAATTTGTAATTAGAAAAAAAACATATTCTAATTACATTTATGATTTGTAATTAGAAAAAAACATATTCTAATTACATTTGTAATTTGTAATTAGAAAGAAAAAAATTCTAATTACATTTGCAATTTGTAATTACAAAAAAAACATATTCTAATTACATTTGTAATTTGTAATTAGAAAAAAAACATATTCTAATTACATTTATAATTTGTAATTAGAAAAAAAACATATTCTAATTACATTTGTAATTTGTAATTAGAAAGAAAAAAAAATTCTAATTACATTTGTAATTTGTAATTGAAATTTGTATTATTTCAAGTTACAATGTAATTAGTAATATTTTTTTTATTACAAATAACAAATGTAATTAGTAATGTTTTATCTTTTTAATTACAAATTATACGTGTAATTAGTAATTTCAATGTAATTAATTACTCAAAGTAATTAGTGCTGCCCAATACTGGCGTGTGCGAATACTCGATTCTCGTTACGCTATTGCGCGATTGATTTAAAGATGAAATATGTCTGGAATTTAGCTCGAGAGATTTTCTCGGCTGTACGAGAGAGAACGAGCATGCACCGTGCGCGAGTACTCGTTTCTCGTTATGTTTCTGCGTGATATTTTTTATAAACGACCTGAAATTGATATTTTACTCAGCATAAGCTGGCTATACGATCTAGTGGTGATTGCGTCGCCTAACTATCTATCATTATAAATATTCGATAATTTTGTTTTTCCTTTTGTACATTTTCAGGATATTATATAAGGCTTTCGGGCCCCACGTTGGGCGCCATTGAAACGTTTCGTGATTTTCACGAAAGCTTTTGTTTCGTTTCGGGAAATCGTTCACGCGGATTCTGTGCGAAACGAAGGTTTAGCGGCGAATAGTTTGCCGTATGATAGTGCGGGGTTCCCGTAGCCTCCTGAAGGGCGATGTACCTTTTACGTGCCGGGAATGATGGTGAGGATTTTGAGAGGGTTTTGGAGATGCCTCAGTGGTAAGAGGGTCTCAGAGACGCCTGTCTCAATCCGTCATCATTGGCATTTGATGTGGTGGATTGTCGTATGAGTTAGTCTTAGGAAAATGAACAAATAAAATTGTTAGTGAGTTAATTTGGTGAGTGTTAAGATTTTTATCGGTGATTAGCGACGTTTACAGGAATCTGGAACGGGCGGCGCGAAGCGCTCTCTTTGTTGGGTCGACAGGGATAGGAAGAGTACAGGCGAGGTCTTTGTGCGCCCGCTGTTACGTGAACGCGATCTCTCTCACTCACTCTCTCTCTCGCACTCCCCGTCTCGCTCGCACTCGTACAGTCCATGAGCGTCGTCGTTTACGCGTATGGCCGGTTTCGAGCTCGGTTCTGCAATGAGAACGCGATAGCCCGTTGAGTTTACTATGGATTGGTTTATATGGCGATAATTCTGGGTGGCACTGGTTGCCGAATGCAACAAAGCCCACGGTTGCCAAGCCGTGTAGCTCACGCGCTAGAGAATCTAGCGTTGATAATACGCGTGCTCGAGGCCGGGTTTTCCTGCGATCCCCGAGTGCGTATAGCGGGCCGTCCGAGAGGGACGGCTGGCCTCCTCGGTGCCAAGCAAGGAGGACCAAACCAGTGAAGCTGGTTAAGAATATTCCCGTTGTGCAGCGGAGCGCGATCGGCACTCCACGGACTGCACACTTCGAGTACTATGCGTGGGATGTGGGGAATGACGATCAAAGGTCCCAAGGACGATTGATCGGATGTTGAATAATTTCCCTATCTAGCAATCACCACGAAGTCTCTATATCCGAGGTAGGACTTCCAGCGCAATGCTGGGGCTTCCCAAGGAAACAGAGTACCTTACCGCGAAGCTGGGTCTATTCTTGGATGGGACCAAGGGTCAGGCCGCGAGGCCTCCATCCGGTGATCCGAGATGTCGGATAATAGTTGACTCCACGTAGAATGATGAGTAATTTGCGAAGAGTGTCGCTCGTGGTCGTGCATGCCCTTAAATAGCCACAGGGACGTCAGGAGAAGTTCCATTTCCCTAGCGATTCTTGTGTGCTAGGTAGGGGATCGCCTGGCTGGGAGACGTTCAGTTAGTGGGGTGACCATCCTGGCGACTTTGAGGACATTCGCATACTGTACACAATTCGAGGGGAACAATATTTCAGAGTGTTCGTCACTTCGATATTCGGCACACATTCGTCGTGAGGAGGTGTCGATATGGATTTAGGGCGCACTCTTATCTACTAGGAGTGGTCAAGGCACGGGAAGCGCGAGATGTACGACCAAGGACGGGGACGTCCGCGAGTCAGCGGTGGTCTCTCTCCTCGCGATGGGCGGAGCTCCTTGCGAGCTGTTGCGGGCTCGCCCCGTATTCTTAGTGCAAGTGTCCTGCCCAGCCGGCGGCATGGCCGGTTGGTCCGACCACAGGCCATCGGACGCAATTATATCGGAATTGGTGTAATCATTGCGTGCCAAATGTAACGGATGCCCACCTGGGCAAGCGAACCGTTACAATACATATTGATGAATAAATGGTTTTGAAGCACAATTAAAAAAAAAAAAATTTGTCCTATAGTCACTGAGCATCCAATATTCGATAGATTCAATACGGTTGAATAATACATGTAAGAATATCCGTGGTCACTTTTTCATTCAGCTGGGTACGCAGCTGTGACTGTCACCCATGCGAAACGTGTATTATCTCTTGATTGCACATCAATCGCAGCCCTCATAATCATTATCTCCCGTGGCAATGATATTCAACGCGTATTGATTCATACTTATTTACATTTATTGTAAGATTATGTACTTTTCGTAATGCTCCACCACTTCCACGTTGTCGAAATTCATCGAGCAGGGGTTAAAGACCATCACGCGTTCAAGTTGATTTCTCGCCACATTAACCCACCACCGCTGTGTCCTGCACCCATGCATATAAAATGCCTGTGCATGGAATATTTCAATCCTTCCAGATGCGATATTTGGACGATCAATGTCTATTGATGTTTAGTTGATAATCGTTGGCGCTTTGCATGATCCTCCATGATCGTATTTTTAAAAGGTCGTATCATTAAAAATTGGTATAAAATCATGCCGATGATTCACGTCCACTTCACTCAACATTGAGCTTATAGTCGATGTGCAGGGCTTCAAGAGACCCGTCAACGATTTTGTCCTGACGGAGATGTCCATCGTCAGACTCCACGACAAGGATGCTGAACCGCTGACGCTCGCCTTCGACGCTCCATTTGCATGGGACTCTTTACCAGCCAAGTAAAAAATGACAAACAAGTGGCTGGAACGCAATTTCCATGGAATGCAATGGGATCACAGCGACATACCATACGAGGCAGCTAGAAAGACAATTCGAGAAATTTTGGAAAGAGCCCCCACCATCTATGCGAAGGGATTCAAAAAATGCGCATGGCTATCAAGATTCACGGATCCCGTGACAAACGTCATCGACTTGGAGACTCTGGACTGTCCATCGCTGCAGCAGCTGCCGAAAATCACGAACTCCAAATGCCCCCATCATCCCTTCAACACGAACTGCGCTCATGATAATGTAAAATCGGTGAAAATCTGGTTGAGCGTATACGAAGCGCGAGCGAGGGATTTTTTTTAATGAATAAAACACATTTCGACGAAAATGTCATTTGTATTCTTTATTTTACGACAAAGACATCCATCATTTACAATTCGATTAAACATATACATTTTTACATAGTCAGCACTTTGAAAAAAAAACCATGCGAACGGTGGTGGCGAACAAAACTTTAACACCGTTTGCCTACAAACGCTAACTGTCACGACTCAAACACGGATAATTTGTGGACCTGTGGTGATTCCTCGATAGCTTCACCCTGATGACCAAGCGTACTACTAGTATGGCGTATAGAGATCGTACCCTACGGTGTACCTGTATGGTAGTACACTGCTACATGCAAATGTGCATGTTACTAGAATGGTACCCGTACACTGTAAAATAATAATATACCGTTGCTGTATTCTCACCATACTAATACCGGCACCGGTACCGTACGCACATACATGGTAGGTAAGGTACCTGGGCTATCATGTAGGAACCAGAACCAATGTAGCGTCGGATTTACCATTTCTATAGACCATCGGATTTATCCAGGGCAGCAAGTACGTACGACTAAGGATGAAAAACGACATCAATCGTCGCGACCCCAGTATACAGTCCCAGTGTCGTGAGAATATCGACGCTGTCTCCAGTCTCTCCGAGAGCATCAGCGAGGCTGATCTCAAGGAACTTGTCAAACCCTTCGGCTCCCTTCAAAAACAATATCTCGCCAAGGATTGCACCACCAATCTGTGCAAGGCCTTCGTTTCCGTATGTACGTTTTAAAACTAAGGCCGAAGCCGCTAGAGCCTTCTTGCATCTGAATGGTTACGGCTACCATCATCTCATAGTCAGCGTTGACTGGTCCAAACCTCCAGCCCAACATAATTGAATGGTCAACGGTTGAAACGCGTTAAGGTAGAACGAGCGCGCACTGGTGATTTCAATAGATTTTGTTCATATTTTTGCACCTGACTCGGTAGATTCAGAGATAATAGGTTCTAAAATTGCAACTGTTAATACTGTAGGATCTGCATTGAAATTTAGACAGAGTAAGTGTCCGTAAAAAATATTTTTCCCCTATAAGAAGACACATGGCAATAATATAATCAATATCAAACTATTAATGTTTATAACGCAACATTTTTTTTACGATAAAAGCGTTTCACTTTTGGAACACGATAATTTTTTTTGTCTCGAAATATTGTACACTACTGTTCCGCGGTGTTGCATAATGTCTTCTTATTACCGGGGACAGATATTTTTTTACCGAGAGTTATTCTGTCGTTACTAAACGTTTTCAGCAAAACTGAATAGTACAGCGAATCGAAACTTTTTTCACTTGTTCCCTAACAAGCTTTCTATCAAAACATATTTTTTTTGAAAATAAATAAACACAATAGAATGGTACGACGAATTATGTGACCAGGGTCAATGCAAACCCTGCAGTGTTAAAAATTGCTATTTAAAAACCCATTATCTCCCAATGTGAATGGTCAACTGTAGTGAAACTTCACTCAAACATGTGTAATGATATGAACAATTTCTAGTTAAAATGTGAACAAAATCAATACAAATCAAGAACGCGCGCTCATTTTACCTTAAGGATATTACGCGATTTTTTTTTGGTAAGAGGACAAATAAGAGATTACTCATATTCAAAGATGTTATTAGTCATATCTTCGAGTGAACAAAAATAAATTCATATTTAAAAATTATACAAAGTGGTGACTCTGGAGACATTTTGGCGAGGCATATTGAATTTGAGACGCTCTGTGGCATGCAGTATGGCTGACGCAAATTTGATTTTATAAAATAATTTGAAAATTTATATTAATTTTCAGAACATAGCTAGAGAAATACGTAGAGGATTGTGAAAATATTAATGTTTGAGTAATTGGCAAGCGTTAAACCAAAAACTTAATTTTCGATAGAAAAAAGACAGTCATTTGTTAATAACTAATGTTATAATTAACTCATGGAAAATCCGGTACGCATTTCTCTTCGGAGAGTTATTTTAAAGATGTGCTAAAAAATTGGAGTGAAAAGAATGAAAATTGTTGGAGTTATGCTGCGTGCCGTTTTAAAAAACCGCGTTTCGAGGAAAACGGTCGATGTCTCGCACACGGGCCAGCCACTGCCACCGCAGACCCATACGGGCCTACGTACCTTGCTTTACAGGTACAACACTTTTTTCCCCTTATTCTAGATGGTTGAAAACATCTTTAAACTCAAGTAAACAATTTCTACAGTAGTGTGACCTCTTAGATCGGAGTACACGTTGACAATTATTCGTCGCGTCTCATTGAACGAGCCCCCCACCCCTTTTTGTTCTACGCAAGGTCCGTCCGCTCACTGCTCCGAGATTGAATCTCCTATTCGTCAATAAAATTGAAGAAGAGGACAAGACAATGATTGCCAAAGGATTGAGTGGTTTTTATTCGAACCAAATAATCCTAGTATTTTTTCTGATCTACCTGCGGCTATTTGGATGAACTTTCAAAATTGAAACACGTCATGTATTGCTAACTCATGTAGAAGATTATTTAAAAAAGTAAAAAAAGAACGCCAAGCAATAAAAAATTCTTCCGAAAATATCGCTTGTTTTACCATGCTAAAAAGTCTGATTTATCTTAGAATATTTTTTATTTTTATTCAAACAGTTGTTTTATTATATATTTTTAATTGAAATATACAAAAAAGTGAAGTAACTTTTGATAAAATAGCCCGACAAGTTTAGCAAAAAAATTTGTAAACAAAATGATTAAACCTGAGGAATGATATTTTGCGTATTTATATTTTAAAAAATCACCCTACTTCTGTAACATGAAATTGGTGTCAACATCATATATTGGGAGTACAAATAAGTCTCCGCCGTTTGACAAAAGATGAACCCACTAAGAGGTTATGGTTGAAATTGTCCGATGTAAAACGTCATATCGTAAGGTTGGATATCTGGCAAGACCATAACCTTGAAATATCAGCGATTTTGTATCAGCATTACATCATTTTTTTGTGCGAAAATGTCGAATGTTCAGGCGAATACGCGTCATTTACGGGAACTCTTGCGTTTGGCACGAATCTCCTTCCAATAATGCTTCTAATTTCGCATCTTCGTACACTTTCAGCCTTTCGCTACGTTGTTTGTCTTCGACGTCGACCTCACCGTTCTTAAATGTTCGAAACCACTCACAACTACTTCTCTCACTTAAGGTAGTACGAGCGCGCATTCTTGATTCCTATAGGATTTGTTCAAATTTTAACCAGACATTGCTCGTGTCATTATGCATGCCTGAGTGCGATTTTTAGAGTTAATGTCTGGGCTTGTCGGATACTGTCAGGAGACAGCTTTTCGTTTCGAACTAGATCTGATGGAAGATGTTGGAGACTTTGTCCAATCGCGATGGAAACTGTTGGGAGACTAACTTCAACGAGTGGTGATGGAACACTGACTTTCTGTAGGATAATTCTTCGCCAAGTGGAAAACAGGAGATGTTTCGTTAATGGGGGAAGGACTGCATTTTCGTGATGCATTTTCCTTAGGGATTGGTGGAAAAGGCTTCAAATATGTGTCTCTTCAGATGATTGGTCGAAAATAGAGAGTGGGAGCAGGACGTAGTTTGCGAGTCATATTCATCGCTCTATGTCCAGGAACTGAAGCAGCGTTTCCTTTATCTGGAGCGCGGAAAAATACCGAGAGAAAAAAGGGGCCTTGTCGGCGGCGAGAACGCACCACTCGAGATAGGGCTTGTTGACCAAAGCCCGCGAGTGCACGTGGCGTTTTATGACAGGGTGATTTCCTAGGTTCGAGAATTTCATTCTGGCGAGTGTGTATTTGTTTTTCATATGGTTAAGACTGCTGTGCTCTCGCGTGGGAAAGTACGTGAGACGCTTACTTATTATCACTACCCTACATTTTCGCCGTGGTAGGTCTAAACCTAAAGAAAAATATAAATATTCGTCGAAGAATGAGAATGCCGCTATCGCGCGTATGTGGTCATTCACGATTTCCATGGGAAATCGCGTCGACCCTGCGTCTTCGCCGGGACTCAAGAAGATAAAAGAAAGCAAGAAAAAAAATACATTGGTGCATTTTGTCGCGACGTGACACCTCCCCCCTTTAGGATTGAGCGTCTCGCTCGATCAGGTTCATTGGGGGTTGCAATCGAAAATATAGTGACACGACAGTATGAACTGGCATTGTCATTGATCGACTTACAATGTGACTCAATATCATCGTACAATGTGACTAAATATATTCGAAGAGTGTGTAACTTATAGTTATCTTGCGCTTAGGAGGTACACATGAATTTCATTATCACCTTATAAAAAAGCGTGTATGTTTCTTTTTCAATTATTTTCGTACGAGATTTTTTGTTTCTTTTTTTTAATGATGTATGTATGTTTTTTTACTTCACTGTAAGATGTATATTTACGCGTTTGCTCCTTTGTTTTTCCTTATACTTATTTACTCGTTAGATATTTTCACTTAAATACTTATTTACTCATTTTAACTTATCTTACTTGACAAGGTTAAAAGAACAATAAAAATAAGGATTGAGAAAAAGGTTATTTAGTATGATTAGAATGGTCATTTTGATACTCGAATGTCTTCTCGTGCGAACTCAAAGGAAAGGAACGTGTTTTAGGAGGTTGATTGTATCTTGAACGAACGGAGATATTAATTTCAGATATCATGTGTTGCAGCGTTGGTCTTGGCTTGATCATTTTGTTCGACTGACGGAGCTGTCACGAGTTTATGAAGTTCTTGACCAGTTCCACCATTGACGTTTTCTTCTTAGGTCGTTTAGCCAGGTGCGTCAGGAGCTGCGTAACTGAGTCCCATACTGTACCGACGAGGTAGACCGACCAGCCGTACACAGTGTATAGGTTGTACGTATGGATTACCGTATCTACGAGAAGCGTGCTCGATCGTACGATGGGTAACGTTCGGGTGACACCAGCGGTTGCTGTACCGAATTCAAAGAATTTTGCCCAGGTGCGATTCCCAGGTGCGATCTACGAGAAGCGTGCTCGATCGTATGATGGGTAACGTTCGGGTGACACCAGCGGTTGCTGTACCGAATTCAAAGAATTTTTCCCAGGTGCGATTCCAGATCGAGTCCGCTTGGTTGACAGTGTTTTGACCACTTATGCCCCGTGCCATATTGTTTATGGCAGCAGGCTGCTCTACATGAAACATGATGTGTTTTCGTACGTTGTCGATGTTTTTTGCGGAATAGATCCCACACGGTAGTCGTGGGTTGGTATATCGCCAAGTAGACTTCGTCGTCGGCTTCATGCTTGCAGGTAGTATGGCTTTGACAGGAGCAGGTATGAATTTGTACCCGATGTCTCCGTAAAGGTAATATGGAGGAAGTAAGGAATTACAGATTGCTTGAGTTCTTGTTTTTGTAATATATGAGTTCGAGGAGATATTTTTGGTTCCCACGAGTGACAGGTTGATCGTAATATTCTTTTAGCCTTCTTTTAACATACTTTGCATATTCTTTTAACATTCTTTTAGCATTATTTTAACTTTCTTTTAACATTCTTTTAACCTTCTTTTAAACTTCTTTTAACATTCTTTTAACATTCTTTTAACCTTCGTTTAAACTTCTTTTAACCTGATCATGTTTACTTGTATTGGTATATATTTAACAACGTGTACTACTTCGCTAGCTAGTACCGCTAGTTCCGCCATAGCTCCAAGCCATACACATATGGCTTGGAATTTTCATTAAACTATATGTAAATTCGTCTAGTTCTTGTATCGCAGGAGATAAACTATTTCGAAGAATTCAACATTCTCGGTTACATTATTGAATAAGTATATAGCGTATAGCGTATAAGTATAGCATTTACATTTTAGTTTTAAGGCTTTCACGGCTCTTTATGTAATGAGAAGAGTATGTGGCTTCCGGATGGAGGCCGTGTTGAGGATCAGCGTTGTGCCGACGTTTCGCAAACGTTACAGTCTGCATCATCAGGGCTGAGAGCTCCGATACTGAAGCTCTCGTGTCTCAGGTATTCCTTATATAGTTGCAGTCATCGTTCTGGATCGCTGCACCAGCCAATCAGATGTTTTAATTGATCAGCTGGTCAATTAAAAAACCGGGAGGACGGTGTGCCAAATAGGATTGACGTGATATCCTCCATCTCTGTTTAGATTGTCCGGATGTTTTCGGATTTCCAAGCCTTCTCGGTGTTTCCTGGAAAAATAGCTGTTTGATGGGGCCAGGCTTTGGGCTTTTTCGAACTGGATGGCATGACCAGTCTCCATCCAATGTTCGGCCAGCGCTGATTGTGTAATATGGCCATATTTGATACACCGTTGATGTTCTTTGATCCGTGTACTGATCTTCCTCCCGGTTTCTCCTATGTACACTTTACCGCATGAGCAGGGTATCTTGTATACTCCTGGGGCACTTAATGGTGGTCTTTGGTCTTTTGCACTCGGAATCACTTGTGCTAGTTTCTTCTGAGGTTTGAAGATGACTCGCACGTTGTGTTTTCCAAGGACCCTCCCTATGCGATCGGTTATGCCCTGAAGGTATGGAAGGGAAGTTGTTGCGGTTATTTGTCCTTCATTCTCCCTATCAGGTGCTGTAACCGTTTTTGGATCAGCTATTTTTCTTTTTAGATTTTTGATCGTTCTTTCGATGTTGCCTGGCTTGTAGCCATTGTCTCCTAAAACTTTTCGTAGGTGTTCTAGTTCAACCTCCAAGGAGTCTGGTTCGGAGATCGCTAGAGCTCTGTAGACCAGAGAGCTTATGACCGACTGTTTTTGGGAAGGGTGGTGATGGGACGTAGCATGGAGGTATCTATCCGTATGCGTTGGCTTCCGGTAAACTTTATGGCCCAAAGTGCCATCGCTTTTCCGTTGAACCAGTACATCCAGAAAAGGGATTTGATTTTCCTGTTCTATCTCCATGGTGAATTGAATATTGGGGTGCTGGGAGTTGAGGAAGGTTAAGAAATGATTGAGGTTTTCTTTGCCGTGACTCCAAATGACGAAGGTGTCATCGACATATCGGAACCAGGTGGAGGGCTTGAGGGAAGCTTCTTGCAGAATTCTGTTCTCGAAGTTCTCCATAAAGATGTTGGCGATGATAGGAGAAATAGGGGAACCCATGGCTGCGCCTGAAGTTTGTTCATAAAATTGGGATTGAAATTGGAAATATGTAGAGTTTAGGCAATGTTCTATGAGGGGCAGTAGGTTAGGGGCAACTTTTTTGGAATTTTTAACTATGCTTAGGGTTTCATTGGTTGGGACGTTTGTAAACAGGGATACAACATCGAAACTCACTAAAATGTCTTCTGGTTGTACCTTGATAGTCTAGATCTTGTTCACAAAATCCCGAGAGTTTTGGATATGGGAGTTGTTGAGGCCTACGAGTTCCTGCAAAGGTTTGCAGAGAAAACGTGCCAAATGATATGTAGGACTGCCTATGTTGCTAACAATGGGCCTAAGCGGGATGTTGTTTTTGTGTATTTTTGGCAGACCGTAAAGCCTGGGTGGTAGGGATTCCTTGGGTGCTAGGGCTTTGGTTAGGTTTTCTGATAGACCAGCGTTCTTTAGAAGTGTTGTTGTTTTCTTTTCTACACTTGATGTGGGGTCACGTGATAATTTCTTGTACGTGTTGGTGTCCTCGAGCAGGTTCAAAATTTTACTGCAGTAGTCCGTTTTATCCATGATGACAGTTGCATTCCCCTTGTCAGCTGGTAGTATTAAGATGTCCTTGTTTTTCTTCAAATTGTGAAGAGCAAGGTGTTCTTCCTCCGTGATATTCTGCTGCGGAGGTTTTGCCTTGTGTAGAATATTGCTTATCCGTTTCCTGATGTCGTTGCCAGTATCCAGTGGGAGACGATAGATGGCCGTTTCCACCTGGCTGATGATTTCTCTGATTGGAATTTCTGTTGGTGTAATGGCGAAATTGTGCCCTTTTGCGAGGACTGATGTTTCAGCTGCGGAGAGTGTGTGGTTACTTAGGTTTTTAACTGTGTGGGTTAGGATGGGCTGCTTTGATTGCGGACATAGTTTCCTGAATTTTTCTATTTGATTCTTGGATCTTAGGTCTGCACAAACGTCGCACACGAAACGTCGGCACAACGCTGATCCTCAACACGGCCTCCATCCGGAAGCCACATACTCTTCTCATTACATAAAGAGCCGTGAAAGCCTTAAAACTAAAATCGGACGCCTACATGGAGAGGCTATTTTGGGTTCTGTTAACACCTTTTCCAAACTCAGGAAAACTCTGCACATCCAACTGTGCTCGTTAACATTCCTAAAAAGGTGCCGCGACCATCAAGTGGTACCAAAATGTTTTCAATTGAAAAACCCCTTTCCATCAAAACAAGCCAAAACGATCCTCCACCAGGCCTCGCTGAGACTGGTGAAAGAGAGAATATCTGTCACCAAAAAGCTTTTGGACCAAAATTCCCAAAAACTCCTTAAACTTCACCTACGTCTATCTGACTCTTTGGAACCACAGCTGTGGGAAGATCTTGACCGTGTCACTCACGAACAAGCCCTCCACTGTGCAGACCTAAGATCCAAGAATCAAATAGAAAAATTCAGGAAACTATGTCCGCAATCAAAGCAGCCCATCCTAACCCACACAGTTAAAAACCTAAGTAACCACACACTCTCCGCAGCTGAAACATCAGTCCTCGCAAAAGGGCACAATTTCGCCATTACACCAACAGAAATTCCAATCAGAGAAATCATCAGCCAGGTGGAAACGGCCATCTATCGTCTCCCACTGGATACTGGCAACGACATCAGGAAACGGATAAGCAATATTCTACACAAGGCAAAACCTCCGCAGCAGAATATCACGAAGGAAGAACACCTTGCTCTTCACAATTTGAAGAAAAACAAGGACATCTTAATACTACCAGCTGACAAGGGGAATGCAACTGTCATCATGGATAAAACGGACTACTGCAGTAAAATTTTGAACCTGCTCGAGGACACCAACACGTACAAGAAATTATCACGTGACCCCACATCAAGTGTAGAAAAGAAAACAACAACACTTCTAAAGAACGCTGGTCTATCAGAAAACCTAACCAAAACCCTAGCACCCAAGGAATCCCTACCACCCAGGCTTTACGGTCTGCCAAAAATACACAAAAACAACATCCCGCTTAGGCCCATTGTTAGCAACATAGGCAGTCCTACATATCATTTGGCACGTTTTCTCTGTAAACCTTTGCAGGAACTCGTAGGCCTCAACAACTCCCATATCCAAAACTCTCGGGATTTTGTGAACAAGATCCAGACTATCAAGGTACAACCAGAAGACATTTTAGTGAGTTTCGATGTTGTATCCCTGTTTACAAACGTCCCAACCAATGAAACCCTAAGCATAGTTAAAAATTCCAAAAAAAGTTGCCCCTAACCACTGCCCCTCATAGAACATTGCCTAAACTCTACATATTTCCAATTTCAATCCCAATTTTATGAACAAACTTCAGGCGCAGCCATGGGTTCCCCTATTTCTCCTATCATCGCCAACATCTTTATGGAGAACTTCGAGAACAGAATTCTGCAAGAAGCTTCCCTCAAGCCCTCCACCTGGTTCCGATATGTCGATGACACCTTCGTCATTTGGAGTCACGGCAAAGAAAACCTCAATCATTTCTTAACCTTCCTCAACTCCCAGCACCCCAATATTCAATTCACCATGGAGATAGAACAGGAAAATCAAATCCCTTTTCTGGATGTACTGGTTCAACGGAAAAGCGATGGCACTTTGGGCCATAAAGTTTACCGGAAGCCAACGCATACGGATAGATACCTCCATGCTACGTCCCATCACCACCCTTCCCAAAAACAGTCGGTCATAAGCTCTCTGGTCTACAGAGCTCTAGCGATCTCCGAACCAGACTCCTTGGAGGTTGAACTAGAACACCTACGAAAAGCTTTAGGAGACAATGGCTACAAGCCAGGCAACATCGAAAGAACGATCAAAAATCTAAAAAGAAAAATAGCTGATCCAAAAACGGTTACAGCACCTGATAGGGAGAATGAAGGACAAATAACCGCAACAACTTCCCTTCCATACCTTCAGGGCATAACCGATCGCATAGGGAGGGTCCTTGGAAAACACAACGTGCGAGTCATCTTCAAACCGCAGAAGAAACTAGCACAAGTGATTCCGAGTGCAAAAGACCAAAGACCACTATTAAGTGCCCCAGGAGTATACAAGATACCCTGCTCATGCGGTAAAGTGTACATAGGAGAAACCGGGAGGAAGATCAGTACACGGATCAAAGAACATCAACGGTGTATCAAATATGGCCATATTACACAATCAGCGCTGGCCGAACATTGGATGGAGACTGGTCATGCCATCCAGTTCGAAAAAGCCCAAAGCCTGGCCCCATCAAACAGCTATTTTTCCAGGAAACACCGAGAAGGCTTGGAAATCCGAAAACATCCGGACAATCTAAACAGAGATGGAGGATATCACGTCAATCCTATTTGGCACACCGTCCTCCCGGTTTTTTAATTGACCAGCTGATCAATTAAAACATCTGATTGGCTGGTGCAGCGATCCAGAACGATGACTGCAACTATATAAGGAATACCTGAGACACGAGAGCTTCAGTATCGGAGCTCTCAGCCCTGATGATGCAGACTGTAACGTTTGCGAAACGTCGGCACAACGCTGATCCTCAACACGGCCTCCATCCGGAAGCCACATACTCTTCTCATAGCATTTACATTTGTTTCTGTATGGGTCGCTCGTCAGATATAATTGTAGAGTCAACATTGGGCGAATATTTTTTTAAATTGGTGTTAGATAATTCTTAATAGACAACGTTGTTGTTTTTGGAAATTTGAATTTGTTTTTGGAATTTCAAATTTCTTTTTTTTTTTTTGGATTTCATAATAGTTATACCCCCCTTGATGTTTCTGAATAGTTCGATAACAGCCATCTGAAAAAAAATAGTGTAATTGTTGTGGCTATTTATTCTATTAGGATTAAAATCGGATTCGTCGACTCTTGGTGGTTTTTTGTTTGTTTTTGGTTTCAGTGTTAATGTGTGAATATCGCAATCTGTTTTCATGCACTATTCGTGTTTTGTTATTATATTGAATTGTTACGTTACTCTTGTCCAGTTTTTCTAGAACGTTATGTAGTCCGGTATAATGGTCTCCGAGTTTACCTGGTTTTGGAGGTAGACGAAATCTCCCACCTTGAAACTTTTAGGATTAGCGTTCTTATCGTAATTTTTCTTTGAACGATGGTTGGACGAGACTGGATTTTCATAGGCGAGGTTTCTGATTCTGTTTTTTCTCGTGATGAATTCAATTAAATACCCGCGAGAAGTGGGTAGCTGATCGTATTATCGAAGTGGTCCGCTTGATGGAATTCTCGCTAATTTGCCAAAGACTATTTCGTACGGAGTATATTTCGTACTTTCACGAACACTTGTGCTATACGAGAGTGTTGCCAATTCTAACCATTAATCTCATTCATTGTCTTTATCCATATATTGTGTCAAAAATTCGGCCAGTACATGATGAGGTCTCTCGAGGGATCCATTGGCTTGAGGATGAAACGCGGTCGTTCGACACCGCTTGATACAAAATCGCTTTGCGACCCGTTTCATGAGACCGCTCAACAAGTTACTTCCTTGATCTGTCAATAGCGCTTTAGGTGCACCAAAAACGCATATGAATTTCTTTATGAATGCATCGGCGGCCGTTATCGCTAGTGCATTTGGGAGTGGAATCGCCACACAATACTTCGAGAGGTGATCTTGAATAGTGAGAATATACTCGTTCACATTCGAGGTACGTTGCATTGTACCTACTATGTTCATTGAATTTTTTTCGAACACTGTTCCCGTAGTGTCCGTTATTATCATTAGTTGTTTTGTTTTGACTCTGACTAATTTTTTTAGTTGTCACTCTAAGCATTGTTGGATTTTTCTTTGGATATCTGAAATCATCCCAGAAATATTCGCGTTTAATTCTATTGTATGTTTTTGAGACACCCTTGTGTCCTCCAATTGGGGACTTATGCACTTCGCAAAAGATCGAATCTTGTTTTTCAATCGGCACGTAGCGTAGAGTTCCTAAGCAAATGATTATTTTTATTTGACTGTTTGTGAATATTTCTTTTATGATGTTTATGACGTCGGTCCATACTATGTGTTTGACGTGATTTGTATGACAAATGCTCCACGATTCGAGTTTGAGAATTTCGCAAAGATCTCTGAACTCTTTTATGCTTTCTTTAATGTCCTCTAATATGAAGGATAACGATCTAGAATTGTCGCCTTTGATAACTAATGCAATGTGATATTTTTTTCTAACCTTCTTACTGTAGGCTTAGCCTACTGTCAAATCTTTCCAGACGGGAAGTTTGTTCAATTCCAATAATTTTTGTGCTCCAGAGTCGCAAGGTTTATCAGTTGAATCAACAAAATAGACTAGGTGATCGTTTGGGAAATGAAACAATGCCTTCGTCGTGACACAGTTAGCAATTTGGAATTCAGGTACCTTTGTTCCTTGAGTCGGAGATATCTCATCTTCGGAGGATGGCGAGTCAAACAAATCGGAGTTAGAATCTGCTGTATCGTTGGAATTAGAATCGGAGGGAATTTGGGAATTAGGGATAAGAGATGATTTGCGCTGGCTAGGGCCCTCAACTGTTTTTCGGTCAATAACCTTCTTGAGGCGCCTAACACGTGCGGGCCTTATAACCTCGGCCTCTGTTTCATCGCCACTACTTTCCTCGTAGTTTACGACCTTACGGTTTGGGCAAGTAAGGTGCCGGGGTTCGGTACGCACATCTATCCCTTTTTGTGAGGGTGCATCGGCTCTTGCCGGCGTATCGTCGCTAAATGCTTTTTTCCTCGTGCAGTTTTTTTTTGTATTTGGAGTTACGTCGTTCTTCACTCGAGAGCGAGTGACGACGTTTATTTTTTTTTCCTGAGGGATGGGGTGGACATCTACCTGAGTTGTGAACCTTATGGGTCTTCCACTTTCCTCTTCGCTACTACCGGATTCTTTCGATAGATGGTTTATTTCTAGTAACGCGTTGACTGGATTTCTTATTTGTATTTGTTTGCAGTGAGTAACGATTTCGGTTTCTTCTAATTTTTCAATTGGATTACGCAACAATGCGTTAGCGCTTGAATTCAAAGTACCAAGTCTGTACACAACGTCGTAGTCGTATTCTGAAAGTTTTAGTCGCCATTTGAGAACGCGTGCATTCGCGTCTTTGTCCGTTTTGAACCAAACCAAAGGCTTGTGATCGGTGACGAGAGTGAATTTCCTACCATATATATAGGGTCGGAACGCTTTTACGCTGTGAATAATAGCCATTGCCTCTTTTTTATAGGTGTCGTACCAAAGGGATGCCCCTCTTAAGACGGAATGACACCTCATCGCGGTCGGTATGGTAGAACAATTATAGATACCCAAAAATCTCTGAAACGGCTCTTCAGATCCCGTCGAAACTTTGCCAAACGACGTCAAATAGATAGACGAACAGCTGTCTGCTCCTCAAATTTTCTGAATTTGAGTAAAAAACATACATTGGTTTATGATAAGCCAATCTACGTTTTTTTTTCAAATTCAGGATATTTGAGGGGCAGACAGCTGTTCGTCTATCTATTTGACGTCGTTTGGCAAACTTCGATCTGAAGCTTCAGGATCTGAAGAGCTGTTTTAGAGATTTTTGGGTATCTATAATTGTTCTATCCTACCGACCGCGATGAGGTTTCATTCGGTCTTAATACGCACGATGTATAGGCCATCGGTTTGTCTTTACCTATTCACCTTGTGATAGGACTCCGCCTAAGGCGAAGCCGGAAGCGTCTGTTGTGATGATGAATGGTTTTCAAAATCTGGCTATTGTAGAATAGGAGCTTCGCAAAGTTTATTTTTAAGAATATCAAAAGCTCTTTGCGTTTCGTCCGTCCATTCGAAATCAGTTTTGTCTTCTAGAAGGCCAGTTAGTGGTTTTGCGATTTTTGAGAAATCTTTAATGAACCCACGGTAATATCCCGTTAAGCTCAGAAATTGCCGAATATTTTTAACGTTTTTGGGTGTTGGGAAATCCTTGACTGCCGATAGTTTATTCGAATCTGGCTTCCGTTCCTTACCGATTATATGTCCTGGGTGATTGACTTCTGGTCTGAGGAATTCGCATTTGTCTGGTTGCAACTGGAGATTAGCTTTACATAATCGTTCCATCAGTTCCTGAATCTTTTTACCGTGCTCTTCTAGGTCCTTGGCATAGATCACGATATCGTCGAGATAGACGAAAAGGAATACTCCCTGGAGTCTACTCAATACGATATCCATTAAGCGCTGGAAAGTCGTCGGCGCATTTCTAAGCCTGAAAGGCATTCTTGAAGATTCGTAGTGACTATATGGAGCAGAGAAGGCGGTTTTCGATTTGTCTTCAGGGTTCATTTAAATTTGATGGAACCCGGATGCCACGTCAAAGTCCGAGAAGTAATTTGCGATGTTCAAAATTACCAACTACTAATATTTTACTTTGTTTTCTTTTTTAGACGCTCCGCGGCGTGATTTTCAGGATCCAATTTTTTTTACCTAGAACAAAAAACAAAACTTCTCATCAAACTACATTAGAATACCTAGAGAAGTACGTACGGAATTTAAAAAATATTGTAATATTAAAAAGTTGTAGGTATTTGAACGTAAGAAATGAATTTTCAGTGAAAAATTTCGTTATAACTAATCATAAAATGATAAGTTTTCGATTAATCAGAAATTCCGTACGTACTTCTCTGCGAAATGCAATTAGGAACATAACTTTTAAATTTAAAGTAAATGGAGTGAAAATTGTTGTAGTTATTTATCACGCCAATTGGAAAAAAGCTGTTACCATAAGTTTCGAGTAGTCGGCCATTTTGTACATCGAAAAAAATGTCTAACAGCTTGATATTCATACTAAATAGATGTGTAATTTATGTTATGAGTGAATCACTTTTTCATACGAAATAAATGGTCAAATTGACACATGATTTTATTTCCATTGCAGCGGCCTAAGGCCTTAAACATATAAGTACAATAAAAGTTACTTTCCTATTATAGTTTTTATTATTTCTTTGCACTTTACCTGCTAGATGCTGTGTTGAATGCTTATCCGTATTCTAACTTTTTAACCCATGTCATAAGTAGGGCGTATAGTAAAATTACATATCATCAATAATACATTCGTTTTTTAGCAGCCCGGGGACCTCATTTATATGCCGCCCCGGGCCTCCGACGGGCTTAGTCCGCCACTGAGGAGCTCAGCGAAGTTTGAATATACATGGAACAAGACGATAGGCGATGCTCACCCGGCTCGTCATCCATTACGTTTGTTTATTAATCTACCTCGCAATACCACACTTTGGTAGATGAATAACGGCCATTGAAGAGCGATATTTCGAGTTTCAAATGAATTCTCAAGGATTTTAGGATTGCATGAGCTTTATTAAATGTTATTACATTATTTTTTTGCATTCATGGTCGTACGTTATTATTTATTGTCGTTGGCTGCTTTGTTTGGATTACAATGTCGACTTAATTTTAATCTCGTTTGCATGGAGGTACTATTTAGTTGGTGAGTTCTTGCCTGGTTTTCGACAATAATTTGTCGATTGAAATTTTGTCTCGAAATAAGTCAGTCGTTAGATTATGCAAAAGTGTTCAGAAAAAACTCCTTGTGATCGGTAATTTGATCATTTGGCGAATTTATGATCGACTGGGAGCTTCAAGAGTGCGACTTTTTTAGTATTTTTCTGAGATATGCTATACTCTGGTATTTACATCGATATTCATTTATATACATGGTTTTTATACAGCTAGGATATACTATGTTCATGTTTATAGTTGAATCATAAAAATAATATCTCGAAATTGGTTGACTTTTGCATAAAACATTGTTAGGTTATTTGACAGCGGAAAATGACTTATAACCCGTTCAAGGGATCGGGACCAATGACCAGTAGCCCCGCACATATATTTATTTTAAAAAGACATGATATCGCCTTAAAAAACATGAACAAGCAATAAAAAATGCCCTCGCAAAACTTATCGGTCGTTTCACTATCTATAAAATTCGAATTAACCTCGAAATACTTGTCATTTTTTTCAAACAATACTTTCATTCACATTATTACTTTTTTCATTCAAACGTACAAAAGAAGTGAAATAACTTTTTATGCAAAAGCCGTGCAAATTTACTAGAAACGTACACAAAATAATCAAACCCTAGAAATACTATTTTTTTTGAACATTGTATTTTAAGAAACCATATTACTATTATAATAAAAATCGGTTGCCTGTAAAGTCGGTTTACTGACGATAGTTGAACGTGACAACGTCATAAGAAAATACTGATGGAATGGTTTCATTTTTCAAAAGAAAATTTTAATTCTGTTTGTTTGATAGATATTTTGTATGGATATAGAGAAGGAGGTAAATGGAAATCACAATTGAATTGATCAAGTTACATTTATTTGTACGCATAAATACAATTATGTCAATTTTTATTTATTTTTTTTACAATGTACATATTTTTTACAAGTATGAATGTGTTTGAGCAATTGTTTTACAACTTTTATTTTTTCATAAAATTCTTCGTTCAGAAAATCATTTTAAATTTACAAAATACTTGAATAAAATTTATTGTTTAAATTTCTACTCGACTGTTAAAATTTAATTTTTGATTTTATTATTTTATATTAATAAATTTTGTATTGACATTATTTCTTTCAGCAAGTGAACTGAATAAAAGTTGTTGTTCAATTAGTTACTTAATTATTTTTGCAAATTTAATTGTAATTTGTTGTAAAAAAGTAATAATTTTGAATAATTTATTATAAGAATAAACTGTGATTAAATTATTGTTCATAAATCTTAAATTTAAAATTTAAAAATTGGAAACATCATTAAAATTTTTGTAACTCTAGCTTTTAAAAAGTCCGCCGCAATGTGTTTGATATAGGAGAAAATTGTTCCCTTTGACGGCTGGCTGGTCCAACCTGTCATTTCAGACACGTTGTTATGATATGTGGAAGATTTAACATTTATGTTTTAATTTTTTGAAATCATAGCTACGCTCGATAATTATTTCGATCGAATAGTAAAGCAATTGATTTTTACTCATCGTGAAATAGTTCTGTTAACTTATTGTTATAGTTTTGTCAATTATAGCATAACCTACAATCGCTGCACTAGCGGACCGATGCTATTTATTTTAATGATGAAAGCACGAATATTCGACAATATATCACTGAACATATATTTAATATCGAAAGAATCATTACCTTTATCGCCGCAATTATCGTTGCTATAAACAATTCACACCACATTCACTTTTCTCTGCACTTCATACTTGACGAAAACATGTACATGTATTATTGTATAGCAGCTGTCCACGCGGACGCATCGCTCATGGCTTCTGCACACTGCGCGCGATGGGCGACAAGCGATGAGCGATATCCAATGAGAGCTCGAGTATGACGGAAATGCTCTATGAGAGTGACGTTGCCATTGGATATCGCTGATCGCTCGTCGCTCGTCGCTCGCAGTGTACAGAGGCCATCACTCAAGTAGGAGAGAGACAAATGTCGAACGCTGCCGAACGCTGCCGAACGCGGAGGCCGATTGTACCTCTTTGTCGCTCGTTCCGCGCTCTCGCTTACACTTCAAGCCTTAAATGGAACGCCTCAGAGCGAGGTAACGGCGATGAGTCATGCTTTTTCGTGCGTGCAGCCGGCTCCATCGAATTATAAGACGTTGTCACGTCAAAAAACTTCGAATAACGATTATGTAAAAGTACAACATATGCATTACACAAGTATAGTACTGTATGTATGTATCACTGGAAATGCTGTGCAACGACTTGGCGTGCATGGTTCAGAAAAAACACTCAGGAAGATACGCGATTTTCTTGGCGAAACGTTCCTACCGCTTCCACAAGTAACTTTTGCAACAATTTTTTTCATTTAGATTATTTCAAATTGTAACATCGCATCAGGTATACAGAATTATCAGAAATTAGATATTGAGTCGGCCAAAACTGTCTATTGAACGAACATTTATGCGGCACAATAGATTTCATGAGATGTATGGTGGTTCTGTAATAGAGCAGAATGTGAATACTTCCACGTAACTTTTCAAATTATGTAAATAAAGTGAGACTTCAAAAGCCGAGTGGTCTAGGGGTACATCGCTGATTTTTTATTTGTACTATGCGGAATCGGAAACTTGGTTTGCAGTTACATAATAAATTGCGTCAATCCATATCTTTCATAACCCGATAGCCAAGTTGTTGAGAAAACGTCATCCTTCGCCCAGCTTTTTTTCCAAGAAGACTAGAGCCGTAGATCGTACAGCCGTATGCGTTCGTACTCCTGTACGAACGCGTACGGCGATCACGATCCAAAAACGTCCATGGAAATCCAGCTGAGAAGGGCGGCGCTGCTCTCCTAGCGAACCGAGTTGAAGTCAGCAACAAACCAGTGCAGAAAACACCATTTGTAACTTCATGTTTAGAATTGGGGAACTTCTCGGATTCCGGTTGGAAGTGAACGGGTGGAAAAATTGCTTGAATCTTCATGAACTGAGGAACGCGCCGGAAAATGAATGTTTGAAAATGCACTCGGATTAATATAAAGAATATAGGTTTATTTTAATATCTCTATTTAAACTATTTAAAAGTAACTGAGTTGGACTGAATAAATTGTTGAGAAAGAGTACCGAGGTGCCCGTTGCCGCGGGTGTTAACGCGGGCGTAAATCGCGTTAATCCCGTTCGCGACAGAGGGGGAGGAGACCGAAATCGAACCGATCACCGAAGAGACTTGAAACCGAATAGAATGAAAAGAAGGACAAATGATATATTAAAACGTTGAAAATAGGGGGAGAAAATCCCTGCGCCCGGACACTGTACCAGTCAAGAGCGCGACCGGCCGAGAGACGTCGACCTCTAGCGGGGTCTCCCTGAATTACGGAATCGTGGTTGGAGTTTCCGAAACATACTCCCCTCCTTCGGCGACAGTCGTCGACGAAGAGTCCACTCGAAGTACTGCCAACTTGGCAGTCGGTCGGTTGAAGGTGGAAGTGGCCGTACGAACTGTCACTACCCTGGTCAGACCATCTGACCCGGGGTGAAGTTCGACCACTCGTGCTAATGGCCATCGTGAAGGTGGAAGTCGCTCGTTCGTAATTAGCACGAGTGAGCCGATTTTAATTTCATGTGAAGGGTGCCGCCATTTGGAAATCGACAAGCTTCGCTGAAGGTACTCCGAAGACCATCTCTGCCAGAAGTGTTGTAGTTTGGCCTGAAGGAATTGCCATCGTGAGAGTCGAGGTTCCGGAATTGAAGTGAGAGATGGTTCTGGCATGGTGGTGAGTGCCTCGCCGATGGTGAAGTGACCCGGTGTGAGGGGAGAAATGTCCTCGGGGTCGTCCGATAATGGACAAAGTGGCCTAGAATTTAAAAGAGCCTCCACTTGCGCAAGAAGAGTCGTAAATTCTTCGTACGTAAGTGAGGTTTCGCCAATTACCCGACGAAGGTGGTATTTTGTCATAAGGTTGGTCAGCGAGATGACCGTAGAATTCATCTCTGCTGAGGCAGCCTTGAAGAGAGTACGAAGTGCAGTATCTGCTCCGATGAAGTTGGTACCGCAGTCACTATAAATTGTGTGACATGTTCGTCGTCGTCCGGAAAACCGCCGATAGGCGGCAACGAAGAACTCTGAAGTATAATCCGTGACGAGTTCGAGGTGGACCGCGGAAGTAGTGAAGCAAACAAAAACGGCAAGATAAGCCATGTACGTGTTTGTTCCTCGTCTGCGCCAGGTTTTGATAGTGAAGGGCCCCGCGTAGTCAATGCCGGTGTAGAGGAAGGCTCGTGAAGGTGTGACTCGCGCCGGCGGAAGTTGACCCATGAGTTGCTGCGCTTGAAGTCCTCGAAATCTGGCACACGTGGTACACCGAAGGATGTACGATCGAATTGGAGCCCGGCCACCCGGAATCCAGTAAGATCGACGGAGGAAGCTTAACGTGGATTGGGTGCCACCGTGAAGCGTTCGAAAGTGCGAATCAGCGATGATCAATGAAGTGAGCTGAGAGGTCCGGGGCAATATTGGTGAATGTTTTGCCTCGGGCTGCAGAAGTGCGTTCGTCAACCGGCCGCCAACTCGAAGGGTCCCTAGTTGGTCGACAAAGGGGTTGAGGACGGCAAGGGAATGACGCCAATTGAGGGTCGCTCCGCTCGAAATCATCTGAAGTTCAGCCGAGAAGTGTGTGCGTTGAACGAGGTGTATCCAGAAGAACCTTGCCTCTTCCAAAGCTCCCGGGTTGCTCGCTTCGGGAAGGCGAGACCCCACCGTTGCTCGAGGTCGCCATCCGGTGGAAGTTCGGCTGAAGAGACTGGGCATGAAGATGGTGGTCGCACGAGCCACTCAGGCCCGTGCCACCAAAGAGGGTGCTTGAACAGTTGTCGGGGAGTCTGTCCTCGCGGTGCACAGTCGGCCGGGTTCATTCCGAAGGGCTTCCGTTGAGTTAGCTGACCATTTTTGAAGTGGAAGACATCCGCGCTGACAGATTCCCTGAAGTTGTTGTGCCGTTACCTGAAGTTCGTGAATCGTGTCGGCATCGCCGAAGATATCATCAACGTATCGGCCGTTCGTCAAAGGTGAAATCGCCAGTGGGAAGTCGTGCCCCTCATCCTCGACCAATTGAAGCATGACCCGGATGGCGAGAAAGGGAGCACAAGTACGTGACTATATTCCGATGATATGGGACGACTCGATCCTCCTGGTCCACCCATGGGATTTGCTGGAGGTCCCAGTTGTCCGGATGGACTGCGATCTGACGGAACATTTTCGCGACATCGGTGGCGAAAATGAACCGATGACGTCTGATCCAGAGCAGAACGTCTGATGTATCTTGTTGAAGTTTGGCCCTGGTGTGAAGAATGTCTTTGATCGATACACCGTTCGTTGTTTTGAAGGAACCATTGAAGACGACGTGAAGTTTCGTAGTGGCGCTGTGGGCCCGAAAAACACCGTGATGTGAGAGAAAAAACCGTGGTCTCGAAGACGCCGCCGTTGGGGCACGAGCCATGTGAGACAGGTTTTCGTATTCTTGGAGGAAGGTGTTGTACAGACCGCGATACGACTCATTTGTCTAGAGTCGCCATAGAAGTTGGAGAAGGCAGCGTTTTGCACCAGTGTACGAATCTCCGAGTAACGAAGGAGGCTTCTTGAAGGGGAGCCGTACTATATATCGGCTCGTAGCGTCTCTCGTATGAGTGTCCTTGAAATGTTGTTCGCAAGCGGATACGTCCGGGTCGGTTGTAGGGGCCGAGGTCGGAGGAATTTCCTCTTGCTCCCAAAACATCGACAGTAAAGAAGGGACCTCGTCTTCGATGGAGACATGTTGAATACGAACCGAATTTGAGGTGGAGCCGTTGACAGGACCGAGTACGATCCATCCGAGAAGCATGCATTGAGCGATGGGATCGATGGCACGACCCTTAACGACGTCTGACTCAACCAGAAGACCCTACGCGTCAGCTCCGATGATGACGTCGATTGGTCCCGGTTTCAGAAAGTCCGGGTCTGCCAGAGGAAGTCCTTGTAGATGGTCCCATTGCCCCGAAGTAGCGAACGAGGGAAGCGTCGAAGTTAATACGTTTAGAATAAACGCCGTCACTCTGAAAGTTGAGGTCGAGTCATGGATTGAAGATACTGTGACGGTGGTAGCTCCCCGCGTCCGTCCCGCTGGCTGGCCTCCGATTCCGTGGATGTTGATGGACGCGGCCATTCTTTGCGTTCGAAGGAGTTGGACCGTGCGTTCGGAAATAAACGAAAGTTCCGCGCTCTGGTCTATAAGGAGTCTCGCCCGCTGTGAGATGCCCCATGAGGAAGTCAGAATAGCTTGGCTCGTAGCTAGCAGGACTGACGGTCGAATGGCCAGAGCGTTTGAAGGGCCTTGGAAAAATGCGGAGACGTACCCGAGGTGTCGAAGAAGTCCGAGGCGAGCGAAGAAAGGAGGTGGATCGAGTGGGGTCGCAATTCATCTAGAGAAGCGCGACATGTTCCCTTGGAAGCGGTCCCAGTTGGTTTCCAACAAAGACAGACGCGTAGTGGCGAGCGTCTTGTTGGTATTTTGAGGGGTCGCATTCCTCGTCTTTTCAGCGAGGCTCGAGATGCACCGAAAGGTGCTGACGAGGCCGGCAATGCGACGTTCCATTTTGGCGATGTTGCTCGTCATTGTCGAGGTGTCACCGTTCGACACACGAAATCGCTATGATTTAGCGTGAAGCGTCCAGAACCGAAAAACCGCGCAAAACTCGCGAAAAACGAAAATTGGGGCGAGACTTCGACGTTCGAAGCACACGCGATAAATGGCGCGAAGCGTGCAAAACGAAAATCACGAAAACTCGCGAAACGAAAAGATGGCGCGAGACGTAGACGACCGTAACACACGGGAGAAATGGCGCGAAGCGTCCAAGCCGAAAATCACGAAAACTCGTGAAAATGTCCGAATGAGATACTCGAAGCGGCCGAGTCGACGATTGAAGCGTACGCGATAAATGGCGCGAAGCGTCCAAAATGAAAATCACGAAAACTCGTGAAATGAGGCACGAAGCGTTAGACATCGAAAATGGCGCGAAGCGCCCAAAAGGAACACACGAAGAACTCGTCGAAGACGAAAAGATGGCGCGAGACTTCGACGATCGTATCACACACGAGAAAATGGCTCGAAGCGTCCAATGCCGAAAAACCCGAAAACTCGCGAAAAGAACGAAAAAGATGGCGCGAGACGTCAACGATCGTAGCACCCGCGATAAATTGCGCGAAGCGTCCAAGCCGAAAAACACGAAAACTCGCGAAAGACGAAAAGATGGCGCGATGCATCGGCGATCGTAGTACACGCGATCGATGGCGACAAGCGTCCACAACGAAATCACGAAAACTCGTGAAAATGTCCGAATGAGATGCTCAAAGCGTCCAAAAACGAAAATCGCGAAAACTCGCGAAAGACGAAAAAGATGGCGCGATGCGTCGACGATCTTAGCACACGCGAGAAAAGACGCGAAGCGTCCAATGCAAAAAAAACCCGAAACTCGAGAAAAATTCCGAATGAGAAGCACGAAGCGTCCAAGTCGACGAACTCGCGAAAATGTCCCACGAAAGGTCCAAAAACACAACTCGACGGAGAACTCGCGAAATCCGACCGATATTTTTCGAGCCGTCCAAAATCGACAGAACTCGCGAGATCGTAGCACGAAGCGTCCAGAACGAAAAAAATAACTCCCGAATGCCGAACTATCGTGTCGCCGATCGACACGCACGAAGGTTTTACTGCGCGTGGCGTGAAACGTCCGAGAAATGAAGCGAATCTTTTACTAGAGGGTCTCTTGCGCGAGAGCGCACGATGTCGCGAGAACGTGGTCGGAAGAAGAAACGAGATCGGTCGGTTGACCGGCACGTGAAGCGTCCGTTAGACCAGATACAGGCCGGAGCGCGCATGCGCGCGTGTATGGAGTCCGATTCCCGGCTCGCCCGAAAGCGAGAGACCGCGATGTATCGGGCGCGGTGCGCGTGCGAGAGAGAGAGAGAGAGAGAGAGAGAGGCGTCGCTCGAGCTCGTCTTACGAGGAGGGCGACGAGACTTCGCGGCCGGCGTGTAACACGTGGTCGCGATGAAAATTACCCTTTTTTCTTGCGTACCGGTATAGAAAGACTGATGGATTTCCTTTGCCTTTTTCAGCGAATATCTCGCCTTTTCCTACTTCGTTCACTTGAATGCGACTCGAAAGGACCGTGTTTAGAATTGGGGAAATTCTCGGATTCTGGTTGGAAGTGAACGGGTGGGAAAATTGCTTGAATCTTCGTGAACTGAGGAACGCGCCGGAAAATGAATGTTTGAAAATGCACTTGGGTTAATATAAAGAATATAGGTTTATTTTAATATCTCTATTTAAACTATTTAAAAGTAACAGAGTTGGGCGGAATAAATTGTTGAGGAAGAGTACCGAGGTGCCCGTTGCCGCGGGCGTAAATCGCGTTAATCCCGTTCGCGACAGAGGGGGAGGAGACCGAAATCGAACCGATCACCGAAGAGACTTGAAACCAAATACAGTAGAACCTCAATTATCCGAACTAGTCTCGGTCCCAATTAGCTCGGATTATCAAAAGTTCAGATAATCGAAACGTGGGTTTTTTGGGACGAGATCATAAGCAAAATTGTTGTTTATGATCTCGTCCCAAAAAACCCACGTTTCGATTATCCGAACTTTTGATTATCCGAACTAATTGGGACCGAGACTAGTTCGGATAATCGAGGTTCTACTGTAGAATGAAAAGAAGGACACTGCGCCCGGACCCTGGACGAGTCAAGCGCGCGACCGGCTGAGAGACGTCGACGTCTAGCGGGGTCTCCCTGAATTACGGAATCGTGGTTGGAGTTTCCGAAACACTTTATATGGAGCGATAATTTGATCACATCAATTGTAAAACCAGTGCCGTACGATATGCAAAAAGCACCCTTTGCTCCTTCATATGGAACGGTAATTTGATCAAATTAATTGTGAAACCAGTTCGTGAAGGAAATTTCTATATATTAGATAGATAGAATTCTTATATAAATAATGTAAATTATTTTGGGGAATAATAAAGAAATGCGGAAAATCAGTCAATATTTTTTTTTCGTTGCGGAAACAGGAACAAACAAAATTTATTTATAGACATAAGAAAATTCATAAGAATTTTGATTCCAGACAAAAATTTTACAACTTATCACTCATTATTATTCGCTGTTCAGATAAAGAATAACAACGAAAAACACAAATTAGGTCAATATGTTTTTTTTTTGTGGAAGCAGTAACAAACAAAATTTATTTCTACACCCACATTATAATACGCTGTACAGATAAAGAATAATAACGAAATACGGAAATTAAGTCGATGTTTTTTTTCGTTATGGAAGCACTGACAAACAAAATTAATTTATAGACACAAGAAAGTGCATAAAAATTTTGAATACAGACAAAACTTTTACAAATTATCACACATCATAATCACATGATATGATACACTTTACAGATAAACCGATCTTACAGATTTTATTTTTTCCTATTGTCTTTCATTTTTATTTTTCTTGCATTATTATTTTCGTTGACCGATCGCGCTAGAAAGGGTCCTCTCATGATGAGATAATAGTTTATCATTTTCATAAAATTCATAAGAATGTTGAATCTAGACAAAACATCTACCAATTATTACACATTATGATACGCTGTACAGACAAAGAATAATAACGAAATTCAAAAATTAAGTCAATATGTTTTTTTTTTTTTCGTTGCGGTAAACTTTTGTCTGGATTCAAAATTCTTATGAATTTTTTTTGTGTCTATAAATGAATTTGGTACTGCTTCCGCAACGAAAAAGAATATTGTCCTAATTTCTGCATTTCGTAATTATTCTTTATCTGTACAGCGTATCATCAGTGTGAATACGATATGTGACAATTTGTAAAACTGTCACGTCCTGAAGGGATGTGGGCATATATTTTTTTGATTCCCTCCTTTTTTGCCTACGACAAGCGCAATAGCACGGGATGTGGGTAAAAAGGGGTAGTGCTTGGAATAAGTTATAAATTAGGAAGTCATGCAGTGATTGGTACTTAAAAATAATCCGACGAATTTGTACAAACTTAACTAAAGGTTTATTATAAATAAGTGATCGGATAAATAAAGTTGCTTATCTAGAAAAATTGACAATGAAAATGACTATGAAGCCAGGGGAACAATCGGATTAAAACAAAATGAAATTTGCCGCTTACATTGGTCGCTGTGTTTGTGAGTGTATCGGTGTGTAGGTACGCTCGCTCGCAAGAGTATCGGTTGTCGCTCGCAGATAAGGGCTTCGTTGACGGACGCCACGCTTAGCGTTCGGAAAGCGGTCACCAGCACCAGACTTTTGGGGCACTGAGACTATTTATGTATGTACGCGTAGTAAACAGCACTTGAACTATTTTACGGACTCGAGGCCGCGAGAGTCGACTAAACTTTTATACGACGCTTCGGTCAAAACCCGAAGATGTATAATATTCAAAACTCTATGATATCGGTACTACTCTTCGAATTCTGTCAGAACAAGATTAAGAAGTGAAGTTAATTTGATGGAAGATTTTGCGAGACTGAGATCTGAACGCGATGGAAATTGTTGGCAGACTTGATCGGAAGGCGATGGAAATTGTTGGAAGACTGACTTCAGGAAGGAAGTCTTTCTTGATATGAAAATTAGGAGGGAATAAATTGTGGGAGAAGGAACTTTAAGGTTTAGCGTGATTGGTCGCGATATTCATGATTCGCAGAATTGATCTCGATCATTCCTTACATAGAATTTGCACGCGTGGAAGGTAGGAGACCTTTGTCCCGTGTTTCGGCGAAAAAGCGCATGGCATATAGAGTTCGATATCTGAGACCTAAGTATTCGCATGGTTTGTGTTATGTATTGTCGAAGCTCCTTCATTGCGAAGTTACCTCGTAGTTTTGGATATATATAATTGAATGAGGAATGGAGGTCGAGGCTTTTTTCAGAAATGAAAAACACTCGCGTTTGAGCCATCGTATTTTCTACGTTTATTGGCTCTTGTGGGAAAAGCCTTGCGGCATAAAAACCCACGACGAGTCGACGATTGTTAATTGCGTATATAAGAAGCAGAAAGCCCGTTTGGCTTGTACCATTGCGATCTCGCGCGTTATTTCGTATTAAATCTTCGATTGATAGTGTGTATTGTTTTCGATTTTGCGTTTGATGACCTTTACCGAGGATTCGTCAGCTGTTGCTGTCCTTTTTTGGTAAAATGTATATGATCACGGATAGAAGAATCGAGGACCGTACGGCCGTTCACCCGTGCTCGGAGAATCAAGGACCGTACGGCCGTTCACCCGACCGCTGTGATCATCGAATGTATTTTAAGGGTTGGAGAATCGAGGACCGTATGGCCGTTCACCCAACCGCTTATGATAGGCTAGTTGCCCGTCTTTGACGGGTTGGAGAATCGAGGACCATACGACCGTTTACCCAACCGCTTGTGATAGGCTAGTTGCCTGTGTTTTACTCGGGAGAGTCGTATGTGTTTTACTCAGTGGAGTCGTATGTGAGAGGACCCAGGGCCCTTCCGCCTTGCGCGTCACCGACGATCGTCACTCGACGGACGACCGCGCTGCAATATCCCAAAAAGTATATTGCACGCTCGCCCACTCGTTCACAAGAGATTTTTCATCCCTGTTGACGCGAGTTGATCGAGCGCGGCTAGCAACAGAGATCGCAATGGCCAAACGCAAACTGCTCTCAGGCACTAAACATGTAATGTCAATGTATGGCTCTGGTGACTTCTCATATCGAGAAGTTTGTATGTCGGACTACGCTGGGAGACCGGATGTCTTATTATTTAGCCCGAGTTATAAGTTCGGCGGAGCCGTCTAGTCTATGTTATGTTTAAATAATCTAGGGTCGAGGCTTCTCTTGGTGACCATGCGTTTGGGACGGCGTAGGATTTCTGGAGTCTTTTGATCGAGCTGATGGTTGATTTTTCGTTCGGCAGCTCTTTTTGGAATATGCGCCTGAGAACGTGTTCTTGTTGACAGCCAATGGGATAGGAAAAGTCGATGACTGTGGTGGTGCGGCTATCGTGTATATATAGCTGTTATTTGAATATGCGTACGAAACGTACGCACCTTCTTTTTCACGCTGTTATTCGTCTGACTCTTAGATTTATACATTTAATAGTAAGCTTATAAGGGCAAATGAGGATATTGGGAATAACCGAGAGAAGGCACATTCGCTAGGATGTAACACCTCCCCGGTTTAAGAGTGAGCGTCCCGCTCAATTATTATGAACGTTCTGAAGGTTATCTCAATATCGTCATCAGCCTATTCTTAAACGGTTGCGGTGTGGGTAGGTACAATCTTTGGATTAGAGTCTTATGTAGACTATAGAAGAAGGAAAGAATGTGTGTCTTATTATTGTATATATAGATCTTTATATGATAATATTTTTGGTTATTGTATTTATCTCCAGATCTTTGTGCAAGTAAGTTTTTCGTTCTTCTCCGTTTTTTTTAAATAATTATGAATGTAATTTTTTTATTTTGTGCTAAAAAGTATGGGTACGAGTTTTCTCCTTTTTGTTTTTCCTCGTGCATAGATGGTCATTTACTTATTTTACCCAATCTCTTAATTGACAAGGTTAAAAGAACGATGACAACAAAAATTATTAGCATGATCAGAATTATCTTAAATGTTCTCGTGCGAATTTAAGAGAAGGAACGAGGTTTGGAGGATTGGTTATTTTATGGATGATCGGAGATGACAGGGTACAGATCATGTGTTGCAGCGTTGATATTGGCCCTCTGGTTCAGCTGGAGGGGCAGACACGAGTTGATGAAGTTCTTGACCACACACTGCATCCGTTGACATTTTCTTCTTGGGTTGTTTAGCGAGGTGTATCAGGAGGTACGTAACCGAGTCCCATACTGCACCGACGAGATAACTTGACCAGCCCTCCACAAGGTGTAGGCTGTATGCATGGATCGCCGTATCTATGAGGACCTTGATCGCTCGCACGACGAGTGAGGTTCGAGGAAAACCAGCGGTTGCTGTACCGAATTGAATGAATTTTCCCAGGTGTGATTCCAGATGGAGTCCACTTGCTGTTATAGATTGTTCTTATCCAGGAGATTTAAGAACTTGTCCTCTTGATTGACAGTGTTTTGACCACTGTTGTGCCATGTCATTTTGTTTACGGCAGCGGGTTTCTCTACGGGAAACATTACGCGTTCTCGTACGTTGTCGATATCTTCTTCGGAGTACATCGCACAAGATGCTGATGATGTTGGATTGATGTATCGTCAAGTAGACTTCGTCGTCGATTCCGTGATTCCAGGTGGTGTGGCTTTGACCAGAACAGGGATGAACTTGTACCAAGTGTCTCCGAAAATTAATATGGGGGAAGTAAGGAATTGAAGGTTGTTTGAGTTATCTCTTTTGGTAATTGGTTATATGTGAGTTCGAGGAGTGAGGAGATATTTTTCGTTCCCACGAGTGACAGGAAATTAATCGTAAAATTCTTTTAACCTGATCAGATTTACTTATTTTGTTATATGATGAATAATGTTTAGTCTTTCGCCAGCAAGTGCGGCTATATATAGCCGAGTTGTAACTCTGCTCTTTCCTTATATTGTATGCAATACGTTTGAGGCTTGGATCGCTAATAACAAATTGTTTTGGAGCATTTGGCGCTCTTCGCTACAGTGTTGCATATGCATATCGTAATATAATGATTTTCTAATGTAATATAATAACCACGTGTATGAATTTCGAATTCATGTAGGTGATTATATCTAGATTCGCGACTGCAAGTTTTTGTCGAATTGTGAAACAGTTAGTTCGGCAAGTTTTGAATATACACAAATTCGAACGTTCCTTACTGTGGATACTGTAAATAGAAATTTTGATCTAGTTCTCTGGTTGCAGGTGCAAAGGTAGTATCGTTAAACGAAAATGATTCATAACAGCCATCTGAAAAATAGGATAATTATTATTGTTACTTATTTAATTAGAATTAAAATCAGATTCATCGACTCGAGTCGACTTGGGTTTCCTATTGGGTTTGGCTTTAACGTTAATGTGAGAATGTCGCAGACGATTTTCATGAACTACTCGCGTTTTATTGTTGTATTGAATTTTTACGTTGCCCTTTGCGAATTTTTCTAAGACCTTATGCGGTCCCGTGTATTGATTTCCGAATTTACCGGATTTAGGACCCTTTTGTAGGTAGACAAAGTCTCCTACTTTTTGAAATTATTTGGATTCGCATTTCTGCCATAATACTTTTTTGAACAATTTTTGGACGAGACCAAATTTTCGTAAGCGATGTTTCGGATTCCGTTTATACGTGTGATCAATTCAATTAAACAACCGCGATATGTTGGTAGCTGATCGGATTCCCGAAGCGGCTCGCTTGATGGGACTCTTGCAACTTTGCCGAAGACTACCTCATAGGGACTGTACTTCGTGCTTTCGTGAACGCTAGTATTGTACGAGAGCATCGCCAATTCTAGCCATTGATCCCATTCGTTATCCTTATCTGTGTATTGCTTCAAAAATTCGGCTAATACGTGGTGAGATCTTTCGAGGGCACCGTTGGACTGCGGGTGAAACGCCGTTGTCCTACATTGCTTAATTCGGAAACGTTTTGCGACCCTTCTCATGAGACCGCTCAAAAAATTGCTTCTTTGGTCTAGTGATAGTGTTACATCCTAGCGAATGTGCCTTCTCTCGATTATTCCCAATATCCTCATTTGCCCTTTTAAGCTTATTATTAAATGTATAAATCTAAGAATAAGACGAATAACAGCGTACAAAGGAACGTACGTACGTTCCGCACGCATATTCAAATAACAGCGATATATACACGATAGCCGCACCGCCTCGTGTTATAACCTCGCATTTCTTCAACACGTAAATATCGAACTCTCAGAAAGAAATACGAGGTACCACTCGAATGATACGAGAAGACTCATGCCTCTAGCCTAAATAAGTCGCGGCCGATAAGTATTGAGCATGGTGCCGACAGGAGACGAGAACTCACCAGCGCTCGATCTCTTCGCGCACCCGATATAATCTACAACGTAACACAGATCATGCGCATGCTTAGGTCTCAGATACCGAACTCCATATCCCATGCGCTTTGTCGCCGAAACACGGGACAAAGGTCTCCTGCCTTCCACGCGTGCAAATTCTATGGAAGGAATGATCGAGATCAATTCTGCGAATTATGAATATCGCGACCAATCACGCTAAACCTTAAGGTTCCTTCTCCCACAATTGATCCCCTCCTAATTTTTATATCAAGAAAGACTTCCTTCTTGAAGTCAGTCTTCCAACAGTTTCCACCGCTTTCAGATCAAGTCTTCCAACAGTTTCCACCGCGTTCAGATCAAGTCTTCCAACAATTTCTATCGCGTTCAGATCAAGTCTTCCAACAGTTTCCACCGCGTTCAGATCAACTCTTCCAACAGTTACCATCGCGTTCAGATCTCAGTCTCGCAAAATCTTCCATTAAAGTAACTTCACTTCTTAATCTTGTTCTGACAGAACTCGAAGTGTAGAACCGGTATCATAGAGTTTCTAATATTATACATCTTCGGGTTTTGACCGAAGCGTCGTATAAAAGTTTAGTCGACTCTCGCGGCCTCGAGTCCATAAAATAGTTCAAGTGCTGTTTACTACGCATATATGTATTGTAATGTCGGTTTGGGAAAGATTGTCGATTTTTTAATTAAAAGGAGTGACTGACTCGCTACAGAACACGGTTGTAGGATGAATCAACTCGGTGTACACGAAGTTGAGCTACTTGAACTACGTTTATGCAACTGACAGAGATTCGGCGTCTTACAAATTTGGTGGCTTACTACCCGCTTAGCCTAGAACGGAGGCAACTTATAGGGCTGGAGCGTTGGAAATCGAGAATAGTGGGAGGAAGGGCCTACGTGAGGTTTGGGGCGTTATTCGGGAATCTTCCAGAGGGATAAGCCTATGAGAGGGTTTTCTGAGAATTCAGAAAACCAGTATTTGACTATTCCATTCGGGACCTCGATTGAGAGGAAGCCATAAATTTGGAGAAGCCCCGACGATTGTCCGAATGCAGCTGCATCGAGCGGTGGTGACAAAGATGTACACGGGAAAAATGTTAGGATCCTTCTAATGTTTGTGTAGGAGTTTTCGTCGGAATGTCGGTGGATGAGACGGAGGTGATGAAATTCGAGGACTGTGGGAAAGGAAAAAGGGAAAAATTCCCAGCCTATTTTACACCTCCCCTCTAATTTAAGAAAATTCATACAAAAAAAATGAATTTTCTTTAAGCTTTAAGACTAGTGGACCGACGGCGACCCACTTGTTTCGCAATATTATGAGCATTACGATTTCCGGCGATTTCCATCATGGAACATTCTTCTCCATCGTAGTTTACACGGTAGTCTACATGTTCGTTATTCTGGTGAAAACAATTATTGTACACGTTGATACAAGGGGAGAAGGTTACTTTGAATAGTCAAGTGAACATATTGGACAAACAGCCACATAATCCGCATCTGAACATGATATACAAGAGAACAACACCAGTACAACTGTAGCCGAGATACCTGATACCTTCGTAAGTAGTTCGAAAAAAATGTCTTGGTCCGTTTACGTTGTCCAATTTTCTCGGCCTCTTCTGAGATTTCGTCTAAAGTCTGTCCAAGAGCTTTGAGGTGAGTCCAAGAGCTTTGAGGTGAGTAAGGTTGAGGTGTGTAGGTCGTCCTAAAGTCGTTAGCTGAATGTCGTCTAAAGAAACTGAATGATTTCGAAGCACTTCTTCGAGTTTTGGAACTTTGAGAGTTTTGTTGAGAAGAATGTCAGTGGCTTGTGTAATACTTTTATCATAACTCGGTCTTACGAAGATGTGTTCAGTATGCCCAACGCAGTCGCCTGTTATGGTTATTTTGTTGGTACCGCGCAGTAGTGCCTGGTGTGTTTTATGGTCATCACAATTCACATGTAACGTCTCGTCATGCGGGGACGTCACGATCCATGAATTTCCTGATTTTAATTGAATCCACAAATATTTAACCAGATTTATGTAGAGTATTTGACATTGCGAGTCGGATATGTCTATCGACTTTTGGATGATCACTGCTTCGCAACTATTGGGATCGTGTACAAAGTAGTCGGGGTTTTTACGTTTACACAGGCGTCGTGGTCCTATTTCCTTACAGTGAACGAGGTCTTCTTCAGTACTTGGAGTAAATGTTGTTCTGGCCACATTGGTCATTATTAATGTATCAGGAGGGTTCACGTAGAAAAATGTACTTGAGGTTCCCTTCCGTTTAGGGATAGGGATGATACGGAACACATCAAGCAAACTATTTTCTATTACTGGCACCTTAATTATATACGTAAAACGATTATCTTTTAACATGACGCTTACATCACTAATTCCTATAATTGCCGCAAAAGCAGATTCTTCTAGAGGTACAGGTGGAACGTTACTAGTCGCTATTTGCTCTCGAATAGTTTTTAGAGCTCCGATTAAGTCGGCAGGATTAAGGATTTCAGGGTGAATAATCCCTTGTTTCCCATCATTGACTGCATTCAAGACATTATTCAGGCATTCACTGTATTCGTCTATAAGAGCCTCTAGAAGGGTCACTTGTGCGGTAATCTTAATATCTCTAGTATTATCAGCTATAGCAAAATTGACTTTCGCATAGGACTTAAAAAGTCGTTGGTTTTCAATGCGTAATTCTTCTATGGCTTTGAAAAGTGTAGAGGCCATGCCCTTAACTATTGCTGTTTGGTTTCGAATTAGGGTACTCATTTTCTTATTATCAGCGTGAAGTTTATCGATCTCATTGTTATAATATTCGGCATCGGAATTTCCTAAAGTTCCAAACAGGATTTTGCTTATGTCGCCAATAAAGTTAAATACGCCTCGTTTAAATCGGGGTTTATAATTGATGATGTTCATTAATCTAGATCTTTTGGCGTCTATTCTATTTAACCTCTGCTGAAGGATCTCGATCGATGCAAACTCCGAGCAGTTCTTCCTTTCGTTGTCTCCATTGCAAACCGTGGCCAACCCCAGTGAAGCTTGTATCAGTTCGTCCCGATGTAGATTTATTTCGGTGAGGTCGACGTAGTTGACTACTGTCCAGGTTTGGTGATAGATCACGGTGTTTCCTAGGTTTTCCATATATATAGCACCTTCGAGTGGTTCCACCCTTAATTCGTTGGTTATAACCCAAGTCAGGGGAAGGAGAAGGAGTAACAGCAACATAATGCCTGCACAGAATGTTTGATTACTGTCTATGATAAGGTTTTATCTTGTTAACATGGATTAGTTTTCTTCTGTTGTTTAGCAATATCTCGTAGTTTACGTCCGATATTTGTTCTAAAATGATAGCTGGTCCTTCCCACTTCGGGGCCAGTGGGGTCTTGTCTCGCTCTTGAGGAACGAGGACCTCGTCGCCTTTTGCGAAGACGGGTATAGTGCGATGTATGTGAGTACCCCGGACTGCCTTGTATCTTTCTTTAGCTGCGATCAAATTATCGCGTCCTCGTTTGACGATGCGTTCGTGATCCGCACGTATTCCTTCGAAGTATTCGTCAATCGTCGTATTAGTCCTTTGAGCTGGCAAATTATTTGGAATATTGGGTTTTCTTCCGAACTGCATTTCGAATGGAGTTAGTCCTGTCCCTTCGTGTTTGGCTGTGTTATAAGCCATAGAGACGAACTTTAATTTCTTGTCCCAATCTTCTTGATGGTCGTATATCAATGCTTTAATTTGTTCTTTTATCGGTCCGTGTGCTCGCTCGAGGCTCCCATTACTCTGAGGATGAAACGTTGTCATTGTCATTTGGGAGATCTTAAAGAGCTTTTCGAAATGCTTGAACGTTTGGCTGATGAAGTTTCGTCCGCCATCGGTTAAGATGATTTTCGGAGCTCCGTGAATGTAAATAAAGTTTTCAACCAGTGCTGTCACTGTTGATTGGGCATCCTGTGATTTTAATGGGATCAGTGTAATGTATTTTGTGAGCTGGTCTTGTACAGAAAGAATGTATTTATGACCCTCGTACGTTTCAGGTAGTGGGCCCACAAGGTCCAATGCAATTTTTTCGTTGGGTTTCTCCGGTGTGTCAGTAATTATTGCTTCTGCTCGTGCTTGTGTTCGCACGAGCTTCACCCTCTGGCACGTGTCGCATCTACGGATGTAATCATCGATGTCTCTTTGCAGGTTGGGCCAGGTAGCAACGGCCTTCACCCGATCGAGGGTCTTTGCTACTCCGAAATGACCTGTGGCGCTTGTCCCGTGGTATTGCTTTATGATGTCTATCCGTTCCCCTTCTGTACCTGGCTCGTGCAGTTCCATGTCGTAAAGATAAAGAAAGGGTCGTTCTGTTTTCCTTGACCAAATAAACGAGATCATCTGCTCAATTCTCATTTTTGTAACTGGATTTTCATTCAGGTATTTGCAGCCTAAATAAATCTTGGTAGGTTCATTGGTAACCGACAGTTTTTCGGCTAACACGTTATACCACTCGATTTCATCTCTTGCGAAATCGAGGTGCAGTTCATCTTCACTGTTTTCAAGTTGGTCGGTTATTTTGATCCGCGGTGTGTTCCTGGGTGGTGCTTCCTCCAAAATTTCAGGAACCTGTGGACTTTCTTTCGATAGTTCGAATTCCACGTAAAGGGGAAAATTTTCATTTTCCATTTCTTCTCGATCATTTTCTTTTTCCACTGTGTTTTCGGTGTCTGCCGCGTTGTCGCTTTCTTCTTCGATGACGATATCTGATACTTCTTGCTTTTCGGTCCCCGCATTCGGAGGGCCGTTGTGCTTTCCTTGACGGGAAGTTACGGGGTATATCCGTGATAGGGCGTCAGCGTTTGTATTCAGCGTTCCTTTTTTATAAACGGCCTCGTATTCGTATTCCTCTAGTTTTAACCGGAGCCTCATTAGGCGACTATTCGTTGGAGGATTCGAGGTTTTGAGGATCCCGATTAGCGGCTTGTGATCCGTAACAATTTGAAATTTCTTTCCAAACAGATATTGGCGGAAGTGCTTGACAGCCCAGACTATTGCCAACATCTCTTTTTCCGTCGTCGAATATCGTTGTTCGGCTTTATTAAGAGTGCGTGATGCGTAAGCGATGGGACGATCTTTACCGATGGGTCCCTGCGATAGCACTGCACCTATGGCGTGGTTGCTCGCGTCGGTTGTGAGCACGAAAGATCCCTTGAAATCCGAATATTGGAGGACCGGAGATGTCGTCAGCGCTGCTCGTAATAGGCTGAATGATTGTTCTTGTTTGTCTGTCCAAGACCATGGTGCATCCTTCTTCAGGAGTTCTGTAAGTGGTTTCGCTAATTTGCTGAAATCTTTTATGAATTTTCGGTAATATCCAGCGAGTCCTAAGAACTGTTTAATCTGCTTCTGGTCACTTGGCCTTGGAAAATTCTGTACTGCTTCTGTTTTCTTTGGATTGGGTTTTACTCCTTCTTCCGAGATTACATGTCCCAAAAATTCCAATTCTGGCCGTAGAAATTCGCACTTGTCGGGCTGCAACTTCAAGTCTGACTCGCGAAGACGGGTCAGCACGTCAATTAATTTCTTATTGTGTTCGTCGAGGGTTTGTCCGTAAATAATAATGTCGTCCAAGTAAACGAAGCATGTATTTCCGATCAATCCCCTCAACGCGTTATTCATCATGCGTTGGAATGTCGCGGGTGCGTTCTTCAATCCAAACGGCATTCTGTTGTAATGATAGTGGCCTGATGGTGTGGAAAACGCTGTCTTCTGCTTGTCTCGTTCGTCCATTGGGATTTGATGAAATCCCGACGCTAGATCGAATGCGGTAAAATATTTTGCTCGACCTAATTGATCCAAAATTTCGTCGATGCATGGAAGAGGATAGGCGTCGTGTGTCGTTTTTTCGTTCAATTTCCGAAAATCAATGACGATCCTCCACTTCTGTTTTCCTGATGCATCCGATTTCTTAGGTACCACCCAAATAGGCGAGTTGTATGGTGAGTCACTCGGCTCTATTAATTCTTTCTCCAGCATTTCGTTTACCTGCCTGTCGATTTCTTCCTTGTGAACCGGCGGGTACCTGTATTGTTTGGTGTTCACGGGTGTATCATCACTCGTGATGATCCGATGCTTGACCATTTTTGTGCCTGGGAGTGGATCACCAGGTAGGGCAAATACATCTGGAAAGCTGGAGACGATGTCCCAAACCTTTTCTGCTTGATCTGGTGGGACATGTATTCGGCAGTATTCGTCATCTCTATAGCATTGACACGAGCTACATCCTTCGGTGCGTCTTGGCGCTCCTCCTCAGGCGAACGGGCGGCTTCACAGAAAGGAATGCCCTGTAGCTGGTCAATTGTAACCGTCATCGGTTCTTCCGAGTCATTCAAAAATGGCACTCGGGTTTCGTAATCCTTGGCTTCGAAGATGCAAGGCACCATTGCTCCTGGATTGTTCTCGTCCGTGACGGCTGTTCCGTATTCAATATTCGTACGAACCGTAATAAAATAGATCGTTCGTGGCGGGATGGTGACAGAAACTTTCTCGAATTCAAATCGTTGATCGTCGAACATTAAATAATTTTCTCTTCCGATACCGATTTTCGTTTGGTACTTTTCCATGAACGGAATGCCGATCAACCCATCCTCGTCTAATGGGAAGTCATTGGGAACGACGTGAAAGATGTGAATCTTTCCTTGAAATTCTTGCCTAGCAGCAAATAACGACTCATGTTGTTCATTGCCCATGGAGAACGGTGTCTTTATGTTTTGATTGATCTGCGATCCTTTTGTCAACATGCTGATTTTAAGTAAATTTATTGCTGAACCGGTATCGAGGAGAAAACTGCCTATTCTGCTGGCTGTTCGGGTGGAAAGTTTGACCACTCGTTTAGCGGATCCGATGGCATTGACTTGGGGAATTTCGTCTTGTGTCGTAGTGGTTGCTTCTTCCTCCGGTATGTGATTGACTGCTGTTCGCATTGGTTGGTGATTCTGGGATTGTCTGTTGTGAAAAACCGATTGTTTGGCTACGTTCCTGTTCGTATTTTGTAAGTCGTATGCTCTTTTACGACAGTCGCGTTCGGAGTGACCTGCGCAGTTACAATACCGGCAAACGATCGACGGGAACGGTGCGCTTGACGGATTTCCAGGCGATTTATGATAGGGCGGCTTACGAGTCTCTGAGCTACGTGTGCTTTTGTCGCTTAGGTTAAGGCTGCGTGTCATCATTTCTCGGGTGTAGTCGTATGCCTCTGCAGCTTGTGCTCGGGCTATCGCTGTACGAATGTTTTCTGGTTTTTCTGCACGCACTTCCGTGGAGATCTCTTTTTTCAATCCTAACAGGTATTGGTCCAGCCCTTGTTGACGTTCATACTCTATTATAAATCGTCGCTGTACCTCGTCTGCGGTTGAGTTGGCTAGCACAGACAGGAGTTGATTTTGCACTTCGAGGAATCTATTTGTAAATTTTGTTACGCTCTCATTTTTTTGTTGAAACATCCGTGACCTTTTGTCGCGCCAGACGCTAGCCGGTTGAACGCTTCCAAAAAGTATCCGTAAACATTCATAAAGTTTATCATATGAGTTTGTTTCGTACTCTTGAATCTCTCTTGCTGCATCCCCGATTATTCTTTTTGCAATTACGAGTCGTCGAAAATAATCCGGTCTTAGTACTTGTGGCCTGACTTCTTCGATAGAGCTGATAAAAGTTTCGACTCCGATATTTTTCCCATCAAATTCCCGAATTAGTTCGAGTGCTTCTTTTGGTTGAAGTTCTTCGATATCATCTTCTGATGAGATACTTGGTGGACGTGCAGTGTCATACTTTATTTCCGGTCCCACGCTCGAATCGTTAATATAATTCAAAGCGCTTTTAATTGCCGCGTTCACGTTTGATAGCGACATATTGTTTGAATCCACAGAGTCAGTCTCGGAATCGGTCGTTATGATTTGTGACTCGCGGTAAAGAGTGAATGAATCTTTACTCACCGATTCCTTCCGTGGATCCAGTTCTGTTCGTAGACTCTCGTAGACTCGGCGTGTCGTCGATCGGTCCTATGTTCCCAGCGTTGGTTAGTCAGCACACCCCACACTTAGCACCAATTGTAATGTCGGTTTGGGGAAGATTGTCGATTTTTTAATTAAAAGGAGTGACTGACTCGCTACAGAACACGGTTGTAGGATGAATTAACTCGGTGTACACGAAGCTGAGCTACTTGAACTACGTTTATTCAACTGACAGAGATTCGGCGTCTTACAAATTTGGTGGCTTACTACCCGCTTAGCCTAGAACGGAGGCAACTTATAGGGCTGGAGCGTGGGAAATCGAGAATAGTGGGAGGAAGGGCCTACGTGAGGTTTGGGGCGTTATTCGGGAATCTTCCAGAGGGATAAGGCTATGAGAGGGTTTTCTGAGAATTCAGAAAACCAGTATTTGACTATTCCATTCGGGACCTCGATTGGGAGGAAGCCATAAATTTGGAGAAGCCCCGACGATTGTCCGAATGCAGCTGCATGGAGCGGTGGTGACAAAGATGTACACGGGAAAAATGTTAGGATCCTTCTAATGTTTGTGTAGGAGTTTTCGTCGGAATGTCGGTGGATGAGACGGAGGTGATGAAATTCGAGGACTGTGGGAAAGGAAAAAGGGAAAAATTTCCAGCCTATATTACAGTATACATAGACGCTCAGCGCCCCAAAAGTCTGGTGCTGGTGACCGCTTTCCGAACGCTAAGCGTGGCGTCCGTCAACGAGGCCCTTATCTGCGAGCGACAGCCGATACTCTTGCGAGCGAGCGTACCTACACACTGATCCACTCACGAACACAGCGACCAATGTAAGCGACAAATCTCATTTTTATGTTAATCCGATTGTTCCCCCGGCTTCACAGTTATTTTCATTGTCAATTTTTCTGTCAAAGCAACTTTATTCATCCGATCACTTATTTGTAATAAACCTTTAGTTAAGTTTGTACAAATTCGTCGGATTATTTCTAAATACCAATCACTGCATGAGTTCCTAATTTCTAACTCATTCCAAGCACTACCCCTTTTTACCCTCATCCCGTACTATTGCGCTTGTCGTAGGCAAAAAATGAGGGATCTAAAAATATATGCCCACGTCCCTTCAGGACGTGACAATAGCGCATTTGGCGCACCGAAAACGCAAATGAATCTTTTTATGAATGCAGCAGCGATCGTAGTCGCCAGTGCATTTGGAAGCGGAATTGCAATACAATATTTTGAGGTGGTCTTGGATCGTGATAATATACTCATTTTGATTTGACGTGCGTTGCATAGGTCCAACAATATCCATTGATATTTTTTCAAAAATGGTTCCGGGTGTGTCCGTTATTATCATTGGTTGTTTGGTTTTGACTCGGACCAATTTCTTTAATTGACATTCTAAGCATTGCTGCACTCTCCTTTGAATGTCTGACTTTAAATCTTCCCAGAAATATTCGCGCTTGATTCTATTGTACGTTTTCGAAACACCCTTGTGTCCTCCGATTGGGGACTTATGCATTTCATAAAAAATCGAATCTCGTTTTTCGATTGACACATACTGTAGAGTTCCCAGACAAATGATTATCTTTACTCGACTATTCTTAAAGGATTCTTTTATGATGTTCATAATGTCGTTCCATACTACGTGTTCGACATGATTCGTTTGGCAAATACTCCATGATTTAAGTTTGAGGATTTCGCAAAGATCTCGTAATTCCTTTACGCTTTCCATAATGTTCTCTGATACGAACGATAATGATCTTGAATACTCATCTTTGTTCACGAGGGCGATGTGATATTTTTTTCCAACCTTTTTGCTGTAAGCTTGGCCAACCATCAAATTCTCCCAGAGGGGAAGCTTGTTTAATTCTAACAGCTTTTGTGCTCCAGCGTCACATGATTTGCCAGCTGAATCGACAAAATAGACTAGGTGATCGTTTCGAAAATGGAACAATTCCTTAGTCGTAATGCAATTAGCGATTTTAAATTCTGATGTTTTTCTTTCCTCCGTGGGAGGGATCTCGTCTTCAAAAAGTTCTGAATTGAGAGAGCTGAAATCTGAATTTGTCGAATTATCGGAATTAGAATCGGTGGAAGTTTTGGAGTGAGAGATAGGAGGTGCTTTGCGCTGGTTCGGGCCATTGGATGTGTTTGGGCCGACGGCCATCTTAGGTCGGGTGACACATGCGGGTCTTATTACCTCGGCCTCCGTCTTGTCGTCACTTCACTCCTCGTAGTTCATGGCCTTGCGAGGTCGTCGTGTACGATGCTGAGACGCGGGGCGTGCGTCGGCCTTCTCGAGAGCAGGCGCATCGACACTTGACACAGTAACGTCATCGAGCGTTTCGTTTGCTTGTATTATTGTATCCGGATCGGATAGTACAGTCTCCCTGGCCTGAGCACGGGTGACTACATTTATTTTTTTGGTTTCCGGAAACGGATGGACTCCGACCCGTGTCGTGACTTGAATGGGAGTATCAGCTTCTTTTTCACTACTACTGGATTTCGTTTTTGAACGAGTTATCTCCTGTGGTGCGTTTTTGAATTTTTTAATTTCTTTGTGATCGCAATGGGCAGCTATTTTGGATTCTTCAGGTTGTTCGATTGGATTACGCGGCAATGCGTCAGCGTTTGAATTTAGTATGCCCGGTTTGTATACGACATCGTAATCGTATTCGGACAACTTGAGTCGCCATTTGAGGACACATGCGTTCGCGTCTTTGGCGATCCTGAACCAAACCAAAGGTTTGTGATCCGTTACAAGCGTGAATTTTCTACCATAGATATACGGTCGGAAGGCTTTTACACTATGAATAATTGCCATTGCTTCTTTTTCGTACGTGTCATACCGAAGAGACGGTCCTCGTAGTACGCACGACGTATAAGCTATCGGTTTGTCTTTTCCTATTTCTCCTTGTGATAAGACTCCGCCTAAGGCGTAGCCAGAAGCATCCGTTGTTATAATAAACGGTTTTTCGAAATCGGGGTATTGCAGAATAGGAGCTTCGCATAATTTATCCCTTAGGATATCGAAAGCTTTTTGCTCTTCGTCAGTCCATTTGAAGTCGACCTTGTCCTCTAAGAGGCGAGTTAGGGGTTTCGCGATTTTGGAGAAGTCTTTGATAAACCTACGATAATAACCGGTTAGGTCCAAAAATTGGGGAATATTTTTTACATTTTTGGGTACAGGGAAATCTTTGACGGCTGAGAGTTTGCTCGGGTCTGGTTTAAGTCCGTCTTTACCGATTATGTGCTCTAGGTACCTGACTTCTGGTCGAAGAAATTCGCATTTCTCCGGTTGTTGTTGGAGATTGGCTTTGTGCAATCGTTCCACCAGTTCGTGAATCTTTTTATTGTGCTCCTCTAGGTCCTGGCATACACTACGATATCGTCGAGATAAACAAAGAGGGATACTCTTTGCAGTCCACTCAATTCGATATCCATTAAGCGCTGGAAGGTTGCCGGGGCATTTTTAAGCCCGGATGGCATTTTTGAAAATTCGTAATGCCCATGTGGGGTAGAGAAAGCGGTTTTCGATTTATCTTCATGATTCATTTCGATCTGGTGGAAACCGGATGCTAAATCGAACACTGAAAAATAATTCGCGCGTCCTAACTGATCCAGAATATCTGTGATGTTGGGTAGCGGATATAAGTCACCGATTGTTTTTTCGTTCAAAGCACGAAAGTCAATTACCATTCGCCAACGTTTGTTACCGTTGGAGTCGGGTTTTTTCGGGACTATCCAGACGGGACTGTTGTTTTGAGATTCCGAATTGCTTATGACTTTTGTTTCTAGTAGCTCGTCCACTTGACACTGGACTTCGCCCTTGAACGCTTGGGGAAACCGATACTGTTTAGTGTTTATCGGCAGGTCGTCGACCGTTGGAATCTTATGTCGAAGCACATGTGTGGCTTCTAGAGGTTCGCCCTTTACATGGAATCTGTATTGTCGAAGCTCCTTCATTGCGAAGTTACCTCGTAGTTTTGGATATATTTAATTGAATGAGGAATGGAGGTTGTGGTTTTTTAAGAAATGAAAAAACACTCGCGTTTGAGCCATCGTATTTTCTACGTTTATTGGCTCTTGTGGGAAAAGCCTTGCGGCATAAAAACCCACGACGATTCGACGATTGTTAATTGCGTATATAAGAGGCTGAAAGCCCGTTTGGCTTGTACCATTGTGATCTCGCGCGTTATTTCGTATTGAATCTTCGATTGATTGTTTGTATTGTTTTCGATTTTGCGTTTGATGACCTTTACCGAGGATTCGTCAGCTGTTGCTGTCCCTTTTTGGTAAGAGGTATATGATCACGGATCGGAGAATCGAGGACCGTACGGCCGTTCACCCGTGCTCGGAGAATCAAGGACCGTACGGCCGTTCACCCGACCGCTGTGATCATCGAATGTATTTAAGGGTTGGAGAATCGAGGACCGTATGGCCGTTCACCCAACCGCTTGTGATAGGCTAGTTGCCCGTGTTTGACGGGTTGGAGAATCGAGGACCATACGGCCGTTCACCCAACCGCTTGTGATAGGCTAGTTGCCTGTGTTTTACTCGGGAGAGTCGTATGTGTTTTACTCAGTGGAGTCGTATGTGAGAGGACCCAGGGCCCTTCCGCCTTGCGCGTCACTCGACGGACGACCGCGCTGCACTGTCCCAAAACGTATATTGCACGCTCGCCCACTCGTTCACAAGAGATTTTTCATCCCGGTTGACGCGAGTTGGCCGAGCGCGGCTAGCAACAGAGATCACAATGGCCAAACGCAAACTACTCTCAGGCATTAAACATCCTCCCCCCGTTGGAAGTGCTAACGAACAAAATTATTCAAACCGGTAGTATACGTCATTAAACTTATTGTAATCGATCCTTCTACAAATCATCATCTCAGTTTTGAACAAGTCGTTGGAATGTAATACAGAGAGATATCGTCAGCTTACATCTTGCATTTTACATTAAATTGAATCTTGAACGAGTATGAATGGATAACTAATATTTGCGAAATTAGATAAGAAATTGAAATCTTAAATGAGAAATTTGTCAAATTCTCGTATATCGCTGAATAGTCGACGATAATTTCAAGCGCTTATGGGTAATGCGCAAATCGATCTCATGTTGCGCTTGTAGAGTCCTTGAGTTGTTTTAACGGTGACGACTCTGACCACGCCATCGCCTCCCGGATGCAACTCGACCACTCGACCCAGTCGCCACTGCATACATGGTTGATTTTTGTCGATTAATAGGACTACAGTGTCCTGCGCGATGTTTTCGGTTGGATTTATCCATTTCTGTCTTTTCTGCAGCTCGCTCAGATATTCGAGTTGCCATCTGCGCCAGAATTCTTGTCGAGTCTTAGTGATTAGTTGCCACGAGGACAATCGGTTGTCTGGAACAAGCAAAAAATCATTTTCCGGCAGCATAGTGAGAGGTCTGCCAACAAGAAAGTGCGCAGGAGTTAAGGCGATTGGATCGTTTGGATCTGTGGAAATGGGGCACAGTGAGCGCGAGTTGAGAATGGCTTCGATCTCGATTGCTAGAGTGGTCAATTCTTCATATGTGAACAAAAGATCGCGCATGACGCGCTTGAGATGGTGTTTACATGATTTTACTGCCGCCTCCCAGATACCCCCGAAATGAGGTGAGAGGGGTGGATTGAAGTGCCATTCGATTTTTCTGGTTGATGTGAATTCATAAAGTTGAGAACGAAATTCTTCGGATTCTCTCAATGCGTAAAATTCGCGGAATTGACTATTCGCGCCGACGAAATTTGTCCCGTTATCAGAATAGCCATGGCTCGGAATACCCCGACGACTTATGAATCGTCGCAAGGCCGCTAGGAACGCGTCTGTTGATAAATCACTCGCGATCTCGAGATGGATAGCCTTAGTCGACATGCAGATAAATACGCAGCCGTACACCTTCACGCTACCGCGATTCCGATGTTTCTTTTCTTTGACAAGTATAGGACCGAAATAATCGACTCCCGTGTGATAAAACGCCGGCGCGTTATCCACTCTCGATTTAGGCAAGTCAGCCATTTTATATGTCCCTGGTATGGCCCGAAACCGAATGCATCTCACGCAACGTTGAACGATTTTACGAACTTGATTTCTACCGTCCAATATCCAAAATCTTTGCCGGATATTGTATAATGTCGATTGAATCCCGGTGTGATGGAATTTTTCGTGCATATGTCGAATCAAAAGATCGGTTACGTAATGTCGAGATGGAAGAAGCATTGGATTCTTTTGATTCAGCGATATATCGGCCTTATTTATGCGACCACCGACGCGAAGCAAGCCTTTCTCGTCGACCAGCGGGTTCAGAGATCCGAGTTTCGCGCATTTCACCCTTTCTTCGGACAAAAGACGACCGATCTCGTCTTGAAAGTGCGCTTGTTGTATCAATCGAATAACGCGATACTCGGCCTCGTTAATTTCTTTGATTGTCAAAGCGCCCTTGATTTTATTGTCGCGTACGAAACGTAAGCAATACGCGACGACGCGAATTAATCGCGTATATGACGAAAATTTATCGAAAATTTCTTCTGATTGCGATTGCGAGACCATGCAAAATAGTCTTTTGATTCCCGGTAAATCCCTTTGAGGCGTCACGGTAACTTGCGGCCAAACGGATTCGGGCTGGGTCAGCCACGAAGGCCCCCGAAACCACGAGTCGTTATTTAAAAATTCCCGAGGGAGCTGACCTCTTGATAACGCGTCATTTTGATTTTGATCGGTTCGGATGTGCCGCCACTCCGCGTTTTTTACTGACCTCTTGTATCTCCGCAACGCGATTTGCTTCGAACACCTTTAAGACGCTCGGATGTTTTTTCAGCCATTGTAAAACTGTCGTCGAGTCCGACCAAAAAAATCGTCTTGCAAACGCGAAAGCTTAATACCTCGCGGACCTCGTAATATAGACGAGCGAGTGTCAATGCGCCGCAGAGTTCGAGTCGAGGGATTGTTTGCTCCTTTAGTGGAGCGACACGCCCCTTTGAACAGAATAGTCTTACGCGAATTTCGCCCTTCTGGTTGCAAGAGCGCACGTAGATACAAGCCCCGTAACCTGTCTTGCTCGCGTCGCAAAATCCGTGAATCTGAATATCGATTGTGTTATTTATCGAGACGTATCGATCAATCTTTAGATTGTCGATTAATGAGAGTTGTTCCGCGAACGATCGCCACGCGGAATCCAGCGCGCTGGGCACGGATTCGTCCCAGGTAGTTTTTGCCTTCCAGCATCGTTGCATAAGCACCTTCGAGACGAGAATGACCGGACCGAGTAGACCGAGGGGGTCGAACATTTTAGCGATTTCTGATAAAATATATCGTTTAGTAACTCTTGCGGAGGGCTCGATACGTTTCACCGTGTATAGTAAGTCGTCATTTCGCGCGTTCCACGAGATACCGAGTGTCTTATGCACAGGATTTTCGTCTGTCAGAAATTCGATATTTGCGGTTTTCTCGATCAAATTATTTAAAGCTCGCGGGTGATTTGAAGCCCATTGTCGGATATCGAATCCGCCGCGCTTCAATATCTTGATAACTTCATCTCGAATTTGTACGATTTCATCGAAAGTGTCTGCTCCCGATAATAAATCGTCGACGTATAAGTCGCGCGTCAAAGCTTCGGCGCCCCTTGGATAATCCGCGCTCTCATCGCTCGCGAGTCTCTGTATGGTTCGTATCGCGAGAAACGGAGCCGACGACACGCCGAATGTTACTGTGTTTAATTCGAATACGCGTACTTTTTCATGCTGGAACCAAAAAACTCGTTGATATCGACGGTCGCTGGGATGAATCCAGATTTGCCGATACATTTTCGCGATATCCGCGGTGATCACGTATTTGTGGCTGCGAAACCGCAAAAGATGCTCAAATAGTTTTAATTGAATAGTCGGGCCGACCATCAACGTATCGTTGAGCGAAATTCCCTTGTTTGTCTTGGCGGACGCGTCAAAGACAACTCGAGTCTTCGTCGTAGCGCTTGTCGATTTTATAACCGCGTGGTGTGGGAGATAATACCCGGGTTGCGATTCGTCGACAACGAGCGACATGTGGCCTAGCTCGATGTATTCGTTCATAACGCGATGATATTCTTGTTTAAGGATCGGATCCGCGTTGAGTCTTTTTTGCAAGCCGACGAATCGTCGCAAGGCTATTGATCGCGAATCACCGAGGTCTCGATCGGCGCTACGAAACGGCAGACGAACGACGTACCGTCCCGAAGGATCGCGAGTGCTGTTTTGATTGAAATGAGTTTCGCAGTCCGTATTCTCCGACACTTTTATTTGACTCGCGCTTGCATCATCGAGCAACCAAAATTTTTCGATTTGTTCTTTTAATTCGATTAACTGGCACGATGTTCGTTTCCCGACCGTGGTATTTGTTTTTCCGCCGGCAACGGCCCAGCCGAGCTGAGTTTTTTGTAGGAAGAGATCGCAACCGTCGCGAGATAGATCACATTGTCCGATCGATAGTAATGACAACGTCGTTCCTGACCCGATGAGGACATCGATTTTTTGAGGCAAATGAAATTGCGGATCGGCCAATTTTACATTCCGCGGTATGTCGATTGATTCGCGAGGAAAGATTTCATTCGGTATATTATCAGCGATTTTCGGGATAATCAGAAACGTGAGAGTTTTATTGAAATTATTATGTATCGAATAAAATGTGCACTCGACCGCGCCTTTAGAAATTGTATTCGCGTTGTCGATTATTCCTACCGAGATCGAGCACGCGCGTGTCGGTAATTTCAATTCTTTCACGAGATCTTCCGTTATGAAATGTGCCGTCGCACATGTGTCCAATAAAGCGCGACAATTTATGTACTGACCGCGCGAGCCTTTGACCCGTATTTGAGCGCTCAGCATTAACTGCGACTGCAGAGCTCGCGACGTAAAACTGTGTGCAATTATTTCGCGACATGTTGAATTTACCTTTGTTGTCGACTTGGTTGTAGCGTCCGACCTTGCCGTTTCTTGAGTCGCGTGGGCGGTTGCGGCAGAGGACTCGCCGTGCAACAGAGTGTGGTGAAATCTCGGGCAATTTTTGCAATGCATCGATCCGCATTTGCCGCTGTGCAAGCGCAGACAATTCTTACACAGGGATGCATTTTTGACGAAATTCCACCGCTGTTGTACCGTCATTTTTTTAAATTCGCGACACTGATACGCGGGATGACTTTCCCTTTTGCATACTACGCACTTTGCTGACGCGCCGGTCGCGAATGAACGCGCGCCATTTTCCCCTCGTCGAAACTTTAATCCGCTTTGATCCTTCTTACTCGGGAGTGGTCGTTTGCTGTTGTTCTCTTGCTTCGAACGCGATGCATCTTGCTCGAGCGTGCACAAACGAAACGCGGTTTCGGAGACGAATTTGTAAATTTGCTCGAGCGTTGGCGAGGTGTCAAGATTGAGCGTTTCTTCCCATTTGACCCGAATATTGTTGGGCAACGCGCGTTCGATTATTCGGACTAATAAATGTTCATCCGGTGTCACATTCATTGACGCGAGCATATTCACGTGCTGACGCATGTTGTCGACGAGTCGCGCCAAACCCTTATGCGTCGCCTTTGTCAACACTGGTAATTCGAGGATCGCGTCGAGATGTTTCACGATTAGAATTCGGACCTTGTCATACGAATCTAAGAGTAACTTCCACGCCGTCTCGTAATTTTCTTCGCTTACGTTATAAATGAGGATTTTATTCAACGCGTCACCCTCGAGTTTTTGCAACTTCGTTATGTCTTCGCGCGAATCGATCATTGTAAGAAAAGTGTTTTTGAACGATAGCCACTTTTCGATGTTACCGTCGAACCTTGGGAGGTCAGCGACCGGTAATTTGAGTCGACGCGTGCCGTCGATCGGCAGAGAGGTCACGTTTAATACACTTGGAGGTTGAGGCGTTGTCGATGGCAAATCCGCCTCGATCTTTGTCACGATCGCATAGAATCGATCTTGCAACTCGTCGAACTCGTCGACCTGGTCACTCTCTGCTTCGACCAACAACGCGAGTTCATCGTGTAATTCTTCATATAAACGGAATTGTTCTTTTACACGGTCTAAACGCATTTTTATATTCGCGGGACCTAACTCAGCTTCCTCCGCAATTTTTTCGAGTTTTGTAATTTGCGCCTTCAAAGTCGCGCGCTTTTGATTAATAAACTTTACGCGGCTAGCCATTTTAACTGAACTTGAACCGAATAAATACTTCCGAAATATTCGAAAAAGAAAACGTGTCGACACTTCTGGTTACTTCGAGGTCTGGAGACAGAATGCCCCTTCGTTGTCCATTTCTAAGCGCCTCGCCTAGGACCCCTTGGGCCTTCGTCCCTTATCTTCTCCCTTAGCTCCGGAATAAAACAGCCCTGGCGTTTATGACCCACTCAAGAGCCTCGTAACCCGATCTCAGACCGAGTCCCGTCAACGCAAAAGGAAGAGGAACGAAAAACCTTTCCCACTCGTTAAACGTCGAAACGCGATTCCAAAATCTCAAGGGTCAGCTCTAAGCCCTTCCACATGTAGCGCGTATTTTTCGAAAACGCGTATGAGCTCGTACGTCCAACGACAAATATTAAGAGATCGAGCGCGGCCCGAGTTAAGTAAACAGGCCCCCCCGTATAGCGGGTACCCTTCAGCGCTCGTAAACCGAGATCCTCACATCAACGCGGCCTATGTTTTTATACACGTGGTTGTGGAATATATACATGCAACGTTCTTCGCACGAAGCGTACGTTGAACAGAATTGTGTATCCGTCTATGTCGAACGTTATGAGTCATGGAGAAGCCGTATAATGCCAAAAATAATGCAATATATGAAATTATGAACAGTTGTATACTTATATTTTTGTAGATGATGATCGTTTTCCACGCATAGCGAACTGGGGGTGGCGAGTCCGGAGGCGATGGTCGGCTGGTCGTAGTCTCCCTTTTGTTGATACGATGCACGTTTGCACCTTTTCTTAGTCCACTTATGTGTGGGCGTGGGTTCGAATCCCACTTCTGACACCAATTTGTATTGTCGAAGCTCCTTCATTGCGAAGTTACCTCGTAGTTTTGGATATATTTAATTGAATGAGGAATGGAGGTTGTGGTTTTTTAAGAAATGAAAAAACACTCGCGTTTGAGCCATCGTATTTTCTACGTTTATTGGCTCTTGTGGGAAAAGCCTTGCGGCATAAAAACCCACGACGATTCGACGATTGTTAATTGCGTATATAAGAGGCTGAAAGCCCGTTTGGCTTGTACCATTGTGATCTCGTGCGTTATTTCGTATTGAATCTTCGATTGATTGTTTGTATTGTTTTCGATTTTGCGTTTGATGACCTTTACCGAGGATTCGTCAGCTGTTGCTGTCCCTTTTTGGTAAGAGGTATATGATCACGGATCGGAGAATCGAGGACCGTACGGCCGTTCACCCGTGCTCGGAGAATCAAGGACCGTACGGCCGTTCACCCGACCGCTGTGATCATCGAATGTATTTAAGGGTTGGAGAATCGAGGACCGTATGGCCGTTCACCCAACCGCTTGTGATAGGCTAGTTGCCCGTGTTTGACGGGTTGGAGAATCGAGGACCATACGGCCGTTCACCCAACCGCTTGTGATAGGCTAGTTGCCTGTGTTTTACTCGGGAGAGTCGTATGTGTTTTACTCAGTGGAGTCGTATGTGAGAGGACCCAGGGCCCTTCCGCCTTGCGCGTCACCGACGATCGTCACTCGACGGACGACCGCGCTGCACTGTCCCAAAAAGTATATTGCACGCTCGCCCACTCGTTCACAAGAGATTTTTCATCCCTGTTGACGCGAGTTGGTCGAGCGCGGCTAGCAACAGAGATCACAATGGCCAAACGCAAACTACTCTCAGGCATTAAACAGAATCTGTCTAAATATTGTTCGATTATTTTTTCGACATGTTCTCATTCGATTTTTGCAAGGTGGTCGAGTCGCAAGCGACTTTTTATTATTTTTGAGCGCTCTGAATTATTTTTCTTTATACGCGATGTTGATTCAGAGGCAGGAACGCAGATCACGTTTTGACTCGATTTCATTTTTGAGTTTTTCGCGTTTTTATTTTTGGCTCGGAATTTGACTGAAATTTCTATTTGGATTGATATTGATTCTTGTCCTTTCCTTACGACAAGATTTGTTATTTGATTCGACATTTGTCATCGAAATTTTGGAATTCGCCACTTTCGAGCTCTGGATCGGTGCAATTATCGTGCAATTTACGCTTGAGTTTGGAGGGTCACGAAGAATTGAACGAGAATTTGAAAATGTCGTACAGTCTAAACTGGGAGTATGTCCTGACAGGTCTTCGATAGCGTCGAATTCCTGCAGCTCCACAACTGGAACGATCAGTTTGACAGCGTCATTTGTGGTACTATAAACCTTCAAATGAGCCTTTCCGTCGATGTTTGCCATCAGGCAATCGCCGGCGTATACACCTTGCCGGATTTTCAAATGCGAGAGGTATCCCTCTTTTATTATGCTGTCATTTACCTTCACGAAGAAGGGAGTTTCCGAACGCGCGGGGATTTCTATCACCTCGTCCGTTCGGTTCTTTTTTCGAAAGGCCATGAATTATCCCCACACTCGAGACCATTCCGTTCGGTAATTGATGTTGGACTTGGTTTCATAAAAATATGTAGACCCCAGCAGACCGGGGTAGGGAAGCGGCACATTGTCGGGTATAATGTGATATAGCGATTCGAAGTCGAATACGCGAAGTAGCACGCTCCCTAGTCCAAAGACCGGCAATTCGGATATGCCTGTTAATTTAATGACATCTTCGTTGATGTCTACCATATTTTTGGAATATGCCTTTTTTATCTAATGAGGGATCGCACCGCTGTCTAGAAGCATCGAAATTGCCCCCTTTTCCGGTAATACTCCGATACACACCGTGGGCAATGTGTTGAAATTTTCCGACTTTATTGCGTAGGTCGGATAGTTTCGTTCGGCTCTCCGAGAGAGACGGCGTTCGCTTGACGCGTTTGAGTGGTCGGGCCGCTTGGCGCGTCTGTCCGAGGGGCACTCGGCCCGTTTCCCGACTGATTACGCGAATTATTATAATCGCGAGCACGACAGTTTTCGATAGTGTGCCCGACCTTTTTGCAATACCGACAGGTTGGCGGGTTAGAATTCGGGGGAGTGTTTCGAAATTCAAATCATCGATCCGCGGTATGACCCTGTTTATTACAGAGTGGACATTGAAGACCGGGCGAGCGGTGTAATTGATTGCCAGAAAAATTCTAAAATTTTTGGTTAACGTAGCAATTTTTCGCGATGTGACCGGGTTTATCGCAAATTTCACACGTGACCGATTTTTGAGCGATTCGACTATTTCCACATTGATCGGCTTTGTGACCTTTACTATTGCATTTTCGGCATGTGATTGTCGCAAATCGGCAAGCTTCGCTCGAATGATCGTCCTTTTTACAGATATTACAGGTTTTTACCGATTTGTTCAGAACAGATCTAATACAAGACGAGAAAAGATCCTTTCGGGCTTCGAGGTCACGTTCGATTTCGATCGCATTATCTATAGCCGGTTGAGATATCGTCGCACCGAGGGAGACGCTGTTCTATCTCTAGTCTTAGCCCGCGTTTGAAATACGAGAAGAAATAGCCGTCTAATATTTTTCTGTGAGCCGCACTTTCCGTTCCGTTTTGGGATGCTGGTTGAGCGTAGAGTATTTCCCTAGCTTTATGCCTAATTACAGTGGAAAAATCTATCACGGTTTCACCGCTTCCTTGAAAAATATGACTGAGTTCTCCCAACAGTTGCACCTCAGTTTTGTTTGGAGCATATCGTTTCTTTAAGAATTTCAGAAGAGATTCTACTGTTTCGAACGTGGAAGGCCGGGTGACCTTCCTAGCCTGACCCTTTAGTTTGTTTCGAATTACTCTCACAAACCATGTTTCGGATCCGGCCGGAAGCGACGCAAATGCGTCTTCGCATCCGGCTGCAAAATCTGAGAAGCAGCTACCTTTCCCGTCAAAATCCGGGACCATTTCGATAGTTCCGTTAAAGATACGTAAGCGAGTGACTGATTTGTACCTATAGCCATGTCTATTGTGGTTTCGTTATCGATTTTTCGGGGTAAATCTAATTTTTTTACTGGTCGATTCTTAGGTTCGAGACCGGTTAGCAATTGAGCGTCAGAACTCCTCAAAGAATAACCGGATGATTCACCTAAGTCGTCAGTGATATTTAAATTCAATGAACGAGCTGTTGATTCGTCCCCGCTGTTATGTGAATATGCGTGCGAAACGTAGGCACGTTCCTTTTTACGCTGTTATTCGTCTTATTCTCAGATTTATACATTTAATAATAAGCTCATAAGGGCAAATGAGAATATTGGGAATAACCGAGAGAAGGCACATTCGCTAGGATGTAACAAAACTTTTGTCGTGATTAAAAATTCATATCAATTTTATTGTGTCTATAAATGCATTTTGCTAGTTACTGCTTCCGCAACAAAAAAAACCATATTGACTTAATTTCCGTATTTCGTTATGATTCTTTAGCTGTGCAGCGTATCATAATATGTGAATATGTGTGATAATTTTTAAAAGTTTTGTGTGGCTTTAAATTTCTCATGAATTTTCTTGTATCTAGAATCAAATATTTTTTGTTATTGCTTCCGCGACGAAAAAAAAAAACATATTGACTTCATTTCTGTATTTCGTTATTATTCTTTACCTGCACAGCGTATTATAATGTGTGAATATGATGTGCGTTTATTTGTGAAAGTTTTGTCTGGATTCAAAATTCTAATGAATTTTCGTCTATCTAGAAATACATTTTGTTTGTTACTAATTCTACACCGAAAAAAACAAAACATATTGACTTAATTTTTGTATTTCATTATGATTATTTATCTGTACAATATATCATAAGGAGTGATGATTGGTAGAAGTTTTGTCTAGATTCAAAATTCTTATAAATTTTCTTATGTCTATCAATACATTTTTTTGTTACTGCTTCTGCAATGAAGAAAAACATTGACTTAATTTGTGTATTTCATTATTATTGTTTATCTGTACAGCGTATCATGATGTGTGAACAGTTGTAAAAGTTTTATCTGTATTCAAAATTCTTATGAATTTGCTTCGGTCTATAATTAAATTTTGTTTGTTAATTTCCGCATTTCGTTATTATTCTCCAAAACAATCTGTATTATCTATTGTGACGTTGCGTCACAAAGGAGATTGTAGAAAAGCCCGCGTGACCACGCTCGGGCTTCGTCTCCGCCACGCACCTTCTTCGGAAAAATTCAAATGTTAATATTAAGGTAGTATAAGGTATTTTTATTGTATAGCAGCCGCGACACAATCCTTCCCGTCCTCCCCGCACCCCTTAGCGAGATCGTGGCACGACCATGCGGACTGTCGACTGGGGCCACGTCGGCCCGGCTGTCGACTCCAGGAACCAGCAGCGCCATCTCCCAACGACGAGGACGGTGGACTGGCCGCCCGAGGGCACTCCGCTGCCATCTCCCGAGTCTCCGGCCTACCGCGCACGTCAAGAGAGACTGCAGCTCTCGCGCGGTATGGCTGGCGAGCGCCGTACCGATCGGGGCGCTCCGCGACTCGGGAGAGGAAGGATCCATCCGGGCGATCGACCAAAAGGGCGAGCCACGTGGATCGCGGTCGAAAATCCAAAGGAGGTCCGTCGTCTAGCGTGGTCGAGCATGGAGCGAAAACGATAGAGAACAAAACCCGAGAGAGAATCGAGCGAATAGAGCCAAGGAACGGCGAATAATATCTGTTTGTCGGAAAGAATCGTCTCCGCGAGACTGTAAGTGTTCCTCCTCTTATTTTTCTCTCGCAAGAGCGGCATCGAAAGCCGATACAGAGTAGCTCGGGAAATTGTGTCGCACGGGCGACTGTCGAGTTCGTTTTCCTCACCCCTCCCCCGTCATCCCTGATCGTCGTCCCAAATCCGTGCGCGTCGTAATAAAGGCCGTGTAAAATAGATTAGGAAATATAAAATCAGTGCGTGCGAAGAGAATCATTAGTAGCTAAATAAATGTAAAAAGGTGCTCGTGGCGGATCCCCGTTGTCCCTCGAGAAAAATCCCTCGAGAAAAATCCCCTCGCGCGCGCGTAGCCGCGGCCGCCTCGTGTAGCACGACCGTCGGCCGAATCGAGTCACATAGACCACGGGAACACATCGCGGCGCGATAAAATCGCGCGTTTAGCTTTTTGGAGATTTTCGGCTTTGTGCCGTATTAATTCGAATAATCGAAAATAACGTAAATTAGTCGTGGTCCAAGTCAAGTGGCCATTGTGTTAGAGAACCCCGTCTGTCCCCGATACCCTGAGACGTCCCCATTTCAGTTATATAGAGTCTCTCGCTTGCCGGCCGAAGGCCGTGTTTGTTTAGTTTTTTTTCTTGAGTCTGATAACTTTGCGTACGCGTTAAGCGCGTTGCCCGAGAAAGGCTGGCGCCCAATATAATAACGAAATTTACATAGTAGAGAATATTTAAACGGGTAGAGAAAATAGAGTTGGGACTTCGCGTGTCCGGTAACCCGTATAAGAATTAGAGTCAAAAGTATTATTATTGCAAAACAATTTAAATTATATCGAGTCTTTTGGATCATATGGATTTTTGTAAATTATCACCTAACTTCTTTTTTTTGTAACGAGCTTCCGTTCCTTATTCATGTGAAATAAATAATATTTGAATTTTATTTCAGTTGTCGACCCATCAAGTTTCCCCTTCCCCCTTCCTCCGCCTACGTTAACACGCGATACCCGTCACAAAATTGGCACCCAACGTGGGGCCCGAAAAAACTTTTGTTTTTTTTTACAGAAAAGAGCCCACCACGACTATTATTGTTACTAAATTGTTATTGTTAATTTTGGAATTAATAATAATCATTTTTCGAGAATTATTATTTTTCGTTACAGATTAAATAAAACATTTATTCGGTGTAAACGGTTTAAATTGAATAGTTTTTTTGCGTTTCTTGCGAAAATAATAATTACCCCCCACCCCTGACAGGTATAGCTTGTCCCGCCACGGCACTCGCACTTCAAGAATATTGAAAGGATCGAAAAATTCGGACGACCGAGTTTCCGTGAATAGTCGCACCTGATTATTTTTTTTGAGTTCGCTAACAAATAAAATTGTTTTTTTTTGTGTTAGCGATTGGAATTCATTTTGCACATTTTCGGCGACCGCACTTACCCTTTTTCCCCTAGAACCCATGCTTGTGTACTTGGCAATTTGTTTTTTTTTGCGCTGGCAATTGAAATTGTTATTTTTGTATTATTGCTTTGGCAATTAAAAATTAATTGGTGCATTATTGCGTTGGCAATTAAAAATTAATTTGACATTATTGCGCGGGCAATTGAAAAATTTGATTTGGCGTTATTGCTTGGGCAATTAAAATATTTTTTTTCTGTATTGTTGCTTTAGCAATTTGGGAACATTTATTATCGTTTAAGGGAATACCGCTTGAATAAAGAATACTGAGCTGATATTTTCTTTTGTGGTGAATTGTGCCTCACTTAAGATTTTTGCATATTGCTCTGCTCGTTCATTTTGTCGGAATTGATTTTTTTTATGAAATAATATTATCGACTACCTGGTTTTTTTTGTGTTTTCTTGCTTTTGTATTTTCTTCCTTTTTTTTTTGCAAGTGGTACTGATTGGCCATTTTTTTTTGTGTATGTTTTTTTTTCAATTCCGCAAATATTCTGGAACGAGCTTAGTATTGACACGGATTTGGCTTGCTTAGTATTTTTGTGTATTTTGCGATGACTTTTGACATGACGGTATAAATTCCCATTTTTTTTAATTTTGGTTTGTTTGCGCTTTATCGTTCTCCTCGCTGACCACGCATATCCCCCCCAATTTTCTTCACGCTTTGGAGAAGTGCTGACCCTAGCCCCAATACTTTTCGTTACGAAGCCCTAATAAAGACCGCGACGCTGAGTCCCTCGCGAACGGTCACCCCAACCCCAAACGATCCCCGAATATTCTCTATTCTTCTGTGGGGCCTCCTGAATAATTTAAGGAACATTTTATTGTTTTAGCTGGGAATCAGAAATCCCTTAAGGAATAATTATTCAGTTGGCGGAATAAAGTAAAGAATAGAAGACTCGACAACTCTTTAATTTTCTCGGCATTAAGGGAAATTTTTGGAGAATATTGCGTTGTCAGAATCCGAGAAATAATACTCCTCGGGAACTTAGAGTCAGTTTATCAAAATAAACCGAAATAACGTTACAGTCCCCGGGAGTAGAGTCAACAAACGAATCGTCGAGGAAGACTTTTCATTGTTTGTTTATTGCGGTATTTTTGCTTTTAAAAATTGAGTTATTGAAGCCATTGGGTTTTACTTACTTTTTCTTGGGTTTTGGTTTTGACCAAAAATTTATATTCCGTTTTAACCGTGCCGCGGAGTAATCGCGAGCGGTTTCCCCCTCCCCACTCCCCTATTTCTTTTGTTTATTACGTTTAGCTCATCCGCAAAATGGCAGATACCCCAGTGACGACGAGTACAGTCACGACCCCCACCCGTACGTCCCCCGTTATGACCACTTCCCCAATAGATCAACCCCGAGGACCGACATCGCCCCTCTCAGTGGATGTAGCCAATCTATCGCTGATGGCTACGGAAGAGAGGATAGCAAGACAAAAAGTTGAGCGGTTGACGACGATGCGGGACATCCTAGCAGCCTGTGACCGAGCGGGTCTCAACACGGACGGGACACAAAGCGAGGTACAGGATCGCCTCATCCGGAACGAAATAAGGACACGGATTCCCGGAGCCTTCATCCGTTGGGATGTCCGGAAGGTTGAGCGGGGGGACGCCCCCCCCCCCATTCACGCTATCGGCTGCCTTGGCCGATCCACTGACGGCAACGTTATTCGGATCATCGACCGCTGACCGCCACCAAGCGCCGACATACGAGGAGTATCGGCCAATACAGAGGCGGACGATGACGTCGTCACCCCCCGAGTCCCAAGGAGAGGCCGCGGGTCCGGACGACCCCGAAAGAGTCGGTCCGACACCCGCGCCCCGAGGAAACGTCACCGCAGCCCCCGACCGTACCGCGGTCACCTTTGCCCTTCCCCCTTCCCAGTCACCCCACCAACCATCCCAAGCCTTTCCCACGTCAAGCCCAACTGCCACAGGATTATTAAGGATAAGCGGTAGCCAGGAGTGGCCACCGCATGACACGTATACCATGTCGGCACCTACCCCCCGGAACAGTACCCGAATAGGACCCCTCCCAAAGGCTCGATCGCGACATGCAGACCCTCCCCCTTCCCGACCCCGATCCCAGCAGGACGCGTCACAGTATTACGACTCGCAAGGGCCACAGCATGCGAGAGGAATAGACCAGTGGCAGAGGTACGGGCCCCGATTCGCGGGGAATCCGGACGAAGATGCCGAGGAATTTCTGTGGAGGATGCACGAATACTGTATCTCCAGGAAGCTTACGGAGGAGGATCTGATGGATGCCCTTCCCGAAGCTTTCACCGGTGACGCGCGCCTATGGTTGAGAGTAGAACGAGAGGAATGGAGCTCGTACGAAGAATTCGTCTTCTACTTTCGTGAACGATTCGGCCATGGAGACTTACAGGAACGTCTCCGAAAGGAAATAGAACTCCGCACGCAAGGGCCGGGAGAGCCTATGGCGGAGTTCCTCACGAAAATAAGGACCCTCTTCAATCACCTGAACCCACCGTTGAGTAAAGAGACTCAACTCGATATTTGCTGCGAGAATCTGCACCCGGATTACGCCGAGCACATCGAGCGGAAGGATGTGAGCAGCTTTCTCGATCTACAGCGGCTGGGACGCAGCCGCGAGATATTTTGGGGAAAGGCGAAGGCCTACAGGGCACCACCGAAGAAGGGTCTGACATTCGTGCCCTCTGCATCGTATGAACAGCGTGGCCGGGAGGCCCGCACGAAGATAGCCGCCCTGGAGGAGCCAGAGGAATACGAGCCCGCAGAGTATGAGAAGCCCTACCCCTCTCCCCCGCCTACTCCTCCACCGTCGAGCCGAACCCCTCGCCAGAACCCCTCCGACTCAGCCGCGAAGACCAAGGGTCATACCGGCTACCCAAAGACGGCGAAGCAGCCTCAGAAACCCCCTTCCCCACCGAAACCCCCATCCGCCCCTTGCTCCCCCCATACCTGGAAAAACCAGCCAGCAAAACCCCCCGCGAGTCCCCCACGAATTCCACGAAGCCCGTCCCGAGGTGCTACAACTGTCGGCAACCGGGGCACCGTTACCGGGAGTGCACACAGTTGATGGGCCAATTCTGCAGAATCTGTGGATGGCCCGGATGTGATGTAAACTCGTGCCGGAATTGCGAACGAAAGCGTTCGGAAAACGCCCGGTCGGGAGGGCAGTAAGCCCCTGTGCCTCCCGACGGTCGTTAAGGAAGGAGAACCTCCTTCGGATGCCCCGACCCCAGCCGCAACCTGACTGTGCGATGACGAGCGTAGCACCAGCGCGGCGAGCAGAGTCCAACCCGTCCCCGGCCGAAACAGAATTAGAAACAGACTTGTTCCCGTGCGAACATATGGCTTCCCGAGAAGAGGAAGGTGTGGCTGACCGAGAAGAAATGTTCATCGGAGCTTTAAGTATGGATGCTCGCCACCACTTATGGATTAACGTGGGTGGCGAACTCCTATTGGCGTTGGTAGACCCTGGTTCTACGAAAACGTACCTCGGACTGGAGGTAGCAAGGAGGAGAGGACTCCTCTTGCAACCGATAGTGGAGGGCGTTCGGGTCGCCAACGGGGCAGTAGTTCCGGTAGACGGGACAGTCACCCTGACCTTCGATCTCGCAGGAAAAGTCCAATCCCTCTCGGTACGTGTAGCCGCGTTAGGCTACGGATTTGTTATGGGGATTGACTTTTTGAGATTGTTCGGAATGCGTGTGGATTACAAAACGGATACGTGGTCCCTCCATGGTGGTCCGGAGCGTAGCTTCGCGACACCGGGTGGGCCACGTTGGAGCATCCCCGCATTCCCCGAGGCTGCAGGCTTGGAACCTGCCTCGGTCTCGGCAAATAGACGTCTGGAATCCCTTCTGGACGAGTTAGTATTCACCTCACAGGACGGACAGTTAGGAAGAACGAACCTGACGCAACATTACATCGACGTGCAAGGGCACCCCCCTATCCGACAGAAGCCCCGTACAATTTCCCCGTACCTCCTCCGAATAGCCCAAGCCGAAGTCGATAAAATGGTCCAAGAGGGAGTGATTGAGAGGACGAAGAGCTCTTGGCTGACTAACCCGGTGATTGTCCCGAAGCCAGGCGGAAAGCATCGTTTCTGCATCGACTACCGCGACGTCAACCGGGTAACAATGAAGGACGCCTACCCTCTTCCCAATATGGATCGGATCTTGGATGGCCTTCGGCTAGCCCGGTTCATCTCGAAGTTAGATCTGAGCCAGGCTTATTTCCAGATCCCTGTAGACCCCCAAAGTCGTCCTGTAACCGCCTTCGCCGTTCCTGGCCGAGGACTTTTCCAGTTCAGGAGAATGCCGTTCGGGCTGACGAACGCACCAGCGACGTTTCAGCGGCTGATGGATCAGCTCATCGATCCGGCATGGGAGCCCCATGTCTTTGCGTATCTCGATGACGTGATCATCGCCACCGACACCGAAGCCGAGCACTTCGAGTATTTAAGGATCGTCCTGGAAGTCTTCCGAGTCGCAGGGCTCACCATCAACCGGGAGAAAAGCGAATTTTTCTGCCCGGAAGTGACGTATCTAGGATACGCCATCGGCCGAGACGGATTGAAGGCAGACCCGGAAAAAGTTGCCCCCATCCTAGCCTACCCTCCACCCAGGACCCTTCGGCAATTACGCCGTTTCCTGGGAATGGTAGGGTGGTATGCCCGATTTTTACCCACCCTTTCGCGGGATAAAATTCCCCTGACCGAGCTCCTGAAAAAGGACGTTCCCTGGAACTGGGGGACCGAACAGCAGGAAGCCTTCGAGTCTCTCCGCGAAGCCTTAAGTCAGACCCCTATCCTAGCCCGCCCCGATTTCACCCGCCCTTTCGTCCTCCAGACAGACGCCAGCGACTCGGCCGTGGGAGCCGTCCTGACGCAGGAATTCGACGGTGAAGAACATCCGATCGCGTTTGCCAGCAGGGTGCTGAGTAACGCCGAACGTAAATACACCGTCACGGAGAAGGAGTGCTTGGCGGTAATTTGGGCAGTGAGGAAGTTTCGACCGTACATCGAAGGCACTCACGTGACTGTCATCACCGACCACAGCAGTCTCCAATGGCTACGGAATCTGAAGGACCCTTCTGGACGATTAGCCCGGTGGGCACTCTCGATGCAGGCATGGGACCTGACGATCGTCCATAGGAAAGGAGCCCTTCATGTTGTCCCTGATGCCCTTTCCCGCATGTACGAGGACACCGACGCGGCCTTAGCCGCGCTCGGAGAAAGTACTGACCCCTGGTACCTGGACAAGGTACAGAACGTCCGTGAATTCCCCTGGAAATACCCAAGCTGGAAACTCGAGGACAACAAGCTGTACTATCATCGGCCGCATTCAATCATCGATCCGACGATTGTGGATTTGGACGCCTGGAAGCTTGTCTTGCCGGCCGAGACTAGGCCGCGAGCAATGGAGGATGCCCATCAAGGACCCCAGGCTGGCCACCTGGGTACTGATAAAACGTATCAACGGGTCATCCAGGATTTCTTCTGGCCAGGCATATTCCAAGATGTAGCACGATACGTGGCGCGTTGCCCCGTATGTCAGCTCCACAAGGTTTCGCAGCTACCCCCGTCCGGCTTAATGAGAGAGCGCACCACGGAAGGTCCCTGGTGCGTAGTTGCTGCCGACGTGATGGGTCCGTTTCCCCCCAGCAAAGCCAAGAACCGTTACGTCGTTGTCTTCCAGGATGTCTTCACGAAGTTCGTGGAGGCTAAGGCGCTCGGTAGTGCTACCGGCGCCACAATAATGAAGGCGTTCGAGACTCTGGTGGTCAACCGGTACGGTTGCCCACAGTATTTCCTGACCGACAACGGGACGGAATTTGTCAACACGCACGTAACACGGTATTTGGACGAGCTTGGAATTCACCAGACAACGGTGCCGCCCTACCACGCGCAGGCGAATCCGGTTGAGCGAGTCAACCGGACTCTGAAGACAATGATAACCTCGTACGTGGGAATGGATCACCGAGACTGGGACGCCCATTTACCGGAATTATGTTTCGCGATGAACACGGCCGTGCAGTCCTCCACCCAGATGACCCCCGCATTTTTAAATTTTGGCCGTAACCCCCGCCCAGCCAAAAGCCTCCGAGACGAAGTCCCTGAACCCCCCAAATTAACCCCAGGAGACCCGGAAGTTTGGTCCAATCGGATGCAGCGGTTACCTCTGCTGCACGACTGGGTTCGGAAGAACCTAGAGGCCGCCGCGAAAAGGCAGGCCAAATACTACAATAAGAACCGAAAAGATACGAGGTATCAGGTGGGAGATGTAGTTCTGCGGAAGAACCGAGTTCTGTCGTCAGGAGCGCAGAACTTCGCCGCCAAACTGGCGCCGCGGTATAGCGGCCCCTTTCGTATTCTGGCGGTGCACTCCCCGGTAGTATATGAACTCGAGGATCCGACGAGTCGTCGCAACCCCCGAGTTCACATTAAGGACCTGAAGCCCTTCCGGGACCCGCAAGGAGTCCCAACCCCCGAAGAGGAAGCCGCCCCTGATCCAGCGATTGCCGGCCAGAGCAGGCCGCGATCACCAGCTACAGAAGCCCCAAGCCCAAAACGGCGTCGCCGTAGCGGGCTACGTCCCCAACGTTCAAAGCAGGTAGAGCTCTCTGACGCCCACCTTCTTGACCTGATCTCCCGTTTGGAACGACAAGGACAGTAGGATCAAGGACAGACTCGCGCTTAGTAATGCTTGCTTTGCTTTGAGTGCTAACTTGGGGTTTTGCGAGATGCATATCCCGATGTCCTCCACCCAAATCCCCTACCGATGTCCCACACCCAAATCCCCTTCCGATGTCCATATCCTGATGCCCCAAATTCCCCCTTCCCCTACCGATGTCCCTCACTAGAAATCCTATCCTGATGCCCTAAATCCTACCCCCACCTATTGTTGCCCCAAACACGATATCCTACATCCCACGGCCTGGCCCTGGAACAGCTTCATGAACGGCCAAGGAAGCCGCGACGAGGAAGAATCCAGCGACCAGCGAGTCAACGTAGTCATCTAGAGATTAGATACGGTGAAAGGCCAAGGAAGCCTCGCCGGAGGTCCCAGCGAGCATCGTAGATACGGTGAAAGGCCAAGGAAGCCTCGCCGGAGGTCCCAGCGAGCATCGAGATACTCATCCGATGGTGAAGCTACAGAACGACTGACGACAGTACCTGAGTATGCGACGAACGACTACCAGTAGGGCAAAGTCATCGCAAAGATTAGCGAAAATAAGGTAACCAGTCTGTGACGTAATAATAAGGAACCTATCATTTCGGTATTACGGGTAATTCCAGCCAACGGATATCATGAGTAAATGCCGCCAGTCTGGTACTCAAGTAAACCTTTCCTTAAAATACCCCTTCCGACCTCCTCCCCTGAAGTAACGAAGATAAAACTGAATAACCGCTCTTGCAGGAAAAGAGGGGAGTACTCCAGTTTAAGCAGGGGGGAGTTGTGACGTTGCGTCACAAAGGAGATTGTAGAAAAGCCCGCGTGACCACGCTCGGGCTTCGTCTCCGCCACGCACCTTCTTCGGAAAAATTCAAATGTTAATATTAAGGTAGTATAAGGTATTTTTATTGTATAGCAGCCGCGACACAATCCTTCCCGTCCTCCCCGCACCCCTTAGCGAGATCGTGGCACGACCATGCGGACTGTCGACTGGGGCCACGTCGGCCCGGCTGTCGACTCCAGGAACCAGCAGCGCCATCTCCCAACGACGAGGACGGTGGACTGGCCGCCCGAGGGCACTCCGCTGCCATCTCCCGAGTCTCCGGCCTACCGCGCACGTCAAGAGAGACTGCAGCTCTCGCGCGGTATGGCTGGCGAGCGCCGTACCGATCGGGGCGCTCCGCGACTCGGGAGAGGAAGGATCCATCCGGGCGATCGACCAAAAGGGTGAGCCACGTGGATCGCGGTCGAAAATCCAAAGGAGGTTCGTCGTCTAGGACGGGATTGGGCGAGAGGAGGAAGCCGGCCGGCGTGGACCGGCACTAAGTCGTCGAGCGTGGTCGAGCACGGAGCGAAAACGATAGAGAACAAAACCCGAGAGAGAATCGAGCGAATAGAGCCAAGGAACGGCGAATAATATCTGTTTGTCGGAAAGAATCGTCTCCGCGAGACTGTAAGTGTTCCTCCTCTTATTTTTCTCTCGCAAGAGCGGCATCGAAAGCCGATACAGAGTAGCTCGGGAAATTGTGTCGCACGGGCGACTGTCGAGTTCGTTTTCCTCACCCCTCCCCCGTCATCCCTGATCGTCGTCCCAAATCCGTGCGCGTCGTAATAAAGGCCGTGTAAAATAGATTAGGAAATATAAAATCAGTGCGTGCGAATAGAATCATTAGTAGCTAAATAAATGTAAAAAGGTGCTCGTGGCGGATCCCCGTTGTCCCTCGAGAAAAATCCCCTCGCGCGCGCGTAGCCGCGGCCGCCTCGTGTAGCACGACCGTCGGCCGAATCGAGTCACATAGACCACGGGAACACATCGCGGCGCGATAAAATCGCGCGTTTAGCTTTTTGGAGATTTTCGGCTTTGTGCCGTATTAATTCGAATAATCGAAAATAACGTAAATTAGTCGTGGTCCAAGTCAAGTGGCCATTGTGTTAGAGAACCCCGTCTGTCCCCGATACCCTGAGATGTCCCCATTTCAGTTATATAGAGTCTCTCGCTTGCCGGCCGAAGGCCGTGTTTGTTTAGTTTTTTTTCTTGAGTCTGATAACTTTGCGTACGCGTTAAGCGCGTTGCCCGAGAAAGGCTGGCGCCCAATATAATAACGAAATTTATATAGTAGAGAATATTTAAACGGGTAGAGAAAATAGAGTTGGGACTTCGCGTGTCCGGTAACCCGTATAAGAATTAGAGTCAAAAGTATTATTATTGCAAAACAATTTAAATTATATCGAGTCTTTTGGATCATATGGATTTTTGTAAATTATCACCTAACTTCTTTTTTTTTGTAACGAGCTTCCGTTCCTTATTCATGTGAAATAAATAATATTTGAATTTTATTTCAGTTGTCGACCCATCAAGTTTCCCCTTCCCCCTTCCTCCGCCTACGTTAACACGCGATACCCGTCACACTATATAAGAATTCTATCTACCTAATATATAGAAATTTTCCCACCAACTGGTTTCACAATTAATGTGATCAAATTGCCGTTCCATATGAAGAAGCAAAGCAGGAAGACTAGAGGTAAGGAGTACGAACGCCGTGTCGTCGAAACGTCCGCAAAAGCGAGGACGAGAAGGGCAGCGCCGCTCTCCTACCGCACCGAAGTAAAGTCAGCAACAAACCAGTGCCGTACGATATGCAGCAAGCACCCTTTGTTCCCTCATATGGAGCGATAATTTGATCAAATGAATTGTAAAGGTAGTGCCGTACGATAAGCAAAAAGCACCCTTTGCTAGTTCATATGGAGCGATCATTTCATCAAATTAATTGTACAACCAATTGGTGAAGGCAATTTCTACATAGATAGACAGAATTCTTATATACAGATTGTTTTGGAGAATACCGAAATGCAGAAAGTAAATCAATGTTTTTTTATTGCGGAAGCAGTAACAAACAGAATTTATTTAGACACAAGAAAATTCACAAGAATTTTCAATTCAGACAAAGGTTTTACAAATTATCACATTTCATATTTACACATTATGATACGCTGTACAGATAAAGAATAATAACGAAATACAGATATTAAGTCAATGTTTTTTTTTCGTTGCGGAAGCAATAAAAACATAGACATAAGAAAATTCATAAGAATTTTGAATTCAAACGAAAGATTTACGAATTATCACACATCACGTTTGCACAATATGACACGCTGCACAGGTAAATAGATCTTACAGTTTTTATTTTTTCCTATTGTCTTTCATTTTTATTTTCCTTGCATGATTATTTTCGTTGACCGATCGTGCTTGAAAATGTCCTTTCATGACGAGATAATAGTTTGTCACTCTCTTCGTGAGCTCTTCGTTGCGTGCTTGGCATCCCACGTACTGCAAATTTTTCATATCCGAAACTTTGTCGAGAACTTGATGGAGAGAGATTTTAACGTCAATTCTCGATCGATCGCTGCACTCCAAGTTTGTCTCGCGTTCGAGCACTGAAAGCAACAACTCAAACAATATTACACGCTTTTATTGAATTTGACTTTCTATAAGAATGGCAAATCGATATTTCACCCACTCACCCACTTACTTCCCATTTTCACGCCTCGAAAATAAGCATTTTTTTTAGTTTCGAGACATGAGATAAAACGTGTAATATATGAAAAATCCATATTTTCCACGTTTTGTCTCATCGACGGGACACTTGCTTTATATTTCGCGTTTGTGATAATATTTATTTGACTCGGTACGATAATGGTACGATAAAACGAAACCATTCTTTTTATGAATGTAAGTACTAATTTTTTTACCTACGATTGATTGATTTCGCCGCAGATCACTAAATATATTTTATACTGAGACACAATTATTTTTTTTACATCTAACATAATTCGCCAAATTGTTTAGCCCGAACACGCTTCATGCCAATACCGACGATGAGCGGGAATCATCGATGACACATGACGTCGGTTGTGTTCTCGTCGTTTAGTTCACTTCGGTGCGGTCATGCACTAGCGACGCACGCCGTGAAAACACTAACTACTAAAATCCCCAGTTTCACGGACACTTTTGGATCAGGCTCGCCACAGGCGTTCGTACTCCTTACCTCTAGTCTTCCTGAAGCAAACGGTGCTTTTTGCATATCATACGGCACTGATTTTACAATTCATTTGATCGAATTATCGCTGCATATAAAGTACCAAAGGGTTGCTACTTTATATTTATTATTTTTATTCTGCATGTTGTACGGCACTGATTCGTTGCCGACTTCAATTCGGTTAGGTAGGAGAGCAGCGCCACCCTTCTCAACTGGATTGTAATGGACGTTTCTTCAACACTGCGTTCGTACTCCTTACCTCTAGTCTTCGTGTTTTTTTCTTCTTAACCATGCACGCCAAGTCGTTGCACAGCATTTCGAATGATAAATACACACAGCACTTGTGTGATGCATACGTTGTACTTTTAATCAATCACGATTCGAAGTTTTTTTATTATAATAGTAATATGGTTTCTTAAAATAAAACGTTCAGAAAAATCGTATTTCTAGGGTTTGTAAATGTGCTTGGCTTTTGCATAAAAAGTTATTTCACATTTTTTGTACGTTTGAATGGAATAAATAATAATGTAAATAAAAGTATTGTTTGAAAAAAATGACAAGTATTTCGATGTTAATTAGAATTTTATAGACAGTGAAACGACCGATAATTTTTTCAAGGGCATTTTTTATTACTTGGCGTTTTTTACATACATACAGTACTTGTCTGTTGCATACGTTGTACTTTTATATAATCGTGATTCGAAATTTTTATTATAATAAGGTAGTATGGGGGCCACTATGGCGACCCCCACTCTTACCCCCACTCCTCGGTAGCCGAGGTGGTGGGGATGAAGTGGGGATTTCCCCCCACGCCCCGCGGGGTGTGGAGGGGGGATGGCCGGAGTGGAGGGTTCACCATAGTCGCCCCCTTTTTTTTTACTTTATGAAAATTCGTTTTTATCAATTATTCTATCTTACTCACCGAGGCCGTTGCTGCTCCTGGTGACGGTGAACTCCGAGGGCCCATACACACACACGCGCGCGTGCGCGCGTCCACACTCGAGCGCGAGTGTCACGGCTCGTTCTCCTGCCCTCCGGCTCGAACGAGTCGTCGAACCCGTCGTCGGGCCACCCCGCGTCGTAAAAAGCGACGGGTTCGGGCCCGTCGTTCAACGCCGCGATTAACACCGTAGCGACGTCGACCCCGTTGTACATGCGCACGCGGGGGAGGGGGTGTCGTTTTCGGCCACAGCCACGACGACGCGGTTCTCCACGAGATCCGCGAACAGGTCCGAGACGAAGGGGATGGCCTCGAGATGCGCGATCCCCGAAACCGTGCACTGTATAACGAGGCCCGCGACAAACGCGCAAAAGGGCGCGGGGGTATACAGCGAGTCCGCGTCTACGTACCCGCTGTACCCCTCATCAACAAAAAAAACTTCACTATATCCCTCGGAGTCGCACGACACTATGTTCCCGCGGAGCACGTCACAGCCACCCGCGGGGATTATTACACACGACGCTCCCGGCACAACATCGTCGAACGGGAGGCGTACTCCCGCCCGACGCTGCACGTAAAATGCATACAGGGCTTCACGCAACCACTCATGCGTTTCGCCCGTCGCCACTGTGCGTATATATACGGCCAAGCCGTCGACGCGGGAAACGCGGCACACAAACGGCGCCACAGGGAGCTCGAGGCACTCGGGATACATTTTTCGCGGACTGGTGGAACGCGCGCGACGGAGTCTGAAGAGCAACTGAAGCTGCCTGTCGTATGAAGGGCATCTTTTGCAGATTTTTGACAGGTCAGCATAATTGCACGGGTGCGAGGTAGCCGATGCATCGTTCTACGATGAGCTCATCCGACGGTGAGCGCGATCGTTCTACGATGAGCTCATCCGACAGTGAGCACAGAGTTTAGATAGCATAGATGCACGTGTACAAGCTAAGCGATACAGTTTAGCTCCGCTCCGCGATGAGTTCATCCGCCGGTGAACTCACCGCAGGGTTTGCGAATTATGCTGATAACTGTCAAAATCTTTTGCGCAGCAGCCCTCAAGGGAGAAGCCGTATTCTCGGCCTCTCCTCTTTGTGCAGATGTTCGTACCTGCTATAAAGCGCGCACACCGACGGGCGCGAGCATACGTTTGCCGTGGCACCGGGCCGCTTGCTGGCACACACACACATGCGCCCTCGTAGCAGCCCGCAAGGGAGAAGCTGTATTCTCGGCCTTTCCTCTTTGTGCGGATATTCGTACCAGCGCGCACACCGACGGGCATACACACACACACACACACACACACACACACAGCACACACACACACACGCCCTCGTAGCAGACCGCAAGGGAGAAGTTGTATTCTCGGCCTCTCCTCTTTCTGCGGATATTCGTACCTGCTATAGAGCGCACACACCGATGGGTGCGAGCATACGTGGTTCATGGTATCGGTCCGCTTGCTACTACGACATGCATGCACCCGCTTAGTGACTCGCAATGGAGAAGCCGTATTCTCGGCCTCTCCTCTTTGTGCGGATTTTCGTACCTGCTATAGAGCGCTCACATCGACGAGCACGAGCATACGTGTGTGCGGGGCACCGGACCGTTTGCTACTGTACACACGCACGCGCATCGCTCACTACCGTATGCTTTTAAAAATGAATAACAATTCAGAGATTGATTCGAACCCCATACATACTTATATCAGCCTATTCCGAATTTCAGTCTACATCCTTGAGAACATCTCAGCTGAGGGATAGTCTGTATATAGCATAGCATACTTATATTCGTTCTATCTTTTTTAAATAGAGAGCGCAGGACCTTAGAGAACGTTGAATTTGAATTCGACTATGATTTTTCTGGATTTGATTTTAACATGAAACTTCTCCGGCAATAAACGCTCGACGGAGACGTTGATGAAGATACGTTCAGGAATGTTCGCGAGTCAGCAAAAATGCAGCTGCGCGAAATATCGATTTACACACTCAGAGAAATAAATCTCGAGATTTTCAAAAAGGCTATTGTCTTCGAATGTGTAGCACATTCGAGGACAATAGCCTTCTTGATAATCTCCAGATTTATTGTGTGATGTATGATAAAACACACACACACACACATTGCTCGTGACAATGCGAACATTTGAACAATTGAAAAAAGCTGCCAGTAGTGATCTAGACAGCGTTCGATACATTTCTCAGGAGCAGCTATGGATAGCCGTAATATCCGTACGTGTATTTTAGATCTTCTTCGCTTGGTCAAAACGCGGAATGCACAACTTCGTCGAAGGGGTATAAATAATTGGTGCACCGAATTGCGATATTTACCGGAAAATTCTCTCATAACTCGTTTGAAATATGTGCTATGGTGGGCTCCGCTGCCAGCCCTTGTGACGGCCTACAACAGAGGTCTGTTTAGAGGCTACAGGGTTCTCCTATGTGTGTTTGAAGAATTACAACGCAGAAATCTCGAGACCATTCCGTGCACACGTAAACTCATCAATGAAATAAACGGTAAGTTGTGCTCCGTAGCGTGCGTGCATCTTTTTTAAGTGTGATATCGTGGTAATGCAGAAGTACCCCTAGATTATCGCCGGCTCTATGATGCGAGCTCCGATGAAGAAGCTGCACTCGTCGAGGGGGCGCAAGCCGTGGAGGAAGAAATAGCGCGAGATGATGAAAGCGTGCATGACGATCATCTAGATTCCGTGATTGAAGGGCCTTTGCGCAATAATTGCACAGACTCTGAATCGCTTATGGGTCCTGATCTACGCCCCGCGACCAACAATGAGGAGACTGTTGATAGACTTCCTGATTCCCTTCAGCTATCCCCCATATCAGGTGTTGAAGAAGAAGGGGTATTACAGCAGCCGGTAGATATATCTGCGGATATTTCCGACGCTGAGACCCTTGTCCGACCGTCTACATCCAGTATGGGGCACCCGTCCGAAATATTTTCCGGCAGTAACGAATGTAAGTATTAATAATAATAAGCCATTATCATACATTAACAATACGTTTTTATCAGACATTAATAATAAAACACATGCAGATTTGAATCATCGTTTTAACAAGAATAACCTCGAGCGTGGCAACGACGACGACGACGATGACGCCGATCAGGCTGTAAGCGAGAGAGGCAACATCATGCTGGAGCAATGGGCTCGCGAGATAGTCAACGACGCGCAACACTCTGCTGAGGAATACGAGCATAGGGAAAACCAACTATGGATGTGGCCTTTTGGAGGTGCCTCACCACAGCAGCAGGGTGAAAACGATCTACCGCATGATGATGATGATGATGGTGGTGATGACGATTGGCTAAATCGTCTTTTGAGTTCGACCGACGACTCAGGTAAGCGAACCCCGCTTTATTACTCGCATCGGTATATACATTATCGGTTTTGCAAAGCTAATATTAACTTGAAAGATTTTGTTTGCAAAAATAGAGAATGAGTTATTATATTTTACGACAGGTTATGCATCAGTATCTCTGCTGTTTGATAAAGATGCTTTGTAGACGTCCATGGTTAGAAGTAGCAATAACATCAGGTACATTTTGAGCTTACTTATTGACATGGTTAAGCAATTTTAAGCATTTCTACTCATTTTACAGGCGTACAAGAAGGTTTCGGCCGTAGGCGGCAGCGCGATGAGTCCTTCGACGATGTACAGCCGCCAGGCACGCGTATTGAGATCATCGAGGAGGCTCGTCGGTACTTCAAGCGTTTTAAACTACGAGGCGAAGAAATCACCGTACGCATTCGTCAACCCCCACCTGGTGACCATTTATTACCATGGCTGGAAGGAGCGTTTCGTGACCTTTTGACGTATATCACAGCGTCTTGCGAGGCTGGCGATTACATAGGTATATCGTTTGCCTCGAGCAGTTTACCACACGGCCCCGTTTGGCTCTCGTTTCGACCCGTTAGAGATTGCGCGTTCGATGATATTTGGCAGTCAATAATGAGCGTTGCTCAGAGTGCTGCATCATTGAATATTGACGATGCGTGCATAATCAAAGGCAGTATTATCAGGGGCGTTAAGCGCACTGGCAGAAAACGCTTAGCACATGAGGGGGTAGCAAAAAATCCATTCTCACAATACGCAATACCGATACTCTCTGTTTACCACGGTCACTGGCGGCGGCGCGCGTGTATGCCGAACGGGGTGAAATACGATCAGGTAGTTTACAAGCAAATTGGCAACGTATGAGGCAGACTAATGGCTCATTGCAGAAAAATGCTGCTTTTGAATTAACGAATGCAGCGGGAGTTATAATACCGTCAAACGGTTGCGGTGTCCGTGACATTGCTCTCTACCAGAATTATCTCGCGCAGCACGGTATTGCCATAGTAGTTTATGAATTTTTGACGCTCGGGAGGGGGAATGCACCTTTGTTCGATGGCTCGCAGCAAATCTTAAATACTTTTGGCAAAATCGAACACACGCTGCACATTTTATATTACGAGCGTTCGCATCATTATCAGCCGATATTAAATTTACGAGGCGCCGTGGGAGGCCGCGATTCTTGCTCCTCGTGTAATTCGCAATACCGTAGATTTGGCCATAGATGTTTTTTAAAAAAGTGTCCTCGCTGCATGACGTCACCACCGTGCGATCCCGAAGTAAATGCAGCTATTCGATGCGAAGCGTGCGCGCGCGAGTTTTACGGGCTGCAATGTTTCGAAAATCATTTGATTGTTAAACAGTACAGAAAATGCAAATCAAACAGCGTGTGTGCCTCGTTCAAGCGGTGCCCCGAATGCCTGAAAATTGTCAGGCCTCTCGATAAAAGACGAAAACACATTTGCGGTGTGGCCTTTTGTAAAGCATGCAGAGCGGATCGACCCAATTATCACATGTGCTTTATGAAGCCTTTTCGCGGTGATCAAAGCACGGGGAAAATACTTTGTATATTCTACGATTTTGAGACTCAGCAATGTACACGGGTACCAGGCGATGCGAATACTTTTCTACACGAGCCCAACTTGTGCGTAGTTCAACGAGTTTGCATGTATTGTTGCTCTCGTGATTCGATGACCGAGCCATGTGAGTATTGCGACTCTCGACAATATGTATTTGGACAGCAGCCTGTGGGACAATTGGTCGAACTTGCTAGGCAGCGTGTCGAGCATTTTTCGCGTACTATCTGTATTGCTCATATTGCCGGTGGCTTTGACGCGCAGTTCATTTTGCGCTATTTAATTGAAGAAAAAAAGGTTCAACTGCCGAGTATAATTATGAACGGCACGAAAATCATTTCGATGCGTGTTGAAAAACTTGTTTTTCTCGACAGCCTAAACTATTTTCACATGCCTCAGTGCGCTGCCTAAAGCCTTCGGTCTCACAGACGCTACCGTTAAACGTGTTTTCCCTCATTTGTTTAACAGGCCGGAAAATCAAAATTATGTCGGTCCCCTACCAGCCGTAGAGTATTATTCTCCTGACACGATACGCCCCGCAGAGCGCGAAAAATTCTTAGCCTGGTATCACGAGTCTAAAGACAGAGACTACGTGTCTGACTTTTCGAAGGAACTCGTAGGCTACTGCACGGACGACGTCATGATCTTGAGACGCGCGTATATGGCTTTTTGTGACATGTTTATAGCCAGCGGCCGGGTTTGTCCGTTTGACGAAAGTACAACGATAGCCTCGGCCTGCTTCAGGGTCTTTCGGAAAAATTTCCTCAAAGACACTACGATCGGTATTATGCCGTTGGGCGGCTATATGTGAGTGCATATCCAATCAAAAAAGGCTATTTCATAGCTTGTATGGATGGAGCATACTCTCGGAAAGCGCATTATACACGCTGGCCGTTCGCGCGAATTTAGACTACCTCAAAATTTACTAGTCGACGGTTATTATGAAACAGGCAATACCGCGTACGTATTACAATTTCATGGCTGCTATTGGCACGGCTGGCCTCAATGCTTTTCCCTCAATAGAGACTGTAAACAGCGCGGTGATATATCAATGGACGAGCGGTTAGAAAGAACTCTTGCTATAGCTAATAGAATTCGCTCAGGTGGTTATCAGTTAACGGAAATCTGGGAATGCGAGTGGGACAGGCTTTTGGAAACTAGTGCTGAAATTCGCGAACTTATACGGGATCATCCGTTGACGGCTGCGGAACCCTTGAATCCTCGTGATGCTTTCTTCGGCGGTCGCACGGAGAATACGGTGACGCTCTACGATGTTAAAGAGACGGAGCGCATACGCTACGTAGACGTCTGCTCTTTGTACCCGTATATTTGCAAATTTGGTAAATATCCTATCAGACGTCCGAAAGTATATATAGGCGGGAAATGCTTAGAACTGACAGGACCCACTAGCGATCTAGCGCGTGTCGAAGGCCTTGTGAAATGTACCGTTCTACCACCGCGCGATCTCTACCATCCTGTTTTGCCTGTGCGTATGCATCAGCGACTGCTGTTCTCTCTGTGCCGCACATGCAGTGAGATGATGAATGAGGTAGAGTATATGCATGACGATCCGGACGAGCGTGTGTTCGAGGGTACCTGGGTTGACGATGAATTGCGAAAAGCCGTCTCATGCGGTTACACGATACTCCACATTGCCGAAATCTGGCAATACGAAGTAACGCAATTCAATCGTGACACGCAATCGGGAGGTTTATTCGTCGAGTACATTAACACCTTTTTGAAGTTCAAGCAGGAGGCGAGCGGATGGCCTAAGAACTGTTTGGACGATAAATCCGTCCAGGAGCATTATATCGCTAGCTTTGAGCAATCAGAGGGGATTCGTTTGAATCGTCGGTCGATAACCAAAGACCCGGCCTACGCTCAGTCGCCAAACTATGTCTGAATTCGTTCTGGAAAAAATTCGGACAACGCGAAAACCTGCCGCAAACAGTCGTAATATCAACGCGCAAGAAACTTATGGAGTTATTAACTAATCCAGAATACGATATTACAGGTATGCTGCCGGTAAACAATGAAATTCTTTACGTCAATTATATTAAAACCGGGGCGGCTGTGGTACCTTCTAGTATAGCTAACGTTGTAATAGCTGCATACACCACGGCACAAGCGCGTTTAAAACTTTATGGTTACCTGGAACGTCTGGGAAGACGTGCGTTGTACTGCGATACCGACTTCGTAATTTATGTAACGAGAGAGCAACCTGATGCCTACGAGCCCCCGATAGGCCAATTGCTTGGCGATTTAAGTAACGAGCTAACCAGCTATGTTGAGGGCAGTTACATAAGAAATTTCATTTCCGGCGGTCCTAAATTTTATGCATTCAACGTGCGCGCGCCTGACAGGACAGAGAGTGAGGTTTGCAAAGTTAAGGGTATCACGCTTAATTTTGCAAACAATGCGTTAATAAACGATGAGTCCGTACGATCCTTCATTGTAGGTGAACGGGAGGATCCTATTGTACTGAGATACGACGCCATTAGACGTACAGAACTTCACCATGTTGTCACACGAGGTGAGACAAAAACGTGCAAGCCATCGAGCATTAAGCGAAGATGTGATGGACAATATGGATCGCTTCCCTACGGTTATCGCCATTTGTAAAATATACTGTACATATATTTTTTACGTAAAACCGGAAATCTTATTTAATTTTGCACTGAGCCTACATTTCCTCATTTACCGCGATGGACACGAGGTGGCAACATCCCTGGACTTCTATGATCTGTGGGCCGACAGGTTGCGGTAAAACGTATTTTGTTAAAAAAATTCTGAAATGTATCACAGGTATGAACAGCGAGCGCTTCGAGAGAATAATATTTTATTATTCCGAGTGGCAGACAGCATATACGGAGTACGGTGATGCTATAGAATTTCGCGAAGGATTACCCCAGACTGCCGATTACTCAAACGACCCCCGCGCGAAGCTCTTAATTATCGATGATCTAATGCGTGAAGCATCGAGCAATACCGTTGTCGATCTATTCACCAAAGGCAGTCATCATAAGAACTTGAGCGTTATTTTTATAACGCAAAATTTGTTTCATCAGGGTCAAGGCCAGTGGGATATCTCTTTGAATGCTAATTATATCGTTATCTTCAAAAACCCTCGCGATCGTGCTCAAATACAGCACTTGGTGCGCCAAATATGTCCCGAAAATCCACGATTTCTAGAGGAGGCTTATTACGACGCAACATCTAAACCGCACGGTTATTTGTTGCTAGATCTGAAGCAATCAACACCCGATAATTGTCGATACCGCACATGTATTTTCCCTGATGATACTCGCCATTTCGTTGACGTACCGCGAAAGAAATTTAAAAGCGGTGATACATATGGGGAATTACCAGTTCTACGCCTGTGATGGCACGCGGCGGATCGTCTCTTTGCAAGAAGAGCGTTGCGATATTGAACGCTCTTCAATATCTCACCAAAGAACAGCGTGAGGCTATTTTGCGGAAAGCGGATTCTTGTATAATACGCTGCATTATACAATTCTTGTATAATACGCTGCATTATACAATTTGCGAGTGCGCTTTAAACGTTCTTCCCGGTAATATTCCTCTCAAAGCCGACCAACGGAAAAAATTGCGCCGTCACGTGCCCCGTCTCAGGCGCTTAGCCGCGAATAGAGGCTGCTGGAAAAGTAAGAAGCAGTTTGTCAGTCAAAGCGGCGGATTTTGACCCCTGCTGCTTGCCCCAATCCTCGGTACCATATTGTCAAATCTAATAGCCAAATAATGGAGCATGCCAGAAAAATGGTTCTGGTGCCCGAGGTGCGCCTATTACAACTAGATTCCCAAAAGCGCAGTGTCAGCGATAGTGAGGCACGACCGGTGAGCCAAGCGGAGAAAACAATTACGGCGACTCTGAATTGCCTTGATATGGAGATGAGCAAAATTTTGAAACCTAATGCGTACGCGACGAGCGAGAAAAATGGCTAGCGTATTTGCGCGTATTACAACGTTATCTATATTTCGTCGATGGCGAACGAGCACAACTGTATCATGAACTTGTGAAGGAACAAAAAAAAGACACACACCCCGTGGAAAGATCGGCAACAGTAGCAGCAGAAACACGAATGAACGATTCCATTATCGTTGAGAGTGTACCTGCGAAATTCCCCAATAAAGCGAAACTCTTATTGCGACGACTACATGATGCGCCGTCCTCAGATTTTTCTTGGAATGCAGCCCGTGTGGTTTCTGTCAATGGAGAAACAATCAAACATTCAAACATTGTTGACCTTGTGAATGACGCAATGCGTGCGAGAAAGGTGGCCAAACCGGCGGGCCGTAGAAGTAGTATAGCTAGGCCGGTTCTAACGGCGGTCCTCTGAGGGGCGGTGCGGGGCGAGGGGTTCACGCGGGGAGGGGTATGACGTCACGCGGGGAGGGCGACTCGGCGGCAAGGCTGACGTCACGCGGGGAGGGGGAAAACGTCTCACGAACGTCTGACGCACGTCTCCGAACGTCCCACGAACGTCTCCGAACGTCCCACGAACGTCTCATGAACGTCTCCGAACGTCTCACGAACGTCTCTTGAACGTCTCCGAACGTCTCACGAACGTCTCAAGAACGTCACACGAACGTCTCACGAACGTCACACGAACGTCTCACGAACGTCTCACGAACGTCTCACGAACGTCTCACGAACGCCTCTCGAACGTCTCACGAACGTCTCACGAACGTCTCATGAACGTCTCCGAACGTCTCCGAATGTCTTCGAATGTCTCACGAACGTCTCACGAACGTCTCCGAACGTCTCTTGAACGCCTCACGAACGTCTCACGAACGTCTCCGAATGTCTCATGAACGTCCCACGAACGTCTCTCGAACGTCTCCGAACGTCTCTTGAACGTCTCATGAACGTCTCATGAACGTCTCACGAACGTCTCTCGAACGTCTCCGAACGTCTCACGAACGTTTCTTGAACGTCTCCGAACGTCTCCCGAACGTCTCCGAACGTCTTCGAACGTCTCACGAACGTCTCCGAACGTCTCCTGAACGTCTCACGAACGTTTCCGAACGTCTCAAAACGTCTATAGAACGTCTCACGAACGTCCCCGAACGTCGCCGAACGTCTCCGAACGTCTCACGAACGTCTCTTGAACATCTCTTGAACGTCTCATGAACGTCTCCGAACGTCTCACGAACGTCTCACGATCGTCTTATGAACGTCTCACGAACGTCTCTTGAATGTGCGAGAGAAATATTTTATACAACTGTGTAATCTCATAACAGATAATGTAACAAAGAAAGGGGTAAGGAGATTTAGAAATCACATAATGTTACATTTCGTTTATTTGCATGAATCTTTATGATTCGTCTACCAATTAAACATTTTAAATACATTTTGTAATGCACAATTTTTTTCACACTTTTCGCATCGTAGAGTATAGCTTACGCCTAATTTACTTAAGGTATCCATATCGCCGAAGTCCACGTCCAACGTTTCAATAACTAGATCATTTTTCATATTTAATATATCAGCTAACCATTCTCGTTTTTCATGGCCGTCAACATATACGACAGGATACACATCGTCTTCCGTTGGGCCCACAACTGCAGCCGTTATTAAACCTTGAGCCATGCTATATAGAACGTTTCCATAGGCCCACTTTAGACCATGGTGATTCCGAATCAGCCATGACGCTTCGTATTTCTCAGATTTTGTGAGAAGTCTCCATAGTATGATACTCGCGAAAATGTAATGAGAGAGTACACATCCGGCTCTCAGAATCGCTACTTCTTTCACGACAAAGTAGCTCCCAACAATGAACCCTTGTAGATCGACAAATGTAGGTACAGACATAACGAAGATTGCTCGATCAAGTCGATAGCAAGATTAATTGATGATTGACGTCAATATTTAAGAAACTCGTCTTTAAACTATTTATTCATTGATCGGGGGTTAATTGCTGATCTATACAATTTTACAAACCATGTTTGTCAATGGACAATATTCAACAACGCGATCGTGCAAGCACTATTACAGCCGTAATAAGATTTACGAAATCGAAAGTATATATTGAACAAAATGACGAATCTGTTTTTGGCAGAGTCGAAATTCAAATCATCGCAAGGAAAGGATTCCGAGTTGAAATAAAGTTTAACATTGGCGAGTCTTCAGGCGTCGAATAATGTAATGTCCTTTGCCATAGAATTTTTTTGCCAGCCTGCAGCGCAAATATTACATATCTTGGTTTCTCTAGCTGGGAGGCAGCTTTTACAGTCCATGAATGTTTCGTTGTGCTTTGAAGCAGTGGATACTCGTATAGATCCCAAGAGCGAAAGCTCATATTTAAGTATCGCCCACTTTCCAATGTTCGAAGTAATGACAATTTACTTATCTCGTTTAATATTACGTGAGGCATACGCCATTGTATCTTGAGCAATTCAACTTCTGCCTCTACTAATGGATGCTGTCCGAATACGCAATTGTCATCATTGCGTGAACGTATCAGAATTAGCTCATGACGAGTATTGATAACAACGCGCTTGTAATCGTCGCAGAATCCTAGCAATATATTCAGAGGTAAACAAAAATTGAAGTATGTTCCCCCATTATTATGTGTTACATCCCACACAGCATTTTTCAAAGCATGACTCCTCTCAGGACTTAGAGAGATGTAATTTTTAATCGTGGTTTTTATTCCAACGTTTCGATTGCGATCAATCTCCACATCATCGAGCTCATAACGAACTTCATCAGGAGGGGGAAGCCGCTATCGACGAGTGTTTTGTGGGGGCGGGGATCAGGTAGTGGTCAGTGAACGTTGAAAACCCATAAATCTCCTAATTTATCATAGACATAAAAAAAGATTATCATCGATGCAACGTTTTTTTTTCTACACTATTTAGTCTGTGTGAAAATAAAACAAACACACACGATTCGTACGTGTAATGGCTATATATGGGTAGGAAAATTTCGTTATCACGTTATCACGGAAAATTTCGTTATCACGTATTTCGTTAATCACGAGGTGATTCTCGTAAAGACAGATTTCATGTAATTTCGGTTTTTTTTCGTGCAGAATGTATGTAAATATATTTGTTAATCATTTATATCATAAATATTCGTTTTCTTTATAAATATAAAATCATTTTTAGTAGTAATAAATTATTTTTGTACATTTCGAGTCAGAACACCGTATATAGTTTTGTTAAGTATAAAATGATTTCAAAATAATGTCATTCAATTTTGTACATGTTTATATTGGTATTTTACAGAGTCTTCCCAATCTTCAAATATGGAATTATCAAGAAGAGATGTTTTTTTCATGGTGAAAGACAGTTTAAAAAACGAACAGAAATTCGTTATTAGAGTTTTAAGAGATGCAATTTTCAAGAAAACAGAACATGTGATACAAGTAGCCGAGGATGAAAAGTCATTAGGACTGTTATTTGCAAATTTTCGATCCAGATGGAAAGCAGCAAATAGAGGCCAAGAAAAGTTTCTAAAAAATAATGAAGAATGGTTGAATGGCACCGTATGTTTTTCAACATTATCCGATACTGAATGCACAACATCAACATCTGAGAAGATTGTGAAGAATGATGAAAAAGGAACATCTGGACGACCTTCGAAATCCTTTGCTTCATCCAGCGATAGATCTAAGAGGCGAAAGACTGAAGAAATACGTTCTACTTTATCTACAGAAAATTGACGTATGCTGCTCAAATGAGTTTAAGGACTTCTGGTCAAGTGGATGCTGCTCAAGTTCTTAAAGATGTCACATTAACCAGCCCAACAAGAGCCTCAAAATATATAGCTGCTGTTCGGTCAAAAAATGAGACACCTTTAACCCCAGACGAAGCACTTTCTTTGATGATCGAGAAAGGAGAATCAAAGCGCTCTTATCAGCTATCAAGAAATGCAGCTAGAGCACGTAAATGCAAATTATACCCATCATACCATGAAGTAGAAAAAGCAAAAAATCGTTGTTATCCATCAGTTGTGTACATGAATATTACTGAGTCGTGCGCACAAATTAAACTACAGGCTTTACTTGATCATACCACATACAGAATTATACAACTTCAGGCTGATGTCATCGATACTCTAAATTCTGAAATTCTGCAAAAATTAGTACTTCACTGTAAATGGGGATGTGATGGAAGCAGCGGTCAAAGTGTTTATAAGCAAAAATTTGATGAGGCTGGAAAATCTGATGAAAGCATTTTTTATACTTCTCTGGTACCTTTGCAATTAATCTACAACAATCACGAGACGGATGAAGGAACTATTGTGTGGAAAAATCCTAGACCTTCATCTCCTCGATTCTGCAGACCAATACGATTGCAGTTTGTACATGAAGATGTACAATCAACATTGAAAGAAGTTACCGACATTGAACAGCAGATTGCGGGTCTTGCACCATACACTACTGAACAAAATGAAAAATCAATTTCAGTAACCTATTGTATGTCGTTTACGATGATAGACGGCAAAGTCTGTAACGCTGTAACCGGTACCACTTCTGCACAACGCTGCTTCCTGTGCAAAGCCACCTCTAAAGATTTTAATAACATCGACAAAATTATAAAAATGGACATTACTACAGATAATTTAAGATTTGGCATATCTACATTATATGCGTGGATTCGTTTTTTCGAGTGCTGTTTGCATTTGTCGTATAAGCTCACAACTCAAAAGTGGCAAGCTCGTGAAGAGGAAGTGAAAAAGATTGTGAAAGTACGCAAGGAAGACATACAGACTCAATTTAAGACAACACTGGGGCTTATCGTTGATCGACCAAAGCCAGGATATGGCAGCTCAAACGATGGAAATACCGCCCGCCGCTTTTTCGAAAATGCTAATATATCTGCTGAAATAACAGGAGTCGATGAAAATTTAATTCACCGATTTCATGTTATTTTGCAGGCAATTTCGAGCGGGTATGATATAGACGAAGAAAAATTCAAAGACTATTGTGTAAATACTGCCCGTTTATTCGTTGCTTTATATCCATGGTATTACATGCCAACATCTGTGCACAAAGTGTTGATGCACGGAGCAGAAATTGTAAAATATGCCCTTTTACCGATCGGACAACTTTCTGAAGAGGCCCAAGAGTCACGCAATAAGGACATAAAGAACTACAGGTTACATCATTCAAGAAAATGCTCTCGAGAATCGAATATGAGAGACATTTTCTATAGGCTCTTAGTATCATCAGATCCATTTCTCTCAAGCATCAGGAAATTGCCCCAGAGACCGGCGAAATCTTTACATAAAGAAGCTATAGAAATGTTAAAACAACCTGAAGTCACCAGACAAGAGATAAGGAACGATTCCGATTTGGATACAAGTGGGTCAACATCAGAATCCGAATCGAATGATTCCAACATTGAAGATGACATACAAGATTTTTGTTACTAGAAGTAAATAACAGATATTTGATTTATTGCAAATTTCGTACTCAAGAAATCGTTCAAAAATAAAAACATGGCTCAAGAGATTTTCTACTCATTTAAACCTAAAAATATTATGAAACATTTTCTATTAAAAAATATTTAAAAATTGAAAATTTTTGTGGAATCGTCTATATATCGCGTCTGCTTTTTTGAAAATGAACATTCCTATAACAAATTCGTAATCAGCGATCCCAAAAACCCTTAAGAAATATGATTGGGTATTTTTTACTGAATTATTTGACTAATTGGTTGAATTATGTCCGCCATTTTGGGTCCGCCATTTTGAAAATCGTAATTCTGATAACAGATTCGTATTCAGCGACCCCGAAAACCCCCGAGAAGAGAATTGGAGATCATTTTGGACACTCCGAATTTTGGCCAGCTTTTTGGGATTCTGCCCCACTGTGTGCCGTGAGCAACAATGAGCAACCCAACGCAACTTCTTCTCAAACGGCTGCGAGACTTAGCCGCTCAAAAACGCGTTACGGCCGTTCGTCAATTAAAAATGGACGATTTTATTAAAAAAATATTAAAAGAGGCATTCGACTTTTTTCAGGTGTTTAATATATACAGTAGAACCTCGATTATCCGAACCTCGATTATACGAACCCTCAATTATCCGAACGATAACTTAGTTTATCCGAACGCTCAATTATCCGAACGTTGGCGCGAAAGATACATTGTTGCTCGCTGCCACTGCCGTGAGCAACAATGAGCAACCCAATGCAACTTCTCCTTCTCAAACGGCTGCGAGACTTAGCCGCTCAAAAACACGTTACGGCCGTTCGTCAATTAAAAATGGACGATTTTATAAAAAATAAATTAAAAAAGGCATTCGACTTTTTTCAGCTGTTTAATATATATATATATATATATATATATATATATATATATATATATATATATATATATATATATATATATATTATATATATATATATTATATATATATATATATATATATATATATATATATATATATTATATATATTATATATATATATATATATATATATATATATATATATATATATATATATATATATATATATATATATATATATAATTTTAACACCTGATATGTATGTACATAAAAGCAGTACATATATATATATTAAAATTTGACATGTACTGTACTGTTTTTATGTAAAAGGTTGTTGTTTATGATCTCGTCACAAATAACCCACGTTTCGATTATCCGAACTAGTCTCGGTCCCAATTGGTTCGGATAATCGAGGTTCTACTGTATTCACAAAAAATGTGAATATTTACAAGAAATCCTGTGAATTAAAAAAAATTCAAATCAATATCTATGAATGCAAACGTATTCACAAAAAATTGTAAATACAAAAAAATTCACAAAATAAGTTGAGAATTTTTTCGTATTTAAGACAAATTAAAATCAAATTCACAATGATTAGATTAAAACGTATTCGATTAATACGTAAGAACTCACGTTACACCAAACATGAGTTCTTACGTATTTTGAGAGAAAACATTGCGTCGAGGCGAAGAAATTTTTGCAAAAAAAGTGAGTTCCAAATATTACATCATAAATATGAAAAAATTCACAAAATGAGTTGTGAATTTCCTCAAGTTGAAGAAAATTAAAATCGAATTCACGACAATTATATTAAAATTTACGCCACAAGTGAGTTCTTATGTATTTTGAGAGAAACCATTGTGTTGAGGCAAAGGAATTTTCGCACAAAAAGTTTTGTGCAAAAATTTCTTTGCGTCGAGGCAATGTTTTCTCTCAAAATGCGTACGAACTCACTAATGGTGTAAATTTTAATCTAATTATTGTGAATTTGATTTTAATTTGTCTTAAATATGAAAAAATTCACAACTTATTTTGTGAAGTTTTTTGTATTTACTATTTTTTATCAATACATTTGCATTCACAGATTTTGATGTGTATTTTTTTTAATTCACAGGATTTTTTGTAAATATTCACTTTTTTGTGAATATTCACAATTTTTTCTGTGAATCTATTTGTATGTTCAGAATATTTGTGAATACAATTGTATTTGTATGCATGCATGTGAATACAAAAAGTGAAGTATGAATACATTTGTATTTATATTCACATGAAAATCACGATGTGAATAAATTCATATTCGTATTTATAAATAGAATTACGCCCAAGTCTGTACGTCTTAATGTTTTACTTTTTGATATACCGTCTCCATGTTTCATGAATTGCGCTTTGTTTGTTGCAGCAGGAGAAAACTTTTAATTAAAAAAACTAGAGATCAATAAAAATATTTTACGAAAATCCAACTTCATTGCGTTATTTTATTTGCGTGTTCAGCGAGTGGAATGCAAATCGATTTGTTCATTGTAAACAAAAACCGGATGCACTTGGATAACGCGTCACATTTACCCTGCTGGAGGCTGCTCAAGAATACACGTCTTTCCTTATATCGTTAAGAAGCTTCGGGTCAAATGATCAAATGTTACCATTTGTTCAAATTTATATAGTGGATTCGTTACATATACTGAATGCACCCTTCAAATTTTAATATTTGATTTTAATAATTTTGAATTGAATTTTTAATTTCATAATTCAATTTTAAATTTGAATTCAACAAACAGTTTTTACATAAGAAGATGCCTAGACTCATGCCGATCGGCAGTTTTACACACAGAATAGTGTAAAAAATGTTAAGGATGTTATGAAAAAATGTCAAATCATTCAGTATATTACCAAAATTGTCACCCAAAAATTAAATGATCCGTCTACGGCATTTATTAAATATTGACTTTTATGTAAATGAAGACGTCAGTTTTTCTCCCGGCGACGAAACGGAGAGGTGGAGCGAGCCAACGTCGCATGAAGGCTTAATGGCACACATGTCTCAATGCCAATGGTCACCGTGGCCGGGCCATACTTTCAATAAAGCTCATTTTCAAAGAGAACTTATCTTTTTTTTCTTTCTTTTAGACAATTGACATTTATCGTTCAAAATGAATTCGGTTGAATAAAGAAATGTAAAAACCGTGTAAAAATAATAGACGAAAATCAGTTATTTGTTAAATATTCGGGTTCGTGAAAAAAATACCTTAAAGTGCAGAACCATATATTTTCGAAACGCGGTTTTTCTTTTTTTTCATTTAACACAGTCAGATTGGTACGGAAAATTTGTATATAAAAAAAACTTTTCTTTTAGACAAGCTTTTATTTAATGTACTAAAAGATGTAAAATATTTTTTTTTACCCTGTCACCTATATGTGACTATTAATAAAAGTTTGAGGGTCCCTACGTTTCAAATATTTGATAAATGTAATCAATTCAGTTCCATTAACCATATTTAATTTGGCACAATAGAAATTAGAGAAATTATTATCACACATTTATACTCAGTTTCAGGATTTTTATTCAAGAAATCTTAGGTTGTTTTACAGTAAATTAAAACTAAAGCCGGTCTGACAAAAAAAAGGTTTTGTTGACAATCATCTTATTTTAAATTTACATAATAGCCGATAATCACGTAACACATGAAATATGCAGCTTCAATCACACTTTCATGTTAACATTAAAAAGCGCACAATCATTCACAATCTGGCCTTCCTTGGCCAGATGGCACAATAGTTCTAAGGCCTTTTCATTTTATGAAAAATGCTAAAATTCATGTTTTAATCATTTTTATGTTATGTCAAGCTGGAAAAATGTCATAAGGTTTCATTGTCGCTCTCCGTACCGGAAAAGGGTTTCATGCCCAAATGTTGCTCGATTCGAGGCATCGAGTGACATGGAGTATCTGAAGTTTGGCTTTCCATAGTATTTGACACATTGAGCGCACTTGGGACGATAAACTTCAAGGCGTTGAATGACATAACCAAGGAAAGTCTTCGATGCAGGTGTGGCACTCGAAGATTTCTCGGAGATGGCGGACTATCATCGTTCCATGTAGACATAGATTGTGCAGCCGCAACAATGAAATATGGTGATCACCACAGTATGAAAAGAATGGCGAGGCATATGAAAGCGCTGTCAGGCTTGAGTCTGTGAGATCGAGCCAAACATTAGGTGTTGTCCTAGAACACGATTACGCGACAATCACAGGTTCGCACCAATTTTATTCGTATGAACCCGTGATCAAATATACAGGTGTCGATTGCATCGCATGTATGTTAATTAGGCTGCCTATTCGATACCTGTATGTTTGATCACGGGTTCGTATGAACAAAATTCGCAAGAACTTGGAATGGTCGTGTAATAGCGTTCTATTTTACATGTTCTATTGGACGCCGTAGGGGATCTAGGTTTATATATCGTGTTGCACAAAGCCTTTATTTCTCATGAGAGATTTTTCAGCGATGAATAATATTTCAGGCAAAATAATTGTCAAGCTCTGCGTCAATATAAATTCTACAGAGCCGAATGCATTTTCTACAAAAAAAAAAACTTCATCGTCTATGACAAGATTCTGTTTAGAAAATTTTGAAGATATGTTCATAAAATGTTAATGGAACGAGGTTATGAACACACAAATTGGTAATGACATATAGAAGCTAGGTTATGCTCTCAGGGCACACAAAAGCTACACATGCACGTCTGTCTGCAAATTTTTTAATGATTTTATATAAGCAAGTGAAAGAAATGAGCACATTCTTGTTTTTAACTTACTCTGTATCTATTTGCGTATCGTCCTCGCTGTTTCTCCGACGGTTTCCGCGCGAGCGCCACGGCTAATATACGCATGTTAGGATCAAATAAATAATCCACACCTAAATTTGAACGACGTGAACCTTTGTTAAATAAATTTTTGGCTCTAATAAGAGCCGTTTGTTTTTTTTTTCACATCCACGCTCGACTAACCGTGTTTGGTTACTCGAGCTGTCAAAGCGACTGTATTAGAATACATATATATATATATATTGCAAGCAGGGTGTAGTTCGAGTCGTGCCGTTCGAGAGAGCGGTGGCGTGGCTGTGCCTGTTGCGCTAAAGTGTTAATCAATTCACAGAACGGCGTATGTGTTATGTTTACGATATGAGCCAACGACTTTATTTCATTCAATGAAAGACAATGGACGAGTGTTGAAAATTTTTTGCGGTAAAAAGTCACCCGAAAATTCGCCGTAAATTATGAGATCCCGAGATTGAGTGGACAAATCGAAAAACAGCCCGAACAAAATCGATAGGAAAAAATCACATTACATTGGTAAACTGTCATTAGATTTTCGATTTGTTGCCGCGTTTTCGCATAATATCGGAACAAAGTTAAAACGTCGTCTGCTAGAGCCCAACTTACTGTATAAAGAGCACGGTCTTACATACAGGTCTTGCAACGAAGCTAAATTTTCGTGGTGGGGGTAGGCACTCTTATATGTTTTAATTTTCGATTCACTAGGCGCCGCTACGCGTCGCTACTAGCGAGGGGAAGTAGTTTCCCCCCTACCTCTTACCGGCGAATGGGCCCATGGTGTTTACGTCACGCAGCCAACGGCGCATGCGTTGCGGTCAGGAGGGAAAAGGACACAAGAGCTATTTCTCTCTTCGTCGCACCACTACTTTCCCTTGCCGTCACGCACCAAGCGGCAGAAATCGGAATAAAAAGCAAAACATCTAAAGGTGCCTACCCCCACTACCGCCGTTGTCAGACCTGTATGTAAGACCGTGATAAAGAGTCGCGGCGTGTCGTCAGTCGGTCAATGGCGTCGAGATCGGTGGCATCGATCAGTGGCGTAAATTTTTTATTACTTGGCGTCAAGACGCTGCCGCGTCTCTTGATACGACAAAATAAATTAACAATACATTTTAAATAAAGATCAATAATCGATGATCAATTAATCGATAATCGATATATACCCCCCTCCGCCGCTCCAACGATTTCCCCCTTCCCGCGTGACGTCAGCCTCTCCGCCGAGTCCCCCTCCCCGCGTGACGTCATACCCCTCCCCAGGGGAATGGATAAATCTCGAAACTCGTGGATACACAAAAATAACATATTGTAATAACTTTTATAAAGTATATGAAAAATTCAATAAAGTTTATTTACAATAGGCATACCATTTTATTTATGTATACATTCACCATTCCTGATAAAAATAAATTATTATATCCTGTAAACATTAACATACTCGCATTATATATAACATGCATATTTTCCAATATATATCAAATTTACATTACTACATTCATTATATCTATCCATTTTTATTGAATAACAATATATACAATGTAGCCTAACATTTACAATGCTATTTTATAATGACCCCAGGGTAGAGTGTCCGTACTTTTCGGCACGATATACCGCTTGTCATCGTGTGGACTTAGAGCAATTTTTGACTCTGAAATAGTGTAAACTTCGTGCAGCTTCGATCTTATGCAAGACTGCTGACGAGTCATCTCAATTTCTTCCCATAAACAGCGAGTGTAGGCATTGAAATTTATTGTTCGCGCGACGACATTACTTTTCACCTTTTTCGTGTCTTTTTTACCATCGACTCGCAAAGCGTACATTTTTGCTCTCAATCCCACAAATTCCGTCATTACCATACCATTATTTTCATCTTTCATGAGACCGGGCACTTTCTTGTTGACTAACGGTAAACCGTACACGTTTTCCATCGGGTAATCGCTCGTATCAAATTTGTCAATGTTACGCTTCATATCGTCGTAAACGTTGTCAGACTTGATGTGGTATATGAGACTATCGGTGTCGGTATACATGACCTTACAGTTTTGCTGATACAGCGGAATCATGAATTCGTGGTGAAACTCATATAAACATGTTTTCGAAATGTCGAGTATACACATACCCACGTAAATCGGCTTGTTAAATTTTACCTCCAGATTTCGCAATTCGACGGCAATAAGATTTTCCGAAAAGACACTTCGACTGTGAAAATTTGGTTTAGCGATCATTGCCTCTGCCCCGTACCGTCCCTCCTACTTTGTTACAAGTTTCACGTCTACACGGTTTCGCACGTTTTCCATCGTTTTACCAAATACTGCATTGTTCATTAATTTATACAAATTTTTCTCGAAATCATTTGTAGCACGTGTTCGAAACTGTGTGTTTAATTCGATGTATGAACGCAACCAGGGGGATTGAGTGAATTTCAAAATTCTGTGTATTTTCGCTACTTTAAGTCCATGACGCATACACTGCTGCAAATTACGATAGTGTATCACGTAACGCTTCTTATCACATACGGTTGCGAGCAATTTCTCCTGGCGCTTGCTAGGTGGTTTTTCGCGTGTAGGACAAAACGAAAGGTCACTGTGCGAATCATGCAAACGTTGTGGATATTCGAGATCGACTTCGAGAACGTAGCCTACAGGCGAATCTAGCGCTATGGATAATACGTCAAAATCCGATGTGTTGTCGATCCATTGAAAATCAGCATAAGGCAAAGGTTGACACGTTGCCCAACCATACAAGTTGTTCACATCGAAGTACATGAGGTATGACGATGATTTCAACGGATCGTGCGATTGCATGTACTTGTTATTAGCATGTGCATATCTGTTTGAACATTGGCTTAAACCTCCGCGTATACCTCGCTCGATGAATAAAATCATATCGATGTCGATCAATAATTCAAACGTAATGTGCGTATATTTCAACATGGCGTCCCAAGTATATCCGGGAAGGGTGTAATAATACGCCGGATCAAGCCCATAACTTTCAATACATGTATCACGGAAATTTTCGAAAATATCTGCTAATAACAAGACATCCGTCTTCAAATACAAATCGCTATATTCGCCAAGCGTTTGAATGGAAAACCGCTCCCAGACATTCTCAGCGTGAATGTACTCGCTCGCGCTGATCGTTTCCCCGGTCAAGGAACTGTAAAATGAGTCGCGCGGCGGCAAACACGTGTCTTCCAATCTGCTGACATGATCATTGTATTCGTACGGGAAGACACCTTTTCGTGTTAATAATGTAAAATCATGCCTCGGTAGGCCATCAAATTGTGAGCGTAAAATTTTCAGTTTGTCCGTCGTTAAAAATGATGCCAATTTCTCAAGACTTGTGGTTAGAAATTTATATGAATCGATGAAGCGTAATTTAATTTGGTTTTTTTGTTTCTTCGGTAGTAGTTTGAACAGTTTTCGTGAACGAAATATATTTTTCTTTTGTTATTGGAAGCACGTAAGTTTTCCCTTCGAACGCGGTGGCCACTTCCTTGATTATAAAATGCGCATCATAGCCAGACAAATTGTGAAAAACTACCGGGATGAAAAATGATTGTTTGAAATTTAGATTGCAATTCGAATGGGCGGGGCCTCTGTAACGCCCAGTTAAATGACAATGATCGCGAACTCGTGTATCGGTTTGTGCAAAATCTTCTTCACATATGTGACACTTAATCGTGCTTCGAAATTCGAGCTCCTCGTCGGGTGTTAACTGTACCATGGAGATATTTGAAGATAAAATATCTTTTGCATGCAATGCTGCATTTTTTAGTTCTTCGACGAACCATGCAATGCAATCGCTACTACGGTGCGATTCATATCTGCATAACGATTGATCGTATGAACAATGTACGTAGTATGCAATACTAGAAACCTCGTGGTGTTGGTACATGTTTTGTTCATTCGTTTTCGCAAGAACGCACTCAAGATCGGCGTATATTACGAATGGAAGTCGCTCCTTATGATTGAAGTTTTTAAAAGTGAGCCACTTGTTCGCATCGTTCGGTAGACGGACGGCACAGTCGTTGATCTGGCCACGGTCCACAGTGTGCCCTTGCAATTTTTGCTCCGAATGAAAGTTGTGTAGACATCTGCGAAAATAGACAAAAAATCAGTTTCGAACTAATTATTTTGATACATTAAATCATATCAAATCTACGTACCTATCACAGATGTATTTTCGATGATGCTTCTGACTTAATTGCGAGCTGACGAGCCTTGATAAATTCTTGATCCATGCGAAATGTCCAACGATGTTTTGCTGCGGATCTTCCACGTAGAGCAAATTGACATGCTTTTCTCTCTTTCGCTCACTCACGCGAATTGGAAGAGCGCTGTCGTTCTCAATGGTGTATACATTGATTGAAATGTAATTACGAATTTCAAATTTTTTAATTTGATTCAGAGTCATTGGAAACTCAATGTCTTGAACATTTAGCACTGTCGAGTAGTGTGGGTATGAAGATTCACGCACACTGTTACGTTTGGCTGGATGAAGAGCCGCAACTACGGACCATGCGAAACATGCTTGATCACTCGATTTCACATTAACGACTGCTCTTTTTAACATTATCGACCGCGATAACATTATGTGGCATCCCGCACGCATTGGATTATATTTATTTATATTCATAGTCAAGTTATATATTCGTGACAATGCCCACCCGCTGTCGCGTTCCTGAAACTCTTCGAGTGATGTCGAAATGGGCTCAATAACTCTTTGATCGTACCACTCGCGTAAATCAGACGTATTGAAAAGTTCATAGTTTTTAGTATTAATGCTTTTATTTGCACGCTTGTCACCCGCCACAAATTCACCGTTAAAAACAGTATTAATTTTCACACTACCATGATTGTTGATAATGGTTTGAGCGCGTGAAAGCACGACATCACTAGCGTCTTTGAGAAATTGTTGAGGTTCGATGTGGTTGTGATTTATGACTACACCAGTCAAGATACGACCCTCGAATGCCGTATTAATTTCTCGCCATATGAATCCATGATTGTCATGTCCAGCACCCGTGTGTATGAAACGCTGACGCACCGAATTCTTGAAGCCTTCAAGTCGCGCAATTTGGGCTACCAACGATTGACGATTTCCAATCGATAATCGAGGTCGTTTAATTCGACTTTGTTCTTCTAACGACTCGATATACTCGTCACATCGTTGTTCCCGCGCAATGTACTCTTCGACCGAACTAATTTGAGCCCCTTGCTCGCTAAGATTTTTTTCAATATTATCCGTCATGTCACAGCGCGAGGCACTCCGCGATCAATTCAAACATTGACTGAAAGTGTGTACCTCTCAATCACGATTTATATTCCATTTCTATAAGAACTGCATCCTTGGTGCCGTGTGCATTTTTTCGTTATATGTTTTTCTGCAGACTTTACGATTTTGCTGACATGAACTTCTTCGACGGGATTCACGAAGCGCTCGCAGAATCAATCTCATAATTTTATTCTTTCGTGTATATCTCAGGCATTTTGACCTTGAGATACCACGTGATGCTGAATCGACATTTTAACGCTGCTTTTTTTTCCTATGTAAGCTGAAAGTGTGTACCTCTCAATCACGATTTATATTCTATTTCTATAACAGCTGCATCCTTGGTGCCGTGTGCATTTGTTCATTATATATTTTTCTACAGACTTTTAGATTTTTGCTGACATCAACTTTTTCGACGAGATCCGCGAAGCGCTTACAATATCATTCGCATAATTTTATTCTTTTGCGAATGTCCCAGGCATTTTGGCCTTGAAATGCAATAGATGTTCGAAGACGTGCGCGGCGGTTTGCTTGGGATTTCACCCAAACAAACCCAATCATCTTTATATATGCAGATGAGTCGCTCTATCTCGCATGCATGCGATGTGGTCGCTTCATCTCTCATTCTCGCCCTCTCTCTCTCTCTCACGCATACGTGTAATCCGATCGCTTGTCTCAGCGACACGGGTCAACCAACCGGGCTCTCCGGCGAGAGTCGCTAAATAATAAAATCGATAAAGTAAACAATATAAGACAAAATAAATCAGCATTAAATTTTAAATATATAAAAATCAGTAATCGATGATCAATTAATCGATAATCGATATATACCCCCCTCCTCCGCTCTAACGATTTCCCCCCGCAGTACTTATCAAAGTACTGCCTTGCTGAACCGATTCCCAATTTAAAGGCCACCACCGTTGCAGAGGCAATAGTGCGTCGGCTGTACAACCAATTCGGAGCCCCACAGGCGATCCTAACCGAACGAGGAACCGCATTCACGAATGGATTACTGCGGGAAATCTCCAAAATTTACAAGGTTAACCATACATCTGGTTACCGTCCGCAGACTAATGGTGCATTGGAACGAAGTCATATCGTTCTAACCGAGTACATCAAGCACTATGCAGATAAATACGATGACTGGGACCGGTTTTCCGGTCCGCAGACTAATGGTGCGTTGGAACGAAGTCATATCGTTCTAACCGAGTACATCAAGCACTATGCAGATAAATACGATGACTGGGACCGAATTTTCCTACAACACCAGCGTACACGAGGCAACGAATTTCGCTCCGCACGAGATCGTGTTCGGAAAAACAGCCCGACAACCGAGTGAATTCCCAACCGAAAATCGGCTGGCCACAAGTGGTTCGTTCCTCGTTGAGCTCATAAAGTGACAAAATGGAATCCGAGAGATGGCCGGGGAATCCCTGAATAGAGCTAAAGAACGCTCCAAGCATTACTACAACCGTAAATGCCGCCCTTTTGAAGGAAAGGTCGGGGATCAAGCGTACGTTTTGAAAGAACCTCGGAACGGAAAATTTGATGCTCAATATCACGGTCCATATAAGATAATATCAATTACCGATAGAAATAGTGTCGTTCTCGAGACGAAAACTGGCGAGCGATTCGCGAAACACGTCGATAAGGTCAAATTAGCTTACATGTAGTTAGGTTGCAACTATATGCGTATCAACAGCAAAATGCTGACGGCGATTATCTGCGTCCTTCTCCTTGCGGGCCGTGGAGCAGCCGACTCAACGCCAAAGAACCCGTACAACAGACTCGAAGATAACGCTGGAATTTACTAGCTACAAACATCAACTCAATTTCAGCAAGCAGATTGGACGAACTGTGTATTCAAATGCACGACTCTACAGCGAAAGGGAACCAGAGATCGAACCTTGGGGACGAAGAATTGTTGCTCGCTGTAGAGAGAAGAATTCATGCTATAGGCGAGGACCAACAGGAGAGAGAGAGTGAGAAACGACACCTTCTCACTCTGACCGGCTTCATATATCTCAAAAGCTTGGTTCCTTCTCTCTCTCGGGTACATCTGGAAAAGCTTATGCTCGCGAAGAAAGAACTCGCGTCCAGCAAGGGAGCGCCCGCTCGAGCGTCCAGTTAACGTTGTACACGAGTCGAGCCGTGGGGAATTTGACACCGAGACTGCCGATAAACACTTCGAGCCCAGCGATACAGGATCCCCCTCCCTCGCCCTGTTCCTCACAAAGCGTTAACCAGAGCCTCCTTCTACACACTCGGGACGGGACACAAGGAGGGGGAAGTGGAGGAGTCCGCTTCATCGAGGAGCAGTCGTTAGTCCTCCTTCAACTATCATGGCATCAACGTCAAGACCCGAAGTGACCGGAATGGACATAGATCGCGTCATCTCGCGCTACGCGCATCACGAGAAGTGCCCCGTGTGCGCGCGAGATTTGGGGGAATGTAGTGACCTGTGCGCGTGCATTGTGAATTTTAATATCGCACGCGCCACAAGCGGACTACCACCGTGGTGCGCGATCTGCGACGAGCCGAATAAAGACGACGGGAAGCATTCCTACAAATGCTTCCTCGGTTTCCGACAAAAAGTCATGCGATTCGGGTGCAGTGCGGGGATGGAGCGCCACATCAAACTCGGCACGCATCTCACCGTTCCCGACGCCGAGTGCCCCCCCCCCCCTCTCGACTCTAACGCTGCCTCCGACGCGATCCGTTGCCACCCCGGATCCCTCGAAAGTGATCACCAGGGTACAGGCAAAACCGAGCCCGCGTGTCACGCAGCCTAGGGCTTCGGGGCGCGACGGCACCCCCCGAACCCAGGTGATCGCACCCGCCACACGTCAGGGGAACGTGACAGCTGGATGGAGAAGGACCGACCCCGGAACGGAAATGCGGCTCGAGAGTGTCGCCATCACCCGCCCCCGCAATCCATGCCCGGTGTGTGGCAAAAGAGAGAAATGCCCGGGAATGGGTGCATGTATGGAAAAATTAATAGAGGAAAGTTTCCGGTGGAAGGGGTAGGTAACGTGCCCCCTTTGCGGGCACGTTACCTTCTGATGCCGGGCCCGAGATTTGCGGCCCACGGAGGGGGTTGCATCACTCACTGGGGCAGATGGGCAACAAGCCGTCAATGGGAACGCTGATCGCGGCCAACAGCCGATCGGCCGCGGCCATTCCTTCACAGGCGGGGGCGCGGGTGAATGAACCCCGCCCTCGTAATCCGCCGATGATGAAAGGCGCCGTAAATCCCCCGCAACCTGGAAGACGGAGCCCGGCGCGCACCAACCACGATCGGGGACGGGAGGAGCCCAGACCGGCCACCTCAACGTCCAGACAGCAGCGGTTGGCAACATTCGGGGAGCTGGTGCGGACGGCCGCAACCTAACCGGGGATGGAGCAACAGCAGGAGAAGCTCGGAGAACTGGTGACTGCCCTCGCCAGTGTGCTATTACGGGACGACTAGCCCGTAAAATCTAATTACTGATTATCGACTATATATATATGTGTGTGTGTGTATTTATATATATATGTATGCGTGTGTGTGTGTGTGTACACATGTATGTGTATGTGTGTATTTTTTATAAACCGACGAGGAGTCGATCGCCTGAAGGGGGGGTGGTTGTCACGTCCCGAAATATTTTTCCTTTTTTTGTTTAAATTAATTCATAAGTGCTCTTTGCGGATCTGTGCTTCGTGTCTCTGTGCGGTGTCGCCGGGTTACTGCATCGGTGCATTCGGTGAGACCGGATGTACCCGATCCGATTCCGCTGATCGAGCATCGCCTGATCCGCGGAGTTCGACCGTGGGACTTCGGGAGCGAACAAGTTTCCGTGGACGTTGCAAAAAAACCCCACCGGGCTAATAGCGACCGAGCTAATGTCGGTCCGGTGGCGGCACGTATGGACAGTTCCGATTTGTCCACGGTTCGCTCTTGGAGCCGGAGAAAACTCCTAGTAACAGCAGTCCTCGCGGCGGTGTAATAAGTCCAGGCCTTAGACCCGGCGGACACGCACAGAAACATCAGTCTTTACTAGTAACGTAGTTAGGTAATGACATACTCGCGGCGGTGTAGTAAGGCCTGGGTAGCGACCCGGCGGACCCGCATAGAGACATTGATCGTTACTTTAGAAAACCATACTAATCATACAAACTTTATTCTCTAAAATACTAACAAACTATCGAGCCAGTGTTAAAGGTGCGAGGCCTACATTGAAACCCCCGAACAACATAGAGGACACATAAGTTCAACGTGCGGTGTGCGCGAGTGAAACGCGGGGAGATTGTCCCCGCGGAAGAGCGTGAAGAGTGAGTGAGAAAGAGAGAGAGAGAGCGACGCGGGTAACCTGTCCCGCGTAAAGGCGTGACTACCCGCAAGGATTTAAGTAGGATAATCACAATATAATAAAATATCATTTATAAACATTTACCCCTAAATACCTATTGTCAGATTTGTTCCCCCACTCCCATTTCCACAGGACAGTTTGCCGGGCCCGTATGGGACGTGCGGCTATCCCTTCTACTTTAGAGAAATCATATTGAAGAACCCAAAGGTAAAATAAACATAAAATAAAATCGTCCCTTCTGGACGTAACAATATCTTAAAAATAGGTTAGAAGATTTTTGTAAGCAAAGTTTGCCAAAATGAATTAAACGAATTCACAAATATTAATTTTCGTTGCGTTCCAACGATATAAACTTCAACCTCATACTCTCTCCGCGGAATGCAGAAATATTTTCGTTAATTATGTTAGTGTTAGAAGTCAAGGACAGGGGGAGAATTTCAAAATATTTTTTTAAAAATGGAAACGAGTTCGAAAAAAATTTCGTGTTTTCGACCATAACTTTTATATACCACTCGAAAAAATTGAAGGAACAGAACATTTTTTAAAGTGTTTTCCGAAGCGCTATATTTATGTGAATAATGGTCGCATCGAGAAGAAAAAAAGCCTTTTGAAGCTTCAAGTTTCTAGTTTCGAGATCTTTTGGCAACGATTTTTTGTGAGCTACGGTTATCGCGCAATCATAAGAAGTAGTGGGGGAAAAAAATTCCAAATTTATTTGTTTTTTTTCAAGGGTTCACGGGCTAGGTATTCTTTTTTCACGTAACTCAATGTACAGGTCAGTTAGCTTGTTTATTCAGCTTTAATTTGGTTTTTTGTCTCTCTACGTCAATATTTTGCTGAGATATCCGACTTTGAATGAAGAAAGACCCTTTTGTCTTTGATGATCGATATCTCAGAAACCAATTATCACAACGGAAATTGAAGGGCAGCTCTGAAAACTTGAATAAATTTCATACCGGCCCACAGTGGGGCAGAATCCCAAAAAGCTGGCCAAAATTCGGAAAGTGTCCAAAATGATCTCCAATTCTCTTCTCGGGGGTTTTCGGGGTCACTGAATACGAATCTGTTATCAGAATTACGATTTTCAAAATGGCGGACCCAAAATGGCGGACATAATTCAACCAATTAGTCAAATAATTCAGTAAAAAATACCCAATCATATTTCTTAAGGGTTTTTGGGATCGCTGATTACGAATTTGTTATAGGAATGTTAATTTTCAAAATAGCAGACGCGATATATAGACGATTCCACAAAATTTTTCAATTTTTAAATATTTTTTAATAGAAAATGTTTCGTAATATTTTTAGGTTTAAATGAGTAGAAAATCTCTTGAGCCATGTTTTTATTTTTGAACAATTTCTTGAGTACAAAATTTGCAATAAATCAAATATCTGTTATTTACTTCTAGTAACAAAAATCTTGTATGTCATCTTCAATGTTGCAATCATTCGATTCGAATTCTGATGTTGACCCACTTGTATCCAAATCGGAATCGTTCCTTATCTCTTGTCTGGTGACTTCAGGTTGTTTTAACATTTCTATAGCTTCTTTATGTAAAGATTTCGCCGGTCTCTGGGGCAATTTCCTGATGCTTGAGAGAAATGGATCTGATGATACTAAGAGCCTATAGAAAATGTCTCTCATATTCGGTTCTCGAGAGCATTTTCTTGAATGATGTAACCTGTGGTTCTTTATGTCCTTATTGCGTGACTCTTGGGCCTCTTCAGAAAGTTGTCCGATCGGTAAAAGGGCATATTTTACAATTTCTGCTCCGTGCATCAACACTTTGTGCACAGATGTTGGCATGTAATACCATGGATATAAAGCAACGAATAAACGGGCAGTATTTACACAATAGTCTTTGAATTTTTCTTCGTCTATATCATACCCGCTCGAAATTGCCTGCAAAATAACATGAAATCGGTGAATTAAATTTTCATCGACTCCTGTTACTTCAGCAGATATATTAGCATTTTCGAAAAACGGGCGGTATTCCGACGGGCGGTATTTCCGTCGTTTGAGCTGCCATATCCTGGCTTTGGTCGATCAACGATAACCCCCAGTGTTGTCTTAAATTGAGTCTGTATGTCTTCCTTGCGTACTTTCACAATCTTTTTCACTTCCTCTTCACGAGCTTGCCACTTTTGAGTTGTGAGCTTATACGACAAATGCAAACAGCACTCGAAAAAACGAATCCACGCATGTAATGTAGATATGCCAAATCTTAAATTATCTGTAGTAATGTCCATTTTTATAATTTTGTCGATGTTATTAAAATCTTTAGAGGTGGCTTTGCACAGGAAGCAGCGTTGTGCAGAAGTGGTACCGGTTACAGCGTTACAGACTTTGCCGTCTATCATCGTAAACGACATACAATAGGTTACTGAAATTGATTTTTCATTTTGTTCAGTAGTGTATGTACTGCAGATTGTACATCTTCATGTACATCTTCATGTACAAACTGCAATCGTATTGGTCTGCAGAATCGAGGAGATGAAGGTCTAGGATTTTTCCACACAATAGTTCCTTCATCCGTCTCGTGATTGTTGTAGATTAATTGCAAAGGTACCAGAGAAGTATAAAAAATGCTTTCATCAGATTTTCCAGCCTCATCAAATTTTTGCTTATAAACACTTTGACCGCTGCTTCCATCACATCCCCATTTACAGTGAAGTACTAATTTTTGCAGAATTTCAGAATTTAGAGTATCGATGACATCAGCCTGACGTTGTATAATTCTGTATGTGGTATGATCAAGTAAAGCCTGTAGTTTAATTTGTGCGCACGACTCAGAAATATTCATGTACACAACTGATGGATAACAACGATTTTTTGCTTTTTCTACTTCATGGTATGATGGGTATAATTTGCATTTCCGTGCTCTAGCTGCATTTCTTGATAGCTGATAAGAGCGCTTTGATTCTCCTTTCTCGATCATCAAAGAAAGTGCTTCGTCTGGGGTTAAAGGTGTCTCATTTTTTTACCGAACAGCAGCTATATATTTTGAGGCTCTTGTTGGGCTGGTTAATGTGACATCTTTAAGAACTTGAGCAGCATCCACTTGACCAGAAGTCCTTAAACTCATTTGAGCAGCATACGTCAATTCTTCTGTAGATAAAGTAGAACGTATTTCTTCAGTCTTTCGCCTCTTAGATCTATCGCTGGATGAAGCAAAGGATTTCGAAGGTCGTCCAGATGTTCCTTTTTCATCATTCTTCACAATCTTCTCAGATGTTGATGTTGTGCATTCAGTACCGGATAATGTTGAAAAACATACGGTGCCATTCAACCATTCTTCATTATTTTTTAGAAACTTTTCTTGGCCTCTATTTGCTGCTTTCCATCTGGATCGAAAATTTGCAAATAACAGTCCTAATGACTTTTCATCCTCGTCTACTTGTATCACATGTTCTGTTTTCTTGAAAATTGCATCTTTCAAAACTCCAATAACGAATTTCTGTTCGTTTTTTAAACTGTCTTTCACCATGAAAAAAACATCTCTTCTTGATAATTCCATATTTGAAGATTGGGAAGACTCTGTAAAATACCAATATAAACATGTACAAAATTGAATGACATTATTTTGAAATCATTTTATACTTAACAAAACTATATATGGTGTTCTGACTCGAAATGTACAAAAATAATTTATTACTACTAAAAATGATTTTATATTTATAAAGAAAACGAATATTTATGATATAAATGATTAACAAATATATTTACATACATTCTGCACGAAAAAAAACCGAAATTACATGAAATCTGTCTTTACGAGAATCACCTCTGTCAGTATACAACAGGTATAATAAAGCCTGAACAGCAGGCGGGCTCCTTTCTTTCATACATGGCTGCTCTAGGAGCCCCTCGTCAGTCCTTGCCGAATCGCCGTCTACACTACGTATACACTATGTACGTATACACTAATACACCTTTACTGCCGAAAACCGTTACGCCGTACAAACATGGGGGAAACACAGTTCTAGCTACTGAGAGTTCTTGCAGGAATATTTTATAAAATGTTGAGATTTTCGTAAAGCGTACATTTAGAATAATAAATTACTGTATTAAAATTTAAATGATCTATGAATATTAATCAATAAATGAACATACTACAAATGGAATTGATAAATAAATATTAATCTATGTTAATAAACAGAAAATATACCAACGCGCTGTAACGTAATAATCAATGGATTACATTCACACGTCCGTTAATGTCGCGCCACGTATTTCTCCCTAAAAATTAGTCTAACTATTCGTTGAGCACTCCTGAGCAGCCAGTTTTTTAGTATATTATATTTAGTACTGTACACTATCAGTTTCTTGTTGAAACAAGGTCGAGACTCGCGAAGACATTTTTAAAACTACTTTAGAAAATTGATTTTCAAAAAAAAAATGTATAATTTTTTATGTTTACTTGTTGCAAAATTTAGATATTTCAAACATAAAATAAGCAATAACTGTGCATAATTATGTTTTCTGCATACCTTCAGAAAGTTTTTCCATTTTGCAGAATTAAAATTGAGACAGTTTCGTCCGTTTCACAGCACTTCGAAACAGGCAAGAATTTTTCGACGCGTACACTTGTTTAATGCGTACCGAACGGCGGCTGAATATCGACTGATGTCGAGGCGACCCTAGAGCAGGTATAAACCTGCCCGGTCCGGAATTTCGTCCTAGGACTATCAGTAAACAAGATCTGAACATATATAGACGAATATATACAACTAAAAAATTTGACTTTTGGCCAGCTTTTTGGGATTCTGCCCCACTGTGCGGCCCCTTTCGTTGATGTTTGAGAACATTTTTTTCACCCTTAACATTAATTTGAAAAAAGGACAAAAGAATGACGTTTTATGGTTTTTCAGTAAATTGACTACTACTTTACAAATATTGATAGAAAGACTAAAGTTGCCGCGTTTTTTTTCAGCCTGATTTGATTCCAGACTGACTGATAAAAAAAATTAAAGGAACAAGTTCCTAAACAGCGTGTAATCATTATCAAAATGGAAAGACCAATTTTCTTCGACATTTTTCACAACTTTGCGTCCAAGTTCAAAGTTAACTTTTACAAAAACTTGAGATTACTTTCTTTTACCAAAACGTAGAAAAATATTACCAAAAAAATATTAGTTAAAAAAACTGTTCCTGAAATTGTTTACAAAATAAAAATAAATTAGAGCTTTTTATAAACTTTTGATTTTTTTTCTTCTTAAATTTAACAAGCACCTAGTGTATAGTTTTGAAAAAAGTAACAGAAAATTGATATTTTCATTCTGATGACGATTACACGATGTTTAGGAACACTACATTTCTTCCTTCGTTTGGTCAAACTTTGACGAATTGGTCCGGAGAAACGGTTCGATGTATCAATTTGAAAATTTACAGGGCTATTGGGGGTACATTAAGCAGAAAAACAACCTGGCAATATCAGCATTTCAATCAATATTTGCAAAGTAGTAGTAGATTTACTGAAAAACCATAAGAAGTCATTTTTTATCCTTCTTGCAAATTATTATTAATATTGAAAAAAAATGTTTTTTTTTTCTAAAAAAAATAAACGAAAAGGTCGTGTAGGAAATTTATTCAAGTTTTTAGAGCTGCGCTTTAATTTCTTGTGCGATCATTGGTTCCTGAGATATCGATGATCGAAGACAAAAGGATCTTTTTTCATTCAAAGTCGGATACCTCAGCAAAAAATTGACGTAGAGAGACCAAAATAACCGAATTGAAGCTGAATAAACAAGCAAACTGACCTAAACGTGGATTCAACCGAAATAACATTCACGAGCCTGTGGACGCTTGAAAAAAAAAACAAAAAAATTTGGAAAAAATGTTCTCTCCCTATTTTTTATCATTGCGCGATAACAGTAGCTGACTTTTTTCCGACAGATCTCGAAATTAGAAACTTGAAGCTTCAAAATGCTTTTTTTTCAACTCGATGCGACCATTTTTCACATTGATACAAAGCTTTCAAAAACACATTGAAAAATTGAATGTCTGTTCCTTTAATTTTTTGGAGTAGTCCATAAAAAGTGATGTATTTTTTTAAAATTTGCAATCAAGGGAAAAAAGCACTCGTACCTTGTAATGTCCGAACCGATAATATAATCGGATGTAGATGGCGTTATTAGCGCTTGTAGGTACATGAAGTACGGGCGCGTAGCCCCGCGCTCGGCACTCCGTTGACAACGAACACTTCGTACCGTTTCGACATATATATTTAGAGTATTTTATCTATATCTGTTTGGTGTATATATATATTTATGTGTGAAAGTAAAGTGGGTCCACAAAGACAATACAATTGGCGACGAGGATAGTGGACATTTTTCGTGTGCAAAAGAGACAAAGGGTCTACAAGGAATATTTAAAGTAACTGTTGTTCGTGGAACAAATCGGTGAAGCATTATGGCCGACGGTGTCAAGAAGAAAAAATAATTCGACGAATTGGAATCCATGAAACATGCAATGTGTGAGATGTAAAAAAAGTTACACCACCAGAGTCAACAAATCGCTCACGAGCAACAAAATCAGGCGGAACAGATGCAGTAGTTGAAAAATCAACTGATTGAATAACGCAAGCAATATGATCTATTGGAGCAACAAGAGCAGCAAAGGGAGGGACTATTGATGAGATCGCGGTTATTGGCAACAGCACCTCAGCCAACTCTACCCCCGAGCAGTGTAAGCAGGCTTTCTTCAGGCGGAATAGAAAATCTACAGGAGTTTTCCTTGTCTGACGACTGGTCGATTTGGAGTGAGGGTTTGGATCAGTATATCGTAACTAATGAAGTTCCGGACCCCAAGGCAGTCCCTTTACGTATTACGCTATTAGGATCTGATGGGTAGGGGAGGCTGGAATCGATAGAAATACGGGTCAAATGAAACAAGTTGAATAACTCGAAGATCGTAATTGATAGCGGCGGGGGCCCAAAAGGGGAAGGAACTGCTTTGCATATTGGAACCTGTCGCCTGATTCACGCCGCCGCTCCGAGAGCGTCGAACATTTTATGTGGTGCATCGCTTTTTCGACACAAAAAGTACATCTTTTTATTACTATTATTTTGCGTATTGCTCCAAAACTATTGTTCCTTCTTCAGCGTTGTTTACCACCATCATTACTGTGAATATCCTAGTGAGTTTATTGTGGTCAGCACCTACCTACAACATTTAGGTTCTTTGTTGTTAGATAAATTATTGGAAGCGAGGGTATGGGGGCAGTTGAAACAAGCGGTTCGGGGTCAATTGAAACGTGTTCCCATTGATCCCGAACAAACATTTTATACGCAAGAAAGTTCTTCAAATTTTGTTTTTTTTCTCTTACATGCCAAGAAACCTTTCGAAACTACGAACCGCGGAAGCTGCGATCTCGAAAATTATAAAGGCATATGAAGATGCCAAAAAGTATATATAAAAATATAAATATTAAAACGCTAAACAAGGGAAGGAAAAAGAGAAAGTCAACAATATACATCGATATCCCAGACGAAGAAGAGACAAGGAATGATACTGAAGAGAAAAACCGCAGAAAACAAGCTTAGAGAGTAAAAAAGAACCTCGAATACTTAATAAGTCGGTCTCATTGAGTACCCTGCTAGTAACGAAAACTATTCTCTGACTAATTATATTTAGTAAATTAAAACTAGATAAGTAAAACAATATTGAAGCACCTCAATATGCCTTCGGTGATACCAAAACTGGAATGAAAAGCAATAAAACCGATTATTTTAATTAAAAGTGTGGTTTATTCACAACAAACATACTTGATCACTTCATACGCATCATTAACAGTACCTGTGTTTCGTAGAAACATCAGTTCAATCAGCGGAAAACACCTGTTTCATCTAACCCCAGGTACCGTTTCGATTAACCCCGACACAGGGTCAAATGAAACGTTTTCCAAAAAATTTTAAATAGCTTCTACCTAAGTTAAAGGCATAGTAGAAGCAAAATCTATAATGCTATCATGTAGCCAGATAATCTAGCTATAATTTAAGCCCATTACTAAACAGATAAGGTATAAAATGAAGTCACACTAACCGATTTTCTCAAAAACGTTCCAATTGACCACAGACTCCCTACTCCTTACTACGTGATTTGTGTACTCCACATTTGCCGAGTACCAAAACGTTTACTGAAATTAAGTCAATTATGAAGAATCATCTTCAACCGAAGCCAAGTATCATAACTGCTCGGTATAAGTTTAAGGAGTGTCGGCAAAAATAGGGGGAATATATAAAGAAATATCTTGCCCAGCTGAAACAGCTATCGAGCCATTGTGAATTCGGGACAAACCTGGAGAACTCGCTTCGTGACCAATTTGTTCGGGGTTTGCAGAGTGAACCGATCAAAAAGAGGCTTCTTGGAGAACAAGACATCAGCTATGTAAGGTTGCGGAATATGATTGGAAACAAAAACAAGTGTTTTTATTGTGGTAGACTTAACCATATGTCAACGGACTGTGGATATAAGGCGTACAAATGTAATGTGTGTGGTAGACCGAGCCACTTGGCAACTGTGCGTAAGAGTAAATCGAGTAAATAATCGTGGTCACAGAATCGCAGAGAAAGAAATGTTATTAGTCGCGATAAACCTTGTAATCCGCAAAGAGCAAACAAGAGGCACAATTATGTCGACGAGGTTCATGGCCTTGATGGGGATTTAGATTATTTGTTTTGTTTAAACGAAGCTGTCGATCCGACCCTAGATCCGAATACAAAATCAGCGAATGATGAACCTATAACAATTGACATAGCCGTCCAAGGCAAAAACATTAAATTCGAGCTAGACACGGGCTTACCAATTTCTGTTTTTTCGATTCGTGATTTTTACCTCCAAAAAGCATTTGCTAATTTAACATTACAACCGACGAATAGGCGTTTCAAGTCACACACAAGCCACTTAATACTAACCAAAGGATTGGTTCAAGTTGAGGTCGGCAAAAACGGAGTAAAGCATACGTTAGAGTTATTCGTTTTGCCTGGAGAGGGACGTCCGATTTTGGACCGATCATGGTTACGAATTTTGGGACTTTCCATGCGCAACGGGTCGAAGGAAAACAATATAATTGACCCGCAGAACGTTTGCACTATTATCAATGACAACTCGGTGGATATTTTTAGTGAATTTCCAACGGTATTCACTGACAAATTAGGGTGCACACAAAGGGTACGAAATTAAGGTATACACGAAGGGAAAATTTAAAGTAAAGTTAAAAGAAGATGCGCAACCAATTTTCTGCAAGGCTAGGCCTTTGCCGTATGCTTTTCGGGACAAGGTGGAAAAAGAACTAGACAGACTAGTTCGTGGACAGGTTCTAATACCGGTCGAGTCTAGTCAATGGGCTACTCAGACTGTTCCCGTGTTAAAATGGAATGCGGAAATTCGTATTTGTGGCAATTACAAAATTACATTAAATCCTAGTCTAATCATCGCCAGACACCCAATACCGCGCGTACAAGACTTGCTAGCTACCCTCAACGGAGAAAGAGCATTTTCGAACCTCGATTTATCTAATGCGTATCAACAGGTGGAACTCGATCCGTGCGCTCAGCCGTTTCCAAACGATTCCAACGCACGAAGGATTTTTTATGTATAAAAGATTGTGCTCCGGTGTCGCATCAGCTCCAAGACTATTTCAGCGAGAAATAGAGAAAGTTTTACAGGGAATTGAGGGGGTAACATGTTTTTATGATGATATTGTGATCTCAGGATCGACGGCGATGGAACATCTCGAAAGATTGAAATTGGTTTTGAAACGTTTTGAAAATTGCGTACTCACAGTCTCACAGTTCGCAGGAAAAAATGTAAGTTTTTTTGAAAAGCTGTTTAGGTTTTTAAACTAAACAGAAAATTAGTTACAAAATTACAAAATGTTTAGGTTTTGTAATTGATGAACAAGGGGTTACGGCTGATAGAAAAGAGGTCCAAGCAATTCTGCATATCTCGGCGCCATTGAATACTTTGCAGTTGAAATCATTTTTGGGGATGATTAACTATTATTCCAAATTTATTAAGAAATATGCGACAGTAATCAACCCGCTATATGAATTGTTGAAACGAGATACATCATGGGAATGGACGCGTGAAAGAGAGTCAGCTTTTATTACAGCGAAGCAGCTTTTGGTATCGTACGCGGTACTTATTCACTGGGATTCGCAATTACCGCTCAAAGTTGCTTGTGATGCCTCGCCAGTGGGTTTGGGCGCGGTTCTCTCGCACGTTCTTCCGAGCGGTGATGAGAAGCCTATCGCTTTTGCGTCTAGAACACTGACGAAGGCGAAAAGAGGTTATGCACAAATCGATCGTGAAGCATTGGGACTGATTTTTGGAGTGAAGTCTTTTCATCAATATATTTTTGGCCGTGAATTCCTTTTAAAAACGGATCATAAACCATTAATATGCATTTTTGGGACAAAGAAAGGTTTGCCACAAATTTTTTGTATCGGGGTATAATTATAAAGTCGCGCACATCAAAAGGATGGATAATGGCCATGCTGATAGTCTCTCGAGATGTCCCCAGACTGCCAGCCTCTCCGACGAACATGATGATCAAGAGGACGATTATTCGTATTTGAACGTAATCATAGACGATATTAGTGCGATTAAAGACTGCGATATGGAACGTGAGGCAGCTAGGGATCCTATCCTAAAGCGAGTATTTTTACTTTGTAAATAACGGTTGGTCTGATGCAGTCACAGATGAATGTTTACCCTACAAACACCGCCAGCTGGAATTGTCAATTACCGAGGGCTGTTTAATGCGGGGCCACCGCGTGATTGTTCCGAAATCTCTACAAAAAAGATTGCTTGACGAATTGCATAGCGTGCATTCAGGTATTGTGCGTATGAAAACGGTCGCACGATCTTATATTTGGGAACCGAACATTGATAACGACATTGAGCAAATTACTAAAACGTGCGAGCTTTGCTTGCGGAATGCCGATCACCCGCCTAAGGCGGGCTTGAATGTGTGGAAATGGCCGAAGGGCCCGAATCACCGCGTGCATGTGGATTTTTTGGGCCCCATGAACGGGAGAATGTACTGAGACGGATAGGTCCGTCTCAGGCGTGAATCCCCCCACCACTTATTCGAAGACAGCGATGTGGACAAGCGCGGCCGTTGCCCTCAGTCACTCTCCTTGGGAAGGGAGACAATATTAAAGTAACATTTATTTAACAAAGGACGCTTGGGAAGGGGAAGAAAAAGCGGGAAATAAGGGGTATATAAGGGTCACCTCGAGAGAGGAAAGGCCTACTTGTTTTCAGTCAGCTTCAGAGCGAATACCGTAACGAGATACCAGTACAGGCTTTTTAAGCGTGGAAAAGATCGAACTAGGGAAAGCATTGAAGACGAAGCAAGTGAGCACAACAAAATTAGGGAATCTCTTTTATTAGGAAGGCCTTAGTACCGGACGCAAGTACCCACTGATGCAACGGCGAAAGTGACCGTTGAGAAAAGGAGCCGGAATAATAAAAGAGAAGGTGAAAAGAGAACATTTGGGAATCTTTACCAACGATTTTCGCACGAGTCTCGAGCGGAGATGCTTGACTTTCACAACTATGGAACGCGGAATTTGCCATAAGTAGTGAAATAAGCGCATGTCGGAGCCCGAAAGGCAAGAGAAGCGACTGTACAAGGAAAGTGGCAAAGAGCAGCAAGTACAGAAAGGAAAGAATTGGCACCATCCGATTAGAAAAAGTGCGACAATCAGGAAAAAAGATAAAATCAATAATTGCATAGATATTCAAAAGAGAAAATTCGGTAAATTAAAGGAGAAGCATAGAATCACGGAACTCGAAACTAATAAATCATTCCACGTGAATGAACATCAGAATATTAAAGCTGTCAGCCAGCTGGAGGACCAGATGAAAACACGTAACGAGAGCGAGAGAGAAAGAACAACAACAAAGGGGGCAGTGGCCGAGCAACACACACCCGCGCGACACACACACACGTATAAGGAGACGCGACAATAGAAAGTTTCAAAATTTCGAGACAAAACACATACAATTTAAAGATGTACATACACAAAACGTACACAAACACGAAACGGCGACCATCATAGAAAAAGGAGGTACTCGTGAATTCTCGAGACGTTGTAAGCCCCGCCTCCTCGGTATGCAATAGCCACGACAGCCAAACCGACCTAGCGCACGAAACCACGATACAGGGCGATTCAAAACTTGTTTATACTGTGAGATAAAAAAAATCTGAATAAATCTTCGTTTATTCGTTGAGACGTAAAGGTTTACATTAATTTACTCCCTTATCGTGCCGCGAATCCAAATAAATTTAATGTAATTAGGGGTTACTTTTTCCAACGGGTATACCCGTTACAGTATATAATTTTCATTACCGCGCATTCTAAGGGGGTAGATATCAAGGAAACGACGGATATTACATCCGAGCGTACAATTGCGGTATTTAAAGAATACGTGTGCGCATGGGGTCTACCATTAAAATTGGTTACCGATAACGCCTCATCGTTTCATTCTAAAACTTTCGAGGACTTCCTTGACCGAAATAGTATTTGACACGTTAAAACATCCCCTTACCATCCATCTTCTAATGGAGCGGTGGAAAATGCGGTGCGCTCATTCAAAAGAAAATTAAATTGTGACTAGAGTCGGGGCTTTCCAGATACGAAGCTTTGTACCGCTATTTGCTGTACAGCCGTTCCACTCTACACTGCACTACCGGTGTTTTTTCGGTGGAATTGTAAGCAAGAAGGGCCTTCCGTACGCGTCTCGACCTTATTAAACCGTCAGTGCGTAAGCACATCGAGGAAAAACAATGTGTTCAAAGCAGCATTTTGGCGGTAATCGCAAGACAGAGTTTGGCATTAACGACTATGTAATGGCTAAAGATTTTAGCAATGGCACATGGTGTGAAGCGAAAGTAACAGGTCGTCTCAGTCTGGTTACGTATAAATTACTTACCGAGAGTAATAAGATTTGGAAAAGGCATTTGGACCAAATAAGGTCATGTGGAACTTCATTCCATGAACCATTTACTCAATCGCTAGTCAGCAAGTCACATAACAATCGCGAATTTGTGGATACGCCGACTGCATCGGAATCGATCATACCTTCCGATGGCTTGCGTACATCAATTCCAGAGGAATTACTTATAAAAACAAGGAATGCGATAACAACCATGACTACGGACACTTCGTACCGTTTCGATATATATATTTAGATTATTATATCTATATCTGTTTGGTGTATATATATTTATGTGTGAAAGTAAAGGGAATCCACAAAGACATTACATACCTGGCTGTTAAAACAATCTTAGAAGCTATAGTTATAAATTCATGTCGATTCGACGAAAATTGTTCGAGTTCTGCTGCGTCCCGATTTCGAAAACATAGTTTGGAGAAAAACATGTTTGAAGTCAACGGTTTCATAAACGCTATAGCTGAAGAAGTTTTGTTTCCGTAATCTAATGCCATCTATTGGTCGAAAATAAAACTATTTTTAGTTGGTGAATTCGTCCCAAGAGATACAAGGCTTACAAGAGTTGAGAATTATGCCTACCGCCATGGCATCGCCGAAGACGCTTTTCACCACCGGAGACTCCTCTAAATAAATAGCTCGAAAACCACTTTAAAACTGTTTATTTTCCAGCTATAAACGAATATGGATGATATTTTTTGAAGTTATAAGGATTTTTTAAAAACGTAAGAAAAACGATTTTTCGAAAGTTTTGCACCGGTGTCCTCCTTTAAACAATTCGCGTTCGAACAATTCCACCACTCTTCCGTAGAGCGAGACTAGCGATTTTTATTGCTCGAGAAGATGACCCTCCGAGAACCTGGCTGAAAATGAACCTTGGAAGAGATAAAATGCCGGACGCATTTGTTTAAACAATGAGCATTGTAAAGTAAAGTTACCACTCTTTTGTAGCGTGAGTTTCGAGCAATCTCGTTCGCTCGAGATTTTGGTAGAGATCAAATTCGTTGACGATAAGCGGCATCGAGATACCAAATAGTCTTCGAACTTATTGGTTTAACTTAATTGAAAAAGAATGGGAAAATTCCAGTACCCTTCCACAATATGAATCTCTAGCAAGCGTCGTTTGCTAGAAAGTTCAACCGTAAAGAAATTTCCACCGATCACCGCCGTCGACAAAATAAATCCTTTCGAGGGCATTTGTTTAAACAATTCACGATCGCAAAATTTCACCGCCCTTCCGTAGAGCGAGGCTAGCGATATTGATTGCTCGAAAAGTCGACCCTACGAGAACCTGCCGAAGATGAACCTTGACAGAAATAAAAATGCCAAACGTATTTGTTTAAACAATGAGCGTTGTAAAATTTTACTAACTTTGTGTAGTATGAGTTTCGAGCAATCTCGTTCGCTCCAGATTTTGGCAGCGATCGAATTCGTCGGCGATACGCGGCATCGAGATTACAAATATTGCTCGAGCTTATTTGTTCAAATTCCTTAAGAAAGTACTGGAAAATGCTACCACCCTTCAACAAGACGAGTCTCTGGCAAACCCCGTTTGCCAGTTAATTCAATCGTCATGAAATGTTCGCCGATGACCGTCGTCAAAAAAAAAATCGATTCGATGCCATTTACATATACAATGTATCAGGTTATAAAAAAGTTTTGTTGCAATAATTTTTTAAATGTCTTTTTACGTATTGACGCCACATGACATCGAGCTATGTCGAGAATATTCTAGAATGTTTTGTACTCTTCCGCGTGACAGGGTATAAAAGCGCGAGCGCGCGTCCTAGTGGACAGAAATGGCTTCGATCTCGCAGGAGCAACTTCGAGCGATCATTTTTTACGAGTGGCGGTGCGGCACGAACGCAAGCACAACTGCTAAAAATATACAGGATGCATTCAGCGAGAACGTAGTTTCTCATCGAACAGTCCAGCGTTGGTTCAATCGTTTAAAATCTGGAGACACAAGCCTTGAAGATAAGGAACGTTGCGGACGACCGTCGACCATCGATGATGAAGCATTACTCCGCTGCATCAAAGAAAAACCGGAAGCAAGTACGCACGAGCTAGCAAGAGAACTTGGCTGCACCCAACCGTCAATAGTCAATCACTTACACAACTTGGGATACAGGAAGGTTCTAGCTCAATGGATACCACACCGTCTCACCGACGACAATAAGAACTGTCGCGTGACCATCTGCCAGTCTCTCCTGCTTCGCCACCATCGCAAGGAGTTTTTAGAAGATCTTGTGACGGGAGATGAAAGCTGGGTCTTGTATGAAAACAGAACGCGTTTAGCCTACTGGCTTCCTATCGGAGAAAAACCGCCACACGAACCGAAATCTGATGATCACTCACAAAAGGTTTTGTTGTGCTGTTTCTGCGACGCAAAGGGAATGCTGTTTCACAATTTTCTCCCTGTAGGTAAGACGATCTCCTCTACACGACACATCGAGAATCTCCAGGAATTGGCAAAAGCTATAAGAAAAAACGGCCAATACGCGCGACTGTGCACCTTCTCCACGACAACGCGAGACCCCATGTCGCAAAGGAAACCCACAAAACAATCACTGATCTTCACTGGAATACCGTTCCTCATCCACCATACTCTCCCGACATCGCGCCATCTGACTACCATTTGTTCAGACATTTGAAGGCATATTTGAGAAACAAAACTTTCAAAAACGTCGACGATCTCAGAAGGGATATTTCAAATTTCTTTGAGTGCCAGCCGCCGCCGTTTTGGGCAAAAGGAATAAATGAATTGCCAACTAGATGGTCGAGTGTTATAGAAACCGATGGCGAATACATTGTTGATTAGAAATGTTTTGTATAAGATATATAAATAAATAAATTATATTGAAATTATTGCGACAAAACTTTTTTATTAACCTGATAAAATGTTACTATGTGTGTGCATTGTGCGATACACACACATAGAGATAAAGTGCTTGCGTTACGACTGAACCGCATGCGAGGAGATTTCTTCTGTTGCCGCGGCCGGCGTAGAGAACGCACATGCACACATTCACGTGCTCAGCGATCGTCGTCTATTCGGCTTCGACTCTTCGTCCTAGTACGAAACATCGAGGCCGCATTCGCAGGCGCTGCGCCGTCCGTCAGTAGTGATTCGTAGTTAAAAACTGCGAGATCTGCACTACCGACGTAACGAGAGGCCGCGTCGAAATTTTCTTGGCCTTAACGTTTTCGGATCGATGCGCGTCAGACGCAGTCGCTCCGAAATATTTGTAATAATTCAGAAGTGAATAGTTAATGCTTGGTGTATTCGATTTAAATATGCCTTGGTGAAGAGTATTCCGTAAGGTATGTAGAATTCGAACATAAATTACCCTTTTACTGATTCTTGTTTAATTCTTATTAAAAATAACGTGAAATATCAACTCTTCAGAAAATGTAATTTCCAATCGAGTGAGTCGCAATATCGAGCCCCCTTTTTACCCATTCTGACCAATCTGGTTTAAAATGTAATACATAGTTTAGAGTGTTTTTCATCGAATATTACAAGAAACAGCTGCTTTGCAATACTTATCTTTTTTATAACCAACTTTATTTCGAGCGATGCGCTCGAGCTCACGTAAGCGTGCAGCGGGGAAGTTGAAATCCGACCTTTACCGCGTGATTATCTGCAATTCGAATTAAGGGACTTCGAATTAAGAGCCAGTTTTGTGTTTTGTATTGTACCTTTTTACATCCGGACGTATACGCCCGCTCTTCATAGATTGGGTTACATGCTAGCGAATGTGCCTTCTCTCGGTTATTCCCAATATCCTCATTTGCCGACATAAGCGTATTAAATATATGCATCTAAGAATAAGACGCGAACAGCATTAAGCGGAACATACGTACTTTCCGCGAGCATATCCAAATCACAGCGATATATACACGATAGCCGCACCACCACAGTCATCAACTTTTGCTATCCCATTGGCTGTCAACAAGAACACGTTCTCAGGCGCATATTTTAAGAAGAGCTGTCGAACGAAAAATCAACCATCAGCTCGATCAAAAGACTCCAGAAATCCTACGCCGCCCATCCGCATGGTGACCAAGAGAAGCCTCGACCCTAGATTATTTAAACATAACATAGACTAGACGGCTCCACCGAACTTATAACTCCGGCTAAATAATAAGACATCCGGTCTCCCCGCGTAGCCCGATATACCAGGTGTGTAAGTATGAAACCGAAATTTTTGTACAGAAAAAACACGTTTATTGTAATGATATGATACTTTGTATCATATCATTACAATAAACGTGTTTTTTGATACGGTAATGATATGATACTTTGTATCATATCATTACCGTAGGTACATCCGCCAGTTGTTGTTGTGTTTGAGCGTCGTCTTCGTCCAACAAGGCTTGCAGGTCAGCGTCTTCAAACTTTTTCGGTGGTCTTTCACGTTCTTCGTTCCTCACGTCAAAATCGCCACTTGTGAACCGTTTGAACCACTCGAAACACTGTGTTTTACCGAGAGCATGCTCACCAAACGCCTCCACAAGCATTCGATGCGATTCGGCTGCGGTTTTCTGCAGATGAAAACAGAAAAGTAGTGCTGTCGGCAAATCGTAATTTGTTGGCACAAAACTCGACATGTTTATCTCTAATAAACTAATGCTACTGAATGAAACTCGTGTTATTGTGAGTTGGAAATCTTTGTCGGATATCAATACAATAACAAGACACCGCTGACGTGATGTGTCGGTAACTGCATCGACATCTAGCGCCACCTATGGGCAAATTCCGGTTTCATACTTACACACCTGGTACAAACTTCTCGATATGAGAAGTCACCAGAGCCATACATTGACATAACACAAACCATGCGAATGCTTAGGTCTCAGATATCGAACTCTATATCCAATGCGCTTTTTCGCCGAAACACGGGACAAAGGTCTTCTACCTTCCACGCGTGCAAATTCTATGTAAGGAATGATCGAGATCAATTCTGCGAATCATGAATATCGCGACCAATCACGCTAAACCTTAAAGTTCCTTCTGCCACAATTTATTCCCTCCTAATTTTCATATCAAGAAAGACTTCCTTCCTGAAGTCAGTCTTCCAACAGTTTCCATCGCGTTCAGATCAAGTCTTCCATCAATTTCTATCGCGTTCAGACCTCAGTCTCGCAAAACCTTCCATCAAGTTAACTTCACTTCTTAATCTTGTTCTGACAGAATTCGAAGAGTAGTACCGGTATCATCGAGTTTGAATATTATACATCTTCGGGTTTTGACCGAAGCGTCGTATAAAAGTTTAGTCGACTCTCGCGGCCTCGAGTCCGTAAAATAGTTCAAGTGCTGTTTACTACGCGTATATACATAAATACTCTCAGCGCCCCAAAAGTCTGGTGCTGGTGACCGCTTTCCGAGTGCTTAGCGTGGCGTCCGTCAACTAGGCCCTTATCTGCGAGCGACAACCGATACTCGCGCGAGCGAGCGTACCTTCACACTGCTACACTCACAAACACAGCGACCAATGTAAGCGACAAATCTCCTTTTATGTTAATCCGATTGTTCCCCCGACTTCATAGTCATTTTCATTGTCAATTTTTCTGTATAAGCAACTTTATTCATCCGATCACTCATTTCTAATAAACCTTTAGTTAAGTTTGTACAAATTCATCGGATTATTTCTAAATACCAATCACTGCATGACTTCCGAATTTTTAACTCATTCCAAGCACTACCCCTTTTTACCCTCATCCCGTGCTATTGCGCTTGTCGTAGGCAAAAAAGGAGGGAATCAAAAAAATATATGCCCACGTCCCTTCCGGACGTGACATATTAATTTTTGGGGGCTCGTCCGGGATATTAAAAACGGAATGTGCCAATTGATCCAATGTCCGGGGACGAATCAACAGCTAGTTCATCGAATTTAAATATCACTGACGACTTAGGTGAACCATCAGGTTATTCTTTGAAGAGTTTTGACGCTCAATTGCTACCCGGTCTCGAACCTAAGAAACGACCAGTAAAAAATTAGAATTATCACAAAAAGTCGATAACGAAAACACAACAGACATGGCGCTAGGTACAAATCAGTCACTCGCTTACGTATCTTTAAGGGAAGCTATCGAAATGGTCCCAGATTTTGACGGGAAAGGTAGCTCTTTCTCAGATTTTGTAGCCGGATGCGAAGACGCATTGGCGTCGCTTCCGCCCGGATCCGAAGCACGGTTTGTGAGAGTAATTCGAAACAAACTAAAGGGTCAGGCTTAGAAAGTCATCCGGTCGTCGACGATCGAAACAGTAGAATCTCTTTTGCAATTCTTCAAGAAACTATATGCTCCAAACAAAACTGAGGTGCAACTGTTGGGAGAACTCAGTCACATTTTTCAAGGAAGCGGTGAAACTGTAATAGATATTTCCACCGCAATTAGGGATAAAGCTAGAGAAATACTCGACGCTCAACCAGCATCCCAAAACGGAACGGAAAGTGCCGCCCACAGAAAAACATTAGACAGCTATATCCTCTCGTGTTTCAAACGCGGGCTAAGACTGGAGATAGAACAGCGTCGCCCTCGGTGCGACATCTCGACCGCTATAGATCATGCGATCGAAATCGAACGCGACCTCGAAGCCCGTAGGGAGCTTCTCTCGTCCTCTATTAGATCCGTTCCGAACAAATCGGTAAAAACCTGTAACATCTGTAAAAAGGACGATCATTCGAGCGAAGCTTGCCGATTTGCGACAATCATATGCCAAAAATGCAACAGTAAAGGTCACAAAGCCGATCAATGTGGAAATAATCAAATCACTCAAAAATCGGTCACGTGTCAAATTTGCGATAAACCCGGTCACATCGCGGAAAATTGCTACGTTAACCAAACATCGTCGAATTTTTCTGGCAATCAACCACACCGCTCGCCCGGTCCTCAATGCCCACTCTGGCATAAACAGGGTCATACCGCGGATCGATGTTTTAAATTTCGAAACAATCCCCCGAATTCTAATCCGCCAACCTGTCGGTATTGCAAAAAGGTCGAGCACACTATCGAAAACTGTCGTGCTCGCGATTATAATAATTCGCGTAATCAGTCGGGAAACGGGCCGAGTGCCCCTCGGACAGACGCACCGAGCGGCCCGCCCACTCATACGCGTCAAGCGAACGCCGTCTCTCTCGGAGAGCCGAACGAAACTATCCGACCTTCGCAATAAAGTCGGAAAATTTCAACACATTGCCCTCGGTGTGTATCGGAGTATTACCGGAAAAAGGGGCAATTTCGATGCTTTTAGACAGCGGTGCCATCCCCAATTTGATAAAAAAGACATATACAAAAAATATGGTAGACATCAACGAAGAAGATGTCATGAAATTAACTGGCATATCCGAATTACCGGTCTTTGGACTAGGGAGCGTGCTACTTTGCGTATTCGACTTCGAATCGCTATTTCACATTATACCCGACAATGTGCCGCTTCCCTACCCCGGTCTGCTGGGGTCTACATATTTTTATGAAACCAAGTTCAATATCAATTACCGAACGGAATGTCTCGAGTGTGGGGATAATTCATGGCCTTTCGAAAAAAGAACCGAACCCGACGAGGTGATAGAAATCCCCGCGCGTTCGGAAACTCCCTTCTTCGTGAAGGTAAAAGACAGCATAATAAAAGAGGGATACCTCTCGCCTTCGAAAATCCGACAAGGTGTATACGCCGGCGATTGCCTGGTAACAAACATCAACGGAAAGGCTCATTTGAAGGTTTATAGTACCACAAATGACGCTGTCAAACTGATCGTTCCAGTTGTGGAGCTGCAGGAATTCGACGCTATCGAAGACCTGTCAGGAAATACTCCCAGTTCAGACTGTACGACAATTTCAAACTCTCGTTCAATCCCTCGTGACCCTCCAAATTCAAGCGTAAATTGCACGATAATTGCGCTGATCCAGAGCCCGAAAGTGGCGAATTCCAAAATTTCGATGACAAATGTCAAATCAAATAACAAATCTTGTCGCGAGGAAAGGACGAGAATCAACATCAATCGAAATAGAAATTTCAGTCAAATTCCTAGCCAAAAATCAAGGGCAGACAAAAATAAAAACGCGAAAAACTCAAAAATGAAATCGATCGAAAATTCAAAAATCGAGGTCAATCGTAACGAACAGTTAAACAATGAAATAAATCGAAACAAAAGTCAAAAATCGAGCCAAAACGTGATCTGCGTTCCTGCCTCTGAATCAACATCGCGTAGAAAGAAAAAAAAATCAGAGCGCTCAAAAATAATAAAAAGTCTCTTGTGACTCGACCACCTTGCAAAAATCGAATTAGAACATGTCGAAAAAATAATCGAACAATATTCAGACAGATTCCATGTAATGGGCGAACCTCTAGAAGCCACACATGTGCTTCGACATAAGATTCCAACGGTCGACGACCTGCCGATAAACACTAAACAGTATCGGTTCCCCCAAGCGCTCAAGGGCGAAGTCCAGCGTCAAGTGGACGAGCTACTAGAAACAAGAGTCATAAGCCATTCGGAATCTCCAAACAACACTCCCGTCTGGATAGTCCCGAAAAATCCATACTCCAACGGTAACAAACGTTGGCGAATGGTAATTGACTTTCGTGCTTTGAACGAAAAAACAATCGGTTACTCATATCCGCTACCCAACATCACAGATATTCTGGATCAGTTGGGACGTGCGAATTATTTTTCAGTGTTCGATTTACCATCCGGTTTGTACCAGATCGAAATGAATCATAAAGATAAATCGAAAACCGCTTTCTCTACTCGACATAGGCACTACGAATTTTCAAGATTGCTATTCGGGCTTAAAAATGCCCCGGCAACCTTCCAGCGCTTAATGGATATCGTATTGAGTGGACTCCAAGGAGTATTCCTCTTTGTTTATCTCGACGATATCGTAGTGTATGCCAGGGACCTACAGGAGCACGGGAAAAAGATTCACGAACTGATGGAACGATTGCGCAAAGCCAATCTCCAACTACAACCGGATAAATGCCAATTTCTTCGACCAGAAGTCAGGTACCTAGGGCACATAATCGGTAAAGATGGACTTAAACCAGACCCGAGCACACCCTCAGCCGTCAAAGATTTCCCTGTACCCAAAAATGTCAAAAATGTTCGCCAATTTTTAGGCCTAAGCGGTTACTATCGTAGGTTTATCAAACATTTCTCCAAAATCGCGAAACCGCTAACTCGCCTCTTAGAGGACAAGGTTGACTTCAAATGGACTGACGAAGAGCAAACAGCTTTCGATATCCTAAGGGATAAATTATGCGAAGCTCCTATTCTCCAATACCCCGATTTCGAAAAACCGTTTATTATAACAACGGATGCTTCTGGCTACGCCTTAGGCGGAGTCCTATCACAAAGAGAAATAGGAAAAGACAAACCGATAGCTTATACGTCGTGCGTACTACGAGGAGCGTCTCTTCGGTACGACACGTACGAAAAAGAAGCAATGGCAATTATTCATAGCGTAAAAGCCTTCCGACCGTACATCTATGGTAGGAAATTCACGCTTGTAACAGATCACAAACCTTTGGTTTGGTTCAGGACCGCCAAAGACGCGAACGCACGCGTTCTCAAATGGCGACTCAAGCTGTCCGAATACGATTACGATGTCGTATAGAAACCGGGTACACTAAATTCAAACGCTGACGCATTGTCGCGTAATCCAATCGAACAACCTGAAGAATCCGAAATAGCTGCCCATTGCGATCACAAACAAATAAAAAAATTCAAAAACGCACCACAGGAGATAACTCGTTCAAAAACGAAATCCAGTAGTAGTGAAGAAGAAGGTGATACTCCCATTCAAGTCACGACACGGGTCAAAGTCCATCCATTTCCGGAATCCAAAAAAATAAATGTAGTCACCCGTGCTCTGGCAAGGGAGACTGTACTATCCGATCCGGATACAATAATACAAGCAAACGAAACGCTCGATGACGTTAGTGTGTCAAGTGTCGATGCGCCTGCTCTCGAGAAGGCCGACGCACGCCCCGCGTCTCGGCATCGTACACGACGACCTCGCAAGGCCATGAGTAGAGGGGCTATGCCGATTCTAACCCAAAGGGAGGTCACCGGGTCGAGAGGCGGTCGCCGGGCGCGTGAGACGCCACAGGGGGGACCTCTATGGAGGGCCATGTGGTCCGCGGATCGACTGGCGGGAGGGGGAAGTTAGCGTCGATGAGTGGTGTGTGTGTGTGTGTGTGTGTGTGTGTGTGTGTGTGTGTGTGTGTGTGTGTGTGTGTGTGTGTGTGTGTGTGTGTGTGTGTGTGTGTGTCTGTGTGTGTCTGTGTGTGTGTGTTTATGTGGAAGGAAGGGGGAGGAGACAAAAATAATGCTTTTAATCATATGACAATAAAACAATAGTTTATTAATAATTAAATTGAGCAATGACGTTGCATAGTATGTATTATACATCAAATCTTTGGTGTGTGTGTGTGTGTGTGTGTTTGTGTCAAATATCCGCAGTGGATCCGTTACCCTGGAACATAATAAAGCATGCATCTTATTAACCTATCAAATATAATCATATTTTAAATCATACTAAAGATAGTACGGAACATCGACCCAATATAAGTTTAAGCAGGAGGGGCACGTGTCGCGCATCGAAATTTGGTGGATCGGCCCGCCGCAGTTGGTACAAAAGATCCCTCGAATGTTGCTGAATCGTTCGCTGAAGTGGCCACATCTTTGGATCAGTCGATCAAGCGCGTCCCGCATATCGAAATAGCACGACACACAAAATATCGCCCGATCGTTTTCGGTAAAATATTCATAGTTCACACAGCACATCACGTCCCGGTTCAACCGATTTATTTGCTGCTGGTCCACAATTATTTCCCGCATATAATGAATTCCCTCGTCTGAGGCATCGCCCAACCCGCTATCCACTGATTCGGTATCACTTTCCAGTTCAGCCAATTCCATATCATCGTGTGCAAGCCGTTCAATTGCCGCCCACTCATCATCGTGATCATCGGCGATATCAATGACCACTTCATCTGCCACAACTATCACTTCATCGTCATCAGCGATATTCACGACCACCTCCATGTCATCATCGACGAGATCAATCAATTCGATTTGACGCGACATTGTTCTTGAGCGATTTTCCGTTTTCAGACTCTTTCACACTGACACCTCGGAGGTTGAAGACTGGAATGGCGAAAACTGCTGTTCCGATCCTTCTTCGGATTTCGATTTTTGGATCCTCATAGGCTTATAGTAGGGTGCGGGATGGTCAACAGGATGTGAAAATGGTTTTCAACATTAGTTGGGACTTGTAGAAAAAAAAAACCTTGCAAGATGCTGCATCCTGGCCAGGGATAAACGAAAAGTTTTTTCTTAACTATCTCTATGGGGTAGGCATCTGCTATCCAGAAGAGTGTGCACTCGTGGAGGTGAAAGCTGGCCAGGCTCTCCAAGCATTGACTTTTATGATCTATACAGAACAGCGTAAGGTCATGGAGACTAAACTGGTGTATTATAAAGAGCATCTTAGAGTTTTCAGATTACTGTTTAGGCGCAACTTGACGTCGTTTTAAATATTCGGTCCAGATAGCGGGTGGTGATAATTTTCACTCAAGAACGCAAAATCCCTAACAAAAATGCTTTATTGTTTGCAACTGCCCAAGGAAACGCTGTTTAAAAAAGGTTAAAAAAAAATAAAATAAAAATAAAAAAACCGAGGTCTTGGTTCCATTCCGAAAGACAATGCCAATTGCATCCGCCTTGTCTCAAAGCTCGACGACACTCGAGACAGGTCCTGACAGGTTTCTCGGGAAAAATCTTTAAGGATCAAAGGGACCGCGGATGGACCACTTGAGCGCAGCTCTTGTCGAGGTCTCCATTCCGAAAGATAAGATGATTGCATGCGTGTCCACTCCTGTCACGAGTCTCGCCAACACTTTAGACAGGTCTCGACAAATCAGGATTTCTTGGAAAAGCTATAAACTTTAGGGATCAAGGGCCGTTGGCGCCGATGGACCACTTGAGCTGCAGGACCCATACAATCTCTTGACCCAATGCATCCCGACTTCCTGTTTTTTTTGTCTAGCGTTCCTCGAGCAATCTACGCGTTATCGGAAAACTCTGTTTTTTCCCGAGAGAGGGCCGAACTTTTTTCTCCGAAGGGCCTTTTTAATGATCCGCTCCGCTCAAATCTGACCACACTTTGCATGAAGCAGTCAGTCTGTTAACATCGTGGAAGTTTTTTTTGTACACATCAACATGGAGCAAATCTTACATGACCAAGCCGTGCTTTTATGCTCGATCGAAGATTTTACCGCATGGGAGCAACGATGCGTCGAGTTCATCGAAGGGCTGGAAACGCAAAGCCGGATTAAGCGCCCGCGATTATTAATTGGGCATCAACAGTCCCTTATAGCCCAAATAGCGCGTCTGGAAGGATTGAGGAATTCTGTGCGGAGTCGTTTCATACACACGGGCGCAGGACATGGTGATCATGAGTTAACCTGGCGGGAGATTGAAACGTCCTTCGAGAGTCGGATATTGACCGGGTCCATCATCAATCGCAGCCACATCGAGCCGAGACACTTTCTAAATGATGCTCGCGTCCTAGTGCTTCATCATGTGCAAAATATCATCGACAAGCACAACAGTGTTCAAATCAATACAGTGTTTAATGGTGAATTCGCGAGTGGTGACAAACATGCGAATAAAAGCGTCAACACCCGAAACTGCGAAATATTTAGCACAAGCGATTAGAACGAGTGGTATGAACAGCGTGTTATTGAGCCCACTTTAACCTTACTCGATGAATTCCAAGAACGTAATAGTGGCTGGACTCTACAGAAAATACTTAACCTCACGATAAATGTGAATAAGTATAATCCGATGCGTGCCGGGTGCTCCATATCATTGCCGCGGGAAATAATGTTGAAGAGGTCTGTGGTTAACGTCAAATCTGAGGATAACACATGTTTCGCATGGGCAGTTGTCGCTGCTCTATACCCAGCTGGACGACACAGTGCCCGTCCATCTTCTTACCCTCATTATTCGACAGTACTGAATCTGACGGATATCGAATTCCCGGTGACGATACATCAAATTAAAAAATTTGAAGCTCATAACAATGTATCGATCAACGTATATACCAACACCACCAAAAAGGACATTGTTCCAATACGAGTCACTCAACACAAGAAGGAAAAGCACATCAATTTGCTGTACATGGAAGACAACGAGGACAACAATGTAGGACACTTCTCATGGATCAAGAACCTGTCGAGAATCGTGACGAAGCAACTCAGTAGAAACGGGCATAAAAAATATATCTGTGATCGGTATGCAGTTAACATAACACACATATATATATATATATATATATATATAATCATGCTAGACGAATTAAACAAAACAATCTTGTTTTTTTTGCAGGTGTTTGCACCACTTTGGTTCCGAGGAAAAATTGCAATCACACGAGGTCGATTGTGGAGCAATAAATGACTGTGCAATCCGACTATCAAACGACACCAATAAGTGGCTCCAGTTCAGCAACTTTCGCCGGAAAGAGCGACGTCCCTAGCGACGTCCCTAAGAGGGAGAACCTAGCGAAAGATATATATCAACATCATGAAGTGTTTAGTATCGGATACTATGTGTGTTGTTCGTATGACGATTCATTATCTTCGTATCACTCACGCCGCAGTGCTGATTGCGTATCATGGTTTGTCGAAGAACTAAAAAACCTGGCACTGCGGATAAACGAACTTTTCTGTGATAATGTACCAATGATGCATTTAACACCGAGTGAGTGGGCTAGTTTTCGAGCAGCGACTCAATGTCATATATGTGAGAAACCATTTGCGCAAGAAGATGTACGCATTCGAGATCATTGTCATCTGACTGGGCGCTATAGAGCCCATTCCAACTGCAACCTGAATTACAAACAGTCATTTTTCATACCCGTAGTTTTCCACAATTTATCTGGTTATGATGCACATTTTATAATCAAGGCAGTAGCCACAGCGTTTGAAGGAACAACCGATGTGCTTCCAATCACAAAGGAGAAATACATCTCCTTCACGAAGTATGTTGACATTACAGACGATTCAAAACACAAGATCCAATTGCGCTTTATCGACTCATACAAATTCCTCAACACCAGTCTCGACAAATTAGCCTCATTCTTGACCAAGGACAAACTGAAAATTTTACACACGCAATTCCCAACTCTCTCGACAGACGATTTCAATTTACTGACGCGAAAAGGGGTCTTCCCTTATGAATATATTGATGACGTGACGAAGCTAGACGACACTTGCCTACCACCACGTGACGCATTTTACAGATCCCTGACAGATGCTACAGTATGTGAGAGCGAGTACGCACATGCTGAGAAAGTTTGGGAGCGGTTCTCCGTTCGAACGCTGGGTGACTATAGCGATTTGTATCTGAAGACAGATGTCTTGTTATTAGCCGATATTTTCGAAAACTTTCGAAATACATGTGTTGAGAGCTATGGCCTAGATCCCGCGTATTACTACACATTGCCCGGATATACCTGGGATGCAATGTTAAAACACTCGAATGTCAAGTTTGAATTACTAACTGACATCGAAATGGTTTTATTCGTTGAGCGGGGTATACGCGGTGGTCTGAGTCAATGCTCAAACCGATATGCACACGCTAATAACAAGTACATGGGGTCGTTTGATCCATCGAAAGCATCATCATACTTGATGTACAGTACTACCTCTCTAAGAGAGCCCTCGCTAAGAGAGAATTTCCCCGCCGTTCCGCTTGAGCGCATTTTATGGCTTCCCCCACCTAGCTCGAGCTGTCCAGTGTACCCGAGGCCTCTCGAGTTTGTCGCGGACAACTCGATAAGAGATCGCGAGTGATTTCAGAAAATCGCACGTCGCACGATTGTCAAATGGATAATATTCCTTTGTATAATAATATATACGTTTAAGCCGTAAAGTCGGAGAAAAAACATGCACCATAATTACATTTCAAGTAGTAATTTAATGCAAGTAAAATATATTTTAATAGACATTAACACAGCATAGAATATTATTGATATTGATAAAAATTATCGAGGCTACATTATACTAGAGATATGTTTATGAGTAGTAGTAATAAACGCAAATATCGTACAGCATATCTAAAAATGAAATATTTATACATATATATACATTGTATATTTCAACTTGAAGTATATACACAAGATAAATTGTTAGTTACATTTTTTTTGTACACTATATATTTTCGAGTTTCGATAACGAATATACTACGTATATTTTTGCGAACAATAAGATAATTCAACAATTATTGAAAGTCTTACAAATGTGTCCTTCATATGTGTTATAATATTGCAACAACAAAATATACCAAACAGCAGAATAAAAAAAACGCGAAGAAAAAGAAAGATTTACACATCAATATTCAATGAGATATACTTACGCATGAAACGACGAAACGCCAGTACACTTTCCGCAACTCGTTTACAGTTTTCTCAACACTTTCGTTCGCGCTCTCTTATCGAGTTCGAGTGGAGAAACACATACACGCTACCACATGCGCGATTTTCGAGCGCGCTAACCTAGCGGTGGGGGAAGGATTCGGCGACGAATTTCTCGAGAATTTCTTCCCCTAACCGCCCTAGACCGCTCTCTTAGAGAGGTAGTACTGTATTTTGACGTCAACAATTTGTATGGATGGGCAATGTGTCAGCCCTTGCCATATGCAGATTTTCGATGGGTCAACGAGGCGTCCAATTTTGATCCATTATGCATTGCGCTAGACTCACCTATAGGCTACATCCTTGAAGTCGACTTGGAATATCCTCAATCTCTACATGATGCGCACAAAGACCTGCCGTTTTGTCCAATACATGAAAAACCGCCGGGTAAACGGGAAGAAAAGCTGCTAGCAACTGTCTGCGATAAAAAACGCTACATCATACACTACCGGAATTTACAACAGTGCTTACGCCATGGGCTTCGCCTCACGAAAATCCATAGAGCCCTACAGTTTACACAATCCCCATGGCTGCGTTCGTATATTGAGTTGAATACCCAGTTTCGAACGCTTGCCAAAAACGATTTCGAAAAGAATTTGTTCAAATTAATGAATAATGCGGTCTTTGGCAAAACGATGGAGAATGTGCGCAACCATGTAGATGTAAAGCTTTTAACAAAATGGGATGGCAAATATGGCGCAAAGGCAATGATTGCGAAGCCAAACTTCCAAACTTCCCCCTCTTCCCGCCGTCGATAATCCCATTTTTTCGTGGAACGTGGGTACGAGGAAATGGATAAAGTGAATAAACACATGGGATTATAAAAATTCCGTTTCTTTATTTACAGAAAATAATGGATCCATTCTTACGCAATCAAATATATACAATAACAAACATAATTTTAATATCGAGTGAACAAAATATATATAATTTTAACGAGATTTGTACATCGATATTCATAAAAAAATGTACATAATTTTACATGAAGGTTGGGGAAAAAAAATTACAAAACTTTTCACGACGGTATTCTATAATGCCCCCATGGTAGGGTATCCGAGGTCCCAGGTATGATATACCGCTTATCGTCATGAGGACTTAGAGCGATTTTCGTCTCGCGAATGGTGTAGACTTGGTGTAATTTTGATCGAATGCACGTTTGACTACGCTCCATTTCAATATTTTCCTTCAAGCATTGAGCATAATCATCAAACGTGATTGTCCTAGCCACAACGCTACTCTTGACACCTTTAACTTTTTTCGTGTCCTTCTTACCCTCGACACGTGTCGCGTACATTTTCGATCGAAGTCCAATAAATTCGGTCATAATTGCTCCATTACATTCATACTTCATGAGACCGAGTACCTTCTTGTTGACGAGTGGTATACCATACCTATTGTTCGCCGAATAATCGCTTGTATCGAATTTTTCAATGTCGCGCTTCATGTCGGCGTATACATCATCGCTCTCAATGTCATATATGAGACTATCCGTATCGGTATACATGACTTTACATTTACCTCGATACAGAGGTACCATATACTCGTGATGAAATCCATACAAGCATGTTTTGGATATGTCGAGTATGCACATACCCACATATATCGGCTTGTTGAATTTCACCTCGAGATTGCGCAATTCCACGGCCACGAGGTTTTCCGAAAAAATACTTCGGCTGTGGAAGTTTGGCTTCGCAATCATTGCCTCTGCGCCATATCTGCCCTCCCATTTTGTTAAAAGCTTTACATCTACATGGTTGCGCACATTCTCCATCGTTTTGCCAAAGACCGCATTATTCATTAATTTGAACAAATTCTTTTCGAAATCGTTTTTGGCAAGCGTTCGAAACTGGGTATTCAACTCAATATACGAACGCAGCCATGGGGATTGTGTAAACTGTAGGGCTCTATGGATTTTCGTGAGGCGAAGCGCCTGGGCGTAAGCACTGTTGTAAATTCCGGTAGTGTATGATGTAGCGTTTTTTATCGCAGACAGTTGCTAGCAGCTTTTCTTCCCGTTTACCCGGCGGTTTTTCATGTATTGGACAAAACGGCAAGCTTTGTGCGCATTATGTAGAGATTGAGGATATTCCAAGTCGACTTCAAGGATGTAGCCTATAGGTGACTCTAGCGCAATGCATGATGGATCAAAATTGGACGCATCGTTGACCCATCGAAAATCTGCATATGGCAAGGGCTGACACATTGCCCATCCATACAAAATGTTGACGTCAAAATACATCAAGTATGATGATGCTTTCGATGGATCAAACGACCCCATGTACTTGTTATTAGCGTGTGCATATCGGTTTGAGCATTGACTCAGACCACCGCGTATATCCCGCTCAACGAATAAAACCATGTCGATGTCAGTTAGTAATTCAAACTTGACATTCGAGTGTTTTAACATTGCATCCCAGGTATATCCGGGCAATGTGTAGTAATACGCGGGATCTAGGCCATAGCTCTCAAGGCATGTATTTCGAAAGTTTTCGAAAATATCGGCTAATAACAAGACATCTGTCTTCAGATACAAATCGCTATAGTCACCCAGCGTTCGAACGGAGAACCGCTCCCAAACTTTCTCAGCATGTGCGTACTCGCTCTCACATACTGTAGCATCTGTCAGGGAACTGTAAAATGCGTCACGTGGTGGTAGGCAAGTGTCGTCTAGCTTCGTCACGTCATCAATATATTCATAAGGGAAGACCCCTTTTCGCGTCAGTAAATTGAAATCGTCTGTCGAGAGAGTTGGGAATTGCGTGTGTAAAATTTTTAGTTTGTCCTTGGTCAAGAATGAGGCTAATTTGTCGAGACTGGTGTTGAGGAATTTGTATGAGTCGATAAAGCGCAATTGGATCTTGTGTTTTGAATCGTCTGTAATGTCAACATACTTCGGGAAGGAGATGTATTTCTCCTTTGTGATTGGAAGCACATCGGTTGTTCCTTCAAACGCTGTGGCTACTTCCTTGATTATAAAATGTGCATCATAACCTGATAAATTGTGGAAAACTACGGGTATGAAAAATGACTGTTTGTAATTCAGGTTGCAGTTGGAATGGGCAGGGCCTCTGTAGCGCCCAGTCAGATGACAATGATCTCGAACGCGTACATCTTCTTGCGCAAATGGTTTCTCACATATATGACATTGAGTCGCTGCTCGAAAACTAGCCCACTCACTCGGTGTTAAATGCACCATTGGTACATTATCACAGAAAAGTTCATTTATCCGCAGTGCCAGGTTTTTTAGTTCTTCGACAAACTATGATACGCAATCAGCACTGCGGCGTGAGTGATACGAAGATAATGAATCGTCATACGAACAACACACATAGTATCCGATACTAAACACTTCATGATGTTGATATATATCTTTCGCTAGGTTCTCCCCATCGGTTTTTGCCAGCACACACTCCAAATCAGCATACACAATGAAGGGACGTCGCTCTTTCCGGCTAAAGTTGCTGAACTGGAGCCACTTATTGGTGTCGTTTGGTAGTCGGATTGCACAGTCATTTATTGCTCCACAATCGACCTCGTGTGATTGCAATTTTTCCTCGGAACCAAAGTGGTGCAAACACCTGCAAAAAAAACAAGATTGTTTTGTTTAATTCGTCTAGCATATATGATTATATATATATATATATATATATATATATATATATATATATATATATATATATTATGTTAACTACATACCGATCACAGATATATTTTTTATGCCCGTTTCTGCTGAGTTGCTTCGCCACGAGTCTCGACAGGTTCTTGATCCATACGAAGTGTCCCACATTGTTGTCCTCGTTGTCTTCCATGTACAGCAAATTGATGTGCTTTTCCTTCTTGTGTTGAGTGGCTCGTATGGGAACAATGTCCTTTTTGGTGGTGTTGGTATATACGTTGATCGATACATTGTTATGAGCTTCAAATTTTTTAATTTGATGTATCGTCACCGGGAATTCGATATCCTTCAGATTCAGTACTGTCGAATAATGAGGGTAAGAAGATGGACGGGCACTGTGTCGTCCAGCTGGGTATAGAGCAGCGACAACTGCCCATGCGAAACATGTGTTATCCTCAGATTTGACGTTAACCACAGACCTCTTCAACATTATTTCCCGCGGCAATGATATGGAGCACCCGGCACGCATTGGATTATACTTATTCACATTTATCGTGAGGTTAAGTATTTTCTGTAGAGTCCAGCCACTATCACGTTCTTGGAATTCATCGAGTAAGGTTAAAGTGGGCTCAATAACACGCTGTTCATACCACTCGTTCAAATCGCTTGTGCTAAATAGTTCGCAGTTTCGGGTGTTGACGCTTTTATTCGCATGTTTGTCACCACTCGCGAATTCACCATTAAACACTGTATTGATTTTAACACTGTTGTGCTTGTCGATGATATTTTGCACATGATGAAGCACTAGGACGCGAGCATCATTTAGAAAGTGTCTCGGCTCGATGTGGCTGCGATTGATGATGGAACCGGTCAATATCCGACTCTCGAAGGACGTTTCAATCTCCCGCCAGGTTAACTCATGGTCACCATGTCCTGCGCCCGTGTGTATGAAACGACTCCGCACAGAATTCCTCAATCCTTCCAGACGCGCTATTTGGGCTATAAGGGACTGTTGATGCCCAATTGATAATCGCGGGCGCTTAATCCGGCTTTGCGTTTCCAGCCCTTCGATGAACTCGACGCATCGTTGCTCCCATGCGGTAAAATCTTCGATCGAGCATAAAAGCACGGCTTGGTCATGTAAGATTTGCTCCATGTTGATGTGTACAAAAAAAAAACTTCCACGATGTTAACAGACTGACTGTTTCATGCAAAGTGTGGTCAGATTTGAGCGGAGCGGATCATTAAAAAGACCCTGCGGAGAAAAAAGTTCGGCCCTCTCTCGGGAAAAAACAGAGTTTTCCGATAACGCGTAGATTGCTCGAGGAACGCTAGACAAAAAAAACAGGAAGTCGGGATGCATTGGGTCAAAAGATTGTATGGGTCCTGCAGCTCAAGTGGTCCATCGGCGCCAACGACCCTTGATCCCTACAGTTTATAGTTTTTCCAAGAAATCCTGACTTGTCGAGACCTGTCTAAAGTGTTGGCGAGACTCGTGACAGGAGTGGACACGCATGCAAACATCTTATCTTTCGGAATGGAGACCTCGACAAGAGCTGCGCTCAAGTGGTCCATACGCGGTCCCTTTGATCCCTAAAGATTTTTCCCGAGAAACCTGTCAGGACCTGTCTCGAGTGTCGTCGAGCTTTGAGACAAGGCAGATGCAATTGGCATTGTCTTTCGGAATGGAACCAAGACCTCGGTTTTTTATTTTTATTTTATTTTTTTTAAACTTTTTTAAACAGCGTTTCCTTGGGCAGCTGCAAACAATAAAGCATTTTTGTTAGGGATTTTGCGTTCTTGAGTGAAATGTATCACCACCCGCTATCTGTACCGAATATTTAAAGCGACGTCAAGTTGCGCCTAAACAGTAATCTGAAAACTCTAAGATGCTCTTTATAATACACCAGTTTAGTCTCCATGACCTTACGCTGTTCTGTAGAGATCATAAAAGTCAATGCTTGGAGAGCCTGGCCAGCTTTCACCTCCACGAGTGCACACTCTTCTGGATAGCAGATGCCTACCCCATAGAGATAGTTAAGAAAAAACTTTTCGTTTATCCCTGGTCAGGATGCAGCATCTTGCAAGGTTTTTTTTTTCTACAAGTCCCAACTAATGTTGAAAACCATTTTCACATCCTGTTGACCACCCCTCACCCTACTATAAGCCCATGAGGATCCAAAAATCGAAATCCGAAGAAGGATCGGAACAGCAGTTTTCGCCATTCCAGTCTTCAACCTCCGAGGTGTCAGTGTGA
>OZ023313.1:46905763-47138263 GCA_964007375.1 Ophion obscuratus
GCTCTCGTACAATACTAGCGTTCACGAAAGCACGAAGTACTCTCCCTATGAGGTAGTCTTCGGCAAAGTTGGAAGAGTCCCATCAAGCGAACCGCTTCGGGAATCAGATCAGCTACCAACATATCGCGATTGTTTAATTGAATTGATCACACGTATAAACGGAATCCGAAACATCGCTTACGAAAATTTGGTCTCGTCCAAACAACGCTCAAAAAATATTATGACAGAAACACGAATCGAAAAAATTTGAAAGTAGGAGACTTTGTCTACCTACAATAGGGTGCTAAACTTGGTGAACTCGGAGATCAATACACTGGACCGCATAAGGTCTTAGCAAAATTTGCAAAAGGCAACGTAAAAATTCAATACAACAATAAAACGCGAGTAGTTCATGAAAATCTTCTGCGACATTCTCACATTAAAGTTGAAGCCAAACCCAATAGGAAACCCAAGTCGACTCGAGTCGATGAATCCGATTTTAATTCTAATTAAATAAGTAATAATAATAATTATCCTGTTTTTCAGATGGCTGTTATCAATCATTGTCGTCTAACGATATCACCTTCGCACTTGCAACCAAAGAACTAGATCAAAATTTCTAGTTACAGTTTCTTCAATAAAGAACATTCGAACTTGTGTATATTCAAAACTTGCCGAACTAACTGTCTCACAATTTGCAGTCGCGAACCTAGATATAATCACCTACATGAATTCGAAATTCATACACGTAGGTATTATATTACATTAGAAAATCATTATATTACGATATGCATATGCAACAGTGTAGCAAAGAGTGCCAAATGCTCCAAAACAATTTGTTATTAGCGATCCAAGCCTCGGACGTATTGTATACAATATAAGGAATATATACAATATATATACAACATATATGTAGCCGCACTTGCTGGCGAAAGAATACACATTATTCATCGTATAACAAAACAAGAAAATCTGATCAGGTTGAAAGAATTTTACGATTCATCTCCTGTCACTCGTGGGAACGAAAAATATCTCCTTACTCCTCGAACACACATATAACCAATTACCAAAAGAGAAACTCAAACAACCTGCAATTCCTTACTTCTTCCATATTACCTTTTCGAAGATACTTGGTACAAGTTCATCCCTGTTCTGGTCGAAGCCATACCACCTGCAATCACGGAATCGACGACGAAGTCTACTTGACGATACATCAACCCAACATCATCAGCATCCTGTGCGATGTACACCGAAGAAGATATCGACAACATAAGAGAACGCATAATGTTTCCCGTAGAGAAACCCGCTGTCGTAAACAATATGGCACGGGGCATCAGTGGTCAGAACACTGCCAATCCGGAGGACAAGTTGTTAAATCTCCTGGATAAGAATAATCTATAACACCAAGTGGACCCCATCTGGAACACACCTGGGAAAATTCATTCAATTCGGTACAACAACCGCTGGTTTCACCCGAACCTCACTCGTCGTGCGAGCGATCAAGGTCCTCGTAGATACGGCGATCCATGCATACAGCCTACACCCTGTGGAGGGCTGGTCAAGTTATTTCGTCGGTGCAGTATGGGACTCGGTTACGTACCTCTTGATGCACCCCGCTAAGCAACCTAAGAAGAAAACGTCAGCGGATGCAGTGAGTGGTCAAGAACTTCATCAACTCGTGTCGGCCCCTCCAGTTGAACCAGAGGGCCAATATCAACGCTGCAACACATAATCTGTACCCTGTCATCTCCGATGATCCAGAAAACACCAATCCTCCAAACCTCGTTCCTTCTCTTAAATTCGCACGAGGGGATTTAAGATAATTCTGATCATGCTAATAATTTTTTTTGTCATCGTTCTTTTAACCTTGTCAATTAAGAGATACGGTAAAATAAGTAAATGAGCATCTATGCACGAGGAAAAACAAAAAGAAGAAAACTCGTACCCATACTTTTTAGCACGAAATAAACAAATTGTATTCATAATTATTTTACAAAAAACGGAGAAGAACGAAAACTTTCCTTGCACAAAGATCTAGAGATAAATACAATAACCAAAAATATTCTCATACAAAGATCTATATATACAATAATAAGACACACATTCTTTCCTTCTTCTATAGTCTACATAACACTCTAATCCAAAGATTGTACCTACCGACACCGCAACCGTTTAAGAATAGGCTAATGACGATATTGAGATAACCTTCAGAAAATTCATAATAATTGAGCGGGACACTCAATCTTAAACCGGGGAGGTGTTACATCCTAGCGAATGTGCCTTCTCTCGGTTATTCCCAATATCCTCATTTGGCGACATAAGCGTATTAAATGTATGCATCTAAGAACAAGACGCGTAACAGCATTAAGCGGAACTTGCGTACGTTCCGCGAGCATATCCAAATCACAGCGATATATACACGATAGCCGCACCACCACAGTCATCGACTTTTCCTATCCCATTGGCTGTCAACAAGAACACGTTCTCAGGCGCATATTCCAAGAAGAGCTGTCGAACGAAAAATCAACCATCAGCTCGATCAAAAGACTCCAGGAATCCTACGCTGTCCCATCCGCATGATCACCAAGAGAAGCCTCGACCCTAGATTATTTAAACATAACATAGACTAGACGGCTCCGCCGAACTTATAACTCCGGCTAAATAATAAGACATCCGGACTCCCAGCGTAGTCCGATATACAGACTTCTCGATATGAGAAGTCACCAGAGCCATACATTGACATAACACAAACCATGCGAATGCTTAGGTCTCAGATATCGAACTCTATATCCAATGCGCTTTTTCGCCGAAACACGGGACAAAGGTCTTCTACCTTCCACGCGTGCAAATTCTATGTAAGGAATGATCGAGATCAATTCTGCGAATCATGAATATCGCGACCAATCACGCTAAACCTTAAAGTTCCTTCTGCCACAATTTATTCCCTCCTAATTTTCATATCAAGAAAGACTTCCTTCCTGAAGTCAGTCTTCCAACAGTTTCCATCGCGTTCAGATCAAGTCTTCCATCAATTTCTATCGCGTTCAGACCTCAGTCTCGCAAAACCTTCCATCAAGTTAACTTCACTTCTTAATCTTGTTCTGACAGAATTCGAAGAGTAGTACCGGTATCATCGAGTTTGAATATTATACATCTTCGGGTTTTGACCGAAGCGTCGTATAAAAGTTTAGTCGACTCTCGCGGCCTCGAGTCCGTAAAATAGTTCAAGTGCTGTTTACTACGCGTATATACATAAATACTCTCAGCGCCCCAAAAGTCTGGTGCTGATGACCGCTTTCCGAACGCTAAGCGTGGCGTCCGTCAACGAGGCCCTTATCTGCGAGCGACAACCGATACGCTTGCGAGCGAGCGTAACTTCACACCGCTACACTCCCAAACACAGCGATCAATGTAAGCGACAAATCTCATTTTATGTTAATCCGATGGTTCCTCCGACTTCATAGTCATTTTGATTGTCAATTTTTCTGTATAAGCAACTTTATTCACCCGATCACTCATTTCTAATAAACCTTTAGTTAAGTTTGTACAAATTCATCGGAATATTTCTAAATACCAATCACTGCATGACTTCCTAATTTTTAACTCATTCCAAACACTACTCTTTTTTACCCTCATCCCGTGCTATTGCGCTTGTCGTAGGCAAAAAAGGAGGGAAGCAAAAAAAATAATTGCCACGTCCCTTCCGGACGTGACAATTGTACTTCAGAAATCAGTACTTATAGCCTGACTTTAATTTTATCTGATTATAGTATCACTTTGTTTTACACTATTCCAAGGAATTTGATTGAAAAAAGATCCTTTTGTCTTTCATCATCGATATGTCAGCAACGAATGATCACACAGGGAATTGAAGGCAGCTTTGAATACTTGAATAAATGTTCTTCAAGAGCATTTCGTTGATTTGAAAGAAAAATGTTTCTCCCTTAACATTAATTTGAAAAATGTACAAAATAATGACTTTGCATGAATTTCAGTAAATCTACTACTACTTGACAAATATTGATAGAAATACTATTGTTGCCAGGTTTTAAGCCTAATGTACCCCCAATAGCCCTGAAAATGTTCAAATTGATCCATTAAACCCTTTTTCCACACCGATTGATCAAAGTTTTACAATACAATAAAACAAAGTTTTACAAAACAAGGAACAGGTATTGTTCCTAAACATTGTCTAATGACCATCAAAATGGAGGGGCCATTTTTTTCGACTTTTTCACAACTTTGCTCTAGTTGATGCTAAATTTAAGAAAAAAAACCCGAAAAATGAAAAAAAGGAAATTTCTGAAATACAGACTTATTTTTGACACGATTCGGCCTTTGTGTACCATAATTTCACTCATCTTTAATTGTATGTGTCACGTACGACATTATTCTCTGATTTCTTTTCGACCAACACACACATAATTGTACACGCGCGAGAACCAATAGAGTCAGCTACGTTTATTTTTCACCGCAACAAAAAATATAAGCGTTCAAGATACCTATCACAATTGTATTGCTTCTCACACACCATAGACGCGTGCATCACAGATCATAGCGAAGATATACGCTTTCCTTGTTTATCAACTGGGCACAATACCTAATGCATGTATTTTCGTGTAGCGTGTCGCTCCGCTATTCTTTCCCGCTCTGCATGAGAGCAGTAATAAAAGTTTTCCGGCCGGAGCCTCTAACCCTATGATAGGGATCGGCAAGGCGACATGGTAGAGATCCAACATATCCAACCTTTATTGCTTCTCAGAGGAGGTCGATCTCTCGGATAATAGACGAAAAATAGTTCTTCTTTGTACCCAAATTAAGAGAGTAGCCCTTCTGGCAAAGTCATCTCGCCCTTATAAAACCTCCCGTGTCTCGACGACAAGCGCGCAGTATAGCCGAAGTTTTTAACGCCGATACACTGTTCGTAATCCAGTTCTTCTGTAGAAGAGAGTGATCGGACATATATTATAATGTGTTCAGACTCAATCAAAATTTTCACGCGTCGTTACGCTGTCCGAAATCCGGGTCTTCTGTAGAAGAGTGTGATTCGGCGTAATTATTAGAGTCAATTTATATTGTTTTATAATCAAAAGGGTCAAACGACCAAATATTTCAAGTACAAATTATTGTTATTCCGCGACCAGATCTCTAGAAGATTGTGAGAGTACGCGTGCGTGTTTAAAGAAATATTCAACGAAAGCAAGAATACGTTATTGTAAAGCGACGACACCGCTCCTCATTGTCAAAGGTATTTATCACATTATAAATTTACTTGGAATGTACCAAATTATTATTTCATCGAGTGTTTATTAAACTATTGTGTGACTCAAGACATTGAAGTCCTTTTATTATCAATTTCCTATATCCATAAAAGAAACAAGATTTCTCGAGGTCTCACAGCAAACGTTCCCTCATAATTATTATCCCGAAGAGCACTCGTGACTCATTAGGGTAGTAATCGGAGTAAAGCATTTACCGCTCGACGCATATAACTCTAGAAATTTATATCTTTTCTAAACGGCTTCGGACGTCACATATGATTCAAAAGTGGATACCCCCAAATTGTATTCACTACTCGATCTGCGCACATTTATGTGATTTTTTCGGCGAAGGGTTACAAAAAACAGTTTTTTTCACAACTGATGTTTTTTTTTGGTAAACAAACTGACTAACAGTTTTTTGTGAAACTAATCTTTTTTGGACAGAAAAAACTAATCATCAGTTTTTTTCAAAACCAATCTTTTTTTTGGTAAATTTTTCCTAAGTTTGGGTAAAAAAATAATCAAAAGTTTTTGCAAACTAACTTTTTTTCAATTTTTGATGATGCCTGGTTTTGAAAAAATCTGTTTTATGAAGAAAATATCGAGAATTAGTGGCATAAATGTTCTCAGATCGACTAGTAAATACAGCTTGAGAGTAATTGAGTCAGTATTGTTTCCTAAAATGTGGAATTTTTTAATTTCGAAATTTGGCTTTCGAATTCGTTATCAGCAACCTTGGAAACCCTCATAAATGGATTCTCGGACGAAACTGAGAACGTTTTTTTGGCAAAATGTCGGCCATTTTGGGTCGGCCACTTCAAGTTCCAAAATATGGATTTTGGATTCGTCATTGGTGTCGTCGAAAACTTCTATACACGGATTTTCAATTAAATCTGACATATTTTTGCACAAATGTCGGCCATTTTGAATTTCTGCATTTGTATTTCGGATTCGTCGTCAGCAACCGTGGACACCCTGATAAATGGATTTTCGGACGAAACAGAAGTTTTTTTTTGTAAAATGTCGGCCATTTCGAGTTCCAAAATTTGGATTTCGAATTCGTCATGGGTATTGTCGAAAACCCCTATATACGGATTTTTATTCAAATCTGTCTGGTTTTTTTGGTAAAAATGTCGGCTATTTTGTATCCGCTATTTTGAGTTTTTGAATTTGCGAGTAATTATATACAGAGAAATTTTTACGTTTTTCAGATTGAGAAGCCGGTTTCGATTGAAGGAAAAGGGACGACCTGCAGAACTATTTCTACGGCCCTTCCACCAGCAACATTGAATACACTGGTCGATGATTTCCCCAAAATATGCGAACAATTGGCGAACGTAGCCAGGAAATGAATTAAGATGAATTTCAAATAAAAACAGACATGACTGTCGAGTAACGACACAATAAATTTTTAAAAAACCATTTCCTCGTGGCACGCGGTAAATAATGTCTGAGAATTCCCGAAACTTCCCTGAAAATTCGTTCAATGTTGTACGAATGTGGGTATAGTATACATCCGTGTATATGGATCACACAACACTTTCGACACTTTTAATTTCAGCAATAACAATTTTATTGTACGTAAGTTGCAAAATCAAATCAATAATGACAGTGGTACATGGCGCATTGGACGGAAGAGCCCAAAACACTTCGCATTATTATAAAGTGGTTAAAATTAGGATTAAGATTCGTCACGGTGCGATTTGCATCAAGTAATAAGTTCGTTGCAAACCAACGAAAGACTGAAGTTATTTTACACGATAAACGAAATTTAAACAAACCTTTTTTTGTAATAAAAAATCGATTGAAGCCGTGCCCGATAATAACCAGACAAACAGGTGGAAACGCTCCTTGTTATTAATTTGTTTCGTTTTTTGTTGTTTTTATATATTACAATAATTAACATCGTCACATACAGACTTATTCACTAACGATATGACTACAGCTCCAAACCAGCAGAGCGCTTTGTCGATGACAATGAGAATTTCCATCCACGTGAAGTTCACGATTGAAAAGTTGATATGCCAATCTATTTATAAAATATTACAAATCAATAATGCTGATGCAGCAATTTCCTTTCGTTTCTCTTTGCTCGCTTCCTTCGTTTTTCTTCTTTTCCCGTGATTTCAAAACAATTCTTCTCTTTGGAATCCTTTTATTTTCTTCTGCCATTGTTTTACGTTTCACTCCTCTCTTCCATGTCCCAACTTCCATGCTTTTATTTCCAATTAATGAATCGATGCGAGCTACGCGAAATAGGGTGCGTTTAACGCTGGAGACTTTCACACGATACAAATTTGCTTCTCTGTGCAACGTTTTTGGGATAATTAACAAATGTTTGCTTTCTTCAATTGATTTTCATTTTTTCCTTCACATTTGTAAGGTAATATTGGAAATTAGTTTGACAATATTGCTCGCGTTACGTTGTGTACAAGTATCTATAACATATTGTCCTCGTATTGTGTGTTTTAGATTCGTTAAATCTGTCCGATTCGAATTGACCTTGATAAATTGTGAAAGATACGTCAACATTGCAATCTGCACACGGGTCCTCCCGCTCGCGGTCTTATAGTTTAACTTTCCATGGACATATACAGATATTAACAATGTTTATCCAGTTATTTCTGCAAATATTTGCCTCAATCGATACCGATCCTTGTTGAGATCAGTGGACTCTTCACCATCGAATCGATTTTGTCTGTCATGTGATTTAACGAAGAAAAGAAGAAATATTGCGACGATGTATATCTATATATATGTACAAGAAATAATAAAGAAAACATGACGAGTATGTTGTTCATGCGCTGAATATCGATATAAAAACTATCGTTTGACACATTAATGATAAAATAACTGCGGACCAGAAATATATCTCGTATGATAGATAATAGTGATGACATCTCGGTGGAATGTGAAATAAAAAAGGACATCTAGAAAAATAAGGAAAACTAAAAGAAACCAGTTTCGAGTTATTTGCCTGATAAATATCGTGTATTCGCACTATATCCACGTTTTACAAGATAAGAATGTTTAAAAATTATCAACGCAACGTGAACGTGACGTTTTTCGGAGTGTGGTAGTTTCGGTCGGTATATATACGCTTTGACAATCATTATATCATATTACTTTTTTATCCCTTCGTCTTGTACAAATATGTGTCTGCGTATGTGTATTTTTGTATCATCCAAATAGTCGTTGACAAGCGTAACGGCGATTTATAATATAATATAATATAGTAAGATTCATGTTTAATCACGAAAGTGTTTGGCGCATACTTGGTGCGGATTGCCACTTCGATTGTACGAAGGTGTTTATTTATTAGTATTACTTCATTTGTGTTTGTTTGATGTCCTTTCGTGTCTTTTCGATTTTTTTGTTGATTTTTTTTTCATGCGGAATTATTGAATTATATAATTATGAATTAGTGGGCGATCGATTAATGGATCAGTTACGTTTATCAGCCTAGCGAGCTTGGTAAAAGCTGTATATGCGTGGGCGGCAGAGCACGAGGAGGAGGGAGGAAAGGGGATTGTTTTTTCTGTGCCGCAAACAAGGAATGTCGCCATACATTATATCAACATTTAATAAAATATCTGAAACATTAACGAATAGATTATAATGATAACTATACGACTGCCTTACGGTAAAGCTATAATTAATAATCGGTAATACGACCTCATAACTGATACGCAATAATAAATAGATAGAATAGTCGTTTCTTCATCTACTTTTCTTTCTCGGAAATATTATTTTTTTTCTTTCTTCTTTTTTTATTAGTTTAATGATAAATATATGCATTCTTATGCGTATGCAGTTATTGTTCATTTATTTTTCAATTTTTTCGTTCCTTTTCTGTTGTTTCAATAACATTTAGTGAATTTTTCAACGTGCAATCTTTATTTTAAGGATTATCATTGGTGTTGGTATTATTGGAAATGCTCGACGCGGCCTTCAATTTCTTAGCAGCTTATACATCGTCGTAATTCGTTCGCACTCAAACACTTCTCTCTCTCTCTCTCTCTCTCTCTCTCTCTCTCTCTCTCTCTCTCTCTCTCTCTCTCTCTCTCTCTCTCTCTCTCTCAACTATCCACTATTTCTCTCACACTGTATCTCCAGCTCTTCCTGGTTTGTTTTTGTTTATTTACTTTCAACGACGAAAGACCTCTTATTTACAACACAGGAGCTTCAGTCGTAATTAAATAGGCATTACGCGTCGAACCTAAACACGAGGGTATGTCCCAACAGAGATTTCTCTTGTTAATTATGTTGTCATTCTCCGTGTAGCTCTACTTGTTTATTCACATGCGAATATCAGCCTAGAAACTAAAACGGAATAAAACTTCATTTCAATACAGTATTCCGATCGTGAACTTCACTTTCCACTTTACATAAATAGATACAATCTGTCGCTGTTTTCTTTCCATGAATTTCATGCGCGGATGGACTTCTCACCCCTCATTCCGTCATGTCTCCATCTCATGGAGACATGAAGGAATTAATCCGTCTTGAAGACAGACGAAAACGGATAAATTATATCATGAAAAAGAAGGTTCTGAAGTTTTTTTCTACTCCGAAAAGAAAAAAAAACGAAATAAACGTCCAAACTAGTATTCAATATATGATGGATACATAATATATTATAATCGACCCTTTTTGCAACGAACTGCCACCCTTTGCAGACATACGTAATACTTTAATTATTTGATACTTATGACTCTTCCGAACAATGGGTAAAAACATTTACCTTTTCTCATATCTCTTCCTTTTTTGCAATACGGCCGCCCCCCTTTTTGTAACGATTCTATTTGTATGAAGCTTGATTTTTTTGTGTCGGTCTAAAAAAAGGAAAGAAACCGGCCAATCGTCTTCTCAATATTATATCTCTATGTCCGAATACTGACAGGACATGCCCACGTACGAGGTACTCATGACGAGGGAAATAATTATCTAAACGAACTTCGTTACTATCATTAATGTAATATCCTCGTTAAGGTGGTATTTTTTGTTTTCTGCAATATTAATTGTATTTTTTTATTTTCCCCTTTTTTTCCTCTTCTTCATTATAGTTATAAACGCTATGGTGTGTCGGACGCGCGAATTTCGATCCCGACATTTAAAAACCGAATGACCTAGATCATCATCGTATAAATAAATTCACCGATATATCGTTGCCCTGAGTGCCTTGGTACCCGGCTTGAAGAAGATTTTTTTTTATTTTGCCCTCGATTCATCGGTTGTCGTTCTCACAATCGACCGGTTCAATTTTTCCGCATGGTCATCAAGCCGTTACACATTTTTTTCTCGATTTTCTGTTTTTTTCTTCTTTTTATTGTATCATATGATTCGCGCTGACGAACAGTATAACCAATTTGTCTTCATGTTGCCGCAATTTTTTATTTTCTGCGAAGTGTTGTGGATTTTTTTTTCCATTTCGCCAATTCGGTGACGAATACTTCCACGTAAATAGCCAACAGACATGCCAGCAGATAATGTGTCGAAAATGTTTGGATCGTTTGAATCTGCAATGTTATTTTTATTTTTACACTAAACGCCTTTCTATTCAGATTGTGAAGTGGCGATTGTATCCGATTGACTTGTACAGTAAGACAGTACGTCTCAGTTCGCTTTTTTATGTCTTTACAAAGCTCGAATTGTAGTATTTTTCTGAGATAACGGTTCTTTGTTTTACAATACTTTTATTTCATAAGTTTTAAGTGCAATTAAATCAGATGGTTTCGTCGTAAAGGAAAGCAGCAAAGACTTTGTCGTCTTGCTTTCTTAAACTTATTTTTTTCGTGGAAACAGTGGGTGCAACAATCGAAAAAAGCAAAATTTGTTTAACAAGAACGCACTAAAACCCTACGTCCGTACAATTTATTTTGTTCGCTCTTTCTTCATATCGTATTGCTTGACGGTGTCATTCCGCTTGATTCCAAAATGTCGGAATTCTCGGGAAGTCCGGATAGGAGGAAGACCAGGCTCGAGATAATAGAACGTTGTGTCGTAATGGGATTTAGTTTGCGGGTGTTCCTATCTTTTTTGTCGTTGAACGAGACACTTATTTTCCCCTCGAAATGTTCAACGAAGTTGGGCTGTAATATTAGAAAATTCGATGCCGTATATATAAATCCTTAGATAAAAATCAACGTCACAACGTGAGCGGTTGAGTCATCGATGTAATTTTAATGTACGTTACGTAAGGTATTACAATTACTTCGTAGCACGGTTGAAGTCGTGATACCAAGTTGAGGCAATTTTCTTGTCTTCGTGTGTTTATTATTACATCCATTCGGCATTGATATATAGTATGTATGTATCTTTGTATAGTATGTATGTATGCATACGTGTAATTTTATGAGGCGTTACAAATCAACCCAGTGCCACTATTGTAGAATCATTTTTTCAGGTGTACGTCCAGTTATCAATAACACATACACGCGATAATTTACATTTTCGGGGGGATTACTTTGGTAACAATTCTTTTAAAAGCGCGCGAACTAGAGAGCGTACAAAGTTGCCTCTTTCTCGTTCAATTTTTTTTGCCAAGTTTCCGCCATCTATAGATGCGAGAACGTTTTCAATTTTAATACCTGTTGTAAGCTTATACATCACGAAACAAAAGATTTCCGGTACATCGCACTAGGTCATGCAAATATATACCTCCCTTGAAAATTCGGCTTCAGTATTCGTGAATCGAAAAATGGGAATGGAGAATCGTTATTATGACATGAAACGATCCATGCGAAAAAAACAACAGTAAAAAGGGTGTCGTTGGGTTGATGTGGAGTACCCCATGTATATATATATATATATATATATATATATATATATATATATATATTAGACTGATTCAAAAAAAAAAAAATTATTTTTTTCCTTCTGGATTCTCGTGCTATTGTTGGGCACTAATAAAAGAAAATTTCTCAAAAAAGATGGGCGCGGTCACTCATTTTTTAGAGGTGGCTATCTCGGCTTTTTTGTATTTGAATTTTTTTTTAACGAACGTATTGCATTTAAGCATAGCTATGGCTTCGGGTTACGGATAAAAATCACATCCAGCAGCTATTTCGTAACAAAAATAAACTCTAACAATTTGAAAAGATTGTAATATTCACAATTCAAATCCAGGTAGATCAATAATGGCGCCTATACTACTCTCGTTATTCATGTATATTTATTTATACGCATTAACATTTCGCACTTTTTACGAAAAATTAAATTATAAGCTTTTATTCATAAATCATGTATTTACATTTTCAAAAAGCTACACTTATATTATCTTCAAACTCATTTATATTTCTTCCCAGCCACTGTGCATAACATCGCGCGTGCCACTGCGCATGACACTGCGCATGTCACTGCGCATCCGCGGCGCCATTTTGTATTGGCGCAGCGCATTTGTAAGTGGTGTTGTTTTTTTTCAATGTGACTCAATTAAAGACAATTTTAAACAATGGCTCGGAAAAACGAAGACAACACAATTTGGCTAATCGGCAAGGAAATTCCGAAAATAAGTACCCGTCATTTACCGTCAAATCGGAAAGTTTTGAGTTTGTTCTTTTACAAACATAACAGAGAAAAACTGACCATACGTCGAAGTGCACACGAAAGGATGAAAGAAGTTTTCGAACAATGGAAATATGCTGAAATTTCAACGCGTCGATTGAATAACGCAATCTTGAAATTAATAAAACTCCAACTAGGCTGGAAAAAAACTTTTAAAAAATCGGGTTAAAAAGAATTTGCCGTCACAACGGAGAAATAATCGAAACGTGTGATGCAAAAATAATCGCTCAAGTTCGTAAACATATTGGGCAGAACGAAAATGTGCAACGTTGAACAGTTTGTCCAAATCTCTCTTCAATTTACGCTCCTTCAATATTTGTGACGGCAAATTCTTTTTAACCCGATTTTTTAAAAGTTTTTTCCAGACTAGATGGAGTTTTATTAATTTCACGATTGCGTTATTCAATCGACGCGTTGGAATTTCAGCACATTTCCATTGTTCGAAAACTTCTTTCCGTTTTCTTCTTCGTTTTTCCGAGCCATTGTTTAAAATTGTCTTTACTTGTGTCACATGGAAAAAAAACAACACCACTTACAAATGCGCTGCGCCAATACAAAATGGCGCCACGGATGCGCAGTGACTTGCGCAGTGGTATGCGCAGTGGCATGCGCGATGTTATGCACAGTGGCTGGGAAGAAATATAAATGAGTTTGAAGATAATATAAGTGTAGTATTTTGAAAATGTAAATTTACGATTTATGAATAAAAGCTTATAATTTAATTTTTCGTAAAAAGTGCGAAATGTTAATGCGTATAAATAAATTTACATGAATAACGAGAGTAGTATAGACGCCATTATTGATCTACCTGGATTTGAACGGTGAATATTGCAATCTTTTCAAATTGTTAGAGTTTATTTTTGTTACGAAATAGCTGCTGGATGTGATTTTTATCCGTAATCCGAAGCCATGACTATGCTTAAATGCAATACGTTCGTTAAAAAAAATTCAAATACAAAAAAGTCGAGATAGCCACCTCTAAAAATTGAGTGACCGCGCCCATCTTTTTAGAGAAATTTTCTTTTATTAGTGCCCAACAATAGCACGAGAATCCTGGAGGAAAAAAAATAATTTTTTTTTTTTGAATCAGTCTAATATATATATATATATACGTGTATACATTTTTGGTAAATCGTTTGTGACGTTTATCGTCCGGTGTAATAGTCATTTTAAATTGTAAATTGCCTGTTATTTTTATTTTATACGTTTAATAACCAGGTATTTACAGAACATTAATTTTTTGTTTATCCCCGGACATAAGGAAAAAGGCTCTCTCTGCGTTTTCGTCTGCACGTTGGGTGTAAGTGCGTGTGTGGTCGGTGTGTACGTAGCGCGATGTTCTTAAAAAATTAGCATTTTTACATATAGCATCTTTGTTTTTGGGCGAAAAAATAGAGCTATGTCTTATTTCATCGTATTCCCATTCACTATTAATGAGCGCGACGCTTAGCGTTATATATTTCCTTCTTCCTTTCATTCTTTTTCTAAATGTTTATTTCATATTTTTGTTTTATTGTTTATAATACGGGCCAAGTATCGCTTAGGATAACCCGGGGCATCTCGGCAGGATGTTTATCTGAGCTAGTACCGTTAAGAGATTTATTTTTCTTCCTCTTTCTCTTCTTTATTCATTTCTTATAATAGTAAGTATTTTGAAATGTCTAAAATGCGTACAAATCGAGATGCGGAATCATATAATTTACCGTAGAAGTCACCTGATCGCTGTTTTCTCTCATTCACACTTTACTCATTACACGACTAAAGCAGTGTTTTTTTGTTACTTCATCATGTTTTTGAGTTCCTTAAAATATTGTTACCGAGCCACAATTTCGTTTCGGAAAAATTTTGAAAACGATTATGCAGAGCCGTATTTTATGTATGTATATATGCATCATTAGTTGTTATTCTTGGTTTTATTTAATTTGAAGCCTCGCACAGTCAAAAAAATTCAAAAGCACTTAAAACAGTGCTAAAAACTGTAAACAACTTAATCGATGAATAAATAAATAAATTATAATGAAACGATTGGCTGTACGAGTAGCATGGGAAACCACAGCACGTGTAGCCCTGGTACAAATTTGCTTATTTATTTGAGTATTTTTTCAATTCTTTATCCTCATTGTTTCTTTCCCTTTCTTTCGCTTTTCTGTGTTCTCTCTCTCTCCTCTCTCTCTCACTCTCTCCCACACACACACACACACACGCTTACACATACTCCCGCGCACACACCTGACTTTACCCATACATTTTGAAGCCTACTGTATGTAATTAAAGTTATTCATGTACATTAGTAACAGTAGTTTCTTCTTTGTTTATTTATTTATAATTCATTTATTTATAATCGCAATTAATGATTTATCAGTGTGAGCGGTTATTCAACGCGTTTATCTTCTTCATAATTTGACTCACGTCTTCGTCGTAATTATATTATATATACATATATCACGTATACGTACATATATCTTGCATATATACATATATAATTAACCACATAATTTTATACATACACACTGAGCTATTTTTTAAAAATATTTCGCTTACAATTTATAAGTAATACTTATCATTCAATGTGGCTCAACTTATTGAAAAGTTCAATAATAACAAACTTTGATTCTTGTTATCCTTGTTGTTGCCGTTAATTATCTTTTGTCAGTTTTTTTGTTGACTTCTCCCCTCCTCTCTGATAATTAGAGTTATTAATTATTAATGTCGATCATAAAATCTAAATATATCACTTCAAAGCGTTCAACTCGATCCACGAGCGGTCGCCCCACATTGTTATAATCATCGTACCCTATGTATGTACCCCTTCATACCCCAATCGTCTCGCGTGTTCCTCGTGAGGGTGCGATTGTAACATCCCCTACTACCGAATTGTAATTGTCCATTCGGAAATTCTTCCAATGACTGAATAAGTTACGCGCGAGCCCCGTCAGCGCCATTATTCACTATCGAAAAAAAAATTATTCAACCTATATATTTGTTTAAGTATAGCGCGACTATATATTCCGTCGATGAAGCGATCAAATACATTTTTTTTGTTTTTTTTCCTTTTCTCCATTTATAATTGTAAGAAAAACACTGCGTGATGCGAGGACAACTTTGAATTTGTCGCCAAATAGATTTGGGTTTTTTTTCTTCGTTTTAAATTTACAATACTTCCGCTATACCTCAGGCAGACGATGGCGCTTGATTCGTAAACTTCAACGAAGAACGATTGAGAAACAATTTTTCCAAATACACGAAAAATTAGGGCAAAAATAGCAGTCACGCATCGCGATAAGAGAACTGCAAGAGCACTGGCACTAGTTATTTTATTAATGTTTATCACTTTATCGTTATTTTCTTAATGTTTATCACTTTATCGTTATTTTCTTAATATCATATTCCCTACGCCAGCCTAATTGGTTAACCTACTTGATCGTAAGTTTCGACGGTATATTTGTTGCTATTCATTATGTTAGCAACGGATTTGTTCGTTTTTGTTTCTTTTTTTCTCTACTTATAACAGCAGCTTTTGTGTCGTAGCAAAATTACTTTATATTCCGGAATGCATACTGGTTCTCTCCGTCCCTCTCGCACTCTCCATTTTCATCGTCATTTTCAACCCTCTCTCATTCATGCGTTTTCGTTCTTTGCTCTCGACACCGTCTTCATTCTTTTCCGTCGACCATCGCCTGTCACATTTCCAAAATTGACAATTCACGCACCCTTATGTATAACTCGATACACCAAGTGGAGCGAGGCTGAATTCAGTTGTTCAATCGCTTTTCCATTTTTGTCTTCGTTTTTGCTTACTTTCCCCTCGCGTCTTTATTACGAAAAAATAGTGAATACGGGGCAGCAAATCACTCTTGTACGTGGGAACATAGTTTTAGTAGAAGATTTTTTTTTCTCATTTGTCAAACATATATTTTTGCTACTTTGGCATTCTCAAATCAGTGTATGGTGCCCTAATCGTCCCCACGTAATCGAAAGCGAGGAGTTATCGTGTTCATGTAAGAAGTGTTTGCGCTTCTGCTATTCTTTTTTTTCGTGATTCTGTGTATGTAAGTGTACGGGCATTTCAATGTTTTTTCTGAATGAGTTCGGCCTGCTTTGGAGTTGATTCCCGAGTATTGTAGACAGACGATATGTTGACGATTTTATTAGGGTGATACATGCCGTAAGGTTCAAAATATGGAAGTCCAATGATTCAGTTGGGACACTTCGAGCGACATTACTAGCTGATTTATTTTCCTTTGAGATTTGTTTTTATTTTATTTCGTCAATTGTTTCTAACTTCATTTTCTGCTAATGTCAAACTTACAGTTCAGGCGTAAAAGGGTGCATTCACTTAAGCAAAACGAAACGAATGTGTGCGACCGAAAAGAATAAATCAAACCGATTGACAACGCCTTAGAATTATATTTATTTCTCTCTCTCTCTCTCTCTCTCTCTCTCTCTCTCTCCCCCCCTCTCTTTCTTGCTTAGCTTTTCTATTCAGTTGATTTTATAGATTGTAGTGAATCATGATGAGTCGCGCCTCTAATCAACTGTCAAGTGGAAATAATCGTCTACAGTTTCAGTTATCGTGCGTTGGAACTGAAACCGAGTAAAAAAATAAAAAGATTGAGTACTATAAAAATACGACAAACATTATGGCAGCAAATACGCTCGATATTTTTATGGTTTCTCATCATTTTTTTACGCTACAGCCGATATCTTCTCGCGAAGTCGTGGTAAGAAAAAAAAATTCAATGTTCATGCAAATACCATAACCGAGGGTAGCGTCATAAATCCGAGCTATCCCGCTAATTGTTTCATCCTGTACGACTAAGAACTATACCGTCTAGCAGAATAGTTTTTCTGGTATTTATTAGTTATGGTATTGTTTGTATCTTCCTCTTTAATAGTAATAATAGTAGTAGGTCAATGGCTTAGTAGTAGTACTAGAGTAGTAGTGGTAGCAGTAGTACATTTATTCTTCTCTTCTTTTATATCGAGAACACGATTTTCCTTGTCGCTAGCTAGGCTGGTAGTTGACGCATTGCATTAACTTTATTCATTGTTTGCACTAAATCAGTGAGGCGAGAGATTCAAGTATATCGTAATAGAAGCATGTGTAACTTAAATGGCCGTGTATTTTTGTTTCTACTTCTCTTTATTATCTGCGTTTTCCAACGCGTTAAGTTAATCAATTTGATCTATTCATTTGGTTGAATTTTGTTCGTCGCCTCCGTTAACCATTCAAAGTGCAGATAAATGTCGTTTGTTGAGACACACTTGTAATTTTTATCAAGCAAATTCTAATTTTCTTCGTGATTTTTATGATCTTTATATGTCCGACAAAGTTTTTTTCTTCTTCTTAACGCGGTGTGGAGAGCTTCAATGTGTTTTTGCGCTCAATTTGCGACAATGCCTTGTGCTTTATGATTTGATAACACAATTACAACATTCGATTAAAACGAAGATAAAATCATTAATAAGAGTGAACAAAGATTATGGTTTACAGGCACGAGTTCGTGAATTCAAAGGAGGAAATGATGGTGTGACAATTCTAATAGTTCCGCTGGCCAAATACGATCACGTTTGTCGCTCATTAATAAAGTATGAAATTGCCTCGGTCGGGTGAGTGCTGCAAATAACCCATATTCATGCTCGGATGTATTTTCCATGTGATTTCGTTCGACTGCGCGCTCGCGCGTGTGTGGCTAGTTTATGACTTATAGTGGTCATTTATTTTTGTTTCTCATCTTTCACACTCGAGAAAGCTACGAATTCGTTATTCACCGAATTTTTCCAAGTCCCTTGTCTATTTATTTTTCCACTGATCACGTATTTGCACTTAGTCGTTTGTTTTAAAAATAAACTACGATTGATAACAATAATGTGAACAAGAATTGTATGATAACAATATGTATTCATGGAGAACGATTAGTAATTGGTAAAGGGTCAATACGAGAAACTGCTGCGAATCGCATTTTTGTTTTCATGTTCATTCTTGCATCGTCGTCTTTTTTTCGTTCCTTAGTTGAAATTTCTTTTTATGTCTCAGTTTTTTTAATATCCCCTGGCCTTGCTAGGATTATTATGCGAGTTTTTAACACCTTCGTCAATTTAAAGTACACCTAAGGAGCGCTTCAGACGGGACGCTTTTGACCTGACTTAATAAAAAATGTTTACCTGTTTTTTTTTGTTCTATTCCGCTCATCTAGTTCGAATGAAAAATGTTTACGATGAGGAAGATAAAAGACATGGTAAGAGCCTCTAAAAACAGTGTGTTCTTGTTTTCTTCCACATCGCTTCGTTTCAATTAGCAAGAGTCATCCAAGGTATATTTAAAAAATCGTAGAAACGCTTTTCAGGATGTGTCGTCGTAAGATGGCCATGGTAAAAGAAGAACAAAGCATAAACGTTGTATTGCTGGAGTGTTAAATGTTAGAATATTAAGTGACGTAGTAAAGGCTGCGTACTAGGAAAAGGCACAAATAAACATTTCATGAATTTTTGATTGGAATGACCAAGTCATTTTAGCATTTGGATTGGGGAAACTATTATTAGAAACTACCATCACTGACTGTTTAACTCGGAAAATATGAAATTGTCTACAAATATTTTTAAACACAATAGTATACGAGTATTTTTCTAATTAAATTGAAAAACGTTTAGGGTGATTATACGAATTCCGGTTGAAATACTTAAATCAGAATTCAGCATGGACGAATTCCTTCTACTTCAGCATTACTATTTTCATACTTCATTTTCTTTGTACTGAACGATGCAAACTTCTAAATTATTTTCCGTTAATATAAATGTTTTTCTCTCTGCCAATTCGAAACCCACATGTGTAATAAAGCCAAATCTATAATAAAGCGTTCTCAAGGGTTATCGAGTGCTGTTATACTAATACCCAGGATGTCGACCACTCCTCGTTTCGCTCTCTTCGGATGACAGTCTTACCCCGCGTGTCTCAGATTATTCGTGAAACCCCATTTCAAGCTCGAATCGAATTTCGCCAGTATCACTTTTCTACTCCAAGATCATTCCAATTGATAAGAATAACAGAAATAAAGCGATAAGCGGACTAGTATTCATTGTTAGATTTTAATTGATTAGAACAATGGGAGGGTGGAATTAACATAACGGAATTAAATGGTACACTAACACGCAATTTACGTTTGCATCGAATTTTCGTATTCGATCACGAAAAAATACCTGTCGAAAGAATATGCTTTCACGAATGCTCCGCTCGACAAACTCTACGACAATGAACTATTCAACGCTGCACGATTAGAAATATATATAATTTTCGTAGCTGTAATGTTTGCAATATTGTTCCAATAAAACGATTAACAGGCGTTGGGGTAAACAAAGTCGTACGTTTCTGCTGAAATCCTTCCCAGGCGAAGAAACTTCAAGGATCGCATCGAGACAAAATATTCGAACCTAGTCTAACTTTATCGTAAGTTTTATCGACGATGAAAAAAAAGTGACATTTAACAGGAAAGAGCTTTGCAGTGGCAAAACACCATTGTTAAAAATTTCATGATAGCACGACGCAAAAATGTCTCGTGTGTATAATTCGCGTATCAACTTTTTCAGTGTCTTCTTTGACATAGCAAAGGACGGACCAAAAATTGAAGGATTAGATATCCTTTAACGTATGTAAGATAACAATCATAACGCTAAGAAAAACATAGGTAATGAAACATGAAAGCCCTGTTATTCCAATGGAGATACATTATTAACTGCACCGTAATTTAAAATCCCCTTGAAGATATTCAGTTAGTACAAAATCATTTTTCCACCTTTCCTGTTTCTCTCTCTTCATCTCTCGTTTATGTTCCACCCAATCGGTGCGTAATCTCACGGGAATTGGCGTTTAAATTATCTCACTGACGACACGAGCCTTTAAACGTCTTAATCAATTTCCGTTTAATGGAGGGACAAATATACATGATTAAAACGTGTCCTTGCTTTGTTTTAATTTTTCGGTTGTTTTATCGATAAAGGAAGGGATCTCTCTCTCTCTCTCCATCTCTCTCTGTCTTTTCCTCTTTGGCCTTACCCATGTTTTACATCGATTAGCTGTAACGCGATCCATCAACAAGACCCCCTTGCGGAAGCAACCTTTCCTTCCTCCCCGTGCTTCGGTCTATCGAACCGCACCGTAAGCTTTTTCAACATGGAAAGAAAAATCGAACGTTCGCACAAGTGAGATTCCGACATCCGGGTCTGTTTTTTACTTCATCTTCTTGTCGAATTCATCGACAAATGGACGATCGGGTTTTCTCGTGCCCGCAAATTTTTCTTGCTTGTCACGTTGCGTGTGTGTGTGGGTATTTTTTGTTTCTTTTTGCCTTATTATCGAAAAATGTCAGTTTCAATAGCTGAGGACGTTAGTATTACTTTATTTTTTAAGTCCAATCGGTTATCCAAATAACTTACTTGGTTCTATGCAAATGAGAAGCGCAAGATCTTTTCATTCGTTTTTTGAATATATGATCAGTATATATATTTCCTTCTTTATTTTTAATTTTTTAAATGTATACTTGAAATATCACGGGGAGTTTTTTGGACGAATGACGAATGTGTTCCGCAGTAGCAAAAGATCTCCAAACTCCGGTGTTCAGCATAGTAGTATGTCTTGCTGTGACGTGTTTTTGTTCTCTCGTTTTTTGTGTTTCTCCGCCCCCTTCGCGCTCTCCTCTCTCCACGGCACAAAATTTGTCAATCGCCCTTGTCGGTAAGCATTGTTCTTCACTGTGGGAAGAATGCATAGGCTTTTAATTGTCCTTGTTTTTTTTCTTTTTGAAATGTGCGTGCGCAAGGGGACACCGGGATAAGGGGATTGAGGTTGAGACGATCTACGTTACTCGTACACGATATATCACTCACCCACATCACAACAGCTAAACCATTTTCTCTCTTTTCAATTTTAGACCCGTCGTGTTTTGGGTCTCGAACGTACGATCCTCAAGGCGCCGATGGAACGAGAATAATTTTTTTTTCCTGAAGTTTGCACGTTTCAGGTCGTTACAGCTAAGATCTTTATTCGTATGTATTAGTGTGTGCTCACGATCGTGATCACGGATGAATTTTTTTTCTTCGCTACGACCACAATGAAAAAAGGACGATCTTGACTCGAACCGTTCAGACGATGGAAAAAAATCTCCACTTGAAATTGAACTTGGTTTCGATATCGTACAGATGCGAAGGAACTTTGAAATTTAGCAACTTTATGGATACGAAGCGCGCACAATTTATAAGTCCCATATTCCATCGACAATCGGAGGATCAACGCGTCACCATTTCTTTTTCTCACTAAGTTATGTCATCTCGTTAATCGTGCCATCGTTCATGACCCTTCTTGCCGCCTCTTGTCCTTTCTACATTTTCGCTACTAAAGTGTTTTCTTTTTTTCATTTTGCTTTCTCGCAGGTTTTCGGTGAGACTTCTCACAGTTCACTGAGAACGTGTCGCATTTCACTAACGAAATGCTAAAAGAAGACTCCCTCGACGTGACACCATCGTAGTATCGAACGTTTGCATATTGTGCTTCATTGAAGCAATTTTTCGTAGGTTGCCCCGCAGAGAGTACGGCTTATAAATGTTATGTTCTGTATAAACTCAGGCACCTTCTTTGGAACATTTCTCGGATTTATGTTTTGCTTACAATGCCATTTTACCGGTACAACTGCAATAAAGATTTGGTCAATTATTTTCGAGTTTAACAGAGACATATCTATCGTCTTATAGGCAATAAAAATACCATTGCAACAAAAATACGTCCGGACTGGAAAGTGGTCGAACAAAAAAGGAGTTTCCCATTGCTTGAACTTCTTGTAAGCGGCTAATAGATAACATTTCTGCGCTACGCCGAATACGATGAATATTTTTTCGAGGGTTCTACCAAAAAATCTGAAATAACAGCATTTACCATCAATCGTGCCGTGAACAGGCAGAGTTTCAAACAATTTTGATCGACAATCCTCGGGATGAAGACTCAGCTAATAGCGGAGAATATTACGTTCCGGAATGCGATCGTTAAATCAACAAAAATATTTTTGTAGCTCGTTAGAATACGATTGTATCACTCGTCACGTAAAAGATCGCATTTCTTTAACATCTTTTTCTTTTATAACGATTAGATTACCCTTTTTTAAAGATCGAACCGATAATAAAAATATTAATAATATGATATAACATAATAGATTATAAAATGATATAATAAAAATAATAACACTTGTAATAGCGATGATAACAAAAACGATAATCATAATAATACTATAATACACTGTGATATAGTATGTTAGTAATAATAATTGTAATAATACGTCATGTGTAATATTTAATTTTACCGTTAGCAGTGATAGCGAGCGGCTCTCATTCCCGGACGTACGCGTACCTATCCATACCTACAATGTACTTGCTTTTATATTTCCCTCGCAATTATTTATTAAATACACTTACGCGTCCGCGTACCCCCCTCCCGTGTGAGTGTGTGTACTTATGCCATTTTCACTTCGGACACTCGTATGTGTATATTACATATTTTTCATACATATGCCCTAATTGTGATATTTAAGACGCACCGGATAGCGTCTATATATCTGCGTAAAAACGACTCGTTAAAAAAACGTTTTCCCTTTTTCTCCGACGATTTGATCTGATCAACTGATTTATCGCTTCGTTTGTTCTTATGCTTTTGTTACTCCTCCTAGCATGATCTTTTCATTTCTAAATCTCGAGCGCCGCAAAGAAGAGCCGTCAAGTGTCGAACGATGCCCCCTCCCCCCAACTGTCCGGTTTTCCCATTACATCGCTTTTCGTAATCAATTAATTATTAGTTACAATAATTAGTATTATCTGGTATGATCCCCGCGGTACGCCGTAACTCCCTCTTTCTTTCGGCCTTAATCCATTTTTTCTCTCTCGAGCCTAATTTCCTCTCTCCTCTGATCCCGCATGCTGTGTATTTCCGTACCACCCGGTACATTCGATTTTCTTCTGTTTTTTGCCTACACGTATACACGCTCACATATATGCGTATGTGTGTGCGGGCATGCGCGCGCGCACCAATGTGTGTCGATGTGTGCATGTGTGTATATATTTTTTCATAAATATGTACAACTTTTTCTCTCTGTTTTTCGACTCGCGTGCATACACGCACGCACGCGCACCCACGCACGCACGTCCGCAACAGTCAATGTGCTGTCAATCTTACAATTTCATCGACGGGAGAACGGCGCTACGGAGATGCGATTTGAACACTGGAGTCGGTGGTGTAGGGCGCGAATAGCGGCATTTTGTTTAATATCTTTAAATATATATTCGTTCAAAAGTATACATATGTATGTATGTATATATATATACATATGATTATTTATATATACATATATATGTATGTACTCGGGTTTACTCGTGGATCCCTATGTGTCCGGGGTGCGCTGTATTAAAAAAAACGAGACACTCTTGGTACGCGAAGCTCTACTCTCGTCCCAATCATTCTCGTTTTTTCCCCTCTTTTACTCTCGATACGCGTGTACGCAGTTTTTGTTTTTCCATTTTTCCATGGATTCTGCGATAGGACGAGACACAGCCGTATACCTCGCACGCACGAACGGACAGACATGGGATTTTCTTCCCGTCTTTTCGTCTTGGTCCTGCTGACGCTCCCTGGCTTCGAAAATACACGCGATTTCCTGCCGCCACACCCTTGTTCCGTTGTTGGTTTTTCTCGAATTCCTTTTCTTTTTATCCATCTTTCGTGCATTGCCGCTTTCGTTTTTCTTTACACTGCATTTATCTCATCTGATCATTTTTTTTATGCTGGAGCAATCGAAACTGCGGGACTATAGTCCTACGCCACGTGATAACGCAGGGAGCCGCTGATGTTGTACTTCAATACTATGGCCATCACTGGTTGCCACGCTGTCACCGTCTCCTTTACTGCAATTTCCAAAGGATACATTTATGACTTCGCGACAGCCGAATGCGTGAAGAGGGGCTTTAAGGTTGTTGGGCGCCAGCAAAGGGATGTAATTCTTAGATAAACAATGAAAATTGAACGGCGGAAAGATCGATGATTTTTTAAGTATGTCCCGGACAAAGTAAATTCTAGATGCGCGTCAAAGTTATTGTGCGGCCGCATCAATTTCGTTCCGTTAACGGGGAATGCGCATTTACGGAGTGTTCTTTTCGAGACTTTGTTGTTATTGGCTAGCAGTTAAAAGGAACAAATTTTATCCGTTTCTAAGGGTTGAGCACAAAGAAAACTGATCAACAAAAGGTCAAGGATGCAATAGATCGATCAAGAATAAATCAGGCCAATCAACCAAGGATCAAAGATATAATGAATGGATCAAGGAAGCAGATGGAATAAATCGGTTATCTAAATTTTATATACGAGCTGAAACAACGACTGTCTGTTATACGAATTGTATCTTGCTATGTTTTTATCCGTGAGAAAGAAAGTGACACACCGAAAAAAACACGTAGCTGACTCATTTTCTAAATCTCGATGCAATGGTTATTATTTTGTCCCTAACGCCACAGTGAACGCGTCAATGAAGATACGATATTTCCGTGTGAGTTCTACTTGTTGACGAAAGTTCATAAGCATGCCACAGTGGTCAGTATTTCGATTGCAGAAGCAAATCTATATTTATTGGCCAATGAGGGAAGATTTTCCGGGAGCAAAGTGCTCACCTAGTAGTCAGACGTCAGTCTCAATGCTCACGCTGGCTGGGTTGATGTTGTTGTGGCGAGGATTGCAGTTGGGCTTCTTAATACTCTCCTGTTGGGTCAACAGTATACCCTCTCCGAGTTCAACTATGTCCGAAGACGATTCCGATAGCGAGCTCTTCTTCATGTGTTGACCTGACGAATACACAGCAATACATACGTTAAAATTCTCCTTCCCGGTCTCGCAATGAGAATCATATTTTGTTTTGCTACGCGAGGATAAAGTGCTGTACCAATGCAAATTTGGAATCCAAGGGCAAGGATGACGCGATGCATATTTGCTTTGGTTTGATTGGGTTGCTTTATTTTTCTTGAATTTTGCTGTATATTCAATTCGCCGCGAAGACAACATGTGTGACACCTGAATGTTACAACGAAATATATTTCTCCCGAAACGATCTCGGCTCGAGACATCGAGCTTCGAAGGCAGAGCATCGTGTCAAATCGTCAGGGGCAAATTCGTCAGGGGAATCAGTATTTTGAATGAATTCACACTGTTTCACTTGTACACAGGTTGGAATGTCAAATACATGTATGGAACGTTGTCTGTGCATTACGTTTCAGCCAATGTAAGACTCTTCAATCCGCGAACGCCCTGACACGCAAAGAGACATCGTAGCCGTAAGGTGACGCGATACAAGACGCAAGTTTAACGTGTCTAGCATGACAATTATATTATAGGTGCAGGATGTAAAGCGATGTGGGCTGATATGCGAGGTGACGCATCGAGTAGCGCCTTGTCTCACAGGGCTTCATAGGTAAAAGGATTACGGCGAACAGCAAGGCTTTTCATATTTGCATTATGGACTCGAGTGATGGCATCTTACAAGCGTACACTGAACTGACCTCGCGATTTATCAACCCCATAAATCCCGTAACTCTGTCTCCACCGACTATCACGATTGCACAATTCTACAGCTCGATCGCCGTCCCTGATATACATATACTTTTCTTCGTTCATTCCTATTTACAATGATATCCCTTTCCACCTATCGAGTTCGTGTCTTTATCAATTTGTACCAACCCCTGCAAACTCTTTTACTTCATTACGCCAAAATCTCGAGAATTTTCTCGTACATTGATGTATGTATGTATCACATCTTTGCGCATTCGTCGTAGAACCAATCGATTTTATCGCGTGTCGCGATAAATCTTTCAGGTGTGTTGATTGGCCCCTTGCCCGATTATAACGGAACGATAACGCGCCACGACACCACATATAGTATTAGACGACTATTAGCATTAATCACTTGCCGGGCCCAAGAAAAGTCACGCGGTCAGGTTACCACCGAATCGATGACCTTAGACGAAATGTATTCTTCGTGGCTTGATTGCATTGGTCGCTCGACCGCTCGAAATAAGTGATCGTTTATTTATTCTTGCAATACAACGTTAATCTCAAGTGAATGCTCTCCCCCATAAAAACAGCTACATAATCGTATTATTTTTACTTTAAACGAACGAGTGACTGATTTATTTTTCAAAAAATTTTTATAAACGTGACAAATTCAATGAAAAATCTTGAACGAAAACAAATGAGGCTTCAACAAACACGGTTTACAAAGAATAATGCCTAATAATCTAACGATGACATCGATCATTTAAAACGTGGTGGAGTCGTCAACTGTTGAACAAACGAATATATGCGATCGAAATAAATCCCTGCATACGAAATGCATCAAAATAACGATTTCGATTATTTATCGTATTGGAGTGTTAATCGTTTTCTAAAATTAGCTTTACTTTTACGAAAATATGTTATTCCAAAATTTATTTGTGGTTAACACGAGACATTTGGCAGATGTAAATAAGGAAAAGACGATATAGTGAGTGAAGGCTCATCTGGTAAAAAAAATGGCGGAAGAAGATTTCTCGGAATTTAATCTCAAGGCAATGTGATTATTAAAATTGGAAGTGGAAAAACTTGGCCCGTATGAGAACCTTTTTTAATCGTGAATGTTGATTGAGGGCTAAATTTATCAACACTTGTTTTCAGGACACTATTTATTAATGGGCATATGAACAGGCTAATTACTCACCTATAGTGCCAGGGAGATACGGACAGCTGGTTACGTGATTGAAATTCTGCGACTGCATCTCTTCCTGGTCAGTCTCACGGTGATAGAAGTAATTGAAGTTCGAGACGATGACTGGTACGGGAAGGGCGATCGTCAGTACACCAGCAATCGCGCATAGCGAGCCAACAATTTTCCCCCAGACTCCCACGGGCCTAAAACAAATTATAAAAAAACGAGGACTTTAGAGACGAACGGTCGAATCTGTTTTTCATTTTTGTTTCGTTTTGTTTATCTTTCTTTATAGCAATTTTTTCATGTGCGAGGTGTGGTGTCTATTTTGTGTGCCGTGTCGAAGGTGTCGCTCTACTTGCGGGCGGCCGAACTGCGAGTTGTAGACATTTAGAATAATAGTGATTTGCTACGTACATTATGTATACGTATATATACGTTTCATTCGCTAATTGGTGAGCACTGCTAATTATCTAGTCCTACTATGTAATTTCTATTCACACTATGCGGCTGCTGACTGCGAGACTCGCAAAAATAATTTAAAAACAACAGGCTTTGTCTCCGTTGATTTATCGTGATGACCCAGCGGATATCGTATATCCTTCTTAAACAGAGGCAGTCCCAGGTCCAACTCGACTCACCGTCGATGACCGTTTTACGAACGAATCCTCGTTGTTTCATTTCTACAGTTTTTAATCCGATTGATCTTATCAGTAATGAGATTACGTGAATCGGCTTGAAGTGCGTGAGACAAAGAAGAGGTTAAAGAACAAGAGAAGAGAGCTGCCTCCGAGTTCGTAACGAAAAAATCGCGCCAAGTGCGAATCTGCGTTTTCATACGCGCGGCTCAAACGATGCATGTTCTGACACATTTTTCTTGCTTCAAATCATGTTCTCATAGCATTTATATGCTTATTGACGTTCGCAGTGTATTTTCGTTCATTCAGTTTCTACGCTCTATCCCATTTATCTACATTTTTTTGCATTATGTATACATTTTCTTCCTCTGCCTGAAAATGCAGGCATTGAGGAATACGTGAAGTCGTAGTTCGTGTAAGTATAGCAGCTTGGAGTAGCAATGGCAGTATATAATAGTTCATTATTAACGTGGTTGCATTCCTTGTGGATGTGTGTCAAATGCGAACTGGAAGCCCTCGGTACGCCTGTCAATGATTTTTTTTTCATTACTTCTCCGGTTTTTTGTTTGTTTTTTTTCATTGACTGTTCTCTCGACAACTTTTTTCTTCGATATAACTCTTATATAATTCGTGTGTAACATGAAAACAGTGATAATATGCAAATGTAGCATGCCCCTCTCCAGCATTCCGGGTAATAGAACTTGAGGCGCATGCATTAAAGTGGTACGATTGTGTCCGCTCTGGCACACACTAAAGCGGTACCTCGGAAAATTCTTTGTTAGCATCAGACGCACGGAAGTTATTTCGTCAATAAAAAATCTCGCACGCTTTCGAACACGTTTTTTTTTCTTTCGATCAATCAGGTGAGCCGCAACGTCCAGGAAAATTACGCATCCCCCCGATTCGCTGTAAAAATGTATCTATGGTAAACTGTCCGATGCGGGGACATCACTCAATGAATGAACATACAATCCTCTCGTGTAATGTTATAGATAATATGGTGGAAGATGCGATATCACAATTCAAGCGTAGCCTTTATCAGATACCGCCAATAGTGTAACAATAATTACAATCTCAGTAATGATATAGTAGCTAGGCCACGTGTTATTTTTAGATTACGGACTCATTATTAGGGTTGAGAATGATCCTCATTGGGATTCCAAAAATGATATTTTCTTGACGACTCTCTAATTCCGAGACGTCCACTTATTCCGAGAAAAAAAAACAAATACCAATTATTTTGAAACCGTGTGCTGAATTGTTTACCAAAACGATTTTAGTATTATGACGTACATCGCAGTTAAAAAAGTTAATAGAGTTTTTATGTTTTCGGAGTTGTAGGCCGTATTCCGTCATTATGAAGGTTTTATTGATTGATTTTAATCATAAGATTTCTCGCACGTTCGACTTGCATGAGAAATCTTTTTCTCGACGAATCGGTTTTACGCAGTCATTTTCGTGGTACAGGAATGTAAAGAGAGTTCATTAATTGTGGCTTTCTTCGTTTTACAAGATAACTCAATTTTTTCCCGATCGCACTGGAGGGTACATGTTTTTTTTTCGGTTCAGAGATATTTCAATTCGCAAAAAAATTGAAAAGACAATGATAACACATGTAATTATAAAAACGAAGAGTATCTTGTTCATTCATTGGGTACTTTACCCTATTTTTATTTTCCTATCTTGCTGTACTTTTCGTTTCTTTTCATTCCGATATTTCGAGAAGTCCAGCCCGCGAAACTCGTATGGCGAAATAAGAAATATCGAACAGTTTCGAAATTAAGATTCGTTACCACGAAGCAAAGTAATCGATAACTCATTGTATAAAATAGTTCAACGTATGAGAATACTTTGAAAAACATTATTTCAGTCTTTGATATGCCATTCGTCATTCTTTGTTTCCATGTCGTCGTAACAATGACGTTGGACGTATACCGTTGCTCGAATTTACCACATGGTATTACGAGTACTTGTTTGGATGCGCCATGAAAGCGAATCTCGTCCTCGTAGAACTTGGCTCGATGACATTTCTTTCTCTCAAATTCGCATCAAATATCCCGTTAGCCGTCACGCGCGAGAGATGCGCTCGAAAACACAATTTAAAAAAAATAACTTTTTTTCTTCCAAGCTACGTTTTGTAGCAAACGCGAGGAACAAAGAATTTTCCCCGAATGTAAACTATTTATCGTTCTGTTTTTGTCGGGCAGCTAGTAAAAGTGGACCGCTTCGTTTCCCCGAAAATTCTTGAATCTATGAATAATATGGTGTACAATTTCAGCTTTCCGTTGCACACGGGAATTTCACATTCGTACGCGGACAGTTTGCCGTTCACTGGAATGGAATAAACTTTGTATTGTTCTTTCGCTTATGACAGATTCATCGATTTTATTATCTATTGCGATAGATTTCAAGAGTTTTTAGGTTTTAAAAATACTGTCTCGTGACAACCGTGGAGTATATTCATGTTATAGTAATCATATATCAAAATATCAATATATAGAAATATTTGATAATTTTCATGAGAAAGAGAAATAAAGAGAGGAGAGAGAGAGAGAGAGAGAGAGAGAGAGAGAGAGAGAGAGAGAGAGAGAGAGAGAGAGAGAGAGAGAGGGAGAGAGAGAGAGAGAAGGAACAAGAGAGAAGGAAAAAGAGCGTAGGGAGGGAGGTTCTTTACGAAACGATGCACTTCAAAGAGATGCCCGACGCGCAATAATGCTCGCATATGATAAATTAACGTACGGGTCATCTCTGTAATCGACAAAAATGTAATGAAGGAAAAAAGTTAATATAGAGAAAGGAAGAAACAAAGTATGTTTTTGCCGCCATGTGAAAAATTCATACCAGAAGAGATGTCAAAGCAACATTTCTCAAAAGAAGAATAATATTGCGCGTATGGCGAAATCAATGTTAAACTGGTACTCGAACTTCTTTTACGATGATTGGTCAATCAGATTTATCGCGACTGAATTTGGAGTGCACGTAAATGGCAAACCCAATGATAATTATTCAAACTTCGACGGCCCAATGTCAAAGAAAAAATAAGACCCAAGCAAAATGAAAATCAAACCTCACAAGTTCGTGAGAAATGGTAAAGCGCGATTTATCATGTGGAAAGATCATTAGATCGCAAAAAACAACTTGTAACGTTGTGGTAATGAGATAAGGAAATGTAGAGAAAAAAATTAAGAAAAGAAAGAAATATTCGGAACAAAGTCTGAATCTTAAGGTCGTGATGCGAATAACAAGAGAGTAGTTAATCCAACGAACCATTTAGTGAACCATACAAACGAACAACTCAATAGGAGCATACTGTGGCATTAACTAAAATGTTAATGAAAGTGAGTACATCATACGTCATGTCACCATAGCCCACGGTCGTCATCGTGACAACGGCCCACCAGAACGCGTCCGGAATGGACTTGAAGAACGAATTCTCGGAGCCGGCCTCCGCGAAGTAAACCGCCGATGAGAATAGCACCACACCTGCAAGACAATGGAAAAAAACCCGTTCAGACAGTTCGTATATTTGTTTTGTACCTCATGTCCCCGTAGCCCACGGTCGTCATTGTGACCACCGCCCACCAGAACGCGTCCGGTATAGATTTGAAGAAGCTCTCCTGTGATCCGGCTTCCGCGAAGTACACCACCGAGCTGAACAGGATTACGCCTGAAACACGACCTCGCTACTACTATCTTTGTCATGAGCGACCTCTTCGACGACTTATTTTTTTTATTCTTTTTCTTTTAGTCATTCTTTTTTCGCCATTATCTGTTTTTTGCTCTTGTATTATCCCTCTTCGATAATAGTTTAAATCCATCAATCGACCATTTTTCCAGCCATCATCGTCCTCTTCTACCACAATACGACTATAATTGTTAGTATCTTTGCTGTTTGCCAGGCTGCACCCGATCTCCTGATTCGTTTTCTTCATTTATTTTTTCTCCTAATGAAACATTGTACATCTTTTGACTCTTTAAGCACTGGGCCCTCGCTACATGAACAATGACACGGCACAAAATTATATTGGCCAACATTAAAATCAGCTAAATTCGCCCATATATGGATTTCGCTTTCCAGTATACAATTTGCCAATATTTTTCTACGACTTTTAATATGTTCTTATTTCGAACTTACAGCTAGCAAAAAAAACCCTGAATAAATGATCGTTGAATAACCCCAGCCTCGTCATTAAGGTTTTTCTCGGACCCAACAGTGTCAATATTGCACCATCTGATGATATGCTTCAGCGAGATGCCTGTACATGAAGAGTTAACCCTTGAACGTAGCAAGGCAATGTCTAGCATTAAAATCGCAAATAAAACACTATCAGATTCAATTGAGGATGTCGGAACCAGAGATGGGCACTGTTACATGACTTGCTGCAGAATCTTCAGTGCTTTTGTTTTCTCTCTTTCTCAACTGTATTGAAATCTCTTTCGACCGTAATTAGTATCAACGCGGTTTATCTATTGCCACATAAATATCAATAAGAAAATTCAATTTGTCTATAATCATGAAAAATCTGGTAACAATGCACACTACGGCGGAGAATGAAAATAGCGTAAGTGAGAAACGAAATCATAAATACTGTGCTAAAAGGGTTTAAACACAGTTATAAAGTGAATTAAAGTTGTTGGAAGTCAACATTGAAAGTATTTTATCGTAGGTCTAAGCAAAATCTCAATATTTAAATGCAATTGTCACAATGAGATTGTGAAATTTTATCTGTGATCTCTTTGTGGCCTAGGTTGCTCACCGGTATGTCAGTTGTACCCTACTGCGAGCCTCGGTGTTTGAGGAACAATGTGCGAAAATTGCGCTTTCAATGACGGTGATACTTCTTTGAGGCACGGGCTATTCTCGATTGTACTTTATACACGCTTGTGTACATATCATTCCATCTTACCGAATCGCGTGCTGTTGTAGCGTCGATAATTGAGAGGAAACGTTACAGCGCACTTTTGAAAAACTTGTGATTTCGGGGGTAGCATAAATCAGCAATGTGTGCTCGGTAAGGCAATAAATTTTCGTCGTCTCGGCAAATGGAGGCGCAAAATCGGTCGTCCGATACATCGAATAGGGCAAAGATGTATATAAAAGTAGACAATCAAGGAATAGGCGACCAAGCATAATAAATACGGTAGAACAATTAGAAGACTCACCGATGAAGAGGAAAAAGATGAGCAGGCCGAGCTCTCTCATGGAGGCCTTTAACGTTCGGCCGAGTATTTGAAGGCCTTTACTGTGCCTGGACAATTTAAATATTCGGAACACCCTGACCAGTCTGATGACCCTTAATATCGCAAGGGACATTGCCTGATTGGTGCTCTTGTCCTGTGGGCTGACGGGTGCCTTCGGCAGATCTAGCTGATTCTCCTTTCCGGCAATCACTGTGCCTAATGTTATGAAGTACGGAATGATCGCGATGATGTCGATGAAGTTCATAAGGTCACGGAAGAAATTTAGCTTATTTGGGCAGGCGAGGAAGCGCACCGATAACTCGAACGTGAACCAGATGATACAAATAGTCTCTATTAGGAAGAACGGGTCGGTAATGTCCGGGACTTCATCCTCTTCTATCTTCGTGCCGTTCGTCGTAGTGTTGAACACTTTGTAATGCTTAAACTCGGGCAGAGTCTCCAGACAGAATATCACGATCGAGAGTAGGATCACGAATACGGAGATGATTGCGACGACTCTCGCCCCCTGCGAGCTTTCGGGATACTCGAAAAGTAGCCATACTTTTCTCTGCATCTCATGCGATGGTAGCGGCTTTTCTTCCTCCTTGATAAATCCTTCGTCCTCCCTGCATTTATCCATATAAAACACAAACAATATGTTTTGTCCTTTTTGTTCTTTACCCATCATCTCTGCCAAGAAAATACTACAATTACAACATCGAAAGAATGTGCTCGTTCTCATCCATCACGCACGCGCACTCACACGTATACGCAGACAGATAGGAACATCAAGAATACATCTATATGAAGCGGACAAAAATTCGATGCGTTCGGCAAAATTTGGCCGATTGAAAATAAAATGAATCATAAGACAGGGGTTTCAAGCAAGCAGGGGGCAACCAACGGGGAGTTACACGGAATGGTGAAAAGGAACATCTGCCAATCAGGTATAACCGTTTACCTGAACTTATTGGTGGCCAGCTCCCCCAACTCGTAAAACTTGATCTCCTCAGAGAAGACATCAAGCGGTACGTTGACGGGGCGTCGAAGCCGGCCACCACTCTGATAATAGTAAAGTATCGCATCGAAGGATGGCCGATTCCTATCGAAGAAATATTCGTTGCGTAGCGGATCGAAGTATCGGATCCGCCGTGCCGGATCGCCGAGTAACGTGTCCGGAAATTGGTTCAGCGTACGTAGCTGTGTCTCAAACCGTAATCCGCTCACCTGTAAAATTACATTTCTATCATTGACCGTGTCACGCATACTGAAGTCCACAATTATATATACATTTGTCCTTTTGATAATCTGAAGAGCGTCGTTCCCATGGCGGTGTTTAGGCTGTTTTCAACGGCTACAGACAAAATGTCTTCGAAGTTTCTGATCTCCCTCGTTCGCAAGCGACCAACGCCCAGACTCAATTCTGTTTACTTGCCACGCTACACCTTAATACTCTGATTTTTAACCACAAGACAGGTCATTTTTTGCTTTTTTACACTGAATTTCGTTTCGTGGCCCAATGTGGCCTCATCAGCGGTTTTATACACGAAGTCCCGACGGTTGGAACCTCATGGATATTTCTTGTAATTAGGTGGGTTAAGGTGAATCGCGGTAAGGCATTAAGTAGTTAAGCTTTCCTCATCTAAATTATTATCGGTATGATTCAAATATCCTTACGGCTCTGCGGTGATGACGTAAGGATGAGCGGTGTGCAGTCAAGAATTAATAGAACGAAAAAAACTAGGTAAAGACAAAGAGAGGGGGAGAGTAGCAAGACAAATTCGCAAGCGACCACTATGATTGGCGCAATGCGGTCGTGTTTTCGACCGAGGACGGATAATCCCTTTCCGCACACAATACGACCTTGCTACTATATTCCATTCTAGATTCTAAGATAAACTTGGACACCCGCCAAATGATGTGTCTAGGTCGCTTCTCCTGAGTCTTTCTTCCTCTTGCTGTCTATTGGTCTTGATTATATAATTGCATAGCACTCCCGACATCTCGCGTGTTCCGTTATAAGAACGTATTCCAAACGTACGTATTCTCAGTTGGGATCGCATTTTTTTTTAAATACGAGAAACGATTGTGTGTGCACTTAAATAACACTACAACTCGTCGATCTATTTATATCTCTACTCACATATAGAAACGCATGCATCTATTTATATACATGAAGCATAAAAGTCTATCTATCCATATAATTTCATCGTGCTTATGACCATCGCTTCTCGCAAACAAAAAGTAATTTCCACTGAAAAAAATTATCACCAAAGAAATTCTGTTTAAACTAATAATATTTTGCGTTTACACCGTTTGGCGCAGGAGCCAAGTTTTTTTTCAATCAGTTTTACGTAATCCGTGTTTGGTCCGTTCGCGCCAAGCATCTTTTGAAGCTTGTTCATTGTCGGGGAAGACAAAAAGGAGGGCTTTTCGAGCCCGGCAAAATGTGCATCACGCATGTCTTTTACACGGATTTTGTCAATATTTCCGAAACTTATCGCACATATAACACTTAAAGAACACAGAAACCTATTATCTGCACCCTGTATATTGCGGTCAGTAATAAATTACCTTGACATCTGACTAAAACTAATGTAATACTAGGGACGCTACGACAACTGCGTACTACCCTAGTTTATCATGAACGAGAAACTTTTATTAATCTATGGACTAATGTCTTTTACGTATTATTTTTTTGTTTCAGTTTGATTAAAGCGATCCTTTGTATCTTTCTCTTACGTTGATGGTGACTCTTCCACAGAAGCCATGATCGTGCGGTATCGGCTCGAAGTGTGTGACGCCTGTGTATTGGGTGTGAGTGTTTGGACCATCCTCTTCCTGGCTGCTGAGCTTCGGCAGCGATCTGAAATCATGATCGAATCATTTATACAGCAAAATATCAATACTTTTAGTCATATATTACGCGAGTTTGTTTTCGCGAATTGCTAAAGAACAGAGAATAAAGATGGCTTTGCTGCTGAACACGGAAAAATGTACATCAACGGAGCAGTTAATATAGAAAATCAAGCCACATTCGTGAGATTCGCCGGAAGCTTTTCACTTTTCACGGATTATATCAACCTGTACACTTACCCATTTATCAACGAGTTAACGAGCCATGGATGGCACTCCCATAATTATAAAGCGTTAATAACTCAGGTCAAAATTTAAAATATTCTATAATTCTTATTGCACCTTGAATCTGAAGAGAGATGCGAATTTTATTTTACTTATGGTGTTCGTTGGAGGATATTTTGTTTTGATCGATTCCACGAATCGCATCGATATAATTCGAATGTGATGAATGTCCGGATGAAAATGAATGCATCGTGCATGACCAATTGTATTTTCTGTGTCCGGAGAAAACGTTAAAATAGGTTACGAGTGTTTGATTCATGGCACGCATTATCATTCAATAAACCAGTGATACATTGCGGTGTGTCAATTGGTCAACTATTTCAATAAATGTGTAGAGTGTAAATGAAAATTAGTATTCCAGTCGAACTTCATCATCCTATGGTAAGGTGGTCGGTCCAGTGGTCGTTAGGGTCCTAGTGATCGTTATATTACACATTAAATAAGTATTGTGAGATAAAAATCAACCCTTCGTGCAGATATGTGATATATTAGCTCCCAGGAGGTATTTACTATGTTGTATTACATTGTCATACTCGTAATCTGTATCGAAATTTGAGTCGGGAAAAGTCCTTCTCTAAATAACATCTTGCCATGGTTAGGCCATCCAGCGTGGATCAGGTTCGCTATGTAACAGGTCTTAGGCTAGGCCCCGATCCGCTGTTCCCTTTTTTGGGAACTGATTAGGAACTGGACAGGGAAACGATCAAGTACAGGAAGGGCTTTTGACAATCTACCCAAGTAGAATATATAGTATTAGGTGGTATACCGATCTTCTTATCCCTGTGCACTCTCGCTCATCACTCACTATCTGAGCGAAAGAGGCTTAGAATCAAAGAGTTATTTTACAAATGTCGTAAAATTATAAGCGTAAGTGCACGCTGTAAGCATAGTACTTCTGTACGTGTTACAACGGACATCCTCGCACGATGGTACTTCGCCAATAGCCATCGGCGGATTGTTGGCGAAATACATTCAGGTAATGTCTTCCCGGCCAGAACATTTATATTTCCGAACATGGGGACAAGGCGATCGAAAACCACGAATCACCTGCTTTACTTGTTTGTCTCCTTAAATAACTTGGCTATTCGTAATGCTCAAATCATTAGTTATTGTATTCCCGGTATTGGTGATGAGCATTCTTATCCTCGTCGATGATCATTGACGAAATTAATGCTTTTTCTTGCTCCCCTATCCGAAAGTACGCACTTTCCGGCCGCATTTCAGGCTGGGAAGAGCATTTTTCGTGGCCGGCTAACGACCGCTCGCTCTGACAGGATTTTCGCGGCCGGCGATATTTACGTATGCACGTTATTCTTTTATCTTGTGCTCGCTCCTGTCAAAGGCGTGTCGTGGTCTCGCGAAGAATTTCGTTCAAGTGTCGAAAAACAAAAAAATGGAAGAATCCTCATCAGAAGGTTCTTGGTTCATTGATTTGATGTTTATATTAGTAATGTTGGTTTTATTTCATCTTGATGTTTTCAATGCCCGCCCCGACCAGCAAAACCTCGGCTTCGCCTCGGTCTTGCAAAAGTCGGGCGGGCATCCCCCCCCCCCCCTTTCGCTCGTCTCCCTGCGAGAACGACAGCTTCATTGCATTTCACGAGATGGCCGACTGACAGCCAACAGATGACAGCTGACAGCACGAATGACAGCATTAATTGTACGGAATTACATACATTAATTAGGCCCGTACTTTCGGCTACGGGATCAAGAAAAATAGTATACAACCCACGGCCCAAATGTTGGATGCCCTGGCATGTGCGATATGAAGGCCTCGGCTTCGCCTCGGCCTTTATATCGCACATGCCAGGAAATCCAACTTTCGGGCCTAGGGTCGTAATATACTATTAATGGTGAATAGAATTACAAAAGATGAATTACTTTCATCCTAATCAATTATAAATATATTTGATGACGTAAAAAGCAAAGTGGCCTGTCACAGTTCTTGAAGACAGGCTCCGCTTCTTAGGACATGTCGACGTTTTGGCCGTATAGACGTTACGTTGAAGATGTACTCGCTCACAATGTATCCCGGCCCGAAGATTGTAATTTCCAAACATAGAGGGTAAGTCGTAAAAAACCATTCAGCAATTTTCCTGGTTCGTTCCATGGGAGGGCCCGAATAGGTAAATCAGATAAGACAAGTCTAGTCAGGGAATGCCCGGTCATATTTCGGCACGGGATGTATCGGTATTCAAGATTAATCAAATTAAATATTCGGCTACGACGTATATCTGTCATTTCAGCCGAATCCTTCATTAGGAGGTTAACGTGAATCGTGTCACGTCTTGGGTGATTTCAAAATATCTGGGGACTTGCGTTAGGTAAGTTTGTCTTCAAGTGATTAACAAGGATCTTAGTTTTGCATTTAGCATGGGAACGAGTATTTTCAACGAGTTTTCATATATGACGATTACCGGTTCAGCAATATAAACACTCTGGCGATTAATCGCCACGGCTGTTGATAACTGGGACAATGTGGCAAACAAATCTTAGGAATTAAATATTAATTTATGCAACATCAGAAAAGAAATGTTGGATCCGTAATTAGCGTTGTCTGAAGAATCCACGGACCAGTAATCGTCGTGCACATATTCGTGATAGTAAAAAGATATACATATAAATAAACATTGTCGATTACTGGGTCGTGGCCATGTCGATAACTGGGTACGTTTCGAACACAGGTGAACACCACTCGATCGAAAAAATATCGAAAGTTCTTTTATGAAAAAATTGTTGTGAAATAGAACATGAATACGAATTTTAATTCTCAATTAATAACCATAATTCACTTTATTTTTTAATTTATAAAGTTGTACGTAAAAGAAATGTATGTTTTAAACTCTTTATCAAATGTTTTAATAAAAACCAAAAAGTTTGTGACTGAACGCCTACAAATTATTCTGCAGTCGTGAATGTAGACATGATCGTGTCAATAAAGGCCTACAAACTTTTGCATAATTAGTTAGGGCCTTATATACCTTTAGATGGTTAGGGCCTTATATACCTTTAGATGGTTAGGGCCTTATATACCTTTAGATGTGAAAACGAGGCTTTTAGGGATAAAAAAAACTAATACAGCAATCAAAACGAGGTTTAGGGGCCGTCCATATATTACGTCATCGATTTTGGCTGATTTTCAACCCCCCCCCCCCCCCAAATCATCCTATCCTTCCTATCGTCATAATCCAATTATGGTTACCGTCATCGAACGATCAGACCCCCCCCCTATTTTAAAATGACGTAATTTATGGACCGCCCCTTAGAGGATTTATTTTACATATCCGTAGTTACTCAAATCAATTTTTCATTTTCCCAAATAATACTAAATAGCGGGCAAGTGGCTGGTATAAAGAGAACGATTTTTTTTCAAGCCCTCCACGGGTGGTCACCTTGGAGACGCACATGAGCACTCAGGAGAATATTTTTCCCCCGTAGTCTTATTAAAAAAAAATTATTCTCGCAAACTTAGCCCCATTTTGGAAAATCTCATTTTCGACTTAAAAAACGGCCTTTATTCTTTCCCAGCAACCGTAATTGTTAATCAACTGTAAAAATCGTGTACACATCGCTAGAAAATCTATTTCAGAAGGTACAGTTCACATGTGAAGTCATCGGTCGAAAAATGCAGGACTTGATTTCTATAGATTTTGTTCAAATTTTAACCAGACATTGTTCGAGTGAATTTTCATGCATGTTCGAGTGAAATTTCAGAACAGTCGACTATTTAGATTGGGACATAATGGATTTTGAAATTGCAACTTTGAACACTGCAGTGTCTGTAGTGAAAGTTAGACAGAATAATTTTCCGTAAAAAATATTTGTCCCCTATAATAAGAAGACGTATGGCAACACCGCATCGTTCCACGTATCCAATGACGTGAGTTTGCGCGGCATATTTAAAATAATGCTGCAACACAAATTTTTATTTTGAAGTCATTTTTATTCGAACAATGTTTTTAATTAGTTATGGATGAACCAACACTTCTATTTGTTAATGAAGATAACACAAGCAATATAAAATATTAATATTTATAATGGAAATATTTTTTTTACGATAAAAGTTTTTAACTTGATGAACACGATAATTATTTTTTTCTCGAAAAATTTAACAATAGTTCTCTGCGGTGTTGCCATATGTCTTCTTATTATAGGGGATACATTTTTTACGAAGAATTCTGTATTTACTGAACATTTTTAGCAAACCTGAATAGTAAAGGCAATCCAAATTTTTTCACTCTTTCCCTAACTAGTTTGCTATCTAAACATAATTTTTTTTTCAAAATTTATAAACACAATAGAATGGTACGACGAGTTATATGACCTGACTTTCGGTCAATGCATACCCTGCAGTGTTAAAAGCAGTGTTGTCAGGTTAGGAGATTTCCTCTTAGATTTAGGGGTATTTTACCTGGGTTAGCAGAGAAATAGGGGGAAAAATTTGTAGGAGATTTTTTAAGGGAATTCCGAAGCGCGAAGGTATTTTTAGGGGACTATAAATTTCTGAGGTTTTTTTCTCAAAACAAGTTGAAAACAACCAACCATAAGTGCACCAATTCCGAGTGAACGCAAAGAACCAATTAAGCCCAATCAAACTAAAACAATCGTTCAAACCCAACCGATACGATTAGGGTAGAATATCCATAAGTACGAATATCCATAAGTACAAATATCCATAAGTCGAATATACATAAGTAGGAATATCCATAAGTGATTATATTATATAACCCAACGTACATAACTCAAACAAACCCAAACAAACTTGAACTTTTACTGAGCATTCGCTTTATTAAAAATTTCTTAAAATGCTCATCTTTATTCGTCTTTTCACTCTTCCGCCGTTTCTGGCGCTCATTTCTACTCTATACTCACCCTCCATACTCACTTATCTCTACCTCCCGCCATTTCTGGCAATTATTTCTACTCTACACTCACTCATGGATATTCGACGACATTGATCGATACAAACCGCGAAACAAAATGTCGGTCGTAATGATCGAGGCTATAATGCCCGTTCGACTTACGCTCAGCGTTGATTACTGTGACTTTAAGCCGACAGCTCGTATGTTGGAGCGTTTCAGCTCTGAGATTATTTATAATAATATAAATGACAGCGATGTTCGAACCCTCGATATATTTCCTGACGATTAGGGCCGAAATTTAGCTATTCATGCATCAGTGAATTCTTCATTTCTATAAGTATCAATCCGATGGGAAATCCACTATGTGCTCATTCTGTTCGTTATCGTTTTTGCTTTAAAATGCCGCTTCGTCCATCGTGCTGGGTGGGGGTGTTTTTCGATTTTTGCCAGAATTTCAAAGAGGGACCATCGAGTGTAGAAAAGTTTTCCACACTTTTTCAATAAAAATTGAGGGTTTCGGGGAAATTAATAGTGAAATTGTATTCAGGGGGCAAAAATACGTAAAATGGACTTGGAATGGAACGTCGTCAATAATATAAGTTACACTATAGAATAGTTCTACGTTTATACTCGGCCAATAAGTATAAAATTATCATAATAAACAAATATAAAAGCGGGATTCTTGTAATATGCAAATTCAAAAATAAATAAATCCCCTCCAAGGCTCAAAGACAGATTACCATACCACGATAAATGTTTTTACCGACCGTACGTTTCACCCAATTACAACAATTATTTCCATTAAAAAAAAGTATTCATCTTCATATATAATTCGTACGGATCGCAGCAGTCAAGTTTCAAAACAAAATACCTAATACACAAGTAGGAAATGCATTTTAAATAACAGCTCATGTTCGGGATCGCGATCGCGAAAATTACCCTTCAATTACAGCACTGTTCAGGCCAGTAGCTCGGCGGGGGCTATTTAGGAGATTTTTAGGGGGGACCAGCGATGGTCTAGGGGGAAGCCGCCAGAACCATCTGGCAACACTGGTTAAAAGTTGCAATTTTAAAACCCATTATCTCCCAATCTAAATAGTCAACTGTTCTGAAATTTCACTCAAACATGCATAATGATATGAACAATGTCTGGTTAAAATGTGCACAAACCCGAATCAAAATTGTCGACCCGCGGTCAACCGGAAGAATGAAGGGTACAGTGTTTGGAAATACCATGCGTTAGGGCCTCCGATGAACCTCCGGCATGGCAGAAACTGGACAATTCCACTGAAAGGAGGCAAATGGGGACCACAACTGAACCTACCGAACCTCAGGTGGGCCTACTTCGAGCGCTCCCGCAGAACCTACCCCCCCCCCCTTTCGGCCCACTGTACACTGCTAAACAAAAAAAAATTAATTTCAATCGAATCTATTTTTAAAAAATAGGTTTTTTTCCTTGTCTCACAGCCTACTACGATCATATTTGTATTAATAAAGATGAGATTCAAACGAATCTTTATTTGCTTACAATGTACACTGTAAAGCTAAGTGTACTATATGCATAAAATATTTCATCAATCGAAAATAAAATAAATCACTTAATTGAGAGCTTTACCACAACGATTTTTCATTATAATTCGTCATTCCTTGGCCTTTAGAAATGCTTTTTTTCGAAGACAATATTTTCCCTATATGCGAATCAAACCTAGTACCTACCTACTCATACTCGAGTAGAAATTTCTTAGGGTTAGGCCCCGATCGGGGTGTGATACGGGTAAAACCTATTCCCGTAAAAAAATTGCCGGCGCTTAAGATGCGGCCGACGCTTGGTATAATATTCAGCACCGACCATTAATATCCAGTGTCGGCCCTTTATACGGGCCAATGATTTGGCCATGATTCTGCCAGTGCTCATTTGAATCATCACTCATTTGAAATGTTTGGCCAATACCCGGCCAACTGTTAGGATTTCCGGTAAGCGTACTATTGGCCAACCGTACATCCCAGCGTTGGGCCGAAGAGATCACTCCTACCGTGGCGAAACACTAAACCGGTATTGCTGCCGTTCATCGACCAATGGTAGAATGTGATTGGCATGACGCTGGCTCGAAGTTGGGTTGGTTGCGTCGTTTTTCACGGGTTACGGACATCCTGATCCGGCCCCGATAGGGCCGGAAGTATTTAGGCCCTAAATCAGGCTATACTAAAATGGCCCTACTAAGGCTTTCCCCGATAGGTCCCTACCAAGGCTTGCCCTGATAGGCACTACTAAGGCTTTCCATGATAGGGCCTCACTAAGGCTGTCCCTAATGTGGCCCAACTAAGGCTTTCCCCGATAGGGCCCTACCAGGGCTTGCCCTGATGCGGCTATAAATAGGCTTGCCCTATAACTGCCTCAGCAGTCGCTAGATGCACATAACCTCTTATTTTCCACATGGAAACTTCGATTTTACACCATCGTAGCTTCGGAGTTTCGATGCATTCCTGAATTCGATTAAAAAAAGATGCTATAGACTGTCACGACAAAAAACGTTATGCAACTCGGATGCCTGTTAGAAGATTTCGGCAGCTTTGTAAGGCGAAAAGAGAGAGAGAGAGAGAGAGAGAGAGAGAGAGAGAGAGAGAGAGAGAGAGAGAGAGAGAGAGAGAGAGAGAGAGAGAGAGAGAGAGAGGAATTGTATATATAAATATATTTTTATTATACACATATATATATATATTAGACTGATTCAAAAAAAAAATTATTTTTTTTCTTTCAGGATTCTCGTGCTATTGTTGGGCACTAATAAAAGAAAATTTCTCTAAAAAGATGGGATTTTTTTCGGTTGCATCCACCAAAAAAGGTGAATTAAGGTAAAAAAAGAAGAATCCTCGAAGGAGAGCTCAAACAAAAATTATTTCGAACGGCGCATTACATTTGAATACTTACCATAAGAATAACACAGGAAAATATTGACACTTCTGAACGTCATAGTAAAACTCTTCAGAAAAAAGCCTCACAAAATGTCATTAAGATATTCTGACAGAAAATTGAATTCCCTACAAAAAAAGTTCCTACTAACAATTATCTTAGAACAACCGTTCAGGTGGTATTGCTGTCTGAAACTAAATTTTTTATTTAAGCGACGTGCGGGCCATAGCACACGCTGCCACCTGGCGGCAGCATGCGGTAGCTTGTAGTGAAAAATGACAAGCTTCACACTAGCGCAACGAATGGGAAACCGCGACATTTTTCCCCCGTTTTGGCCCTAAATCAAGATCTGTCACTGCTACAAAATTTCATTCGTTATTGCGAAGTGAATCCTGTAGTAGGGGAGGCTGCCTCGAAAAGATTAGCTAGTCACTTGTGGTACTTTAACGAGAAAATTGTTGCTTTGTCGTTTTTTGACAATGCTGTGCCGATAAGTGTGAAGGCAAAAATGGTACAAGCTCTGCAATCTCGAGAAAAATCCAAAAATCCTTCCGAGTAATTGTTAAAAAAAAATGATTCGGAAATGGTGCTGAAAAAAGACATAAGCGATTTCGTTACTCAAGAATCCTTATTTCTTTTCCAGCAATTCAATTTACCTCATGATTTTTTGAGAGTAAATATTGAATTATGGCCGGAAAATGCCACTTATTTGAGTTGCTTAGATTTTTTTTTTAATCCAAAAGTCGTTAATAACGTAGCTGAACGTGGTGTCACTTTGATAGAAGCATATAACGGTTCATTAACAAAAAACGAAGAGCAGCTACAATATTTATTGGGCGTAGTGCAAAATCATCGACAGAAGAACCCTAATTGCATCAAACAGACTCTTAAAAAAAAGGAACGATGATTATCAAGCATTATAATGTAAAAACAAATCATTTTATCTTATTTAACCAAATTAATTCAATGAAACTTTTCGAAACACGATCAATGATGGACGTCGTTTCTTTTATATTTCTTGTTGTACTTGATTCTTTTTTGTATCAGAGAAATATTTTGAGAACGATTCCATGCAAATTGTATGCTAGAGCAGAACATTCTCTACAAAAAAAACCCAAAAAGTTTTTTCGTAAAGCGAAAAATTCGATTTTTACAGCCTTCTGAATTATTTTTTTTCTATTAATTCAATTTCAGACAGCGATTCCACTTGAACGGTTGTTCTGAGCTAATTTTTCATAAAAACTTTTTTGTTGGAAATTCAATTCTCCATCAGAATATGTTAATGCCATCTTTGTGTGATTTTTTCCTGACGAGTTCCACTACCACATTCAGTAATCCCAATATTTTCCTGGGTTATTCTTATTGAAAATATTCAAATGCAGGGCGCCATTCGAAATAATTTTTTTTTGAGCTCTCCTTCGAGCATTCTTCATTTTTTACCTTAATTCACCTTTTTTTGGTGGATGCAACGGAAAAAAAAGTATCGATTTTTTTCCGCACACCCTAATATATATATATATAATATTCCTCTTTCTCCACCTTCTCTACCCCCACGCCCCTTTGATATGAGTGTTGCAATAAAGATAGACTATTAGTTCAATCAAACAGAAAAATGGTTGACTCTGCGGAATTTCTATTTAATTTAAATTTAAAACAATTAACTAGATCCATTCAGTGAATTGAACTAAATTGTTTTTCGAACCGATGAAACCGAATCACAAATTTATTAGGACCAAATAAAATATTTAGTTATTGCACGACATTAAATAGATTGATTTGAATAAATAAACATACTTCAAATAAATAATTCTAATAATAGAATACAATAGGAAAATTTCGGTTCTATGAAAAATCTAGTTAATGCAAATAAAAAAGAATCAAATAGACGCGGTTATTTAATATCAATAATATTTAGCGGAAAGAAATAAAAATATGCTTCACACATACACGTGGAAATATTTTGTTTATTTCCGACGTGCTAAAAATGAAAACAAAGAAAAATCAAACATTTTATTTGAAATCGGCGGTAATCGGCCATCGTCATTTATCGACTCATTATTGAATGAAAAAAGGGAAAAAATGAATAGCGTTGAATTCCAAACCGACCATTGAAATATTTTAGAACATAAAATAGACTATAATTAACACCCTAACGTTTTATATAGATATCAACATTGTATGTTATTTGGATCTACACTGCGAGCCAAAAGTTTTCGGACACTCCACATAATCGCAAAAGTTTTGAGCGCTGGATAATTGCAAAATAATGTTAGAGTAATATAATTTATTTCGTTTAATATTTTACAAAGATACTATAAAGTATAAACACTATAAATAATTTTGCAATTATCTAAAGTGTCTGAATACTTTTGACTGGTAGTGTATATTCGAATATATTAACGCAACCACATATTTCAAGTATAATATATAAGTGTGTATATATATACTTATATAATATAGACCGCAGCTTAAAAGTTTGGATACACTAGTCGATATTTCTTGCTGCACTAAAACTTACATAGCTTCGTAAAAAAAGATAACCAAATTTAGCGAACGGCGTTTTGAAGGGAACAAATTCAGCTTTATTTTGCTTTTTTGATATATTTTTTTATGATTTTTTTTTTCGATCATCGAGAATTGAGCTTATGCAAAAAAAATGGTCATGTTTATCCATGATAAACTTGAACGAGGTAGCAGCAGCTCCATTTTCGTTTTTTTAACGTTTCGCCCAATTTTTTTGCAAAGTTATTTCATTTTTTGCTCAAAAAGACTAATTCTAGATAATGCAATGTAACTCAAGAAGTAGAGGGTTTAAGAAGAAATGTCAAGGATATAAAAAGTAGCGTAAGTTTATACTGGATAGCCTGGCATTTTGAAATAATTTTCATGTGCGATTTTTTCTCACAGGAAAATGTGTACTTACGAGCATTCTTTTATGAATAAATAAAATAATCCTATAAAATAATAATAAATCGATATTGAGCAAATTTTATTGTTTTCACATATTAATATTGCACTAATAATTTGATGAGGTGACGATGTATTTTTATCAATTGTGTAGTATTTATTCATCATCTGATAATGCATATTTACCTGTACCGTTCTCCGGGCGATAACCAGGAAAAACCTATTATTTTCGTTATCGAACGGGTTACCGATCAGGCCACAATGGAGTGATGATGAAGGAAATTTCGAATTTGGGCCGAAAGCAGGTTAGGTGGGGTCGAGGCAACGGTTTGAGATCGAAAGCAGGTTAAGGGGAGGGTAGGGGTTTGCCCTTTTGAAAAATCGATTTTTTGTCTTTTCTTATAGTTAAACATTTCAAGAATATAATCCCAAAATTTCAAGTCAATCGGAGCAAAACACTCGAAGTTATTGACTATTTAGTCCCGCTCTTCTAACACTGTAGCTCCGACAGCTGCGGGCGGTCGGAAAGGCAGCGCGCAGCTGACGAGCAGGTATGCAATTTATTCACTTGGCGATCGTCCTTCTCATTATTCTGTTTCGAAAAGGTTTTATTGAGTAAAGAGAGGTAACAAAAGCCGTAAACATATATTATAGGTGTATAATATTTTCAAAAGAGAAACGAGCGACAGTTAGTTGTTGTACGTTCGGTCGAGCGCTTGTTCTCAGTTTTTTTTTTAATTTCCTCAAGAAATTTTCGGATTCAAAATGCCGAGATTGTCCAAAGTTTCAAGAGGTGACCGAACAGATACAAGAACGTATTTGTGCAGATCGAAAAAAAGGCCTAATCCATGTAAAAAAATAAGGATGAAGCTAATAGGAAGAGTGCATCATCGAAAAAAATAAAGTTGACTGGTATTCAACTTTATCTTCTTTATCGGGAAGCGTGCCGGAAGACGTTGATAATCATTATAGAATCGTCGATTTTTTACTTGTTTTCTCAACAATTGCAAGTTTGGTGAAATGTGCTCAGTGTGATGGTTCAGTTGCGTTTAAAAATTGTAAAAAAGAAGGTCTTGGCTCTCAAATCCAGGTAAAATGTGCCAATTGTGATATACGCTACATATCGTCGGAAAAAATTTCTCCTTTCCGCCGCAGACGAAGAAAAAGAGAAAACAAGGACAAATTCGGAGTCTGATACTTTGACCGTTTCTGGCAACGCCACGTGACAGGAGCAAGGCTTTAGCTTCTTGTTTGGCGTCAACTTCATTGATTGGTTATTAGACTTGAAAAGTTATTGATATTTTCGTAAGTAGTTTGTATTGTCCGTCTTGCAAATTGTGGGGAAAAAAATTGAATACAACTGAATTTGAAGAGTGGCACGAAGAATACGTTGATAATAATGAATGTCAAGCCAGTCACACCGGACCGTCGGGAAACGTGGAAGTAAGCGCAGTAATCGAGATGTTCCGCCGCTCAGAGGAAAAGTATGGAGCAAAGATCAGCAACTATGTCGGAGACGGCGATAGCAAAACTTATGGCAATTTAGTGAAAGCGAAACATTACGGTGAAAATTTCATTATAAATAAAAAAAATGTGTAAGTCACGTGCAAAAGAGAAAGGGAAAACGTCTACGTGATCTGGTAAAAAATACTGTTGAAGATAAAGTCGTGAAAACAGGAAAAAATTCAGGTAAAAAACGGCGAAGTAAAGTATTCGGCGGCAAAGGAAAATCCACCGGAAAAGTCATCAATAATTTGAGTCGATTCTCCGGAGCAGCAATAAGACATAATTGTGATTCGGTAGAGAAAATGAAAAATGCCATCTGGGCAACGTACTACCACCAGCAATCGACAGACGATAACCGTCAACACGATAAGTGCCTGAGCGGCGAGGACTCGTGGTGTCCTTATCAAAACCTTTGGCCACAACAGGAGTAGAACATTTTAAACACAATTACACTCCACTTCCAGAAGATGTCTTACAAGCAATCAAACCGATTTACGAAGATCTGAGCAAAGATGAACTTCTTGAAAGGTGTCTTGGAGGTTTTACCCAAAATGCCAACGAAGGTCTGAACCAGCTAATTTGGAGGATTGCACCGAAAAAATTACCTGGCAGCAAACAAATCGTTGAATTTGCATCCTACGTGGCTGCATGCACTTTCAATGAAGCTGCTGGTGCTTTTCTCACCTTTCTGTCAAATATGAACATCAGCGTTGGACCGAGCGCTCACGAATACGCAAGATTGGAGGATAACTGTCGCATCAACAGGGCCGAGATACAAGACATCGAAGCTGCTGCAGGGAGTCTACTCTATGGAGCTGGAATCGATGATTCAGTGTAAGTTGAAAAAAAATGACTTTTTAGCTTCTAACACTTCAAACGCGTTTTTCTCGAAACCACTTTTTCAAAGTCGGTGTTCACTGCCATTTGAAAACTACATGACCGATTTATTTCAAACTTGGTACACCCTTTCTACATATAAAATACCTCCCCCCAACGGTTAGTTTGAGATTTTTTTACATTGAGGAGGTTTTCCTCAAAAATGGCGAAATATTTCGTGAATAATAGCACTTTTCACCTTATATGACCACCAAAAATTTAGAAATGAAAAAAGAAATGATCAAAGACCGTTGGGGGGAGGATTTAATGATACTTTGACTAAATTTTAATGGTACTTGATTTCAGATAATTTCTAGCTGAGATACAGTGAACACCGCAAATCGTGTTTTTCCAAAGGCGTTATTGGAAAAGCTTTGTCACCGGCTTATTTGTGGATATTTTCACGTACAAATTTCACGGAATGTTCTTGGAATGACACTTAACAATGTACAAAAGGTTTCAATAAATTTACTATATCCATATAGACGAAAAAAATTCGCAAAAAAAGTATTTTTTACTCACGCTGAAACCCCTACCCTCCCCTTAAGGAGGCATGTGTTCTGCACGTTTCACTAAAACTGAGGATCGAAAGAAGGTTTGGGCGGTCTAACAGAGGCTACACTGGACCATGAGAAGGTCTCTTCATGGCACCGAATTCGACAAATGGAGTTTGGTAAGTTCAATGGAGGCTGACGGCTTATCTATTACGAAAGAAATGGGTCCTGCGAGGGTTCAGAGGAGGCTAAAAATGTTGAGTCGGGAAATCTATAGAAGTCAAGAGCGCGCGCTCGTTCTACCTTAAACCATTTTTCTACAAGTGTTAAAAACATATTTCCTCCTAAAATAACTTTTGCTTGTCATTTTCGGGATGTTTATACATCACTTAAGTCAATAAACAAAATTTTTTTTTTTTCAAAGGCATGTATAGTACAGTCGTGCTGTCGCTGAAAAACACCGTAATCGGAAAGAAATAGAAGAAGGCTAGTTTTATGACAAGTGATTTTGTAGGTGCCGCGGGTGCTAAATCCAAGTTTGCCTCAAAATCGGGGTGTAGAGTTTTTTTTGTAGGGGATGAAAGGGGGTGGGAATGGATTAATGCCAAACTACAACCCCTACGAGGTCGGCACCATGAGACAAAATGTGCAGAGAAGTTTGGGCTTTAGTTTTGTCCACAGCGCCGAAGTCGAACAAGTTCATTTTTGGGGTAAAATTTAAAAAAATCAGTGTTAGTTAAATAACTCTTTAAAAAAAGTTCAAATGGGAACGTATAGCCCTTGAAAAGACGCATTGATCGAGGATTTGATCATCACTCTCCGATAATGTCTTCACCGGCAAAAAAATGGTGAAAATACAAAACAAAATTATTTATCGAATAACTCAAAAACAATCTATTTTTCGGGCATGGTTCAAACGTACGAAATGTAGGGAATAATTTTCTCTATATTTTCGTTCCTATGGACCACCCTTGAATCTTGATTTTCCAACCCCTCTCGGGGGCTGAACATTCACAATGAAATTCTGGGAAAGCTATTGACCGCACGAATTCGCCGCCGTGGAAGAAGTTGTAGCTTCAACCCTCAGCTACATTTTTGTCCGCAGCACCAAACTCGTATCTCTTTATTTTCGATCAATAGTTTTCCCATAATTTCATTTTGAATTTTCAACCACTGAGAGGGGTTCGAAAAAGCAACATTTTCTTTGTAATAAAAAAACTCATTAAGAATGACTTAAAATAACTTTTACTCACTTTCCAAGTTGAGCTATATGAATTTGTAAAGTCGAGCGATTTGTTTAAGGTGACAATTACAGGGCCAACTACATCATCTATACATGATGGAAAATAATTTATTTTTTGAAAAATTGATCTCTGAATAGCTCGGTCGCCCTGTCCATCCAGAATGTTGATTCATTGAAGTATCTACTGGTATAATATCTGTTGCGCATATAGGTCCTATTCGCTTTTAAAATATCTATTTTTATTGGTGCAACATCACTCCTACTATTGAGCGTTTCATTTGTGAGAGTTCTACCAACCACACACTTACGAAACGTGGAATGGATTAGAACGTTAAAAAACGTTCCTGATATTCTAAAACTGTGTGAGGGACAAATCTGAGAAACTGAGCGTGAGTTTCGACCATTACAGACGACTGACAACGCGTTCCACGCATCTGCAATGAATCTAAAAATAACTGGGAGCTTTTACCGAAATAACTTACACAGCTATGTTTTCAGTTCGGAAATCCATCTTTCCGAAGTCACGTGTGAGAGAACTGGAAAATGTTCCGGGTTCCGATAAGTATTTTGTTGTCAGTGGTAATTTGTTTATTTCCAACTCATTGATTCTCGTTTGGAAAATATGAGATAAAAAAATCGTCTGTTTATAAAATTCTTTTAAATACCGAATAATTTTAAGGAATTCTTAAAAGTATATTTTCACATACGCTTATTATACTGACAGTATTTACAAAACTCTCTAGGACTTATGGAGATTAGATTAGTGTGCCAGTTCTCATTGACGTAGTACTCTCGGCATTTGTAACATCACGTGTTTTGGAAATAAATTAAAATTACTTCGTTGGTACAGCACTTCTGATATGGTAGTTTGAAAAATCATGTACAAAAGCAAGAGGAAATTCAAGCCATCATTGTCTGTCGATGCATGGCTAGAGTGCATGCCAGCGAGACGCTCCATCCCAATATACCTATGTAGCCTCCCACGAGTTCGGTATAGTGATTCAACGATCGGGGTACTATTTTGGGTAAAATTTAATTGACGCTATTATCATATATATCCATATGCATGTGTGTTGACTTCGGGAAGGTGAAAAATAGTTTTAGACGTAATTTTTGGTGTGGCATTTGAGTTAATCAATGCTTCTAGATATAATACTAACATAACGTTCTTCCAACTATGACGTAACGATCTTAATCAAACACTGCCGGTTTTGACCTCTAATTATCGCTAATTGACTAATAAACATATTAATAGGGCGGACATTTATATACTCCTCGACAAAAATAAAATTGTAGGTCGCAAACGATATCGTTAAACTATTTTCGTCCTGAAGACTTAGCACGACATAATACCGGTGTTGCTTTCATTTCACAGGACTACACGGATAATTGAAGCCACTAGGCGAGAATTAGGCTCGTTAACGAAAGGTATTCCCAGAGCGGCGCTATTAGTCGGATACAATTACATGGCTCATTCACGCACATTTTCGTAGCGCACGTAGGTCATAATGACGACAACACGTATTCGTTTATCTTATTCCCGACTGATCACCAAGTTATCTCCTGTCCTCTAAGAGAAACGGTCGGCGTACGAAAATGAATGCAGATGCCATTCATTGAAAATGTTCATCATAATTACTACAGTAAGACTGAAACGCGCTTACGGCTAAAACATGTATACACGCAAAAGATTCGTGGACTGAATTACAATAAAGCAAAATCCTTAATTCGACATTCAGAATCATGAGTCTTGCTGCCCACACCCCATTTCGATGGGATCCAATTGAAAACCTGGATTGGGAATATTGAAACATCTAGCATTGCGTCCGGGTAGAAGAGCGCCGGAAATACGGTTTTTACCTATGATACCTTTGAACTGAGATAGCGGAGGAAGCGTCGCTTGCCCGCTTGCCCTCTTGTTGGTTGTGAAGAGAAGAAGGAAAAAATGCAGAGATTTATCGGACTTTCCACAGGGCCTCGAGGCACTGCGAGAGTTGGCAAGCAACGAGGGAACCATTTAAAAGTGGTGTATAACAAACGGAAAAATTGCCAACGCTCTCTAGTCATTTTTTTTCATTCTCTTCCGGGCCTATTGCGTTTTCTTGAGTTCTCGAGCTCGAAGAGAGTGAGCGAACGGAGCGACGGCCGGGGTGGGAGATAGAGAAGTGGTTCCTGGAGTGGTGGAAATGTTTTTTTTTCTTTCATGACCACACAAACACAAAGCACTATACGCAGCAATTGACCGAGTGAGCTTTGAATACCGACGTACGTAAGTATGTGTCTATTATTCATTAAGGCGTTACCCCTACTTGTAGCGCAAAAAAAGGCCTTGTTCATGATTTTTTTAAAAGAAAACTACAAAGCTTTTTTAATCGATCAATATACCATCTTAAAGAACACATCTTGAAGAACTTTCAGTAATTTTTTTATTGAAAAATATTACATTGTTTAGTGGCAAATGGCCGTCAATGAAATAATGTTTTTATATACACGGTTTGCGGTGACCAACATTGCGGCGAAGTGGATCATCTGAAAAAAAAATGCGGATGGATTTAGTCAAATATAAGTATAAACTAGTCTTTAATCGAAGGATTTTAAAAAATATTCATTTTTCACAAAATGGCGGACAGTCAAAGTTAATGGTTCGATTTTAACGAAAAAAAAAACGACCGTTTTTTGGCTATAAAACGGCCATTTTTCGAAAAAAAAATCGAACGATTAAAGACTACATTTTTATGTATTAAATAAGCCTGCAAAATTTCAAGAAGATCGGTTCATTAGTGTTCGAGTAATCTTGGTCACCGACTTCAGAAATGCCATTTTGAGAAAAACGCGTTTAAAGTTTCAATTTCAGTTTACACGAAGAAAATATTTTTTTTTGTAAACTTACATAGAGTCATCTATTCCGGGCCCATACCGAAGTTCTTCCGCCGACGATGCCGCTTGCAAAACGGAAATTTGGTGTTGCGTTCGTAACATTCTTCCTTCACGAGTGCTCTCGGCCGCACGTCTCTCTGCCAGTGCAATCCGTGCTTCGTCCATTTTATCAGCGTATTCGTGCACGTTGTGTCCACAGCTCACTCCGATTGAGTTCAAATAAAATAATAATGATTTTGAACCTTCGTTGAATAGTCCAACGGCAATATAAGCTGCTAAATTTACAACGATTGCTCCACTCGAGACGATTTTTGGGCTGATTTTCCAAATAAGTTGGTTGAAGCTTTCGTTGTTATTTTGATTGAAGCCACCGACGCATCTTTCGAGTAAAGTTTCCTTACTCAGATCGTTGTATATAGGTCTGATGGCATCCAATACATTTGATGGAAGTGGTTTGTAATCGTGTTGGAAAACCTCGTTTCTCGCCCGAGCTCGTTGATACAAAAACCCCGATTCTTCACCGGTTGGACATCTCTCATGGTGTGGATTTGCATCGGTTGAACTGTAATGATCGAAGGTCGCCCATATTGCCTCATGCATATCGTGAACAGAAGCAGAATGGCGTCGAATAGCAAGTTCACAGTACACAGTGAGCTTGTCAATAAATATTCCTGTCAGCTGTCCTTTACCACCAAGCTTTTTGTTTTTTTTTTTTACTAAATTACGAAGGCGGGATCCCATACTCTTTTGGACGTGACCGATGCATTCTTTTTTTATAACTTCTACGTCGTCATAAGGATGAGAATTGACTAGCCCAGTGTACTTTTTCGAATCCCTGTCTCCAATATAGTAACGGTACAGGACATTATATTTTTCTATTGAACGCTTGAAGATTTCGATAATGGAGTCCACCTCCATTTTTCCCGAGGAGCCTTCGTGATTTGTACTGCAGTTATCTTCGTGTGTTTCGTATTCTTTCTTCGTATCCCGCATCATTCCCGCTTCGTGTGTTTCGTATCATTCTTCGTATTCCGCATCATTTAGCTTATGTTTCCACGATTCACACATTTTACAATACGCACTTTTTACCACAAGATTAAGTACTTTTCCACTGTAGTAGCCTATGACTGATGTGACTCCGAACAACGACGTATATCCTCGCTTCCTCCAGGATCCATCTCCGGAAACTGTTAATTGAGGAGTTGCATCGCCTTCTGCATTAGGTGTATCTTCAATTTCTTCTCGTACGGCTTTTTTAAATATTACATCTGCACATGTTTTCACAGACTCATAAATACTTTTCAAAATTATTGTATATGTAGTCTCGGTAAGAAACCTTGGCATGTCCATAAGTCCGCAAAATTTTTGTGCTCCAGCCAATCCTATGCCGAGAACTCGCATGGTGAATATAAATCGACGATTTATTTCATACGAATGTTCCAAAAAAGGAGAAGATGGTATCAAATTATCTGCACATGAGTCACATTTCACAACGATTTTGAAGCCTAGTCGTCTTGCACTTGCCGTTTCAAATGTAATATTTCCATTACACGTTTTGTACTTCACTAAATTTGAAATAGCAGCAAACACAACCCAAAAGTTCAAAATCCGATATTCAATATTAGGACTTTGATTCACAGTCATATCAATATTATTTTTCAGTTTCTTCGCAGACGTGCTGAAACTTTCAGTTTCCGTTTCGGCCAGGTTGGGGTTAAAAACACCCTTCCTTTTTTTTGGTCGAGATTTCCGTAAATTATCACTGCTTCTTGTTTGTCGCCAATCTTTTTCTCGATCCATTTTTGAATGTCAAATGAATAAAAACTGCGCTTATAATATTATGAACGGCGGAATATACGTCTTATATAGTCGAACTTTCGAGCTACACTGACGAGTTTAGACCATAACAGACAACGAAAATACGTTTTTATAAATTCTAGTCTATTATATGAACGTTGTGAATGCCAGGTATACGACCCTTTTCATCGAACAATGCATTGAAGGTCGGAGGGAGGGTCGAGCGTGCCAGACGGCAGACTAGCCGGTCGTTTACACAACGGATTCTTCTCTTTCAACGCTCATATCTCAGTCAATTTTGTTCGGATCGACTTGAAATTTTCAGGACATATTCTCAGATACTTATACTTCAAAAAAATGCAATAAAGAAAAATCGATTTTTTCAAAATCGCAAGTGGGGGTAACCCCTTAATGATAGAAATACCACTTTCCGATGTAATCTTGCGGTTTCACCATTCTTTGGGCTCCACTTTTATAACTATATATATATTAGAGTGGTCCACTTTTTACCTTGTTCTTAATTTCTTTGCGGGATACCTGATCAAATTGTGACAAAAAGAGAAAAAAAAATCACAAAGGCTCCCTGTAACCGGAAAATATCTAGAGGTTGCTACCGAGCATTATAACATTTTTACTATATATTAGTCCGACCATGGAATCTCGACTCGTGTCGAGTATGTCATGCCTTCTATCGAATTGTGTTTGAACGCTACTTTTATTCTCATATCTTCTCGGTTGGTGACCAGTTTCGCTATTCGCATGAGGGCCAAAAGTGGGTGTAACTGATCGCGAGCGGCCACAGTGGTGAAGCTTGATACAGTATCGTCTATTGGAGCGCTCTCTACCGTCGACCGTGCTAAGTCAAAATGCTCGTGGTTCCTCCCCCTTATTTTCGTTGGTGTAAAATCAAGTCTCAAGCTGGAGTTGCGGTCGAGTATTTTGTGTGTGAGAAGCCCCAAAGACGTCACTGGAAAATTTTTCTGTCATAAATAATGATCCACTGAGGTAAATATAATCATAGCAATTCTACTGACATCGAGGTATTATCGGATTTATCATCGTAAGCGCTTCACTTTTAGTTTCCTTGCCAGAGCATGGAAAATCGAAGAAATTTAACGAGGGTTTGGTTTGTTGGCCGGCAGCAACCACAAAACGCATGCTCGAAACTGCCAACAAAAAGGGCCGTATTAGTTGTTTTCTTTCGTCATATTATCACCAGATGTTAAAGGAAACGATTCGTGCGAACGCTAATATCGTTGCCGTAAGTAAGTTTTTTACGTATCTGGCATGATGTACCAATTCGTACGTGTCGTCAACAATGTGTGATTAACGAACTTGAACAGCTCCGTCGTAAGTAGGCATTGCTAAAAAAATGTAAAGAAAAGATCAATGAATTCAAATACATTTGCAATCAAAGAAGCCAAAGTCTGTAACGAGTTTAATGGCATCTTTAATATTGCACATGCTACAGTTAAAAAACTGATAACTAGCCAAAAGCTACCGGGATTACCAAAGATTATTAAGAACAAAGCGTACACCGAAAAAATGACAGAAATCGTCACCAGTTTATTTTCAACAACAGAGAAAAAATGGATAAGATTAAAATCTGAAGCAGTGCGGACAGAAAAAGAAGAAAAGAGACGTCGTATGGAAAACGAACAGTTTATTTTAAGGAGCTCGCAAGGATCGCAACTTCCTAATAGTTCCGAATGATCTAACCCTAATTTTGTCCCGAAGTTTGTTCCGAAACCGTCAACTTCTGCTGAATCGAGTACTATTGCCTCCCACTTTAAGTTCAGCGTTGGACAGGACAAAGGTAACAGATCGGAAAGCCACTGTCATATTATCAACAGTTGCTGATTCGTTGGGGCATGATATATCGCAACTGAAAATGAGTCGATCGACCATACGGCGCCACTGCAAGCAGATCCTGCTCCTGGAGGCTGCAAGGATGAAAAAAAAATGGTCCTCCTTTCACTCAATTAACAGTTCACTGGGATGGAAAGTTGCTATCGAAATTGACGAGCCGTAAGCAGGTAAGCTGCTTTCCAATAATCTTGTCCACAAGAAACGTTGAACAGCTCCAAGGAGTGTTAAAACTCGACAAAGGGGGAGGCCTAAAAACTGCAACAGTACATGGGACAAAACACTGCAACTGTACATGGGACTATCGTAGATTGGGGCATTCAGGAAAATATCGTAGCTATGAGTTTTGATACGATGGCATCGAATACCGGCAATAGAAATGCAGCTTGCACGGAGATAATTAAATGTTAAAAATTACCGTGGAGTAACGGTAACCAGATGACAACCCTGAAACTTCGCTTATTATTGCTGGGTAGAACACAGATTTTCACGAAAATAAAATGAAATTTCTTCTTCACATAGAACATTTTACCAGATTTTCTAGTACATTTTGATGTGTAACAAAATACGCAAAACTTAAATTTAAAAAATATATAATATCAGCGAAATTTTACTGTGCATTTTATTATTTTATGCCTTTCAAAAATGTCTATAAAAAAGTATCGTCTTTATAACAGTTATCTTAAGATTTATTATAAAATTTAATGAATGTTATAGGAAAATCTATTGTGCTCTCGGTAAAAATTATCGTGCGCGCTCGGTTAAAATTATCATGCGGTATGGTACGGAAATTTTGAGGCACTGCATGGTAAAAATTCCCCTCATACCTTTCACTTCAGAATGGTATGGTGGTAGGGCTAAGTAGGGGTGCGCGGTCTCGTTTCAGTTGTCTATCTATTCCTTAGATGCGCGATGGAAGGTCCCAAAAAAAATTCGTCTAAACTGCGTACATCAACGGCTTATGAAATGTTTAAGAGTGAATACGATTTTACAATTTTAAATTATGACAAAATAATATGTGCGCAAATTAGTCACATCACTCGAGCTTACGACGGTACGAAATGTATTGTAAAAAAATGGTAGTATTAAATGAAAAATAAATTCTAATAATTAAATTTCCCTCTTTATCCGTTTGTTGAGTATACCAATTTATATGAAAGAAACAAAATTTCCGAACAAAAAACAAACAGGTTGGTTATTATTATGATTATTATCGCACCAGTCTTTAAAGAAAAAATACATTTTTTTAAGGAACCGGTGCGATGGTCGAGTGGTTAGCGTGCTCGCCTCGCTCTGCAACTGCGGACTGCGAGGTCCCGGGTTCGAAACCCAGTTGCTACGTACATTCGTCGTGAAATGTTTTTCATCGGCATTTCGCAGCAAAGTTATGACAGAGGGAGAAGTCGGTTGGGCCCGCCAGAGGGGTGGAACAGGGAGAAGGGGGAGAAAAAAGGTAAACAAAAACAGTAGAGGAAAGAAACGGTCACAATGAGGGGAGAATATAATATATAAATATTATTTTACCAGCCTTATAGGATTTTTTTCTTCTGAGGTTGACGCAGGTAAATTTTACTGTGCAGTACAGTAAAAATATCGTACGGTGCGATTGGTAATTTTTAACCGACAGTAGGTAAAATTTTAGCTACGTACGTGAAATTTTCTGTAACGTGAGTTAAAAAAAAACTTGTCGCATACGAATTATTATGTTTTTCCCACTTGTCACTACATTGAAATATATCACGGTAATTTTTACCGTGAAATTCACGACAAAAATTACTTTTTAATTCTCTCCGTGTGTATTTGCCTAGAAAATCTCCTGAATAAGCACTTACTTTATTTTAGTTGCCGGCATCATGTTCACGAACTCCCATTAGAGACATGTTTTTCTGCATGTATGGATGGTATAACCTCTGGACCGAATGTACCAATATTTAGTCGTTTTCGCGACAAGCAGGATCCACTGGATCACGTGAGTTACTGACTGTCACAAGAAGATGATGCAATCATCTCGATCACCGATGAACAACGAGAACATACTCTAGCTTGTACTGAGAGCATGCTAGAAAATCTTCAGCCGAGGGATGATTATAAAAAACTTTTGCAGTTTGTGAAATTATTTCTCAGCGGAAAAAGAGATATGATGATCCGAGCACCAGGAGCCATATTCCGAGCAAGGTAGATGAAAGCTATCAATGCGTTGAAAATTGACATATTCCGAAATATTTACGAGGTGAAACGCACCCTTGAAAATAGGGATGATTTTCGTTTTTCGTCGATAACTCTTTAACGATACGAGATATGAAAAAAATTCAAATTACAACATTTATTTTTCCGTATACTATTAATTAGACATGAGAACGATGCAGATAACAAAAATTTCATATTGTTTATTGCAAAAATGCAATTTTTTCATATCTATTTCCGGAAATGTTTAACCGATTGGGATGTAAATTTGCATACATATATGGCTGAACAAGGAGGGGGTATGGATTTTTTGATTTTCCGATATCTCTTAATTAAGGGTTTGAAACTGCCCTTTTATTCTTTTAGGCAAAAGAATCGAATAATCAGCTACGCTTTTTTATCCCAGGTTAAATCTACGTCAACTAAAAAAGTACTAAAAAAGTTTGTTCTATGATGCGATTGCATATTCGTAAATTCCACTCCCCGCCCCCTCCACTCAATCGGCGCCATCTCGAAAGGTAAACGTTCAAAATTTCTTACGGTGCCGCATGGACGAAGATTCGTAGAAATAAAAATGGGTTACAATGAAAGGTCAATCAGTAAAAATAGTCGAACAAATTTTCTGGATTTGGCGGAATGCCTTCTTAAGGGGTTAACGCACCGTTAAAAACTTTGTTCTTTCCATAACTTGTGAACGGGCCGAGATACAAAAAAAAGTTCAAAGGGAAGAAATGTTGTATTTTTCGACTACTAGCCGTTTATGATGATAATGGCGAATATAACAACAAATATTAATTGTTAATTGCAATAATTAGTCACTGACTAATGAAAATTGCAAATGAAATTTTTGCAATAAACAATATGAAATATGTTCTTATCTGCATCGTTCTCATTTCCAATGTATAGTATACGAAAAAATAAATTTTGTTGCAATTAAAGTTTTTTTCACATCTCGTATCGTTAAAGAGTTATCGACGAAAAACAAAAATCATCCCTATTTTCAAGGGTGCGTTTCACCCCTTAAATATTGGGTCCCGCAGATATAAAAAATACGTATCGCCTATTTTGATCTGCTCTACGCCATGCCAAATTTCATCGAAATCGGAGGGGGACACCTCGCGACCTTTCCTTGTGAGGCAAAACGTTTACGAAGAGTGTGCATTTTTATATCAATAATATACATTACGGCGTGGTATCAAGCACCATGCGCTATTGCCGCTCCACGTAATGATTTGAACCTCCTTCAGATACCACAAAATTATAAGGATCATGATGTTGAAGTGGCCACTACCGTCCTAAAAAAGTTCTTGCAACATCAATGGTATCTGTCAGAAGTGCTGACCAATTGAGTTCTGACCATCTGTCCAATTAAGACGAACCGCGTAATGACTGCATGATTAGCATGCCTAGGGAGTACCAGTCATCAAGTGAAAGCGAATATAACAGTCCAGAGCCTTCCCAAACAAACCCAAACAAACCCAAACATCAGAATGGGAGACTCCGTAACCGCCACTAGTTTGCGATTTTGCGAACTAAAAAATCGAATCAACTTTTTTTGCGTCGGACCCACTGGAGTGGAGAAGTGTTGAACGCATTTTAAAGTGTTGCGCTATTTGCAAAGCATTCCGTGTAGTAATCGACACTGCAGAGCGAAGAGTGCCCTTATAGAATAATTTACTCCGGCTATTACATATGATGAAGAATAGAAATAGTCTTTGCTGTTAGTCGTAAGCGAACATCGGAAAAACATGCCAAATTTCAATATAATTATGATTGCATATGCTATAAAGAACCTTCAATATAGTTATATATTTACCTTCAATAAAGAAATTTCAATATAATTATGATTGCATATGCTATAAAGTGACATTGTTATAAATAGTATAAACAAATTTGTATTCAGACAAATAGTTTGGAAAATATATAAGTAATTCAATTTAATTCATTTTCAGAATAATTTTGGTTAAACCCTGGTAGCAACCTCTAAATATTTCCCAATCACATCCTTTACGATATTTTTTCTCTCTATTTATCACGATTTGATCAGATGTCCCGCAAAAAATAAAAAATGGACCACCTTTCGAAATGTATTTCAAAACGTTTGCACGCCATGGGAAGAATTCATGAGGAAAGAAAGCGGGTGGCGCATGAGTTGACTGAGAAACAAATGGAAAATCGAAGAGCCACTTCTAAACTTTGCTTTTGCGACAAAACAAAAAGAGTTTCCTGCATCGAATTGTTACTGGCGATGAAAAATGGATATATTTCGAGAATCCCAAACGCAGAAAATCGTGGCTTTCACTTGGTGAAGTGTCAACATCGACGGCACGGCAAAATCACTTCGGAAAAAAGACAATGCTCTGCGTTTGGTGGGACCAGAAAGGAATCGGGTACTATGAGCTGCTGAAACCGGGCGAAACTATCAATGGGCATCGCTACCGATAACAACTAATCAATTCGAACCACGCATTGCTCGAACAACGCTCCGTGCCATCGCAGTTCCATCGTCCAGGACAACATAAAAAGACTAAAATAGGATCTGCTACCGCACACGCCGTATTCGCCAGACCTGGCCCCTTCAGACTATCACTTGTTCGGGCCGATGGCGCATGGCTTGGGTGGGCTGCACTTGGCCAATTACGATGCAGAACAAAATTGGTTGGACGAATGGTTTCAGTCCAAAGACGCGTCTTTTTATCGTCGGGATATTTATGTATTGCCCGAAAGATGGCAAAAATGTGTATATAGCGAGGGACAATAGTTCGAATGAACCATTTTTTGTATTTGGCTTGAAATTTTGATTTTGTATTGGTCAAAAAACCCGGAAACTTAGTTGCGCACCTGGTGTATATATATATATATATATTGTGACGAGAGATATTTTCTCTAACCACGGTAACGGAAACGAGAACTCAAACCGGGATCTGGTGCGAGAAACCGTCACCTTCGGCCGTCCACCCCGCGCGCGTGCATCCGCAGTACCCGGGGCGCCAGAGACTTTTTATCGCCGGACGTCTCAACCGGACTAAACTGGGGTCGGGGGGATCCAACCCGACCCACCAAGCGGAGACTGGAGCTCTCCTTGATTTTTGGTGTCCCGTAATCCTAACCGGGTTCGGAGTCTGGAGGCCTCCTCGATTTTTAATCGCCGGAATCGTATAACCAGACTAACCTCGATGCACTTGCACGAGGGAGGACGGTTGCGGTATTGCACGGCCGCTCAGGCTGCGGGTTGTGGTAGAGGGGTCGGGATTCACTGGGGAGTAGCGTGAGCGATCACGGGATCTGACACTTTAGCGATGACGGTAACGTCACTAATAAAATAAAACAATGGTTTTATTTTATTGTGCGGGAGCCGGTGGCTTAACCACCCGGGAACTTTTTACGGAGACGAAACTTAATCGCGAACATAAAATGCACGCGGAAACGTCACCCGAACGTGAACGAGAGAGCACGACGGCGTGCTTCTAGCGCGAGACCGAGAGCGCGACGTCACGGGCACGAGAGAGACGCGACACGTCTTTCCATCGCGACGTCTGAACGACAACTCTTTCACGATATCTCTCAAAATCGGGAAAGATCGCGATATTGGAGACAGCCGTCTCACGCGAAGGTTCGGTAGCAACTCTGTTACGATAGCCGGAAAATCGGGAGCGATCGCGATTTTGGAGACAACCGTCTCACGCGAAGATTCGTTAGCAACTCTGTACCTCGCGCGACCAAGGCCGGCGTGCGAGGGATTATGCGAGAGCGAGACAGAGCGCGTCAACAGAAAAAAATGTCAACACGCTCGCGGCATCAGACCATGCGAAAGCGCCGGTTCAAGCGAGAACTTTATCTCGTATAATATCGAGAGCTGAAATATTATTTCGGGAGCTAGAATATTCTGATAGAATATTCCTTTCGGAATCTAAATTTTCTGCCCGAGTTACCCCGAAAACGGAACGGTAACAAATCGACACCTTTTCTCATCGGTAACATGGAGGCTCTCGGGAATCGCATCCCCGGGTCACCGTGCGAAAGCGGGCAAAGCTTCTGTCCAGAAGCGCGGCGCGGAGATCTCCAGCCTCCGCCCGTAACCCAAACGGCCCGCTCTCCAGCACGATGCACCACTACGGTGGAGCGCCGGCGTTTCAGCCGAGCGTGCACCGATTCCCCGAGAGGCCTCACTGGGTGCATCCCTCGGTCGGGATTGCTCAGTACCTCGAGCCACACGCCGCTCGACCGAGTTCCGCACGCCAACCTAACCAAAACGGAAACTCAACCCAAAACCTCAAACGTAACAACACAAACATTCTAGAGAAAGGCCCCTTAACACAGACGGATGGGTCGCAACCCGGGCATCGAGAGCATATCTTGATCATCGGTAGCATTTCTGTGACGTGGGTCAAAAAATCACGTCACAACTCCCCACCTCTTAAGGGTGGTTACGATCAGGGAACTACGTGATCTCTGCTAAGCAAAAGCCGTATCTGAAATGCACACGGTAGCAATCATTGTCCTTCCCAGTTGCAGTCGATAGCTTAAACGGTGGGAAGGACCGAGACCTACTGCGGGGAACCAAGCACCCGCAGTGCGAGAAAGAAAACCAGAACACCAAACAATTGTTCGTATTCGATGGCTAAAATTTATCTCTCCCGTTACAGTCGGTAGCCTAAAGGTGGGAGAGATCGAGATCTACCGTGGGCGACTAATCGCCCCACAGCACGAGAAAATAAAATCGCAAAACACAAATTACAAAATATATGTTTTTGCATAACCGGTAGCATGGTTGTCTCTTCCAGTTACAATTCGGTAGCCTTAATATTGGGGAAGAGACCGAGACCTGCCGCAGACGGACGACTGCCCTGCGACGCGAGAAATAAAGGATCAATCTAGATCCACTCGTACCACCACCAGGGACAGAACCAAACCAATCGTAAGCGGACTCACCAAATTAGCCGTTACGTCCTTACTTCGGTGGTGACTCCGGGAACTTTACGGGAACCGCTCCAACTTTTCCATCACCTTCTCCGGGGTAATTAGTGCCGAAAACTGAGTCGCGTCGTCGCGACTCACGGGAACTGCGATGTTTATTTCCCTCGCCGGGGAATCAGGGGCCTAGCCCCCCCCCCCCCCCTCTATCGCGGGAACTGCGGGACATCATGGTCCTGCACGAGAACTGGGGCCAGTGGCCCCTCATGGCGTGAACTGCGGGGCATTGCCGCCCCGCGCGAGAACCCAGGCTATCACCTGTATTACGAGAACTGTGAGGCGTTGTGGCCTCTGCAAATGCCCAGACCAGAGGCCGGGCTGGCATGGCGGGGATCCATTGCCGTGTTGCCACTTCGCACGAGAACCATGGGCAAGAGGCCCACATTGCGGGAACTGAGAGGCTTTGTTGCCTTACGCGAGAACTCTGGGCCAGAGGCCCAAATTGCGGGAGCTGTACGGCGTTATTGACTTACGCTAGAACTCTGGGCCAGAGGCCCATATTGCGGGAGCTGTGAGGTGTTGCCACCCCACGCGGAATTATGGGCCAGAGGCCTTTAACGGGAGCTTTTAGGGGTCAGCCACGAATGAGGGCTCTACCCGATGAGTGCCTCTACTTGCATCCGACCCGACGTTAACTATTACGTCATCCCAAGGAAGGATTTCCTTCGGGGGAGACGTATCGGTAGCTGAGGGTGTACCTCGTAACTGCCTTCGCCGGTTTGCGGGTTCGGTAACTGGTCGGCGTGGTGTCGCTACACGGGAGCTTGTCGAGAAAGTAAGTCGTCAAGGCTTATAACGGGAGGCAGAGGAGAGTCCCTCACTCGCCTCCTTGCCCGTTTCCCCGATTGCAAAGGGGTAACGGGTCGTGGACACGCCTGACGGCCTTATCGCCCACATGGAAATAAAATATATAAAAAATATATCGAAAGATACATAAAACAAATATCAAATACATTTTGTACGAAAAGTTGGATATGTCAAGTATAATTTTGGATATGATTAAAAACCTATGCGATATATAAACATAAATAGCTTCTAAGGTGTACATTAAATATATTAGATATGTATACTGAGTATATGTTTAATATACTCGGGAGCATAACGGAGAATGTATGCTGTCATAAAAAAAAAGATACATTCAAGATGCATATAAAATATATTGAAATTGCATGACTAACGTACGCTTTATACATTTTTAATAGGATATCCGAATATATTTAAGGTTTGCTATATGTATATCTGAATATATATTACTATATATTTATATGTATATATAGTAATATACCATGAATAGTCTCAAGATCCGTTTGAATCATAAAAAATACTCATAAATGATACACTTTCGATTAATTCAGTGTATATATACATTTAACACACACACACACACACACACACACACACACACACACACACACACACACACACACACACACACACACACACGCACACGCACACGCACACGCACACGCACACGCACACGCACACGCACACGCACACGCACACGCACACGCACACGCACACGCACACGCACACGCACACACACACACACACACACACACACACACACACACACACACACACACACACACACACACACACACATCTTCAAGTCGGTATCTCGCGAAGACCTAGCCGCACTAGCCGGAATAAATGATCGGACAAAAAAATCGAAGGTTATGTAATCTCGTTATTCTATTCGATTATCGCTCTCTATGCGAACGCAATTAAGTAATTGATCCGATAATGTTAGTTAGTCTTGTAAATCCACACATTTCTCAATAAACTAACATTGTGTATTGTACCATATGTAGACGATACGAAAATTAATTTATCAAGTAGAACTAGCTCAGTGGGGAAGGTCCCAGCTGATCACTCAGAAGTCCCGGGTTCGAAACCACCTTACGGCGTGTAAGCGTCTGATATAATTTAAATTTGAACCATCAAAATATGTGAACCGCAAACGCCATAATCGTAATTAACGACAAGGAAAAATATCGTAAAGGGGTGCAATGATGTAAATAACGTCGTAACAAAATTTTTAAGAATATTTCAAGTATAGATTAAATATATTCCAAGTATATCTTAAATACACGTTGAATATATTTTAATAATATTTAAAATGTAGTATGAACATATTTTAAGTATATTTTAAACGGAGTATGATCATATATCGTGTATATTTTGGATGTATTTTAAATACATTTAAAGTATATTTGAATTATAAGTCGAATCCAGTTAAAATACATTTGTAGTATATTTTGAGGGTAATTTGAGTAAATTGTAAGTATATTTTCAATATAGTTCGAATATACGTAACATTCTGAAGATCTATTTTGGACGAAAACTTCGATATCGCGAATATATTTTTAATATATATTTAAGATGCATAATATATATCTGAAATCTATTTTACATCCATTTTTAATATATCGGAAAATATATTTTTACATATATTTTATTTCCGTGTGGGCGGTAGCATAAGAGACGCCGGTAGTCCGGACATTCTCTATGCCGGCGACCCGTTTTGCCGTAATTGCAGCAGCTGGGTTCACTCGGCTTTTCGGTAGCCGCCGTGGTCTTCAGGGGACCACTCGATAGCGGGGGCGCGGCTTTGCCCGCCTTGTCCCTCCGGAGGCCTGGCCCATAAAGGGGCCTCGGGAATCACTGGCGTGGCGGCGCAGACCGCGTGAGGCTGCGCTCACGTATCGCCTTTTCGTAAGCTGACGTTCGCTTGTTGCATGGTAGCAACAAGCAACGTCCAATATCTCGAGAGCTTCGTGGCTGCGTTAGGTGTCACGCGTCGGCCGGCTGGGCGCGACCCGATCGGGTCGGTTGTCCCATGGTCGAGCTCCGCGAGCCCAGTGCCAAGTCCGCGATCGGTAAAACCTCGTCCGCTTCTTCGGACGAGCGTTCCGAGAGCCCTGGCGGGAGCTCAGGTACCCTGTCTCCGGTCGCCATGGAGTATTCCCCCCGGGACACACGGAGCACGAGAGTGTGACTGGCTGAATCGAAAGCTAAGGGATTATATCCCTTTTCGTCGAATGGGATTCGACGACATCGAGAGCGGCAGACAGAACAGAAAAAATAATAATAAAAACAAACAATAATCCTGTCTGTTTGGAAAAATAAAATTTCTCCAAAAAGGTGAGATCGGGGGGAACTTTCCTTCCCCTGTCCGAGAACCCTGAAACAGGATCGCCTTCGAGAGCGAGGGAGAGTAAAAAATGAAGAGAAAAAAAATCCTCTCTATCCGAAATACATTGTCGGATTTCGTGAGCTGAGGGAATCTGAATTCCCTTCCGTCGAAAGAGTCCGAAAGAAATGAGACCGCGAGAGAAAAGAAAAAAATAATGAAAAAAAAATTCTCTCGATCCGAAAGAAATATTCATATTTCGAGAACTGGGGGAATTTGAATTCCCTTTCGTCGAAAGAATACGACGGAATCGAGACCGCGGGAGGAAACAAAAAAAGAAAAAAAATACCTCTCGATCCGAAATAAACTTTCAGATTTCCGGGAACTGGGAAATTTTATTTCCTCCCGTCGAGTGAATTCGACGGGACGTGAGCAAACGAGAAAATTAATAATAAAAAAAAAGAAAACAAAAAAATGAGTATTTTCTCTCGGCCCGAAATGAATTTTTGGGTCTTCGGGAACTGGGGGAATTTTTATTCCCCTCCGTCGAACGAATCCGACGAGGTCGAAATCGATAGAGAAAAAAAGAAAAAAAATGAAAAAATAAAAGAATTGCTTCCCTCTATCCGGGAACGGTACAGAAACCTCAAATCGAAATAAAATTCCGATGACGCTGGAGCCAAACGGGAGAAGAAAAAAAAATAAAAAAATAAAAATTCTATTGGCTCTTATATATATATATATATATATATATATATATATATATATATATATATATATTGGGAGTACAAATAAGTCTCCACCGTTTGACAAAATATGGCCCCACCAGGAGGTTATGGTTGAAATTGTCAGATGTAAAACGTCATATCGCAAGGTTAGACATCTGTAAAACCATAACCATGAAATATTGGCCAATTTGTATCAGGATGACATAATTTTTATCTGCGAAAATGTCGAGTTCTGAGCCGAATAAGCGTCATTTACTTCTTCAATTTAAAGAAATCTGCAGCTGCGGCGCATCGATTACTTATAGAAACATATGGTGAGGCTGCTATAAGTGAGAGAAGTTGTCGTAAGTGGTTTTAAAAGTTTAAGAACGGTAAATTTGACGTCGAAGACAAAGAACGAAGCGGAAGGCTGAAACAAAGACGCCGAAATAGAAGCATTATTGGAGGGAGATTCGTGCCAAACGCAAGGGTTGCCGGAAATGACGCTTATTCGGCGCAAAAGTCAACATTTTCGGACGAAAAAAATTATGTGATGCTGATACAAAATCGCTAATATTTCAAGGTCTTGCCAGATGTCCAACCTTACGATATCACGTTTTACATCTGACAATTTCAACCATAGCCTCCTGGTGGGGCCATCTTGTGTCAAACGACGGACACTTATTTCTACTCCCTATATATACAGGGTGTCCAATAGGAAGTTGCTAAAACTAAATAAGTGTCTCTTCCTTCCATGAATTCAATAGGGGTCCCTTTTTCTAAGGCGCATACCTGAGGCCCAGCAGTTTTATTCCAGCTGTGGTTGAAGCAAGTACGCGCGCGTCAAAATGAGTGAGCTAACCACGGAAGAAAAAGTATATTTTATTGAGTGCTTCTTCTCGAGGGAAAAAACTTATAGTAATGCGTATAGAGGGTTTCGGACTAAATTTGGAACTCATAGAGTTTCCAGCGACAACACTCTGAAAAATAAGAATTTAATATTTATTCATATTCATCTATCAAACAACTTGTGTTTCAATTCAATTAAACTGCATTGAAGTAATATTACGTTAATTTTTGTAGGATAATCGATAACTTCGTGAAGTATGATACACTCCAGGACCGTAGACACGAGTTGTCAGGTCCATCTGTTACGGTGACTACACCAGAGAAGATCAACGAAGTTGAGAATTATTTCAAACAAAATCCAAATGATTCGATTCGGAAAGCTGCTCAAGCATTAAAAATAACCAAATCATCATTACACAACATTTTGAAATATTTTTTAAAGTTTCATCCGTATAAAATACGCACTCATTAATTGTTAACTGAACATGCCATGACGAAACGCATCGAATTTTGTAACACTATTACGGGAATGGTTGAAGCCTTAGAACTTAATGAGAAATTAATTATTTATTCCGATGAAGCACATTTTTGGTTGAATGGGTACGTAAACAAGCAAAATTACCGGTTTTCGGGAACGGAAAATCCCAACATATCGCTAGCGAAGTTCCTTCATCCACAAAAAGTAACGACATGGGCAGCGATTTTAGTAAAAGGAATTTATTTGCAATTCTTGGAATCTACGGTACCAGGAGAGAGTTACAAACAGCTTTTGGAAACGAAATTCTTCCCTTATGCAAAAAAGAGGGGACTGGTTAAAAAATTTTACTTGATGCAAAATGGAGCGACGCCGCACCGGACTCATGAGGTGTTTGAAGCTATTCATCGCGTATATGGGACTCGAGTAATCGGTCTGAGGTACCCTAAATTTGCTCAAGGCGAACTAGAATGGCCTCCGTATTCACCGGACCTGAACCCTTGTGATTTTTTCTTGTGGGGTTACATTAAAGATCATCGTTACGATAAAAACCTCAGCACAGTAGAAGAACTGATCGCGGCCATCCAGGAAGTGGTTCGCGGCATTACGAACGATATGTTGGACACAGTTTTTCACAGTTTTCAAAAGAGAATTGATTTTTGTGCACAATCTAATGTTTCGCACTTCGAAAATATCTATCATTAATCACTGTACTTTTTCGTTATTTTTATAAGATGTAATAAATTGACATAAAAAATATTTGACTGGGTTTTATTTATGTGCGTTTAAAACTGCAGAGTTTCCTCTATTTAAAGCAATTTGGCTTTTCTAATTCTGTGCACGTGTTTTAAAATGACAGTCGATTAGTTTCAGCAACTTCCTATTGGACACCCTGTATATATATATATATATATATATATATATATATATATATATATATATATATATATATATATATATATATATATATATATATATATATATCAAGAGATGGGCTGCGTCTTGGCGGCAATTTTAAAAAATCGTCACCGCGGCATCTCGTGTAAACATTTCAGTCGGGAAAAAGTACTGCCTCTGATCTGGCTTCCCTAGATGATATCAGGCTTAGGTCTGGCCGCCCACCCTTGAATTTTTCGTTCGCAATATAATTCGCAATATAACGGATCTAAGGCTAGGCCCCGATCAACCCTTTGATCGGGACCTTTCTGGGGAACTGATCAGGAACGGGTCGGAGAACAAGCGGTAAATGACCAGGAACGTTGTGGGGAATATATCGGGAAATACCCTCGAACAAACGAGGAAATAAAAAACGTTTTCAGCGTTTTTTTGAACCCTTGATGAGGTAAAATCGGGAGTGTATTCAATTTAGTATTTCGACAACATATTGTTAATTGGTTATCTACTTGCCAAGGTATTATATGAGTGTTAACGTACGCTTGCTCGCACTTCCTGATAGGCAAAGAGACCGAACAACGTACACAGATCACTATCCAAGCGAAAAAGGCCTAGATCGCAAGGGGATTATTTCACAAGTATCGCAAAATCATAAGCGTAAGTGCACGCCGTAAGCATAGCACTTCTGTACGTGGTACAACTCACAGGACCAACTTTTATCCTTGTACGGCTCTTCGCTTGTAGCCCCCTGGCGGATTGTTGGCGAAATACATTCAGGTAATGTCGCTCGGCCAGAATATTGATATTTCCTACACAGCGACAAGGCGTTCAAAAACCACGAATGGTCTGCTTTTTTTGCCACTCAAAATAATTTGGTTACTCTTTATGCTCAAATCATTAGTTATCGTAATCCCGGTATTTATGATAAGCATTGTTATCCTTGTCAATTATCATTGATGAGATCAATGCTTTTAGCGATTAATAGAATTACAACAGATGTATTAGTTTCATCTTAATCAATTATAAATATCTTTGATGAGGTGAAAAGCAAAGTGGCTTTTCTTTAGTTATTAAGGCGAAGTAGAATATGAGTGCGAGAGATAGCTAAAATTTCCGCACAGAGATTTCTCATAGATAAATAATGGTTGGGACAAAAGGAAACCATCAAGCTCTGCGTCAGTAAATTCTCAAGAGCCTAATGGTTTGTTTTTCCAAAAAAAATTAACCATTTATGAGAAAATTGGTTTCGAACATTTTTGAGGTTATGTTTACCTTGTACATGCCCTTAAGGCCATGTGTCACACGCCGGAAAATTTCGACGCGGCCTCCCGTCACGGCGCTAATGCAAAGCTCGCAGTTTTTAGCTATGAGCTGCCGCTTACTACCGCCCGATGCCGCAGCGCATGTTCTCTATATGCCTCCGAAGTAATTTTCGTAGTGGCGCCGCGCAACGGCTGCCGGTGGCAAAACTTGGATTGGCGCATGGCGGTTAAGTCAAACCGGCACAAACACGAAACAGGCTTGCGCAAGCATAATCGATTATAGATCTCACATTGTTAATGGAATGTGCTTGTAAATAAAAAGAAATTGTGTGTTGGAACTAATACCGATTACTTGCGGATTTCATTGTATCCTCATGACTTTCTTTCGCCCTAAAAGCATATCTATAGGTATGTGACGAAGAGAATTAATAAAATTGCGTACATTGGCTGCACACCATTTTTTCTGCCCTACAACAAAATTTCTGTTTAAATTATTGTTTGCATCGGAAATTTATATAAAAGATGTTGTAATATAGGCAGAAAACTTTCGATAGTCTTCATGTATCGGAAGTTCGCGAAATTGTTGCTGGTGAGAAAAGGACTGTAATAGGAAAAGTTCTTCCTCAAACACGCGTCAACAATCCCAAATACGACGTGGAACGCTGTTTTTACAACGTAAACATCACACGCGGTGCTGTTATTCGCGCAAACACCTGTTTTAAATGGCGGCCGGAATACTGCACTAGCAGACGAAAACCCATGAAGGCTAGAGTGGGAGGAGTCCGATCTGTGCATTTCAAAGTGGCTACAAAAATGTGGTCAAACAGGGATGACGCCACTATCTCTAAGACCTCGAGAAGTAAGCTGAGTATCGATGATGTATAAGAAAGATGGAAGAGGATCGAATACGCATCGTAGTATCCATAGCAAATACAGTAGAACCCCGCTTACGCGAGGTAATGTGGGGAAAATGTACCTCGGACACGGTCTTACATACAGGTCTTGAAACGAAGCCAGATGTCAATGGAGTCGTGAGGCAGCGTTACGAGCTTCACTTTTCATCCCGCTCGCCGCCGTCGCCGTCGCTACATTTGGCGAGTACCTCCCACTCACGGTCTTCTGTGATTTCGCTCTTCGCCCCTTGCCTTGTCTTAGACCGTGCCCAGTGCCATTGATCACACCATTTTTATTGCAATGTTCTCGATAACCTCTGTTTGCGTCAACGAGAATTTGTAGTTTGGAAAATATTCATAAAGCTGGCGAAGGTGGACCGTTGTTTCAGGGCTTTCTAAACTGACGAACCAATAAAGGTATTTGTATATTCAACATTCCAGGTGTTGCGTATTTTTTTCCTTTCGTCATCGAAAGAAACTTCGAATAAAATTCGAATAAAAATCCATTTCACTCGAAAAAGGTAAGTATTTTTATTTATTTTTTAATTTTTATATTGGTCTTCTTCCAGCCATACAGGATCTTCCCCTTTTTACAAGCCCCACTTCTATTCTCTTCCACAACCCCCCGTCCTTATTTCACAATTCTTCCTCATCTACCTCTATTCGCCCTTTGCCCCCCCACAAAAAAGGTAATGTGCATTTCGGATCATCGAGAAGAGTGAGAGAGACGGACGGAAGCTGTTCTGTCCTTGTCGCACACGTACACGTCGATAGCAATGCCACGTAGTGCCGAAAATTGGAAACAAACGTGGGTTCGTTAACAGTGCCTACCCCCACCCCGGTCGTTTCCAAACCTGTATGTAAGACCGTGACCTCGGATTAGTGAAATCTGGGATAATACGGAAAACTAGCAATATAGAACTATTCCACGCATAGGCATAGAAGATTCTTCCGTTTTATCTGAGATTCTATTATCCGAGGATAGACCACGGATAATAGGCAGAAATCGAAGGTCGGATGAACGAGGTTCTACCGTACCAGCAAATAGAATAATATACAAGCACAATATTGGAACAATTTGAGAATTGTTAAAATCGAACTTTCGAGCCAAACCAGCCTTAAGGTAGTACGAGCGCGCAATCTTGATTTCTACAGATTTTGTTCAAATTTTAACCAGACATTGTTCATATCATTATGCATGTTTGAGTGAAATTTCAGAACAGTCGACTATTTAGATTGGGAGATAATGGGTTTTAAAATTGTAACTTTTAACACCGCAGGGTCTGCATTGAAATTTAGACAAAATGATTTTCCGTAAAAAATATTTGTCTCCTATAATAAGAAGACATATGGCAACACCGCGGAAGAGTATTGTTCAATATTTTGAGAAAAAAATAATTATCGTGTTCCTAAATTAAAAAATATTGTCATAAAAAAATATTTGCATTATAAATATTAATATTTTATTGTGTTCATGTTATCTTCATTAACCAATAAAAGTGTTGGTTCATTTATAACTAATTAAAAACTTTGTTCGATTAAAAATTACTTCCAAATAAAAATTTGTGTTGCAGTATTATTTTAAATATGCCGCACAAACTCACATCGTCGGATACGTGGATCGATGCGGTGTTGCCATAAGTCTTCTTATTATAGGGGACAAATGTTTGTTACGGGAAATTATTCTGTCTAAATTTCAATGCAGACCCTGCAGTATTAAAAGTTGCAATTTTAAAACTCATTATCTCCTAATCTAAATAGTCGACTGTTCTGAAATTTCACTCAAACATGCATAATGATATGAACAATGTCTGGTTAAAATTTGAACAAAATCTATAGAAATAAAGATTGCGCGCTCGTACTACCTTAATGTTTATAAAAGGACACAGGTATTTTATCTTTAAAACATTGAAGCATGTTTTTATCTTGAAAACATTGAAGCAAGCAATATCGCTTCGACTTCATATTATGTTTAAGATGTTTTTCTCAAATCGAAAAATAACTACTGGACATTTTTTTAATTTCTTACCTCAATGAGTAATTGCAATTTCTTTCGTGTGATTTTCTTTTTTTATTCATTCAAATGTGCTATTATCAGAATAATCGCATCACTGATTCGCTAATTGCGAGTTTTAATGCAAACAGATCGCAAAGCATTGTTTTTTGCCTAGGAATAATTTACCATCATATTGACGCGAGTAAAAAATCTATTCCAGAATAAAAAAAATTATTACTTAAGAAGTTTTCCACCGTTCGTTGTACAAGAAAACAATACAGGACAATTTTTTTAATTCCTTACGGCACTGAGTAATTGCAATTTCTTGTGTATGATTATCGTTTAATTTTTATTTAACCCTACAACTCATGACTGGGGTCCGGTCGCACTCTAATTTTTAGGCAAAAAATAAGTTTTTTGCCGATTTCTGCCGTTTTCAGTCTTTGAATGGATTGTTCACTAATGGAATGTTAATTGAACCAGATGGCTCACACACTATTTACTTTCTTATGAAAATACGAAGAAATTGAGGCATGATAAAGTCCATTTATCCCCGTAGGACCGATTTAATGACAAGGAAAAGCACGAGGTGCATTTAAACCCCAGTCATACGTTTGACGGTCAAAAAGAAGTCATGAGTTGTTGGGTTAAATATCGTTATCGTAACGATTATCGCGTTACCGTTGGCTGTTTGCGAGTTTTAATATAAGCAGATCGCAAAGCATTGTTCTTTGACAGCGGGGATTAATTTACCGTCGTGTTTACCTAAGAAAATAAATATTGTTTCAAGAAAGAAAAAAAACGGTACTATTTAAGACATTTTCTATCGTTCATTGCACAATTAAACACTGTTATAATAAAAATATTTTTCTATCAATACGCAATGCATCATTATTATTTTCGACCTTTTCCACCGTTAAATATGCAACTAATGCATATTGTTCATTGGGCATTACTATATAAAAAATATTCTCCTGTCTTCACGCATTTACGGAGTTCTCTCTGGTATATATCATTTTACATCTCTCTCGCACGCAGCCCACTTTTCAAGTATCGTTCTGTCTCATGCACAGTTCACTTCTCATTATTTACTTGTTCCGTCTTTGCCACGCGCAGTTCACTTCTCGAGGTCTTAGCAATAGTGGCGCCATCCCTGTTTGACCACATTTTTGTAGCCACTTTTTTCGAGTCTCTCCATAATAGATCTGACTTTTCCCACTCTAGCCTCCCTGCGAAAACCAATCCAAGTTTTGCCAAAACTCGCCGCAAGTGCTGCGCCACTAGAGTTGCTTCAGAGGCCTGTAGGGTCTTGATGCCAAGCGCTACGCCGACGAGGCCCGATAGGCGACGATAGCGGCGTGTATTTGTATTCGTTGTGTCGCGTCGGCCACCCGCAGATAGAAAGAAGTGACCTTTTCGCACGCGGTTTTCGTCGTAACAAAAACATTGACTGTATGTGTGTGTATCGATCGATAGATACAGACACCTAGTCGTAGACGACCGTGATACGGTTCTATCAGAGATTAGTAGGGAGATATACAACGATCCCGTTTTCGGCGTGCCTCGAGAATGGCGCTAACTCGCGGCGGCGAGTTCAGGAATATACAGTACTACCTCTCTAAGAGAGCCCTCGCTAAGAGAGAATTTCCCCGCCGTTCCGCTTGAGCGCATTTTATGGCTTCCCCCACCTAGCTCGAGCTGTCCAGTGTACCCGAGGCCTCTCGAGTTTGTCGCGGACAACTCGATAAGAGATCGCGAGCGATTTCAGAAAATCGCACGTCGCACGATTGTCAAATGGATAATATTCCTTTGTATAATAATATATACGTTTAAGCCGTAAAGTCGGAGAAAAAACATGCACCATAATTACATTTCAAGTAGTAATTTAATGCAAGTAAAATATATTTTAATAGACATTAACACAGCATAGAATATTATTGATATTGATAAAAATTATCGAGGCTACATTATACTAGAGATATGTTTATGAGTAGTGGTAATAAATGCAAATATCGTACAGCAGATCTAAAAATGAAATATTTATACATATTGAAATATATATACATTGTATATTTCAACTTGAAGTATATACACAAGATAAATTGTTAGTTACATTTTTTTTGTACACTATATATTTTCGAGTTTCGATAACGAATATACTACGTATATTTTTGCGAACAATAAGATAATTCAACAATTATTGAAAGTCTTACAAATGTGTCCTTCATATGTGTTATAATATTGCAACAACAAAATATACCAAACAGCAGAAAAAAAACGCGAAGAAAAAGGAAGATTTACACATCAATATTCAATGAGATATACTTACGCATGAAACGACGAAACGCCAGTACACTTTCCGCAACTCGTTTACAGTTTTCTCAACACTTTCGTTCGCGCTCTCTTATCGAGTTCGAGTGGAGAAACACATACACGCTACCACATGCGCGATTTTCGAGCGCGCTAACCTAGCGGTGGGGGAAGGCTTCGGCGACGAATTTCTCGAGAATTTCTTCCCCTAACCGCCCTAGACCGCTCTCTTAGAGAGGTAGTACTGTAATTTTGTGGCCATCGCCTCTGTCGAGTTTGTAGATTTCCTTGTAGCCACGCGACTCGTGATCACCGCTCAAGTCGATATCGCAGACAGCGTGAACACGAATGGGTAGCTCGGTGGGGGAAAGCATCGATTCACCGGGAATCGAACCCAGACAGCAATGTTAATTGTTAGTATTGTTAATTCGTCAGGCTGCCAACTCACCCACGACGCTCATTAAGGATAGAGAAACATTTGTGATACACGCTTATCTATAACGTTAAGTGTTGAAAAAAAACCGCTGAAACGATCGTAGCAAAGGCTCAAGATTTCTCTTCGAACCTTCCACGGTCGTTTCGGCGTTTTAGTGTTCAACGCGTTTTGTCGTTAATTTGTTTAACCCGCGTTCTTGGCATAAAGAGGCAACCGAGAGAAAACAATGATCTTGATACATGTTTCCACTTTGAAATTCATTTAATGCGTATTCTGATCCGCAGTACGGGCACACAAATATGTCGAGCTCGATCGGACGGAAAACCTCGCTCCGTTCGCCTGTCGAGTAAGCACGAATTGCGAGGGGCGGAGACTTCCCCCACCGAGCTACGCATTCGTGTTCACGCTGACTGCGATACCGACTTGAGCAGTGATCACGACTCGCACGGCTACAAGGGAATCTACAACCTCGACAGAGGCGGTGATCACTAAATTATATTCCCGAACTCGCCGCCGCGATTTAGCGCCATACCCGAGGCATGCCGAAAACGGGAGCGTTGGACATCTCCCTACTAATCTCTGCTTCTATGCTACAGACTAAGCATAAGGCGTGAGTCTGCTTTGCGTGCAGAGTCTGGCAAGAATGGTTGCTCGATCATTGCTCTCGTGAAAATGAATTAAAGTAAATTTTAATTTAAATATATTAGAAATAAAATTTAATTTAATTAAAAGCGATGCAATTAATTAATAATCGTGTGAATGAACAATTTGCATACGCACATGCTCATATATACATATACAGGGTGTCCCTCTTATCTCTGCCACCAGAAATAACTCGGTCATTATCAACGTCACAAAAAAATGTTCCAGACAAAAGTTGTACGGTGTGAAGGGGGCCATCAAATGCAACCATTTTTTGTTATTTCGGTGGAGGTGCTGACGCACAGTGAAGTGAAGTCACCTCCACTTTTCAAAATAGAATGGTACATGTTTCTTCAACCATCTCGTGGAGCACCTTAAGCAGCATAAAACACATTAGGGGGTCAAAGTCGTTGAAGGTCATTTCGAATACCTATTAAAATGAAATACAAATCTAAATATCTCGGATCGCTACCATATATTTGGTAGTGATCCGAGATATTTAGATTTGTATAATCGATACTGACCTTAAATGACCTTGAACGACTTTGACCCCATAATATTTTTATGCGGCTTAAGGTGCTCCACAAGATGGTTGAAAAAAGTACCATTCCATTTAAAAAAGTGGAGGTGACCTTCACTGTGTGTGAGCGCCTCCACCGAAATAAAAAAATGGTCGCATTTGATGGTCCTCTTTACGCCGTACAACTTTTGTCTGGATCATTTTTTTGTGACGACGATAATTACCGACTTATTTCGGGTGGCAGAGATAAGAGAGAGACCCTGTATATCTATATAATTGCGTCTGGCAATTCCGTCCAGATTCAAGAATTATAAACATTTTTAGCAATCGACGATGCTAGAGAGACCCGCTCTACGAAAAAGAGGTGATTTTTATAATATATTGTTAAAGCAATACAGCTCCACCATTTTTCTCACTGCGGTCACAAATTCGATTTCGATCGAAATTTCTAGAAAGCATTATCGTCAAGAACGTGCTCCGTCAAAACGTAGTGACATTAAACAATTTAATTGAATTGTTTAAACAAATGAGTTTATGAAACACTCATCTTCTGAACGACGCGTGTCGTCACTGTATTCGATTTCATCGGAATTCTCTAGCGATCAAGATCGCTAGAGACTTGCTCTATAGAACAGCAGTAAAATAACGGGCTTTAAACTGTTTAAACAAATAGGCTTGAGCAGTATGTATATCATCGACGCTGTTTGTCTTCGTTGCATTCAATGTCGGCCAAATTCTCGAGCGATCGGAATCGCTGGAGACTGCCTCGGTGAAAAAGTGGTGAAATTTATTGTTTAAACAATTAACGATTCAGCATTTCTTCTTTCGGTTGACTTTTGTCTTCGGGAGGTTCTGCAAGGATCGAATCCTCTAGCAATGAATATAGCTAGAGACTAGCTCTATAGAAAGGCGGTAAAGTAATTCGATTAATTTTTTTTTAACCAAACAGATTTGAGCTGTGTGTATATTTTTTATGTCATTTATCTTCGATAAATTCGATTTGGGCCAAATTCGTGAGCGAGGGGGATTGCTCGAGACTCACTCGTTAAAAGCGTGGTGAAACTTATTGTTTAAACAATTAACTATTTAGGATTTCTTCTCTCCGTCGACTTCGGTCTTTAGGGGGTTCTACGAGGATCCAATTCTCGAGCAAAAGAAATCGCTAGACTTGCTCTATACACGAGCGGTAAAATAACGCGATTTAAAATTATTTAAACCAATAGGCTTGAGCAGTATGTAAATTTTTTATGCCGTTGATGTTAGATGAATTCAATATCGGCCAAATTTTCGAGCGATCGGAATTGCTGGAGAATCACCCGCGAACAGAGTGGTGAAATTTATGCTCAAAACAATTAATAGTTCAGCATTTCTTCTCTCCGTCGACTTTTGTCTTCGGGAGGTTCTACAAGGACCGAATCCTCTAGTAATGAAAATCGCTAAAGACTCGCTCCATAGAATGGCGGCAAAATTATGCGATTTTAAATTGTTTAAACAAATATGTTTGAGCAGTATGGATATTTTCGATGCCGTTTTCCTTCGACGAATTCGATGTTGGCCAAATGCTCGAGCGAACGGAAACCCTCGAGACTCACTAGCTGAAAAAGTGGTGAAATTTAATATTCAGATAATAAACAGTTGGGCATTCCTTCTCTCCGTCGACTTCTATCTTACGAAGGTTCTACGAGGGTCGAATTCTCTACCAATAAGCATCGGTAGAGACTCGCTCTACATATGAGGGGAGGAACTTTGCGATTTTCAACTGTTTGAACACGTAGGCTGGACTCGAATTATTTTTGCCACGTCGGCTATCCAGCGTAGTTTTGCGGTGTTAAACTGTTTGGACATATCGGCTCGAACGCTTTGTTCGACGACCTTTGTTCCTAAATAATCGCATAAGTTTGATTTAAGTTCCACCCAAGCAAGCATATAAAAATAATTTGATAAAACGAACTGTTTCCTTATTTGTCATAATTTGTATAAAAAGAACCTACTTCACTACGAACATTAGATTTTCAAATTTTGCAATTGAGTGAAGATTAACATTTATTATGTATACAAACCTAGTAGAAGATAATATTATTGCAAAACCAAAACGCCGACTGGAGAATCTGCAGTTAGCTCAGGCAGTTGATGCGTTTTCGTAATTGAATGTAAAGAACGAAGGCTTTTTCGATAATTATACACAAATCTTAATAATTTATAAATAAGCCTTAGAAGCTGGAGCAATGGTCATGAAAAAGATTGAAAAAATACTGCAATTAAGGCGGGATATCAAGAGACGCGGCAGCGTCTGGACGCCGAGTAATTAAAACAATTCCATTTAACACCATTGATTCGATGCGACACCACTGCTTGTGAGCACCACCGACACCAACCACACGCCGCGACTCTTTATACAGTAAGATGGTCTTTGGCAGACGACGTTTTAACTTTGATTCGATATTACGCGAAAACGCGGCGACGAATTGAAAATTTAATGACATTTTACCAATTAAATATGATTATTCTTCTATCGATTTCATGGTAACACGCCGCGTTTCAGTCTGAAGTGCACCGTTTGTCGACTCGCTCGACAACCGGTCGTATTGAAACATACACTACATCGAATCGACTAAAGTCCCTTGGTCGTATCGTAACATACACTACATACGTCCTTTTATGTATCACTTAACGCTTTTTCTCATCTACATAGATATAGACGCTTGCGCAGCCTCGAGTCGTAGCCCTGAGGGCCTGTGAACACGGCGTATTTCCGACGCGCGTAGAAAATACGCCGTGTGTAAAATCCCTGACAATCAGCGCCCCCCCTTTCTCGTACCACCGGGCAGTTGCGTGGATCGGAACCCCAGTGTTTTTTCGTGTTAGATTGATTTACATTGTTCTTCTACACTTGAAGTTTCTCGGCATCTCCGAAGAGTAACAGTGACGGAAATTAATCAGTGAGTTCGCTAACGGTGAAAGTGAGACTCGAAAAGTGTTTCTTTTTTATTCTTACCGGTGATGATGCCAAGTGTCGCTTCGACGCGACAACGACGGCACGCGAAGTTCACGAATTCTTCAACATCGACGCAATTTTCCCGTACCCGTCATCATATATTGTTTATCCTCGAATTTTAATAGCACGATCGTATCGTTGAAATTTATATCGACGTAAGAAAAAAAAATTTGGCCTGCCTCATAACCTCAATTTACGTACCTTGTCATTTGCCACGATCTTCCCTCGCATTGCTTTACCGCTCGCCAATGTATCAAACAACCAACGGCTCCGATGCAAGAAACTCAAGTTTATTTGCTCTTCGCAGGAATACCTCGGTATTTTATTGATAAAAAAAAATCGCAGATAGCATATTTTCCGATGATCCGTAGCCATTGTCATTACCTCTCACAATCCTCATTTCCCTGAGCAGTGTGCGACCAAAATGAGACACGAAAGTTCAACACCCTTTGCCTACGAACGCTAAACTGTCTCGTCTCAAACACAGATGATTTGTGGCCCTGTGGCGATTCCTCGATAGCTTCAACCTGATGACCAAGCGTACTATTCGTATGGATCGCAAAAATTGTACCATACCGTGTACCTGCACGGTAGTATACCGCTACACGCAAATGTACGTGTTAGTAGTATGGTACCGGTACACTGTACAATAGTAAAATATACCGGTACTGTATTCTCACCATACTAATACCGGTACCGATACCGTACGCACATACGTGGTAGATACGGTACCTGGGTTATCATATAAAAACCAGAACCAATGTAGCGTCGGATTTACCATCTAGATGGACCAATGGATTTATCCAGGGCAGCAAGTACATACTGCCGAGGATGAGAAACGGCGCCAATCGTCGTGGCCACAGTATACAGTTCTAGTGTCGCGAGGATATCACCGCTGTCTCCAATCTCTCCGAGAGCACCAGCGAGGCTGACCTCAAGGAACTCGTCGAACCCTTTGATTTTATTCAGAAACAATATCTCGCCAAGGATCGCACCATCAATTTGTGCAAGGCCTTTCGTTTACGTATGTACGTTTCAAAACAAAGGTCGAGGACGCTAGGGCCGTCTTGCATCTCAATGATTACGGCGACCATCATCTCATACTCAGCATCAACGGGTCCAAACCTCCAGCCCAACAGAATTGAATGGTGAACGGTTGAAACGTGTAAAGGCAGAACGAGCTTGCGCTCTTGATTTTTATAGATTTTGTTCAAATTTCAACCAGACATTATTCGTATCATTATGCATGTTTCAGTGAAATTTCAGAACAGTCGACTATTTAGATTCGGAGATAGTGGGTTTTAAAATTGCAACTTTTAACACTGTTGGGTCTGCATTGCAAATTAGACAGAGTAATTTTCCGTAAAAAATATTTGTCCCTTATAAGAAGACACATGGCAATAACATAAACAATATAAAATATTAATGTTTATAATGCAAATATTTTTTTACGTTAAACGTTTTTAACTTTAAGAACACGATAATTACCTTTTTTTTTCGAAATATTGAACAATACTATTCTGCGGTGTTGCATAATGTCTTCTTCTTCTTGTATGGGACAAATATTTTTTACCGAGAGTTATTCTGTCGTTACTGAACGTTGTTAGCAAAACTGAATAGTAAAGACAATCTAAACTTTTTTTACTCGTTCCCTAACTAGTTTGCTATCTCATCATAATTTTTTTCAAAATTCACAAACACATTAGAATAGTACCCCGAATTATGTGACCTGACTTTCGGTCAATGCAGACCCGGTAATGTTAAAAGTTGCTATTTAAAATCCTATTATCTCCCAATCTAAATAGTCAATTGTTCTGGAATTTCACTCAAATATGCATAATGATATGAACAATGCCTGATTAAAATTTGAACAAAATCGATAGAAATCAAGAGCGTACGCTCGTTTTACCTTAAGGGCTTACACCACTGTAAACGTAAAAAATTAAATGATATTTCGCGATTTTTTTTTTGGTAGAAGGACAAATATGACAATACTAATATTCAAGTATGTTATTAGTCATGTCTTCAAGTGAACAAAATAAAATTTATATTGAAAAGTTATAATAAAAGGTGACACTGGAGCCACTCTGGCGAGGCATGTTGAATTTGAGACGCTCTGCGGCACGCAGTATAGCTGACGCAAATTAGATTTCAGACATTTTTTAAAATCTATTAATTTATACGAGTATAGCTAGAGAAATAGGTAGAGGATTGTGAAAATATTAATTTTTGTGTAATTGGCAAGCATTAAACCAACAACTTAATTTTCCATAGAAAAAAAAATCATTTGTTAAGAATTAATGTTATAACTAACTCATGGAAAATCCCATACGTATTTCTCTTCAGAATGTTATTTTAAACATGTACTCCAAATTTGGAGTGAAAAGAATGAAAATTGTTAGAGTTATGCTGCGTGCCGTATTGAAAAATTGTGTTTCGAGAAAAACGGTAGATGTCTCGGACACGGGTCAGCCACTGCCACAGTGGACCTATACGGGTTTTACAGATACCAAACTCCCCCCCCGCCCCCCCATTGTAGATGGTTCGAAGCATCTTTTAAGTCAAGTGAAAAAAAAACAATTTTCTAAAAATTCTGCACTGGTGTGACCCCTTAGATCGGTCTACATGGTTCGATTGTTCGTCGCGTTTCTTTGAACGAGGCCGCCACCCCCCCCCCCCCCCTCCCCCTCCTCGCTTTTCCATGCGAGGTTCATCCGCTCACTGCGGGCTTGAATCTCCTATTCGTCAATAAAATTCAAAAAGAGGGCAAGACAATTTGCTACCACGATCGTATCGCTGGAATTTATATTGACGTTAGAATAAAAAAGGACAAGACAATTTGATAGTACGTTATTCCCGACTAATGAATCTCCCTCCAATAATGCTTCTAATTCTGCGTCTTCGTACACTTTCGGCCTTCCGCTACGTTCTTTGTCTTCGACGTCAACCTCACCGATCTTAAATTTTTGAAACCACTCTCGATAACTTCTCTCACTTAAAGCAGTGTCGCCATATGCTTCTACAAGCAATCGATGCGCCTTAGCGGCAGATTTTCTCAAATTAAAGAAGTAAATCAAAAGTTCCCGCAAATCACGCTTATTCGGCCGAAAACTCGACATTTTTGCACGAAAAAAATTATGTGATGCTGATACAAAATCGCTAATATTTCAAGGTCTTGCCAGATGCCCAACCTTACGATATGACGTTTTACATCTGACAATTTCAACCATAACCTCCTGGTAGGGCCATCTTCTGTCAAACGGCGAAGACATATTTGTACTCCCAATAAAAGTACAATGTAATTACCACATAAGTACACTGGAAATGCATGCACGACTTAGCGTGCATGGTTAAGAAGAGAAGCTCAGCGAAGTTTGAACATACCCGGAACAAGACGATCGGCGGTGCTCGCCCGGCTCGTCATCGATTACGTTTGTTTATTAATCTACTTTGCAATACCACACTTCGGTAAATGAATAACGGCCATGGAAAAGCGAATGTAGATTGGCTTATCATAAGCCAATCTAGTTTTTTTTCTCAAATTCAGAAAATTTGAGGGGAAGACAGCTGTTCGTCTATCTATTTGACGTCGTTTGGCAAAGTTTCGACGGGATCTGAAGAGCTGTTTTCGAGATTTTTGGGAATCTATAATTGTTCTACCATACCGACCGCGATGAGGTATCATTCCCTCTTAATCCACCCCCATCTCCTTTTATCCCCTAAAAAAGAACCCTACACCCTGATTTTTAGGCAAACTTGGGTTTAGCACCTGCGGCACCTACAAAATCACCTGTTAAAAAACTAGCCTTCATCTAATTTTCTCCGATTCCGGGTTTTTTCAGCGACAGCACGACTGTACTAAGTAATAAAAAATGCCCCCGAAAAAAATATCGGTCGTTTCACTATCTACAAAATTCTAATTAACCTCGAAATACGTGTGATTTTTTTTCAAACCATACTTTTATTTACATTATTACTTTTCCAATTCAAACGTACAAAAGAAGTGAAATAACTTTTTATGGAAAAGCCAAGCAGATTTACTAGAAACGTACACAAAGTTGTCAAATCCTAGAAATACTATTTTTCTTGACAATTTATTTTAAGAAACCATATTACAATTATAATAAAAAGTTCGAATCACGATTATACAAAAGTACAACGTATGCCTCACGCAAGTACTATATGTATGTATCACTGGAAATGATCTGCAACGACTTGGCGTGCATAGTTAAGAAAAAAAAGTTCGGCGAAGGATGACGTTTTCTCAACAACTTGACTATCAGGTTAAGAAAGACATAAATTGACGCAATTTATTATGTAACGGCAAACCAAGTTTCTGATTCCGCATAGTACAAATAAAAAAATCAGCGATGTACCCCTAAACCACACGGCTCCTGAAATCTCACTTTATTTACATAATTTGAACAGTTACTAGACGGTATTCACTTTCTACTCTATTACAGAACCACCATACATCTCATGAAATCAATTGCGTCGCGTACATTTCCGTGGAACAGGCTGAACATTTCATTTCTAATAATTCTGTATACCTGATACAGTAACTGATACGATGTTACAATTTAAAATAATCTAAGTAAATCAATTGCTCCAAAAGTTACTTATGGAAACGATAGGAACGTTTCTCCAAGAAAATCGTGCATCTACCCGAGCGTTTTATCCTAACCATGCACGCCAAGTCATTGCATAGCATTTCCAGTGATACATACATACAGTACTTGTGTGATGCATACGCTGTACTTTTATATAATCGTGATTCGAACTTTTTATTATAATAGTAATATGGTTTATTAAAATAAACTGTTGAGAAAAATATTATTTCTAAAGTTTGACAATTTTGTGTACTATTTTAGTAAATTGGCTTGGCTTTTGCATAAAAAGTTATTTCACTTCTTTTGTACGTTTGAATTGGAAAAGTAATCATGTAAATAAAAGTATGTACACTACCGGCGGAAAGTTTTCGGACAAGAGTTGGAAAAAGTGCCCGAACGGTTCTTTATGCCATTTCGCCGGTAGTTGGGCTAGGCCAATTTGACCAACGGCATTTTAAAGAGGGGGGATTTACCTACATTTCGGTTTATCAAAAAAAATTTTACGATTTTTTTTGCACTTGGCACCCAGTTTTGAAAACGACAACTTTTTGTCGTTTTTTTGTTGTTTTGTGAGTGGACCCCGTTTACAGTAAAAATCTTTTTTATGCATTTCTCCTATTAAAATTTCGTTTTGTAGAAAAAAATTTGCGATTTTTTTCCCAAAAATATTTCGTTTTTTCGATAAAAATATACAATATGAAAATTGCTCCGGAGTACGAAAACGACGAGGTTTACAACAAAACCTCAAGACGGTAAAAAGTTGCGTTACTTTTTGTTGAGTTCATGAGCATTTTTTCAGATTTTTTTTGCGAAATTTTTTTAAAATTTATTTCCGGTCGGAACTCGATTGATTTCAACACCATGATAATAATATAATTAATTTTTTTATTTACATATTATACTTTGGTCTCGTCGAAAAAACCTCCTCTCGCTGACAGCACGCTCTTAAACGTCGTAATTGAAATGTTTTTTCCACGACTTTCAACAAACTGCGCTTGGATGTTTGCCGCCGTGAGTTTTCAATTCCTTTTAGACATCATAATTATTGATTAGTCTTTCGCTTTGGAAGTATCAGGAGGCCTCCCGGAACGATTTTTATCGCGGTTCTATTGTGTCTCTCTGAAACGTTTTATAGCATCCCCAACGGTTGATTTCGGTATTTTCAATCGATTTGCAATGTAGCGAATTTTGAACTCTTCATTGCAAAGTGCAAGGATTGATGCACGCTTTTTGATGCTTATATTGGGTCGACGATCCATTTTCTTCTTCAAAAAAAAAACTAATGAAGTCAAAAATTTTATTTAATTAACCGTCAATAAATTAATAGTTAAACACACTTCAAATTCAATATATTATTCGACACGATACGACGGGAAAATCTAACGTGAACGTTTTTTCGATGCTTGCCGAAGAAGTACTGAGTCGAAATAATTTTTGAATATTTTTTCATTGTAACACGTAAAGAGTGCGTGAACGTTCCTCCCACTCTTTGTAGAGTAGTAAAAAAAAATATATATCGCTCACCTATGCGACAAAGCGAACGCTCGACAATGCGAACCTCGCGAAAAAATAAACAAGGAACAAGGACAGACACTCCGTCGCGAGATTCGCTATGTTCGCTGACTACTCTACTTCGAAAACAAGAAGAAAACAAAGAGTGGGAGAAACGTCCACGCACTCTTTACGTGTTACAATGAAAAAATATTCAAAAATTATTTCGACTCAGTACTTCTTCGGCAAGCATCGAAAAAACGTTCGCGTTAGATTTTCCTGTCGGATCGTGTCGAATAATATATTGAATTTGAAGTGTGTTTAATTATTAATTTATTGACGGTTAATTAAACAAAATTTTCGACTTCTTGGAGTTTATTTTATTTTTATTTTTAAGAAAAAAATGGGTCGTCGACCCAATTTAAGCATCGAAAAGCGTGCATCAATCCTTGCTCTTTGCAATGAAGGGTTCAAAATTCGCTACATTGCAAATCGATTGAAAATACCCAAATCAACCGTTGGGGATGCTATAAAACGCTTCAGAGAGACACAATCGAACCGCGATAAAAATCGTTCCGGGAGGCCTCCTGTTACTTCCAAAGCGGAAGACCAATCAATAATTGTGATGTCTAAAAGGAATCGAAAACTTACGGCGGCAAACATCCAAGCGCAGTTTGTCGAAAGTCGTGGAAAAAACATTTCAATTACGACGATTAAACAACGCTTGCGCAGCGCACAATTATACGGAAGAGTCGCAACGAAAAAGCCACTCTTGCGCCGTGGAAACAAAAAGAAGCGATTGAATTGGGCACGCAAGCACAAGACTTGGACGATCGAAGATTGGAAACGGGTGTTATGGACCGACGAATCCAAATTTGAAATATTTGGAGGAAAACGTCGAGTTTTCGTTGGACGCTCAGCTAACGAGAAAATGCATCCTGATTGCATAATTCCAACCGTTAAACACGGCGGCGGTTCTGTAATGGTGTGGGGATCTTTTTCGTATGCTGGTGCGGGGGATCTCTACCGAGTCAAAGGAATACTGGACCAAAAAGGATATCACGCGATTCTGAAAAACCACGCTGTTCCTTCTGGAAAGCGACTCATCGGAAGGGGGTTCGTTTTTCAACAAGACAACGACCCGAAACATACTTCAAAATTCTGCTCGAAGTATCTTGAAACGAAGCGAAAAAGTGGGGAGCTTCAAATTATGCAATGGCCTCCTCAATCTCCCGATCTCAATCCCATAGAGCTGCTGTAGGATGAAATGGATCGGCAAGTGCGCAAGGTCACGCATTCATCCGCCGAAAAGCTATGGGAATCCCTACAAAAATCATGGAAAGAAACACCCCGAGAGACATTCGAAAAACTTGTGGAGAAGATGCCGCGTGTGGTAAAGAGCGTGCTGTCAGCGAGAGGAGGTTTTTTCGACGAGACCAAAGTATAATATGTAAATAAAAAAATTAATTATATTATTATCATGGTGTTGAGATCAATCGAGTTCCGACCGGAAATAAATTTTAAAAAAATTTCGCAAAAAAAATCTGAAAAAATTCTCATGAACTCAACAAAAAGTAACGCAACTTTTTACCGTCTTGAGGTTTTGTTGTAAACCTCGTCGTTTTCGTACTCCGGAGCAATTTTCATATTGTATATTTTTACCGAAAAAACGAAATATTTTTGGGAAAAAAAAAATCGCAAAAATTTTTCTACAAAACGAAATTGAAGCTCAGGCTTCGCCTTTTATGATTTTAATAGCAGAAATGCATAAAAAAGATTTTTACTGTAAACGGGGTCCACTCACTAAACAACAAAAAAAACGACACAAAATTGTCGTTTTCAAAACTGGGTGCCAAGTGTAAAAAAAATCATAAAATTTTTTTTGATAGGCCAAAATGTAGGTAAATCCCCCCTCTTTAAAATGCCGTTGGTCAAATTGGCCTAGCCCAACTACTGGCGAAATGGCATAAAGAACCGTTCGGGCACTTTTTCCAACTCTTGTCCGGAAACTTTCCGCCGGTAGTGTATATCGAGGTTTCGAGTATTTCGAGGTTGATTAGAATTTTGTAGACAGTGAAACGATCCATAATGTTTTCGAGGTACATTTGACGGGAAAAATCAAGCAATATTGAAGGGTTTTTTAAACCAAAGAATAATTATTCTATGTTTATCAAAGTGTAGATATACTTTAAATGTATATTTAAGTATAAAAAAACGATTTTATAAAATTCATTTATCATCAACATGGCGGAGCTGTGGACAGACTGTTACGGCAAGGTTGCGGCGGGAGTTGCGATTCGGCGTACAGGCAAGCTTGCCGTGGACTTTGATTTGCAAAAAATTGAAACATTTTTTCACTTGGACCATGTATAGTTTTTATTTTACAGGAATTAAAATAAAGAAAATAAAAATTTAAGAGAATGCCATTTGCAGAGAAAAAACAACATTTTACGCGAAATATATGTAACATTTGGATTAAAGAAGTATTTTTTTTCTATGTTCTCAAAAAACATTCTTGTCAAGTAGGAGGTGGTAATATTATCAATATTACTTCCAAGTTTATACTCAATCGACATAACAGTTTTTGCATAATCCTTCACACCAATTTCGAAAATGAAGTTTTGAGAAAAACGCGTTCGAAGTTCACATAGAAAATTAGTTAAATTAAATTGCACTAGGTACTTGTGGTAACTAATTACATGAGTAAACTGTTACAAAGTAATACAATTATCAATTATAGTTGTAATAGTAATTGTTAGTTGTTAATTTAATTATTTTTTGCCCATACTTGCCTGCCCCGCTGCGCTCTCGCTTCTACCTGCGGTGCGCGCTCCGAATCCGAGCGGTGAGGCACAGCGTTGACGGGCTACAACGTTTAATGTTTTTCGAATTTCGCTTTGAAACTGTGGGAAAATATTCTACATATAGTTCTATCGTTTGAAGAAAAAATAATAAATCGATTTTTTATCCTTGTAAATGTACATCACGCCTTAAAAAATGATTAAATAAATGCTGAAAATTTGCAAAAGCATATTAAAAAAGAGTACCCCCCTGACTTATATAAATTTTTCCAACCAGCAACCATAACTCACTGCGAGCTCTGCCAGCTATGAGAGAAGTTTTTCTGTCATGTGAATGGTAAAAATGTGGCTTAGAAGCATAATACTTCAGGAATGATTCTCCCATATGTCACTACTGAACACAGACACGATACTGTTGGAAAAAAATTCAGCAGAAGAAGTGTTGGGCCGGTTTGCAGAAAAATAAGATTTATTTATTTGAGTATCTACTGAAAATAATATTTAAGGACTGGTAACATGAATGATAGAACATTAGTTGATTATTCTTTAAGGTATTGCAATAGTTCGATATAAATTTTAACAGCAACTCTAACAGTAGTTACATTGAGTTTGTCTCTCTATATAGAACTAGTTACATGGAGTATAAGTGAGCTATTTTTTACCCTACTAGACTAATCTTTGTATACATTGCACTTGGCAAAGGCTGGCTACACAAACGCCCGAACAGTTATTGTAAAGAAAAACAAGTATGAGTATTTTGAATTGTGTGAAAACGTTTTTTTTTCTGTGTAAGAAGGCTTTGAAAGAAACAATACTTCCAAAGACTTTCCGGAAACTTGTTTTCTTTGACGATCATTGGCTACACAAGGCATTTCTGTACCCATTTTTCGCAAGGGACAATTTATGCAAAGATCAGATCCGCAAGGTAAGAAGTAACTTACTAATGTTCAAAGTTAATAGTTTAACCTAAAGGTTTAAAATAAATATTACTACTGTTCAGTCCACCATAACCACTCTTTGCAACACTTGTTTCTTGCAAAGAGCAAGTGCACCGTACCGAAGAGTAAATAAGTCTAATTGTTTACTTTTGCATAAATCCAATAACTTTGAATATCAGTGAGCTACTTTACACTCTGTGAAACTGATCTATGCATAGATTGTTCCTTGCGGAGACTTGCTACAGAAGTTCCCTGCATAACCAACGATTTTGAAGAAAAACAAGTTTCTGATGTGCCTCTGGAAGTATTATTTCTTCTAAAGATTCCTTGTGAAGAAGAAGAGAAAGCAATGTTTTCATTCAATTACAAATACTTGAGCTTGTTTTTCGTTATAAGCACTGGTTGAGCCAGGCAATTTTGAAAACAGCCTTTTCAAAGTACAATTTATCCAAAGCAAACCTAAACTCACTGTTCCGTCTAGCGTAAACCCTCTCCAAAACAATAATTTCTGTAAAGAGTGATTGCTGCACACTGAGCAGTAATTAGATTGACTTAAAAAAGTGAAAAGTATTAATATGAATTTTATGTGAAAAATGAGAAATGTATTGAAATAAAGACACCTAACTTGAAAATACTTCAGGGAATAGGTGGACCGGGCCGATAAAAACACCTAATCCGTTGCACGACGCCGAACTTTATGCACTCACACATTTATTCAACTTCATACCGGCACTAAAATTGTTTAAACCAAAAACTTCAAAAATATTATTCCGGCAGCATAATATCGGCCGTCAGAATCGAGCGCGAAGTCGTGATCACACGTCAATCGCCGAATACATTTCAGAAGATGTGTGCGAACCCTGCTTTATCGAGATCGAGCAACAGACGTCGATATTTGATTGACGCGACAGAATGATTTCTCTGCGCCAGACAATAAGAAAAATGCATACATTTAGGTATCAAGAGGTCATACATATGAATTTGTGTTACATCGAAACTTTGCAATGAGAAATTCTGGAGACTACGGCTATTGAAAGGCCAAAAATGTTTATGCTTCGTAAGTTAACCAGATATAAAAGATACGTCTTCGATTGCTGCGATTCATTTGAAGACAATAAAATAATACTTTACGGTAAAGAGAGCAAAAACCAAAAATGTAGTATTCACTTCCATTTAATATAGGTGACGAGAAATGTGAGGTACTGAAGTGTAAAAAATATGACTTTGACAGTGTTCGAAGACGGGGAAAAATGTATATCAGTAGGTATCGAGAACCTGGACATATGGATTTGTCTTGCATCAAGCGCAAGTAGTAAAAAATGTCTTTAGACATCGCGAAGCTAAAGCTATGGATTCATTAGCTCAATTGCAAACACCGTCAGGCCACAAGTATTAATTATTCGTGCACCAAATTTAGGCAATGAAAAATTCACAGAGCCTTCGGTATCAAAACAGACAAAATCTGAATTTCTCTTAGATTAATCAGACCAAAAATATACATTTTTGGGTCCTGCAACCCCGGAATTCGTCCTAAGACAAAAAAAAATGGATCCTTGCTTCATCGGCCTCAAGTGGGATCAACAAAGCGCGCCGTCCATGTAAATCGAATGGATGAGTATCTAAGAAATATCTATCTTCACTGACTGGAGTTCATGGTCATGATGATGATGAAAATTAAATTATTATAAAAATAATAAAAACTCAAAAAACGATGTATGATCCCAGTATCTCACAACCTTATGGATACCATTCCGTATAATGTTTCTTTGGGTTCAAATATCTTGGAACACGTTTCCCTGCTAAGTGTGAATATGAAACTACACACGTATAGTTTCGTCAAACATATTTGAAACTCACTACTCTTCGAATTGAAGCTAAACAAAAAAGGTTTTCGCCCTTCAAAAAAATAAATAAAATCTCATTTAAATTTTTTTAAAGAAGTTATAAAAGTCCGCCAAGCAATAAAAAATCTCCTTGAAAACATGGTTGTTCGCTTTACTTTATAAAATGTTATTGATCAATTGTACGAAAAACATTAAACGATAGTTGTAATAGCCAAGTAGAATGTACGTATTTTGCAAGTATATAAAAAATGTTGTATACAACATTGTTAAACGTTAGAAGTAATCATATTGAAAATGTTTTATTTCGATTTAAAAAAATCACATGATTATCATTTTGAAAAATTGATATCGCCATTATGAAAAAATACAGCTTATGAACTATACAAGTAGGTGGACTGGAAATGGCGTACTTGGCGTACATGGTTAATATAAAAATGCTCGGCGAAGGAGGAAGGACTTCCTAACGCCTCAACTTTTAGGTGTAAAATAATGAAATAGCTAATTGTAAGTCAGTTGATAGCGGGTGGAGATAGTATTTTTTAGATCATGGTAATATGCTAATGCTGGAAAGTGAATTTTGCATGATTGTATTTTAGAGAAGTAAAATTATTCTTCAACGTCTTCACATAACCACAGGAAACACATTATTACCCTCGATTGGTTATGTGAATGGTAATCAAATGAACGATCTTGTGAAGTACATATCAGTTCAGTGATGGGCTCTCTAGCCCTCGAAAACTTAAAATTATGTCGGATTCAAATAATTAAAAAAGTTAGATCACAATATGACTGTTCTACATTATTACACATCTATTATAGATTTTTTTACATATATTTTCGTCTCTGAGAGGTAACTAGAATTGAAATTTCTATATCTTTCCGACCTTTTTCTTCTGAACCATGCACGCCAATACCTTGCACGGCATTTTCAGTGTACTTGCCTGGCTCATAGGTTGTATTTTTGTATAATAGTGATATCAAATTCATAAGCATGTGATTTTTCAAACAAAAATAAAACAGTTCCAATAAGATTGCTTTTAAAGTTCAACATTTTTGTGTACATTTCTTGTACCCTTGCATAATACGTACATTATACTTGGCTATTACAATAATTTTTTTTTTGTATAATCGATTAATGGAAAAACCATGATAAAACCTCTGTTGGAATTCAAAAGCTCTAACAGACGGTGCATTCTTCACAACAGACGAGCTGGCAGCTCCCTAGACCGTCCAGCGAACTCCTCAATAGACGATCGAATATAGTCCGGCCGACCCACGGATTTGATTCGTTGTCGAAGCCATTCTCCATTACTGAATCTCAATACTTCCTAATACCAATTGTCGAAGATTAGTAGTCTATGATCGCCTCAAAAAAATGGCGCGTTATTTAAAATTTCAGGTCATTTTGAGATACCTTTATATATACTTTGTCTGTGTACAAGTGTCACGGAAAAAAATTAACATATGATATGTACGACTGAGGATTAAAATATAAACGTACCTAGATAACTTTTCTATTTACATGTTGCCTACTTTTTACATCTTTTTTCGATACAACGACTTTTTATTTTACATACACGCTTCTCTCTCTCTTTCTCTCCGTCCGTCTCTACAATGTCTGTTTTTTGCGATTATACCACGTAAGCTCGTGTCGAATCTAAGTAACATTAAAGTAGTATACGTCAGACAGTCTCGTTCAAAACCAAATACAATTTTTTTTTATTCATATTTCAACAATTTTTTGGAAGGTGAACATATTATCGGAGAGAGATTATCAAATACTCGATCGACGCGTTTTTCCAAGGGGAAAAATTGCATGAGCTTTTCCTAGAGTTATTGAATTAAAACTGATTTTTCAAAGTCTCACCCCTAAAAGGAACTTCCATGACTTCGGCGCTGTGGACAAAATTGAAGCCCGGATTTTCCTGAACATTTTGTCTCCCGGCGCCGACTTCGTAGGGGCTGTACTTTGGCATTAATCCACCCCACCCCCTTCATCCCCTAAAAAAACCCTGCGCAACGATGTTTAGGCAAACTAGGATTTAGCACCCGCGGCACCCACAAAAACACCTGTCAAAAAACTAGCCTTCCAATTTTTTCCGATTCCAATATACAGCACGATTATACTAATGCACGATAAATTAAAAACTCTTGGAACGCCAAATATGTTCGCAGGAATTCTTTAATGAAGCTTATGACATGACGCTTGAGGGGAGAGCAACCAGCGTAATATGTATGCAGTAGCACGACACGCGTCACGCGCTTTACTGATACAATAAACCCTTCATTAACGCTGTTCAACTCTCTTTATACAATCAAAACAAATGTTGAGACTGTGAGATTTGTATTGCCTTTGTAATTTATAGCAGCGTACAGTCGTAGTTTTGAACTTTGTTTCTCTTATGCAATTTCTTATTTCATACTCCCGAGTGGAAAACGTAACTCATCACCGCCTAGCTACAAGTTAGTAAAGTTATGTTTCGAATCGCTATTAGCTATCCATTTTAGCTATTGACTACCCAGCCTTGTAAAGCTTTGGTCCTCTAGTAACAGAATACACAAAATTAGATGATGACTTGATAGAACGCAATATCTCACGGCTGTATAATATTTCTGACCTTGTCATGAACTAGTTTATTGAGCTAGTGACTGGGAACAAAAAAGTTAGGTGATGACAGGATACAAAAAAATCGCGGCTATATATGTATATATACATTTTTCGTGATATTGTTTTGCACATTATTTACATCTTCGCACCCTTTTACGATATTCTTCGTTGTTCATTAATTACGGTTATAATATTTGCGCTGTAAATATATTAATGGTTCAATTTTAAACTTTGTCAGACAAACGCTTACACCCTGACGTGGTTTCGAACCCTCTGGCCGATGAGTTGTTAGATTATTGAAAAATCCGCCTAGATTAACAAATATAAATAACATTATCGGGTCAATTACTTAATTGCGTTTGTATTGAGAGCTACAATCACATAGAATTACATAACCATAAATTGTACTTGTCCGATCATGTATTCATGCTAGTGTTGGTTAGGTCATCGCGTGATACCGACTTGAGGATTTTTTTCGTTCACAACGTCATCTGTAACGTAATTTGCTTTGCCAACCATGAGCCATTAGCTCGATGGAACTACACGTAGTCACATAATTTCACTGTGTCATTTCTGACCAAAACCGGCTGGGCAGTAACTAGAGAAGGCGTGGATAACAGAACATTCAGAATATTACTAGCTCGTAGCGAGCCAACCATTGGTCAGTTCTTGTGAGCTCAATTGGGCGAGCCAGTTACTTGGAACGGGAGGCTGAAAAAGAAAAAGTTCAATTTCTGCAGCAATTAGAGCGCGTGGCAGAAAATTTGGAGAGTGACGAGTGCTTGCCAATTCCTGATGAAGAGGCCGATTCAGCATCAGGATCGCCAATAGAAAATGAATTTGGTAGCGCTCACCATGTGCTGACCATTAAAACATCTACCCCAACCCGTTGGCACAGTGTGCTAGCTATGCTGGAGAGCCTAGCACACTTTTGCAACAAGAGTCCCGTAAATAACATGCTGTCACAGGTCGGTAAGGCAAAGTTGAAAATCTATCAAGAAGAATAGAACCGATTGGAGGATCTCATCCGATTTCTGTGGAAATTTCGCGAGGTCGTAGAGATGTTATCAGCACAAAAGACGGCTTCGCTAAATTTAGCACTCGTGTTCCATTTGGAAATCAAAGATATCCTTAATTCTTTGTCAGACGAGGAAAACCTTATGATGCATACGCTAAAAAATAATATGTTGGCCAAAATAGACAAAAGGTTTCCAATAACAGAAAAAGTTGTGGTTGCGGCTCTGCTGGACCTTCGTTTCATGAACCTAAACCTGATTGATTCTTACCTATAAAAAAAAATTTCTACGCGTGCTGCGTTCCTTGCAGATCACATTAAACAAAAAGTAAATATTCCACCAGAAGCATCTGCAATGCCTGCTACTGATGCTGCTGCTAGTTCGTCCGGAGAATCTCTTCTCGCAAGAGCTATACTGGCAATTCCTGCAACCAGCACGCCAAGCGAGCGCGTGTTTTCGGTGACGGGGCTAGTTTTAACTGTCAAAAGGTCACAACTCAATCCAGTATGCGTGAATCAAATAATATTTATTCACGACAATTACAGGTTGTGTAAAGAAGACACACTCTACTTGAGCTGACTCAATAATAAACGCGTTTCATTCATTTTATTTTTATTATTGGTTTTTATGACCTTACACCCAAAACCAAATTATTATTGTAAAAAAATCGAAATCTACGTAAAATCTAAATCTAAATTCGATCTAAAAATCGAAAGCTAGATTCATAAAATAGTAGGACTTGGTATAAAAATTAGAAAAATCCGGTCACGCCGCCGCCGTCAATATCTGGATCGGCGCGCACCTCTACTTTGAATAAGTAAATTACGCATTATTGCTAAAAAAAACATTTTAAAGATGAAAAAATAAATAAAAATCGAAAAATTGCTTGTTACGGTCGTAACTCAGACAGGCTAGCACAATTACTACTCGGGTTCATACTATTTCCATCATTAAGGATGAATAGCAGTGACAATCCCAGCGAAAAGTATAGTATTCTGTGAAACGCCATATATGATGGTTCCATTAATACTTGACTGGCTGGAAACTATCAAAAATTATGGTCAGGACCTTGATATTATTGATTAAGTAGTTTCTAACCGTTCTAAACGATTATTTATTCCGTAAATATTGTCGAGCAGTGAAAATAAACTTTTGGATAGGTTTTGCAGGAATCCAACTGGCAACAAAAAATTGTTCATTTATTTAATGGATGGATTATATATGGGCCGGTTGAATATAGAAAAAAAATATTATGCAATACCGAAAATGTTATTGTTCAAGTTTAAAAAAAATGAACTGTCCATTAACAATAATAAGGAAGATGGAATACATGAAACGACGTGGCAACACCGCACAACAGAAATTTTATTCTCGTATGTTAGCGACATTGAACGCCAGACACAAGTGTTTGTTCTCCGGTTGATTCGTAGATTTAAGTGTGATAAGGGAGGTTAGAATAGATTTCCTAACATGTTTAAGTGCAGCTAATATCGCTCTAAAGGTAATAGAAGCTGGGTACAAACATCGATCAAGACGGGACACCACTGTCACGGGTAGAATAAAATCGATTTTTTTTGCATTTTCTCAAAGTATACATATTCAAAAATATGTGAAAAAATGTTCAAGTTAAAATATTGAAAATTGACCAAATTACAGACAATTCAGTGAGAGCAGGTACCGAAACGATTTACGTATACTAAAAGTTTTAATCGCGTTTTTCTCGAAACGACTTTTCTCCGCCTGGCCGGAATCATAACTCTAGCGATAAGGGTTCGATTGTCAATTGAAAAAACAAAAATCTCCGTAATTGTAGTAGCTATCTATTTTTGTCAAATTTATTATTTCTTAAGCCCCCGAATACAAGTAGAAAATTACCCACAAAATTTTACCTTTTTTAACACTTGCCATTGGGTGCATTTTTTCTTCGAAAACGGCTACATAGAACGAGAACTACATTTATATAGATTTCAAAACTTCTTATTTTTATTTTTTAGACCAACCATTATTAACCTTTTCAGTCACAGTGGGACCGCTACGGTCCCACCCTTAAAAAAATCACCTCAGCGATCTAATATTGAACCAATGCCTCTGAAAATACGGATCTAGAGTTTTTTTTGAGTCACTTATCACGAATATGAGGTCAGATTTTGGAAATTCAAAATGGTGGATCCGATATAGTCGATCCAACTGGGCAATGTAACAATAAACATTTCAATCATATAAATTCCTACTTTATCAGGAATATTCCTTCAAATGTACATAAGAAATAAATATTTCAGTTAATTTGAAATCATTCTGCAACCAAAATAATTTATGACTGCAAAATTAAAATCCGTGGGTCCTTATCATTATTATCGATATGCACTTCATATATATATGTGTGTGCGTGCGTGCGTGTGTGCGTGCGTGTGTGTGTGTGTGTGTGTGTGTGTGTGTGTGTGTGTGTGTGTGTGTGTGTGTGTGTGTGTGTGTGTGTGTGTGTGTGTGTCTGTCTGTCTGTGTGTGTGTGTGTGTGTGTGCGCGTGTGCGTGTGCGTGTGCGTGTGCTCGTGCATTAGATTTCGAAAATCTAATGTCAGATTCGTGATCAGCGACCCCAAAAACCCCTGAGTACTAACTTGTACAAGAATCAATAAGTATTTGGAATTTCACGTCCGCCATATTGGATCCGTCATTTCGAATTTTTAAAACCAATGCCAGATTCGTAATCAGCGACCCCGAAAACCCCTGAGTAGTAACTTTTACAAGAATCAATAAGTATTTGGAATTTCACGTCCGTCATATTGGATCCGCCATTTCGAATTTTGAAAATCTAATGCCAGATTCGTAATCAGCGACCCCGAAAACCCCTGAGTACAAAGTTTTAGAAGAATTAATAAGTATTTGGAATTTCACGTCCGCCATTTTGAATTTTGAAAATATAATGCCGGATTCGTAATCAGCGACCCCGAAAACCCCCGAGTACCAATTTTCATCAAAATCGGTGCAGATGAAAAATGCATGGCTGCCGAAAGGGTTAAGTTATCGATCCGGCCGCTGGAACACATTTTTCATACAGAGGCTTTTTATGCAGATTATTCAATCACAAACTATTCTGCCGTTCCCTCAAATAGTTTTCACACTTCTCCGTATCGTTTAGAGTATCGTATAGAGCGCTCAGTGCAACGTTGCCATATCTCTCGGGTGAAACGCTTAAATGTTTTAAATTGTTGTAGCTTATAATTTCTTTTCAGGAACAGGGAATTATCTTGAAAATTAATTCTAAACTTTTTCAACATTTTCTCTGTAAAATAGATATTTTCGGAAAGTAGTCTTCATTTTTACCTTCCATTATTAGTGCATACGTTGGTGAATGTGTCACTTCCCATAAGAATGCAGGCAGAATTGAATAACTAATCGGTTTAAACAAGTCAGATAATCAATTCCAAATTTAACACAGGTATTTGGCATGCAAAAATACGGGACCTGCATAAATTTCAACTCGACCTCTATTTTGACAAGAGTATGACTTATTCTTAACAAGTCGTTAAAATTAAACGAGAATTCTGCCGTTCTGAAATTCGAAAATCTATTGATTAGTATACGGAAATTTTCAATACTCTATAAATAAACTACCGAATCTAACGCTTAGCTATTAATTATACTATTAAGTATAACAGCGAAGAGGCTGTTATACTTAATCGAAGTTTATTAAACGAACGAATAGTTAAATCTAACGCTTAGCTATTAGTTATACTATTAAGTGTAACAGCGAAGAGGCTGTTATACTTAATCGAAGTTACGGACAGTTTTGCACTGTAGAATATAGTCACGGAATTATGGTAGTAAACTAATCACGAGTTTGAAGTATTCGAATAAACGAAATATAAAGAAGTAGTCCGATTCCAAGTCAATCCATCCAATGGCGGATGGAACGATATTGAACTTTTAGGACGTCTTTCATTATCAACAGAATTGATATTTTCGCAGGCGTGACTGATTCAGCCGTTGAGAACACTGTATCGTAAGAGCGGCGAATATGATTGATGATTAATAGCATACTTGATCTTTATTTGTCCAATTTATCTTACTTTTAGTAGTCGGGACATAAGTGTGCTGGACCTGGAACATCAAACAATTTCACATTCCCTATTCAATTCGCCTACTCACTGTAACAATTTATAGTTTCTCACTGAAAAAGTGATTGTTAGAAGTCTTTGGAAAAACCGCTTTGGAGCAAATACTCCACCAACCTGACTGTTTCAGTAAGGTCACCCGTGAACACACACACACACACACACAAACACGCGCGCGCGCGCGCGTCAACGTACATATCGTGAAAGTTCGAGAAACCTTTGCCGTAAGCTTTGATAGTACATAGAGCTACAAGCCTCGCCTTGACATTGAGAAGTGACACTGCAAGCCTATACCTAAATCCTCCTGACCAAGTTACGAATGCCTATAATTATCGATGATGTATAGAAAGGCACGAGAGTTTAGTTGGAGGGGGGGGGGGGGGGGTCAAGCTATGGGTTTCAACTCGTATATGGCTCTGCTCAATAAGATAGAACATCAAACAATGCTCCTGAGATATATCTCCAATATTTGGTCCAAGTCACACAACTGCAGTCACCGCATATAATCCACGATACGGATATACAGACCGGAACATAAAAGCGACGTAGCACAAGTAAATGCAAGCCGTTAAAGATTCTCCTGTCAGTACGAATATTGTTTTTACCATGGAACGTATCAGAGAGCAATCGTTCTCTTCATACGTGATGGATGGGAGTATTGAGTCACTGGAGGTTTCACTTCTCACTAATGTGCCATGCACGAATCGCCTTTTCAATGCGGTTTTTTCCTACCACAATAAACATTTTTGTCGGGCTTAATGCGAGTGGGATCGAAACGAAGTGGAGTGTGGGTGCCAAATTCGATAAGACGTTCGCACGGGGTACCTCGGGGCAGCCGTTCTGAAGTGGCTCGGGGTCACCCGTGTCTTCTGATAAAATGTACATGTGAACGTACGTATGTATGTGTACGTATATACATATATATTCACATATAAGAATGCACCTATTATGAAGGCCTGTTTGAAACTCAGCGCAAACCAGAGCTATAGACCATCCTTATATATATGCCAAAGAGCATATATATAATCGGAGGAATAAAGAGTCGGGGGGTTTCGAGTTGATCACTAATTCAAAGCCCCGTCAACGAGTGTAGTGCCCTCGGAGCTGAAAAAGTTCCCATCGACTCATCGATGTGCACGTGTATGTATAAGTGTGTGCGCCGCATATCGCTGGTGTTATATGGTCTGCATAGTGAATTTTAGCAGCAACCGCCTGACCAATCTTGCACTCAGGTCGTTGAGTGTGTCTCGGGAGAGTCGCCCGCTCAAAGCATCCACTTAAAGAGGGAGTGTTCCTTCACCACCTTGTCACACCATTCTCATTTACCTCCTCTTACCTATTCTTCATCGTTACCAGATCTACAACTCTCCACTCTCACTCTATATCACAACACACACACACACACACACACACACACACACACACACACACACACACACACACACACGAACGCGCGCGCGGCACGCACACGCGCGCGCGCACACACACACACACACACACGAACGCGCGCGCGCACACACACACACACACACACACACACACACACACACACACATTCCGTTCTATCCCACTGCCCATTTCCCCATTTAACTGTAGTATACTTAAAAGACAATCCGAACAAGGAAGGGAGAGAGAACGCTTCAGTACAGCGTGTCAGCCCTCCCGTGGCTTCTCAACGGGGAGTTTAATGTGAGTGGCCACACATATACACTATCCTCCTGTTCCCGTGTAACCATGCTCTCACCCACTTACGATGCAGCTCTTTTTCTCACCTCTCTTATCCGTCTCGATCATTCCCTATTCTCCTGGCCGATAGATTGCCGTTCTAATACTCATTATTCCGCCAGTTAGCCGGAACCGAGTTTTCCTTCTCTATCCCTCTCGCTACCTCTTCTCGACGTAGTATTGAGAGGTTGGATGACTCATTAGTATTCACAAAGGGCGCTTAGAGGAAAGAAGAATACTCCGAAGTTTCATACACGGAGAGAATTAAAAAGTAATTTTTGTTGTGAATTTCACGGTAAAAATTACCGTGATATATTTCAATGTAGTGACAAGTGGGAAAAACATAATAATTCGTATGCGACAAGTTTTTTTATCTCACGTTACAGAAAATTTCAAGTACGTAGCTAAAATTTTACCTACTGTCGGTTAAAAATTACTAATTGCACCGTACGATATTTTTACTGTACTGCACAGTAAAATTTACCTGCGGCAACCTCAGAAGAAAAAATTCCTATAAGGCTGGTAAAATTATACTTATATATATTCCCCTCATTGTGACCGTTTCTTTCCTCTACTGTTTTTGTTTACCTTTTTTCTCCACCTTTCTCCCTGTTCCCCCCCTCTTGCAGGCCCAACCGACTTCTCCCTCTGTCATAATTTCGTAGCGAAATGCCGAAGAAAAACATTTCACGACGAATGTACGCAACTGGGTTTCGAACCCGGGACCTCGCATCCGCAGTTTCAGAGGCGAGCACGCCAACCACTCGACCACCGCACCGGTTTCTTAATAAAATGTATTTTTTCTTCAAAGACTGGTGCGATAATAATCATAATAATAATCAACCTGTTTGTTTTTTGTTCGGAAATTTTGTTTCTTTCATATAAATTAGTATAATCAACAAACGGATAAAGAGAGAAATTTAATTATTAGAATTTATTTTTCATTTAATACTACCATTTTTTTACAATACATTTCGTACCGTCGTAAGCTCGAGTGATGTGACTAATTTGCGCACATATTATTTTGTCATAATTTAAAATCGTAAAATCGTATTCACTCTTAAACATTTCATAAGCCGTTGATGTAAGCAGTTTTCGACGAATTTTTTTGGGAAAGACGAATTTTTTTGGGAACTTCCATCGCGCCATATAAGGAATAGATAGAAACTGAAACGAGACCGCGCACCCCTACTTAACCCCACCGCCATACCATTCTGAAGTGAAAGGTATGAGGGGAATTTTTACCATGCAGTGCCTCAAAATTTCCGTACCGTACCGCATGATAATTTTAACCAAGCGCGCACGATAATTTTTACCGAGAGCACAATACATTTTCCTATAACATTCATTAAATTTTATAATAAATCTTAAAATAACTGTTATAAAGACGATACTTTTTTATAGACATTTTTGAAAGGCATAAAATAATAAAATGCACAGTAAAATTTCGCTGATATTATATATTTTTTAAATTTAAGTTTTGCGTATTTTGTTACACATCAAAATTTACTAGAAAATCTGGGAAAATATTCTATCTGAAGAAGAAATTTCATTTTATTTTCGTGAAAATCTGTGTTCTACCCAGCAATAATAAGCGAAGTTTCAGGGTTGTCATCTGGTTACCGTTACTGCTCGGTAATTTTTAACATTTAATTCTCTCCGTGAATAATATCGCGCACAACTTAGTCGAAAAAAACTCGCTTGCCTCCGTTGCAATACATGACGAAGAGAAAAAGTGTCGCTCAGTAGACAAAAGCGAGGATGCTATTTTCTCACAATAAACTATTCTAAAATACTGGCTGTCGCCAAATTTTGAGAGCTGTTTATTACCGATAGATTGGAAGGCGAACTTAATAATGAAAACATATGATGGAAGAGTATGCTTGTACCAGGTAACTCTAAATTCCTTACAATTAGTTAATTAAGATAAAAAAACAATGTTCAATGTTGACACGAAAATACGTATGCGGAACACAAAACGAACTTAAGTTCGAGAAACGAACAGAACGCTCACTTCCGCATGTCGTATTCCCGGTCTGATGAAATCATTTTGAGTTTGTTAAATATACCTTCCAATTATCCTCGTAAGTGAATAATGTTAGTTGCGAGTGTTTGAAAAATACAGTCAAACTTTCTCTTTTTATAATTAAATATGATAAATATATCGTAATTATTTCTAATTCGACGACTACGCAAATGACTAGCTAAATTCATCGTTTCATATCTTGTGCGTTTATGAAGAAAACGACAGATGATGGTTAAAAGACAATATATTTTGTTTTTCGAAAAGTCGAATAATGATCTTTTTCAGTAAATACAATTTAATTTATCCATGAACGTGCCACGCTGTCGACGGTCGATCCATCGATAAAGCCAATAAAAAGTAACGTCTGTAAAAGGAATGATAACCATACCGCTTTAAATTCATTGAATCATTAAATTGCACTAAAGGCAATATGCATTTTATGGTGGAATGTATCCATATATGTATATTTTTCTCCGGCAATTTTAACAATGTCGATAATATATACAGCGAGAAATTTTTTTTAGAAAGGTATAGGGAACTGCGGCACTACGTTATTGGCTAACTGCCATGATCTCTGCAACCCCCTCGTCCTACTCTTCAATCGTTATATATCTCCTCCACTAGCTTACTTTCTACCACGGCGTTGCTGTGTCCTGCCCTTCTCACCTTCGACTTAAGTTTTCTCTGACCAAACCTTGCCGACCATTCATTTCTCCACCATCTTCCCTCTCGCACTCTCTTTCTTCCTCTAACATGTTCTTCTTTGTCAATCACGCTTCTCTTGTATGACTTGTATGTACGTCACGCTCCATTTTACTATTTGCTCTGCCTCATCTTTCGATTCAACAGTATAAAGTATTTTCGGCCGCTTGCTTTGCAGACTCGTTTACTTTTTTTTTTCTTCTTTTTCTTCATTACTAGCATCAAACGGGCCTTCTATACTGTTCAAATTTTCGCATTACGTATATATGGAAAATTGAGAGACTATTGCAGTATATGTGCTTAGCAATAAAAGAATGAGATTGATGCTTGCATTGAGTATCTTTTTTCTGACATCAAATTTTATGCATGCTATACAGCTGCTAATGTATACAGTAAGTGGTTGCACTAATCACATATTTAAAAAGTGATAGCAATTACATTTCACAACAATCTGCCAGTCACATCGCTACCTTTTCGTATTCACAATTTGGAATGCCAATCAAATTAATTTATTGGAGCAGAATTCCGTCTTCTAGTGGAAAAAGGTTTTCATAATTTAGTGAATAAGTATTCACAGCGAATATTGTTTGTTTAAAAATAATCGATTACTATTTTGAATAATGTTTATTTTCCAATGAACATGATTATTACTGCTCTGTTTGTGTTTGTGCTTCTCTATTATTAGGTTGAATTTTTGTTTTGCAATACTTTTTGGAATTTGTTTACTTTAAGCCTATCAAACTGTAGCAAGAAAGAATTGAAAATCTTCATTTCCGGTTTCCTAAATGGGCGCAGCCTTAACTCTTCCTCTGCGTGTGTACTCGAATTTGTGTCTCCCAAGACGAAGAGCCCAACGGATATAGTCATATTATTATTCGGATACATTATTAGTATGATGTTACTATTTTACGTAACGAAAAGTCGGGGGCTGTAGGAAGGCACTGCGGAATCGTTAAATAATTAGAGAGTGGGATTAACATAACCCTCGTGCCTTTTTACCTGTTCTTTTCCTATTTTAATTGTTCGTGTTCAAGTTTTATTTATGCATGACCCAAATAATCATTCTCTGCAGAATGGAAAGAGATCCTAACTGGTGGCTCCACTTTTCCGGCTTTGCCGCACTGCAGCGTACCCTGTCGACCATCTTATTCGTCATTCAACGAGGCGACCGCGAAAACCCGAAGCACCAACCGACACCGTGTATTACGCGAGATGCAAGAGTAAACTTTATCCTATCACTTCTGGAAATAAGGTCATTCAAATAATAAATATTCTCTGCTCTTTGGCACAAAGGAAATTACTTTTTTCTTGTGTAATATCCAAACTCGTAGCAGGATTTATTTACATCTTATCCAATTTGATGGTAGAAGAAATGGAGTGAAAAACGGCAAAGAAATTGTTTCGGACTGAATGTTGTTTCTTCCCCCGACATACTTAGGTCCAGGAAATATATTTTACAGATGTTAATTTTTTAAACGTAATGAGGAAGTTTTGTACCAAAGTCGATGAACGAGGTGATCAGTTAGACTGCATAATTAATTTGTAGAAACACATTTCGTACAATTTAGAAGGTATCGAGCTAACTTTTTGTAGAAAGGTAATGTAATAGTAATAGGAATATTTGATATGGATTTTGATAAAAACTTTATTAAGGCGCAGTGATTTATAAAACTTTTAAAAATAGGCATTGTAATTTTTGGTTACCTATTTACAATCATGAAATTGGTTGACTATTAACCCGAGACTTTTCTTACGAGGCCGGCATTATTGAGTATATTTATTTCTGGATTTTCAAAACATCAATGGGAGGCTTTTAACATTGAATTTTTTTGCATTTACCAAAAAAGAAAGGTGCCCTTTCCACCTTCTATATCTGGTGATATTCAAACCATGAACACAGTAAAATGTATGAATAATATTTGGAGTAGTCTGTATGGAATTGCTCGCTAATTATTTATGCATATAAATACACGCACATACTTGCATGAGATTTAACCGGATTACTGTAAAGTGTTATTCGATTCACCAAAAGTATGTATTTGAATGGCCAGTACTTTAAAACTATGTTTGTGTGATATTTTAAATTACCTCTTAACAGGTTTCGAGGATCTATAAAATGAGCTCTACAGTGATGCCAAAATATGACAAGGCTTGCTCAAAGAGGGAAAGTGCGTATCCTCGGAAATAATGGAAAATAATGAAGCGGTAGTTCGAAAATGTTGAGTAACCGTTTTTTACTGACTAACTGTGCGGTGGTATGCACTGTGCAATAATTATTGCGATGTATTCATCTATAAGCAGTTCGATGTATTACGTAGCGAGAATAAATCAATTCAAGGCAATTTTACGTGCATCAGGCAGGCTCAAATTAATGATCGTCCAATGTCTGAGAGGGATTTGTCGCAATGCCGATTCGCAATGCGATATGAAATGGGAAAGCCCACAGCCGTTTCCTGATTATCCGTAGCACACATCTACCCCACAAATGGGCATGTTATTGCATCCAATGATACGTGAATATACATCATATTTGTATCTGTTCCTAAATAGATCGAAATTTATCAGAATTCAGCCTTGTCATACAGGAACAAAAATCTCTTGCATCGATGTTCAGGCAACGTACACGGATCTTCTTTACATTCGGAGCTTTGAGGTTTCTCGCTAATTGCACATATATATTTTTATTACTTTTCTCGGGTGGGGTATTTCTTTTTGTCATTTATCTTCACAGGTTCAGAACTGAAATAGGCGTTAACGCTAGATTTTCAGTATTCAGTAGCTATTTGGCCCATTAGTCCATGACCGAGTCAATTGAACGTTCAAGCATGGAATTTTGCTGTTTCACATAAAATATTCCCACACAGGCCTTGTAACTGATTCTGATAAATATACGTCGAAAAATACATTTGACGGTCATTGATTTTTGCGGTAGAGTTTGAAATGAAATGAAGCTCTTGCAGAGGAACGTTTAACAGCTGAAAATTTTAACGGTTATGGTCATTGCCATAAAGCGTATATAGCTCTCGAATCTTTCATTGGTTCTAAATTTAACTGCGCTCGGTCAATTCCACCACATATACCGCGTAAAGGATTCACGTGGAGTAGCGGGTGGAGTAGTGACGCAATTGTGTATATGTGTGTGTGTGTGTGCGCTCGCGCGTGTGTGTATTCGGGTTACCGTGAATTACGTTACATTGCCAAAGTGGCAAGTTTTCCCTCTTCTACCATCTTTATATCGCCCACATTCGTTTCTCTCTCCGTTCAATCTAAATATTGATCCCGGGAGGATTTAACTGCCACCTGGTATTGTCGTATAGCGAATTATGACGTATACAATCGGACACACACACACACGCACGCACGCACACACACACTCGCATGTACACGGAATTTCGGCGACGCCGATGAAGCATTCCATCTGAAGATTTAAATACGATAATACGAGCGAGGGATTTAGAGTAAATAATGATATTTCTCGAGGCATATATGCATTTCCCGGAAAAATAAGACAGAGCTGTTGAATGTTTTATAACAATTTTGGGAAAATGCGCATCTAAAAAAACCTCTCGGTGAATTTATTTACTTCAATCAACTATCGTATTCGCCAGGCCAAAATTTCCAACTGAACAGTTTCCCTCAAGAATTTTCCGAATCATTATTTATCGATTGTTCGTCGCGTTTGGATCAAATATGAAAACGGTGGAGAATTTTTATAAGTGCCTTTATTGTTCCAAGTAAATATGAATATTTTAGACTGATTAATAAAGCTCGAAGAAAGAAAATCAATTTCTCCTGGGGCCCGAAAACTCAATGTGGCCGTGCAGTCGCGAATTTGTTCTCGGAATTTGGCCGTGAACGGAGTTTAACTAAGTATAATGCAAGTCGATCAAGTTCAAATTAGGGCTGACAAACTCTATATGTAATAGATGTGCGTCTTTGCATATTTGTACAATGTTTGTCGCGCACAACAGATAATGAAATATACGCCGGGAATCGATTGGCGATAAAAGACAGAAAGAGAGGGAGATATATGGATATCGAAGGACGTGGAAATCTCGGAATGGGACGACGAGGGCGAGTACGCTGGAGCGGAGAGATGCAGAGAGAATTCGAGAGAGGAACACGGTATGGTGGTTCTGGGCGTATCCGATCAGGCTGAATTCTCGTGGCGTAGCAAAGCCCCTATCCGGACCTGACCAGGTGTGTGCCTATCTATGTACCTACTTCCCTTCACGAGTTGGCGTACGCCATATTTTTATTCACATACACGTAGACACGTACGCGGATGCACTGGATATATTTATCGCGGGTGCTCTCACTAATTGTAAGCGATAAAATGAAAATAAAAAAATAAGTAAAAAACCAAGGATTCAGATAAGAGACGAGCAAAGTTCCCGTGGTTGATAAAAAAATCAAGTTTCGTTGTATCGTAATGTATCAACGTACCCCTGTTCTTCTTCCATTGCCGCAATGCACGAAAATGCAAAATATATCGCGTCGTATCATCCGCAAATACAGCTACAGGCAGGATATCATCACCGGCACGCAGTTAAAAGCTTTGTGTATCGTGTTTATTCGATACCAGCAGACGGAAAGGGCAAGGAAAAATAACTCTCCTCGTGAGAGGATTGAAAAAAAAACTCTTAGAAACAATAGGCTTCGAGCCAAAGGGATATCTGCCAAAAGGCACAAAAGAATATGTATATGTATAATTCTGGCCGGTCAACATGGAAATACCATCTGCTATTTCTCGTGTACACGTAGCACTTGTTTTATACCAATAACGAATATTGACAGCGATAAGAATATTGAACAATCAAGAATAGCGATTTGAAAGCTCGAATTGGTTTTTCATTTCAATAGGATACTACGGGATGTCCTGGCAAACCCAAAATTCTGTTAATTCGTATGATCGGTCGCCTCTTATTATTTGAATTTCATCATCTCAGGAATCTTGACCAGTTTTCGTGGCGCTGAGCGATGCCTATACTCTGTGTACGTAGCAGACATTTAAAACGGTGTAATGTAGGTTGTGCTTTTGATATACCTCGTGTCGCCATCCTCCGCACCATTCCGGTGGGGGCGTAGGTCCTGCCTCGGTTTGAGGACAGGGGTCAGCCCCCATTTCTCGATGAACTCGATGCGGGAAATCTTGGCGCTTCGCGGCGGTTACGAGAGGGGGCGGCTCCCCCTCCCGAGCCCCATGCCTCCGAGCGCGTCGCACCCCGTAAGCCTCAGCGACTTCGCCGACCCCCCTGGACCCCTGCGTCGCTCACCCGCTGGCAGCCGCCGCCGCAGCAGCTAACAGCCACCAAAATGGCTGCTCTTTTCGTAGGTGCTTTACGTCGGTAAATCACGAGATCGGCGACTTTGGCATTTTCGAAGGGTGCTGACGATTATAATAGGTGAACCGATCAACCTGTGATCATTGAAGACACGTTGGAACGTCGCCTGAGACCCCGAAACGGACGATCCTTCGCCCGATTCCAGCGTTTGTAACTGTATCCGCCAGAGAAATGATTATGCATCCACCTTCCTCTGCTCCTTTACGTATCACTCTGTATCACTTCTCCGCAGGCTCACAGCGGCAACACACTGGAAGCAATTATAAAAGCACCCGCACGCACACACACACGTACGTGTACGCTCAGGTACACACCGATCGCTTTTGTATCGAAGAATCGCCGGGCGCGCGCGCGCGCGCGTGATGATACACTATCTCCTTTACGAATCCCCTGGCAGCAAAATCGAGAACGGATACGATGTACTAAAAAGAAGTTCCCAGCATTGACGTGTGCGGACGCAGTGGGAAGACTCGCGTCTCGATGCCTCGGGAGACACGGGAAGGTGTCGAACGAATAGAAGAGGCATGCATACGCAACCTACGTATCTACATTACACAGCCTGAAAGGACAAACGATGCGTATAGTCAGTCGCGCATGAGTAGCATTGCTTTCTTTGCTTTTTTTCCGTTCTCGACCCACAACTGAAATATACTCGGGTTTGAAGGGCTGCGCTGTCAACGCTACCTCGATCTGGTAGGCGTAACGTGCAGCGCTATATATTGAAAAAGAGAACCGGTCGTCGCACTTGTCCCTTGCATTCTGATTGCTTTCTGTGTCTTTTTCTCGCCTATCCTTTCCATTTCACGTATTCATGACGCTACTGCTGTAACGAACGTCCCCACCCCCTTCCCCCGCCTTCGGGTCTCTCACAATCTCATCGCATTCGCAAGTGCGGTATAACCGAGCTTTGCGTATTCCGTTTTTTACTCTCAACTACGTACGACGCGTTCGAACGAACGCGGAAAATCTGCAACAATGCTCGCGTTTCTGCACAACTCGGAGCGATGGTGCATCCTCCCAATCTCTCTCACCTTTTCTCTCTCGATGAGGCCAAGAGAGACAGACAGAGAGAGAGAGAGAGAGAGAGAGAGTATACGCGAATTATGGATCGCTCGAGCCACCCCCGTGTCTACGACGTCTGTCTCACCCACACACACAGACGCGCGCGGGCGCGCGCGCGAGCGCACGAGCGCCGACGATTCTCGTATATATTCGGGCAGTTGATCTCTCCCTCGTTGTTCACGTTGCTGTTTAAATATGCGTGCTCGATGTAGCTGCTCTTTCAGCGGTTCTAGTTTTCTCGTGTCGAAGGCTCACGCCCGTACGACCAGTACACCATCGCGGACAACTCCACCGCTAAAAAAGGGCTGTTCAGGTTTGCGCCAGCCGCGAACCAACTGCGCGTTCTCCTGTGAGATGTCCTGACTCTCGCCTGCCCCCCGCCTCTTTCTCTCCCTCTCTATCCCACACTATTTCTCTCTTCGTGCGACGTTACCACTAGCATCCACTGTACCACTGATGCACGGTTTGAAGACACGTCGACACCCAAGGCCTAGGAGTGCCCGTTGTTTTACAACTTTTGGCTCCCTCACACTTTCTTTCACTCGTTTTTCGCGCTAACAGAGTGATTGATGCTGTTTCTCCTTTTCTCCTTCTTTCGTGGCTAAACTTATTGCATCTTCGAATCTGTGGTGAGTTTGTCTCGCCGCAACTTCGCGGTGCTATCTGAATAAAATTCTTTGGCACCTGAAATTCCGCTTTCACCAATTACATTGATAATTTATTATTATTGGTTACTACTATATTACTATTTTCCATTCCTTCGAGCACGATCGTAACTATGCGAAATGGAGTCGGTGACTGATGGGCTCCGTTTTTGGTGGTGAAAATAGGTGGCTAGTGAGAACCGATTGAACGAAAGAAAAAACACAGCGTCATTCCGAGTCTCGAAATCAGCAGTGGTGACAGCAGGGCCAGGAGCAGAAACTAACGAAGCGGCGATGGCAGCCATCTCGCTCCGTTCTTTATACCCATCTATCTATCCCTCTCTTTTTCTTCGCTCCTCCCACACGTCTCGCGTTATCTCGCCTTATCTTGACAAGTCGCCCGCGCTCGTCGAGTTGCCTCTTCTTACCGTTGCCCCTTTTCCGACTTCAATTCCTCTTCGTTCGTGGGGCCTGTGTTGATCATAGGGATGTATCAGTGATAACGATGGAAGAACATTTTTAATCCTTCCCTCTCGAATGGCTCGGATCTACTCTCACCCCGCTTCCAATTGTTTTACATGTCGTGCGCTTTCCGTCCAACGCATTTCCTTTACCTATGCTAGAATCCCCTGTGCTCCGGATGGCCCTCACTACTTTTGCCGCGCTTCCCTTACTCCTCGATCTCCCCGTTGACAGGTTCTTCGCTTTCCCGTCGCTCTTTGGCTCGAGCGGGCGCGCGCGCACACACGCACCTACAAACTCGCTTCACGCACTCGTACGTACGTCACACGTACCCGCCTACATGTAGGGGCAGCCACGGAAATATGCACGCAAGTACACGCGCGCATGCAGACAACCCACTCCGAGTGTGGGGAAGAGTGTAGAAAATATTCAGGTCACTGGCAAAACATAACGCAATGTACAGACGAAGACGGGAACGATAAAAGGCAGCAGCCTCAGAGCGAATTAGCAGCGATAGCGGCGGCCCGGTCTTTTTCTACCTCGTTATATCACACGACACTCGACCAGCGGATACCGCGGAGAACACTCCGAGCTTTAAGCTCTAAGCTTCTCGAGGGAGAGAGCTTGCGAGGCTGCGGTGGCGGTGCGCTGGTCCCCTGCGTTCCGGCCTGTCAGGCCTGAGCTGCGCGCGCTCCCTACCTGCTCTTTCCACCGCTGCCTTGTCGCTGCTGCCCACTCTTTTCCTCTTTACATGTATGCATGTATACCCCTCTCCGCCCCTCACTCTCTCTGTCTCTCGCCCTCTTCACCATTCTCGCTCTTTGCTTCGGTCGCGCACTTTACACTTTCTATCCGTCTCTATCGTGCTCTTACGAATATCCGTAAGCTCGCTTTGCGTCACTCAAGCAGCCGGCTCTCTGTCGGTCTTTCAGTCTCTCCCATTGCTCCCTCTACATCACACTTTCAAGCACGCTTCATCGTTCTTCCTCTCTCTCCCCCTTTCTTTCTCCGACTGTCTATTTGTCGTTCTCTGTCACCCGAGTTTCCCCCTCCACTGCCTACTACTCTCTCCACTTGCCTACTTTCCCCTCTCACTCACTTCCCGCCGGTTCGAATTTATCACGTGTACTTTAGCTTCTCTTTCTTCCTCACTGTTCTCTATCCTTATCTATCATCCGCAACGTCGGATCCTTCTTCTCACTATTTGTGGCGCTGAGAAGCTTGTGCGTGTACGGCATATACCGGTGAGCTGAATGTGTGTGTGTGTGTGTGTGTGTGTGTACTCGATTTGGTTGGCTACTCTCTTCCCCTCCCCAGACGTATACAGTAGGCCACTACTTGCCGCAAGCTCGCGAAAGCTCGACATCGTCGAACGCGGTCGGTTGTCGTTGGCCTGCAATGACGACATATTTTCGTCGGACCCTCGCCTTTTCTTTTTATTTTTATTTTTACATTGCAAATGAAAGAGCTTAAGTTTTTTCTGCTCGTGCTATGTACCTTGTGTTATTTTTGAGAGTACAAAGCCGAAGCATCAATTTGCACGATGAACTTTGGGAGTGTAGACCTTTTTGTCATGTCAATGGATTATTTCGTCCTTACAAAAGACGAGAGCATTCTGTGACCACCGAAATCCTACGCTCTTGAACATTATAAAGGTTGAGGTTTCGTCAGTATGCTAATCGATGAGCTTGCATGAGTCTGTTTTTTTTTCTATGGGAATCTTTCGTATCATTCCTTTAAGTGCTATAACCGAAATATGATTCAAAACTGGTCACTTATCAGCATAGACAGTCTTACGGAGTTGAAGCTGCATCTCTCATATCGACGTTTTCATAAAGATCATCCCTGTAATATCAAAAATCATCAAACTACTCGCGAGAGCAGAGAAAGAATAAAAATTGAACTTTTGCTCAAGTACCCTAGAGAGCGGAAGAGAAATGGTAAAAATGCGCCCTCATGCGCAGGGCTGCTCGTCCCTTATAAAGTTGGGCGCAGGGCCTCAGGAAGCTGAGCTACAAGCTTGGATTGTAGGTCAGTGTTGTGAAAGTGCAAAAGAGATCGTGGATTCGCATAGGTATTCGGTCATGCGCCACTGCGTTCCCTCAGCATTGCGCACGACAATATGTGTAATGGAGAAAGCCAAAAGGAGATCGAGCGGGCAAGAAAATTAGAGAGAGACAAAATATGCAATAAATTGTATCCTCTAAATTCGCGACATCGAAAAAAGACGCAACGAGTAAAGTAAGAGAGGAGTAGAGGAGAGGGATAGAGAGAGTGGGACGCGTACAGCCTTACGGACGGTCACCGCACTATCAGGTGGGGAGCGGCGGTGCGAGGTTCGTATCAAGGGGGACGCGGTAGGCCAACTGCCGAGAGGGGTGTATTGATTGCGCGCGGCTTACGGAGGACAGAGAACGCGGCAGCAAGGGATAGAGGGAGATGAAGATATGACCATCAGCGCCACGGCCTTGTGTCTCCGTCCACCGTGCGCACTGCACCTATCCCCTTCCTTTCTTCTCATCGGCACCACCACCACCATCACTCTCTCTCCCTCTCTCTCTTTCTCCCTCGCTCTCTCTCTCTCTCTCTCTCTCTCTCTCTCTCTCTCTCTCTCTCTCTCTCTCTCTCTCTCTCTCTCTCTCTCCCTCTCTCTCTCTCCCTCTCTCCCTCTCTCTCACCCTCTCCCTCTCCCTCTCTCTCACGCTTCTCCTCCTTGCTATGCATCTCAACCACCGTGTATAGCCTTTATGCCCGATCCCTACGTCTCGCTCAGTCCCTTAGGCCAACTCGCTGTCTCTCATTCTCGGCGTGCTGGCCCTTCCGTTGTTCCGAGACTGTTCTCCCTTGATCGGCCCAATGCAAACCCTCCGCCCCCAGCCGTGCTTACTCTCACGTCCTTCCTTGCTGCGCCCTCTCCTGTCGCTACGGGATCAATGCCGTCACTGCGTTCACAATTCACAATACGATATTGCATTTCTTTGACGTTATTCAGCGCAGGTACACTTCCGAGAGACTATTACATTAGGTACAGACAACTTTCTATTCTCAGTGATTGTAACCCTCGCGACGATTTTCCTTCATTCGTGTGGGCCACGAAAACACGAGGGCGTGTAGGAAGCAAGCGCCGAGTTGGCACCAATCAAATCTTCCACCCGCGTCCTCCGATTTCTAATGATCGCGTGTATAACTACAAAGTAGAACGCAACGCTAACTATAGAGACTTTCAGTTTGACGTTTTGTTGTGTAAAAAACGACAAAGGGCGAGTGGCAAACGCTTTGGAAAACAGAATATCTTTTCTGTTCGATTTGTAGTGGTCTCTCTCTCTCTCTCTCTCTCTCTCTCTATCTCTCTCCACCTTTTCTCCCCGCCTTTTCTCATCATTTTTATCGATATTTATACCCTACCTCTCCATCTCTGCGCAAGATTATCTATTGTGATCTAACGATATGAGAAACATGGTACTTCGCAACCCTGGGGGATACAATAAGTCAAAAAGTCGATATCAGATTCATTCCGATAAGTCTCTATAAGTAATGCCACATTTGTCCCTTCCTTGTCCAGTCTTATCATTAATCTGACACAGACAAAAAACGAGAAGAGCCAATGTTCCCTCGAGTGCCTATTCGAAAAGTTCACTTGGGCTAAATGCCAATTGTTTCAACTTATTTGCTTTTTAAGAGTACGCGAGAGGTAGGCCTTCTACTTGTGAAAAAAGAAAATGCTACACTTCTCAGAGAAGTGTACCCCTCGTCGGCAAACAAAAAATTGCCCATCTCGCTTAATTTGATTGAATTACAGAAAGTATATACCAGGGATGCCGGGGCATATGGAAGAAATGTTGAATTTTTATAATGTCAGCAGAAATGAATTGAAAATAGATTTGAAAGCCCGATTTTCGATAATAGTTTTTTTGAATGTGGTACTACAGATGTACAGACTGTGTCTCCATTATTTGAAAATAAAGTGGATGGGTATCTACACTATTTGTAACGGCATAACGTGCGATTTCAAATTATATTATGTATATATATATATATTAGGGTAATTAAAAAAAGACATTTTATTTCTTTTTCAATTCTCCTATTCAGGAGTTGCAGTACGGTGAAATAAGATGTCTGTTAAAATCTGAACCCTTAATTCAGATTCAGAGGTTCCTCATAGCGATGTTCTGTTTTCCATGCTAATAACATGGAGAAAACTTTTCTTGCTACGTTTGAATGTTATAACTCGTCAACAGGTAAACGTACAGCAAAGCCCATCACATATTAATGTGAGCAATTGAAGGCCCTATATGAAAGGTGTCTTACCGATTTATGATAAATCTATTCTTTCAAGTTATTGAAGGTTAAAATTTAATTTATAGTAAGTTTCAAGATTTTTCACTATTCCGGCTAAACTATTAGACTTATCACAAAATGTCATGGGACCTTTTTTGTAGATCATTGCATTTTAAATAAAATCGTGTTATTAAACACTTCAAAAATGTAATACATCAAACACATACATTCTTTCAAAATACAAATTCGATGAATTTAATACATTTTTTGGAGAAGCGTCGCTATTTCCGCGAAATGAATTGTTATATTAATCAAAAATATAAATAAAATGACGCCAATTTGTATAAATTTACTTTTAAATGTTTACTGTTGATGAAAATTGTAAATCACGAGTTTTTTTTCGTTTCATTTACAATTGTTTTTGAAACAATATTTAAAAAAATTTTAATATAAAAGGGATGAGCAAAATGTCGTAATAACTTTTCGTACCGTAAATAAATATGAGCCCGTAGTAACCATTCCTCGATTGAGGATACATGCAAACCACACTAGTGCCATTTGGGATCTTGCATTTTTAAAGTACTATTACTTTCGTATAAATAATCCTAAAGTATTCGATAACCAGTGTTTCTTGAGGTAAACATTTCCCAGCAATGTAATGGTAACGGTTTCGAATGCGAAAAGTAATATTTATTTGGTGAAATTACGTGAGAATAAAAACCAAAATGTACAGAAAGCCACGTACAAAAAAATTTAGGATGGTGCAAATTTTCACCTGTTCTGTAACTACGGGTTTTTAACTTTATAAAAATGGACGTCTTTTTATTTATAGTTTTGGTTAATATAACAATTAATTTCACGAATATAACAACTTTTCTAAAAAAAATGTATTTGTAAAACCGTTAACTATTAAGCAATTTAGATTTTTTTACATTTTACTTGCACAGCCTTTTGTGCTTTTTCCAAGGCTCCACTGTTCTATGTCCACCTCTCTACATTTGTGGTTTCCCTCCATCATTCCCCCCATTTTGCGGCCGCAGCTGACCACCTCCTCTGTATCGTATTCACCATGCATATCTGTCATGGGCATAGGGAAACTGCGGAAAACCTATACCGATGACGGCCGGTTGGAAGTTCGCCTCCCAGTCACAGAACTAGTCGCCTTTTGCCGAGAAAATGTCGAAGAAAAACATTTCATGACGCGACTGGGATTCGAACTTGCGACCTCCCGATCCGCTGGCCAGCACGCTAACCACCAGCCCAACGCACCGGGTTTATTAAACAATTTAGTTTTTAAGTTATTTAATTACACGTTGTTATAGGAAATGAAATGATCTACAAAAAAGGCCTTACGACATGTTGTGATAAGTCTGATAGTTTCGCCGGAAAACTGAAAAAAAAAGACAGCCAAAAAAATTAATTTAAATAGGATCTATTTAGATCAAATAGGTTTTTTCCTTGTCTCGCAGCCTACAACGATCTTATTTGTTTCAAAGATATTTTATTTATTTATTTCGCTTATTCTTTTTACATATTAAATATATTTAAATTAAATAAATAAAGATTCGATTCAAATAAATCTTTATTTGCTTACAATGTACACTGTAAATCTAAGTGTACTATATGCATAAAATATTTCACAAATCCAAAATGAAATGGAACACTTCAATGAGAGTTTCACCGCAATGATTTTGTATCGTAATTCATCAATCCCCGGCCTTTTGAAATGATTTTTGTCGAAGAAACTATTTCACCTATATGAGAATAAAACCTAGAACCTACCTTCTAATGGCTACGCACGCTATCCCTATGCTACCGAGTGCTTGTATATATATCTATATATAATATTAACTATATCAATTAGTTAATATCATTGTGATAGTTAGAGAGTTTTATCGAATAAGATGCTATAGATTTTACAAACATAACCTGTGTGTGTGTGTGTGTGTGTGTGTGTGTGTGTGTGTGTGTGTGTGTGTGTGTGTGTGTGTGTGTGTGTGTGTGTGTGTGTGTGTGTGTGTGTGTGTGTGTGTGTGTGTGTGTGTGTGTGTGTGTGTGTGTGTGTGTGTGTGTGTGTGTGTGTGTGTGTGTGTGTGTGTGTGTGTGTGTGTGTGTGTGTGTGTGTGTGTGTGTGTGTGTGTGTGTGTGTGTGTGTGTGTGTGTGTGTGTGTGTGTGTGTGTGTGTGTGTGTGTGTGTGTGTGTGTGTGTGTGTGTGTGTGTGTGTGTGTGTGTGTGTGTGTGTGTGTGTGTGTGTGTGTGTGTGTGTGTGTGTGTGTGTGTGTGTGTGTGTGTGTGTGTGTGTGTGTGTGTGTGTGTGTGTGTGTGTGTGTGTGTGTGTGTGTGTGTGTGTGTGTGTGTGTGTGTGTGTGTGTGTGTGTGTGTGTGTGTGTGTGTGTGTGTGTGTGTGTGTGTGTGTGTGTGTGTGTGTGTGTGTGTGTGTGTGTGTGTGTGTGTGTGTGTGTGTGTGTGTGTGTGTGTGTGTGTGTGTGTGTGTGTGTGTGTGTGTGTGTGTGTGTGTGTGTGTGTGTGTGTGTGTGTGTGTGTGTGTGTGTGTGTGTGTGTGTGTGTGTGTGTGTGTGTGTGTGTGTGTGTGTGTGTGTGTGTGTGTGTGTGTGTGTGTGTGTGTGTGTGTGTGTGTGTGTGTGTGTGTGTGTGTGTGTGTGTGTGTGTGTGTGTGTGTGTGTGTGTGTGTGTGTGTGTGTGTGTGTGTGTGTGTGTGTGTGTGTGTGTGTGTGTGTGTGTGTGTGTGTGTGTGTGTGTGTGTGTGTGTGTGTGTGTGTGTGTGTGTGTGTGTGTGTGTGTGTGTGTGTGTGTGTGTGTGTGTGTGTGTGTGTGTGTGTGTGTGTGTGTGTGTGTGTGTGTGTGTGTGTGTGTGTGTGTGTGTGTGTGTGTGTGTGTGTGTGTGTGTGTGTGTGTGTGTGTGTGTGTGTGTGTGTGTGTGTGTGTGTGTGTGTGTGTGTGTGTGTGTGTGTGTGTGTGTGTGTGTGTGTGTGTGTGTGTGTGTGTGTGTGTGTGTGTGTGTGTGTGTGTGTGTGTGTGTGTGTGTGTGTGTGTGTGTGTGTGTGTGTGTGTGTGTGTGTGTGTGTGTGTGTGTGTGTGTGTGTGTGTGTGTGTGTGTGTGTGTGTGTGTGTGTGTGTGTGTGTGTGTGTGTGTGTGTGTGTGTGTGTGTGTGTGTGTGTGTGTGTGTGTGTGTGTGTGTGTGTGTGTGTGTGTGTGTGTGTGTGTGTGTGTGTGTGTGTGTGTGTGTGTGTGTGTGTGTGTGTGTGTGTGTGTGTGTGTGTGTGTGTGTGTGTGTGTGTGTGTGTGTGTGTGTGTGTGTGTGTGTGTGTGTGTGTGTGTGTGTGTGTGTGTGTGTGTGTGTGTGTGTGTGTGTGTGTGTGTGTGTGTGTGTGTGTGTGTGTGTGTGTGTGTGTGTGTGTGTGTGTGTGTGTGTGTGTGTGTGTGTGTGTGTGTGTGTGTGTGTGTGTGTGTAGGGGCAAGTCGTATTCTACGTCGTATTCTATAAATATTCGAAGTTTGTTATAAAAATGCTTGGCTTCCCAAGGTATTTTCGTATAAAACACGTAATTTTGGGGATTCTCTGTCCCCTAGTACCGGACACAAAGTGGTCCCTTAACGCCGGACAGTAAACATGCTGTTTTTTTCTCGTAAGCATTTATACTTTTGAGTATAACTGTTGTACATTGTTTTACAGGATAGAAAAACGCAGCGAAACCAAAATGGAAGAAAAGAAAAAGACGGACAATGGACCAAAAAAATTTGCTTACTGAGTATGAGAGAAGCTTCGCTGCGCTACAATGTTACGAAAAGCACTCTACATGACAAAACATCGTTGTCAAACCGTCGACTAGGTTTGCTCCAGGTGTTGTGCAGATTCTCCATAATTTGTCGCCATTGCCAGATGCTGCAAAAAAAACGATCACTTGCCAGGAAGAGAAACGACGAAAGAAGTAAAATTTTGACTTCATCACCGTGCAATATCTTTGTCGAAAAAAAGAGAATATTTTATTTCAAGTTTTACTTGCACAGCCTTTTCGGCTTTTACAAGGCTCCACTTATATGTCCACCACTCTACACTTGTTCTTTCTCTCCATCATCCCCCCTCCCCATTGCGGCCGCAGCCGACTTCCCCCTCTGTATTATATTCATCATGACATTTCTGTCATGGGTATAGGGAAACTGCGGAAAACCTATACCAATACAGCCGGTCACGAGTTCGCTTCCCAGCCTCGGAGCTAGTCGCGTTTCGTCGAGAAATAGCTCACAGGCTACAGCCATACCCATCCGACACACACACGTACCGGTCCGTGTGCGCGACATCTGTGTACAACTGGAGCTACGTCACGCCTGTGTTTTTATTTCTCGACGAAACTACGAGACGGTGATTCGAACCCGCGACCTCCCGATGTGTTGATTTCAGAGGCAGGTACGCTAACCACTAGACCAACACATCGGTTTGAAAAAAAGAGAATAAAAAAAACGTTGAGGATAAACAGGAAGAAATTGAAAAGAAGCTTAAAACAGTGATAGAAGAAAATAGAAAAAAAACCAAAGGCGTAAAAGGCAAAGGAAAAGGTAGAGCTAAAGCGAAGAAAAAGCAACTATCAACTCAAATATCGAATATAAAAACTACTTGCGTACGATGCCGGGAGGATCACGAAAAAGCCTGGGTGCAGTGCGCCCGCTGCCGTGGATAGGTTTATGAATAACTTGCAGACATCCCTAAATGTTGGAAAACTTACATATGCGATTAATGCACAATGTTCTGAAGATGTCCGGCGCTGGGGGCTCGAAGGAGGTCTATCCGGTACTAGGTGCCACTTGCAGTGACGGCAATTTTTTGTACCAACGTTTGAATAAAGTGTTTAATTTCGTTTATGCAGAGGTTACATTTTTGTTAATTAACTTTGGTTTTAAACTTTGTTGACGTATTTTTTTTTTAATTTACACCTTTCGAAGCAGGTTTTTCTTATTGTACGAAAAGCTTAGCTGTCCGCCACGGGGGGACTTCCCCCTATATATATTTACATATAATTCCTCTCTCTCCACCCTCTCTGCCCCCACACTCTTTGATATGTGTGTTGCAATAAAGACAGACCATTGCGCGTGTTTAATATGAGAAACAGAACATCACGAAGAGGAACTATTAAATATCAATATTAAGGGCTCATATTTTAGCAGGCGTCTTAACTCACCTTACTGCAACTTCTGAATAGACGATTTTTAAAAAAAGTCGACTTTTTAAATTCACCTCAGTACATAAAACGTTGTATTGAAGAATCGCATTTAAAAAACAATTTTAACAACGCATTCTTAACATTACGCGATGTTATCAGAGGAATAATGAATCTAGAAATATTTCATTTTTTTATATTCCATCTACCGGACTACGTTTGTGGTATGGGGTTAGAAAACCATGTATTGCTGTTGGTATGTGACTAATGTTGCCAGATGTCCCGCTTTTGGCGGGACGTCCCGTTTTTCAGCACTCTCAGGGCGCGTCCTGCCAGCAATCAGAGCGGGACGCCCAAAATACCGCTTTTTTTATCAAAGCATATTTTTAGATTTATCTTCGATTTCATCTAAGAGACATCCTCTGCGGTTATTATATATATATATATATATATATATATATATATATATATATATATATGCCCAAATATTATTAATGAATATTTCGTTCATTAGAAGGTCTCGAGACCCTACACTATATGTAAATATACATGAATAGACGTATAGATATACATCGATGTATGGGAGAAAAGGTGCATCTAGTAGAAAAGCGATGGCGCGACGAACGCGTTTACCTCCCAATCCCATCGAGTGACGTCTCTATACCTAGATTAGGATGTACTCTATGGCGAGACATCACGAGTTAAGACACGATCGACTTGTGCGCGTCGCTGTCACCTGTCACCGCCACGCACTACCGCTTCAATACGAAATCGAAGGTAGGTACAATGTAATCTCTGGTATCCAAATAATGATTCAGTTGAAATTTTGGACGCTTTTCCCAATTCGTATTCTATAAAAATGTACGACTATTCTGTCGTGGTCGTACATCTTTGCCACCCACCTACATTGATGTGCAACTTTCCAGAAAATTTCAAAATTTTCTAGAAAAAGCAGAAACATTCTTATTGAAGATTCTCTAGCACACACACTTGACTTTTATATATGTATATTGATTATAGTAAACCCGTGATGGAAGTGGTGAACTGATTCGATGATAGAGATTTTATTTCGTTTTCTTTTCAGGTGCTTAAAAGATTATCAACATGAGTGACTCGGATTCTTGTCACGCAGTACAATCTGATCAAAGATGTACTCATTCCGATTATAATACACCTCCGAAAAAGTAGAGAAAACAGGCGTGTACTTTTCAAGAGATTTGGTTAAAAAATTATTCATGGTTAAAACCTGCCAAAGAAAATGTTAAAGCTTATTGCACTTTGTGTTAAAAAGAATTTTATATATGTCATGGCGGGAAAAATGAAGTTAACCGTCATCGGGATAGAGCTGAGCATAAAAAAGGGAAGAAAGTGCTAAGGCTGGTCCTAATATATTATGTGCAATTGCACTCGATTTTGTACGACCGAGGGTTAATTTTTTAGCTACTTTTTAGTCTGCGTATAAAACACAATCGAGTTTTGCTTCACAACCTAATGAATTGAACGATAATTTGTGTTTGACATTGTGAAATGTTTTAGTGATCTCAGCTGCCATCACTTTTCTTCACTGCTTGTTAATTGGTCATTTTTGAAAAATTGTTCCAAAAGTTATTTATTTTCCAATTAAGCAAATAGGCGAATAATTAATTTTATTTATTTATTTATACACAAAAGGGATTCCAATTAAAGCGCATACGAAAAGACTCTGTACATGAAAATTCAAAACTTTATTCGTTGACATTCGATGATTTGCGTGTGTCGGGATGATATTTATCGTAGAAACAGGGGAAACAATAATTATTTCTGCATCTAGCACACGTTATAAACGTCGCATTTTTACAACCACATCGTTGTTTCAACGTCTCCATAGAAAAACATACTTGATTGGCATTCATAAAGCATCCTCTCTCATCGCAAAGTTTAGAAGCGAACCACGCATAATGTAACATGTTACCGAATATTGGCGCGAATAATTGATGATGAACAATCGAATGTATTTTTATGCAGTCTTCTCGGGAAATTATTTATTTTTCTTGCTCGATGAGATAAGAGCAATTTTGTATTATTTTTAAAAACTTTTAAAAAGTAAAAAAAGAACGCCAAGTAACAAAATACCCCCGAAAACATTATTGCTTGTTTGATCATATACAAAATTCTGATTTATCTTGAAATATTTTTAATTTTATTTAACGAATGCTTTTATTATATTTTTTCAATTAAAATGTACAAAAAAAGTGAAATAACTTTTTATAAAGTAGCCAAGCAAGTTTACTAAAAACGTAAACAAAATTGTTAAACCTTAGAACTAATGTTTTCCTAAATATTTCATTTTTATTTTAAAAATCACATTACTATTATAACAAAAAATTGGTATTACAATTATATAAAAATACAACGTATTTACCACATAAGTACACTGGAAATGCTGTGCAACGACTTGGCGTGCATGGTTAAGAGAAATAGCTCGGGAAGATACACAATATATATATAACCTGTAACAACGCATCAACTGCCAGTGTTATTAACAATGCGATTTCCTGCACCTTGCGGTAGTGTGATTCGGACAAGATAACATTGATATATAGTGTTATCGGTGTATATATCGGTCCACACAATTCACGTGACCGTGTCAGAGCTCCGTTATATCCACTATTGACGAATATTCGACTGTACTCGGAAAAACCATCGAATATAGAGCAATGAATATCAGGAGAGATACTCAGATATTTCGTTTTTCACCAGCAAGACGACGGCACCGTAATTCGAATTTTAAAATTGCCGATGCTGTGGCTTAGAGACGGATACAATACACAAACAGACGGATCAATACATAAAAGTATATACGAAATATATTTCATGTAATGTATAAAGTTGTCTGATAGAGAAGAAAGAATATACTTTTATATATCGTATTAAATTATGCATAAAAAAAAAGATTTAACGTATTGTGTCGTCTAGGGGAACATCACTGATTTGATCCATACTTTGCGGGATCACGAAATTTGATTTCCAGTTACATAACAAATTGCAGCAGTCTATGTTTTTCCAACCTGAGAGTTAAGTAGTCGGAAAGACGAAATCCTTCGCCGAGCTATTTTTCTTAACCATGCACGCCAAGTCGTTGCACAGCATTTCCAGTGTACTTATGTGGTAAATACGTTGTATTTTTATATAATTGTAATACCAATTTTTTGTTATAATAGTAATGTGATTTTTAAAATAAAAATGAAATATTTAGGAAAACATTAGTTCTAAGGTTTAACAATTTTGTTTACGTTTTTAGTAAACTTGCTTGGCTACTTTATAAAAAGTTATTTCACTTTTTTTGTACATTTTAATTGAAAAAATATAATAAAAGCATTCGTTAAATAAAATTAAAAAATATTTCAAGATAAATCAGAATTTTGTATATGATCAAACAAGCAATAATGTTTTCGGGGGTATTTTGTTACTTGGCGTTCTTTTTTTACTTTTTAAAAGTTTTTAAAGGGGATTTCATATCTTTTTGAAAGAGGAAAAATCTTTTTTTCGTTCTGCGCCAGTTCAAAGAGGAGTGAATTCAAATATCTTTTCATTACTTGGTATTATTTTTTTTTCACTTTTTCAAAGATTCTAAAAGGGTAAGATTTAAACAGATAGTTAAAAAAACAGGACACGTCGTTTCTGAAAACTTGTATATTACCAAATGCTATAAATATTTTTTTTTAAGTCTTCAGTCCCTTCCACTATTAAATCGACGTATTTGCAGGGTGATTTACAAACGCCTATTAGTGAAATATTTATTCATAGTTCGCTTATTTGTATTCACATGCATGCATACAAATACAATTGTATTTACAAATATTCTGAACGTGTACAAATAAATTCACAGAAAAAAATTGGGAATACAGTAGAACCTCGATTATCCAAACCCTCAATTATCCGAACGATGGCTTAGTTTATCCGAACGCTCAATTATCCGAATGTTGGCGCGCAAGATACATTGTTGCTCGCTGCCACTGCCGCACAGTGGGGCAGAATCCCAAAAAGCTGGCCAAAAGTCAAATTTTTGAGTTGTATATATTCGTCTATATATGTTCAGATCTTGTTTACTGATAGTCCTAGGACGAAATTCCGGACCGGGCAGGTTTATACCTGCTCTAGGGTCGCCTCGACATCAGTCGACATTCAGCCGCCCTTCGGTACGCATTAAACAAGCGTACGCGTCGAAAAATTCTTGCCTGTTTCGAAGTGCAGTGAAACGGACGAAACTGTCTCAATTTTAATTCTGCAAAATGGAAAAACTTTCTGAAGGTATGCAGAAAATATAATTATGCACAGTTATTGCTTATTTTATGTTTGAAATATCTAAATTTTGCAACAAGTAAACATAAAAAATTATACATTTTTTTTCGAAAATCGATTTTCTAAAGTAGTTTTAAAAATGTCTTCGCGAGTCTCGACCTTGTTTCAACAAGAAACTGATAGTGTACAGTACTAAATATAATATACTAAAAAACTGGCTGCTCAGGAGTGCTCAACGAATAGTTAGACTAATTTTTAGGGAGAAATACGTAGCGCGACATTAACGGACGTGTGAATGTAATCCATTGATTATTACGTTACAGCGCGTTGGTATATTTTCTGTCTATTAACATAGATTAATATTTATTTATCAATTCCAGTTGTAGGATGTTCATTTATTGATTAATATTCATAGATCATTTAAATTTTAATACAGTAATTTATTATTCTAAATGTACGCTTTACGAAAATCTCAACATTTTATAAAATATTCCTGCAAGAACTCTCAGTAGTTAGAACTGTGTTTCCCCCATGTTTGTACGGCGTAACGGTTTTCGGCAGTAAAGGTGTATTAGTGTATACGTACATAGTCTACACGTAGTGTAGACGGCGATTCGGCAAGGACTGACGAGGGGCTCCTAGAGCAGCCATGTATGAAAGAAAGAAGCCCGCCTGCTGTTCAGGCTTTATTATACCTGTTGTATACTGACACAGAGGTGATTCTCGTAAAGACAGATTTCATGTAATTTCGGTTTTTTTTCGTGCAGAATGTATGTAAATATATTTGTTAATCATTTATATCATAAATATTCGTTTTCTTTATAAATATAAAATCATTTTTAGTAGTAATAAATTATTTTTGTACATTTCGAGTCAGAACACCGTATATAGTTTTGTTAAGTATAAAATGATTTCAAAATAATGTCATTCAATTTTGTACATGTTTATATTGGTATTTTACAAGAAGAATGTTCTATCAATGAATTTTCATCAATGAATGAACATTCTTATTCTAGAAGAATAAGAATGAATTATCAAGAAGAGATGTTTTTTTCATGGTGAAAGACAGTTTAAAAAACGAACAGAAATTCGTTATTAGAGTTTTGAAAGATGCAATTTTCAAGAAGACAGAACATGTGATACAAGTAGACGAGGATGAAAAGTCATTAGGACTGTTATTTGCAAATTTTCGATCCAGATGGAAAGCAGCAAATAGAGGCCAAGAAAAGTTTCTAAAAAATAATGAAGAATGGTTAAATGGCACCGTATGTTTTTCAACATTATCCGATACTGAATGCACAACATCAACATCTGAGAAGATTGTGAAGAATGATGAAAAAGGAACATCTGGACGACCTTCGAAATCCTTTGCTTCATCCAGCGATAGATCTAAGAGGCGAAAGACTGAAGAAATACGTTCTACTTTATCTACAGAAAATTGACGTATGCTGCTCAAATGAGTTTAAGGACTTCTGGTCAAGTGGATGCTGCTCAAGTTCTTAAAGATGTCACATTAACCAGCCCAACAAGAGCCTCAAAATATATAGCTGCTGTTCGGTCAAAAAATGAGACACCTGTAACCCCAGACGAAGCACTTTCTTTGATGATCGAGAAAGGAGAATCAAAGCGCTCTTATCAGCTATCAAGAAATGCAGCTAGAGCACGTAAATGCAAATTATACCCATCATACCATGAAGTAGAAAAAGCAAAAAATCGTTGTTATCCATCAGTTGTGTACATGAATATTACTGAGTCGTGCGCACAAATTAAACTACAGGCTTTACTTGATCATACCACATACAGAATTATACAACTTCAGGCTGATGTCATCGATACTCTAAATTCTGAAATTCTGCAAAAATTAGTACTTCACTATAAATGGGGATGTGATGGAAGCAGCGGTCAAAGTGTTTATAAGCAAAAATTTGATGAGGCTGGAAAATCTGATGAAAGCATTTTTTATACTTCTCTGGTACCGTTGCAATTAATCTACAACAATCACGAGACGGATGAAGGAACTATTGTGTGGAAAAATCCTAGACCTTCATCTCCTCGATTCTGCAGACCAATACGATTGCAGTTTGTACATGAAGATGTACAATCAACATTGAAAGAAGTTACCGACATTGAACAGCAGATTGCGGGTCTTGCACCATACACTACTGAACAAAATGAAAAATCAATTTCAGTAACCTATTGTATGTCGTTTACGATGATAGACGGCAAAGTCTGTAACGCTGTAACCGGTACCACTTCTGCACAACGCTGCTTCCTGTGCAAAGCCACCTCTAAAGATTTTAATAACATCGACAAAATTATAAAAATGGACATTACTACAGATAATTTAAGATTTGGCATATCTACATTACATGCGTGGATTCGTTTTTTCGAGTGCTGTTTGCATTTGTCGTATAAGCTCACAACTCAAAAGTGGCAAGCTCGTGAAGAGGAAGTGAAAAAGATTGTGAAAGTACGCAAGGAAGACATACAGACTCAATTTAAGACAACACTGGGGCTTATCGTTGATCGACCAAAGCCAGGATATGGCAGCTCAAACGATGGAAATACCGCCCGCCGCTTTTTCGAAAATGCTAATATATCTGCTGAAATAACAGGAGTCGATGAAAATTTAATTCACCGATTTCATGTTATTTTGCAGGCAATTTCGAGCGGGTATGATATAGACGAAGAAAAATTCAAAGACTATTGTGTAAATACTGCCCGTTTATTCGTTGCTTTATATCCATGGTATTACATGCCAACATCTGTGCACAAAGTGTTGATGCACGGAGCAGAAATTGTAAAATATGCCCTTTTACCGATCGGACAACTTTCTGAAGAGGCCCAAGAGTCACGCAATAAGGACATAAAGAACTACAGGTTACATCATTCAAGAAAATGCTCTCGAGAATCGAATATGAGAGACATTTTCTATAGGCTCTTAGTATCATCAGATCCATTTCTCTCAAGCATCAGGAAATTGCCCCAGAGACCGGCGAAATCTTTACATAAAGAAGCTATAGAAATGTTAAAACAACCTGAAGTCACCAGACAAGAGATAAGGAACGATTCCGATTTGGATACAAGTGGGTCAACATCAGAATCCGAATCGAATGATTCCAACATTGAAGATGACATACAAGATTTTTGTTACTAGAAGTAAATAACAGATATTTGATTTATTGCAAATTTTGTACTCAAGAAATTGTTCAAAAATAAAAACATGGCTCAAGAGATTTTCTACTCATTTAAACCTAAAAATATTATGAAACATTTTCTATTAAAAAATATTTAAAAATTGAAAATTTTTGTGGAATCGTCTATATATCGCGTCTGCTATTTTGAAAATTAACATTCCTATAACAAATTCGTAATCAGCGATCCCAAAAACCCTTAAGAAATATGATTGGGTATTTTTTACTGAATTATTTGACTAATTGGTTGAATTATGTCCGCCATTTTGGGTCCGCCATTTTGAAAATCGTAATTCTGATAACAGATTCGTATTCAGCGACCCCGAAAACCCCCGAGAAGAGAATTGGAGATCATTTTGGACACTTTCCGAATTTTGGCCAGCTTTTTGGGATTCTGCCCCACTGTGTGCCGTGAGCAACAATGAGCAACCCAACGCAACTTCTTCTCAAACGACTGCGAGACTTAGCCGCTCAAAAACGCGTTACGGCCGTTCGTCAATTAAAAATGGACGATTTTATTAAAAAAATATTAAAAGAGGCATTCGACTTTTTTCAGGTGTTTAATATATACAGTAGAACCTCGATTATCCGAACCTCGATTATACGAACCCTCAATTATCCGAACGATAACTTAGTTTATCCGAACGCTCAATTATCCGAACGTTGGCGCGAAAGATACATTGTTGCTCGCTGCCACTGCCGTGAGCAACAATGAGCAACCCAATGCAACTTCTCCTTCTCAAACGGCTGCGAGACTTAGCCGCTCAAAAACACGTTACGGCCGTTCGTCAATTAAAAATGGACGATTTTATAAAAAATAAATTTAGAAAAGGCATTCGACTTTTTTCAGCTGTTTAATATATATATATATATATATATATATATATATATATATATATATATATATATATATATATATATATATATATATATATATATATATATATTGTAACGGGTCGGAATTGTTACAATAAATTTTTATTTGTTCGGGACCCGATCAGGGAAGAAATTAATGTAAACTCTTTGTTTTGGAGGTATTTGATAATAAAATGACATTTATTCAATATTTCTGACTCGATATAATGTTAAAAGATTTCGGTATACAAGTGTTGTGTGTGTTATATTTTGTGTATTTCACTGTATCGCTGGAGTATATTTTGTGTGTTTTGTGTGTTTTAATGTGTCGCTGGAGTGTGTTTTGTGTGTTTTAATGTGTCGCTGGAGTGTGTTTTGTGTGTTTTAATGTGTCGCTGGAGTGTGTTTTGTGTGTCTTAATGTATCTCGTCTCGGTCGGTACAATACTCGAGTGGAGGATTCGCCCGGATGGTAAGTGTGTTCGAGTGTGACTGTTTTACCGTGTTTCGGTGATTTTTCCCCCCTCTCCTACTCGTATTGGCGTTCGCGGCGTGCGGGAGTTATGTTGTGCTCTCGCCTACGGCGCGCGGAGTCAACCGGGCGCCTTTCCCTAGGTTGCGCGTGGCGCTGTCTGTCGCGGTCCACTCTCCCTAGCGGTATCGATCGCAGCGCGCTCAATCTCAATCCGGCGCGCTTCCCCCTCTTTTCCTACTGTCGCTCGTTGCGCGTGGCGCCGAGCGCGCTCTCGTGCTAACCGCGCTCCCTGAGTCCCCCCACTCTACTGGGTCACGACGCGGTGGATCGCGGCGCGCCTTCGACTCCCGCGCTACGGCGTGCTCTCTCGTAATTACTCCCCGTGAGCGTAACCGATTATCGCGCGTCGATAATCGATTACTCTAACCGTGTTTGACCCCGTCGGATGGCGCCACGTACCCGTTTATGCTGATATTCCCGCTAGTTACGTGTATTGTGTCGGTGTGGTGTTTGAATTTCGAGATGCCTTCTTGACCTTTGGGTTCTCCTGATAGTCTCGGGAGCCCTTGTAGGTATTTCGTGTTTTTACAGTTGTATGTGTGTGTGTGTGTGTATTGTCGCCTGTATTTCGGTTACCTCCTCGCAGTTCCTATCCGCCTGATCCTAATTTTCTATCTCTCCTCTGATAATTTATTCCTCCTTTGATTAATCTTAATGTTTTTTAGTACTCTTTTTTGTCGTTGTTCTTCTCCTTGTATTTATTGACTTTAAAAACTTTATGCTAATGACTTCTTTCTTTTTATTGTGTTTTCAAGGTTCCCCTCTTCAGTTTTCCCTCCTGAAAAGGTGGTACTCCGCTGAGTGGTACTGCTTGATCCACATAAAAAACAAACTCCTCACTATGCTAATGACTTCTCTCTTTTTATTGTTTTTCAAGGTTCCCCTCTTCAGTTTTCCCTCCTGAAAAGGTGGTACTCCGCTGAGCGGTACTACTTGCTTCACACAAAAAACAGAAGTGCCGTTCCTCCAACTTTCCTCCTCTTTTATACCCATTTTTGATTGTTTATTGTTCCCCTTCCCTTACGAATTACCCATCATTCCCTTTATTGTTAACCTTTTTAAATCAACGACTTTTTCCCCTTCCCTTCCTTTTACCTGTCTACTGTTTTTGTTTCTTTTCTGTTTTCTTTTTCTCTCTGACTCTTTATAACGTCGACTGTTTTTGTTCTTTTCTGTTTTTCTTTTCTCATTCGACGTTGTTTCCCCTTCTCCTCTTCCTATTGGCCGGTCTTTTACCATTTATCTATCCTTTGTGGTGGGGGTATTGGTGTGAGACGGACCTGTACGTCTCAATATATATATATATATATATATATATATATATATATATATATATATATATATATATATATATATATATATATATTAACACCTGATATGTATGTACATAAAAGCAGTACATATATATATATTAAAATTTGACATGTACTGTACTGTTTTTATGTAAAAGGTTGTTGTTTATGATCTCGTCACAAATAACCCACGTTTCGATTATCCGAACTAGTCTCGGTTCCAATTGGTTCGGATAATCGAGGTTCTACTGTATTCACAAAAAATGTGAATATTTACAAGAAATCCTGTGAATTAAAAAAAATTCAAATCAATATCTATGAATGCAAATGTATTCACAAAAAATTGTAAATACAAAAAAATTCACAAAATAAGTTGAGAATTTTTTCGTATTTAAGACAAATTAAAATCAAATTCACAATGATTAGATTAAAACGTATTCGATTAATACGTAAGAACTCACGTTACACCAAACGTGAGTTCTTACGTATTTTGAGAGAAAACATTGCGTCGAGGCGAAGAAATTTTTGCAAAAAAAGTGAGTTCCAAATATTACATCATAAATATGAAAAAATTCACAAAATGAGTTGTGAATTTCCTCAAGTTGAAGAAAATTAAAATCGAATTCACGACAATTATATTAAAATTTACGCCACAAGTGAGTTCTTATGTATTTTGAGAGAAACCATTGTGTTGAGGCAAAGGAATTTTCGCACAAAAAGTTTTGTGCAAAAATTTCTTTGCGTCGAGGCAATGTTTTCTCTCAAAATGCGTACGAACTCACTAATGGTGTAAATTTTAATCTAATTATTGTGAATTTGATTTTAATTTGTCTTAAATATGAAAAAATTCACAACTTATTTTGTGAATTTTTTTGTATTTACTATTTTTTATGAATACATTTGCATTCACAGATTTTGATGTGTATTTTTTTTAATTCACAGGATTTTTTGTAAATATTCACTTTTTTGTGAATATTCACAATTTTTTCTGTGAATCTATTTGTATGTTCAGAATATTTGTGAATACAATTGTATTTGTATGCATGCATGTGAATACAAAAAGTGAAGTATGAATACATTTGTATTTATATTCACATGAAAATCACGATGTGAATAAATTCATATTCGTATTTATAAATAGAATTACGCCCAAGTCTGTACGTCTTAATGTTTTACTTTTTGATATACCGTCTCCATGTTTCATGAATTGCGCTTTGTTTGTTGCAGCAGGAGAAAACTTTTAATTAAAAAAACTAGAGATCAATAAAAATATTTTACGAAAATCCAACTTCATTGCGTTATTTTATTTGCGTGTTCAGCGAGTGGAATGCAAATCGATTTGTTCATTGTAAACAAAAACCGGATGCACTTGGATAACGCGTCACATTTACCCTGCTGGAGGCTGCTCAAGAATACACGTCTTTCCTTATATCGTTAAGAAGCTTCGGGTCAAATGATCAAATGTTACCATTTGTTCAAATTTATATAGTGGATTCGTTACATATACTGAATGCACCCTTCAAATTTTAATATTTGATTTTAATAATTTTGAATTGAAATTTTAATTTCATAATTTAATTTTAAATTTGAATTCAACAAACAGTTTTTACATAAGAAGATGCTTAGACTCATGCCGATCGGCAGTTTTACACACAGAATAGTGTAAAAAATGTTAAGGATGTTATGAAAAAATGTCAAATCATTCAGTATATTACCAAAATTGTCACCCAAAAATTAAATGATCCGTCTACGGCATTTATTAAATATTGACTTTTATGTAAATGAAGACGTCAGTTTTTCTCCCGGCGATGAAACGGAGAGGTGGAGCGAGCCAACGTCGCATGAAGGCTTAATGGCACACATGTCTCAATGCCAATGGTCACCGTGGCCGGGCCATACTTTCAATAAAGCTCATTTTCAAAGAGAACTCATCTTTTTTTTCTTTCTTTTAGACAATTGACATTTATCGTTCAAAATGAATTCGGTTGAATAAAGGAATGTAACAACCGTGTAAAAATAATAGACGAAAATCAGTTATTTGTTAAATATTCGGGTTCGTGAAAGAAATACCTTAAAGTGCAGAACCATATATTTTCGACACGCGGTTTTTCTTTTTTTTCATTTAACACAGTCAGATTGGTACGGAAAATTTGTATATAAAAAAAACTTTTCTTTTAGACAAGCTTTTATTTAATGTACTAAAAAATGTAAAATATTTTTTTTTACCCCGTCACCTATATGTGACTATTAATAAAAGTTTGAGGGTCCCTACGTTCCAAATATTTGATAAATGTAATCAATTCAGTTTCATTAACCATATTTAATTTGGCACAATAGAAATTAGAGAAATTATTATCACACATTTATACTCAGTTTCAGGATTTTTATTCAAGAAATCTTAGGTTGTTTTACAGTAAATTAAAACTAAAGCCGGTCTGACAAAAAAAAGGTTTTGTTGACAATCATCTTATTTTAAATTTACATAATAGCCGATAATCACGTAACACATGAAATATGCAGCTTCAATCACACTTTCATGTTAACATTAAAAAGCGCACAATCATTCACAATCTGGCCTTCCTTGGCCAGATGGCACAATAGTTCTAAGGCCTTTTCATTTTATGAAAAATGCTAAAATTCATGTTTTAATCATTTTTATGTTATGTCAAGCTGGAAAAATGTCATAAGGTTTCGTTGTCGCTCTCCGTACCGGAAAAGGGTTTCATGCCCAAATGTTGCTCGATTCGAGGCATCGAGTGACATGGAGTATCTGAAGTTTGGCTTTCCATAGTATTTGACACATTGAGCGCACTTGGGACGATAAACTTCAAGGCGTTGAATGACATAACCAAGGAAAGTCTTCGATGCAGGTGTGGCACTCGAAGATTTCTCGGAGATGGCGGACTATCATCGTTCCATGTAGACATAGATTGTGCAGCCGCAACAATGAAATATGGTGATCACCACAGTATGAAAAGAATGGCGAGGCATATGAAAGCGCTGTCAGGCTTGAGTCTGTGAGATCGAGCCAAACATTAGGTGTTGTCCTAGAACACGATTACGCGACAATCACAGGTTCGCACCAATTTTATTCGTATGAACCCGTGATCAAATATACAGGTGTCGATTGCATCGCATGTATGTTAATTAGGCTGCCTATTCGATACCTGTATGTTTGATCACGGGTTCGTATGAACAAAATTCGCAAGAACTTGGAATGGTCGTGTAATAGCGTTCTATTTTACATGTTCTATTGGACGCCGTAGGGGATCTAGGTTTATATATCGTGTTGCACAAAGCCTTTATTTCTCATGAGAGATTTTTCAGCGATGAATAATATTTCAGGTAAAATAATTGTCAAGCTCTGCGTCAATATAAATTCTACAGAGCCGAATGCATTTTCTACAAAAAAAAAAACTTCATCGTCTATGACAAGATTCTGTTCAGAAAATTTTGAAGATATGTTCATAAAATGTTAATGGAACGAGGTTATGAACACACAAATTGGTAATGACATATAGAAGCTGGGTTATGCTCTCAGGGCACACAAAAGCTACACATGCACGTCTGTCTGCAAATTTTTTAATGATTTTATATAAGCAAGTGAAAGAAATGAGCACATTCTTGTTTTTAACTTACTCTGTATCTATTTGCGTATCGTCCTCGCTGTTTCTCCGACGGTTTCCGCGCGAGCGCCACGGCTAATATACGCATGTTAGGATCAAATAAATAATCCACACCTAAATTTGAACGACGTGAACCTTTGTTAAATAAATTTTTGGCTCTAATAAGAGCCGTTTGTTTTTTTTTTTTCACATCCACGCTCGACTAACCGTGTTTGGTTACTCGAGTTGTCAAAGCGACTGTATTAGAATACATATATATATATATATATATTGCAAGCAGGGTGTAGTTCGAGTCATGCCGTTCGAGAGAGCGGTGGCGTGGCTGTGCCTGTTGCGCTAAAGTGTTAATCAATTCACAGAACGGCGTATGTGTTATGTTTACGATATGAGCCAACGACTTTATTTCATTCAATGAAAGACAATGGACGAGTGTTGAAAAATTTTTGGGGTAAAAAGTCACCCGAAAATTCGGCCGTAAATTATGAGATCCCGAGATTGAGTGGACAAATCGAAAAACAGCCCGAACAAAATCGATAGGAAAAAATCACATTACATTGGTAAACTGTCATTAGATTTTCGATTTGTTGCCGCGTTTTCGCATAATATCGGAACAAAGTTAAAACGTCGTCTGCTAGAGCCCAACTTACTGTATAAAGAGTCGCGGCGTGTCGTCAGTCGGTCAATGGCGTCGAGATCGGTGGCATCGATCAGTGGCGTAAAATTTTTTTTTTTATTACTTGGCGTTAAGACGCTGCCGCGTCTCTTGATAAAGTTTTTAACCTGACGATAAAAATATACATCGCAGGGTGCACCAGTGGAGTACCTTCAGGGGGAATGACTTTGATGCTACACATTGGCAATCCTTCTTCATCTTAGAAGAGTTCGTCATATAATTGCGGATTTGTTTTCCCTCCCCACGAGTCAATCAGTAACTCCAAATTGTCTACGATTATGCGCTCATTAAAAAATGACGTCTTATATGCCTTTTGCGCATAATTAAATAAATAAAATAAATTATTCACCTCTTTGCTTAATTGAAAAATGAATAATATAAAAATTGAGAAAAAGATAGAAAAAAAGTCTCCATACGGGGAGTCGGACCCACGACAGTAGTAGAGCTGTAGCGGTTCTGAGCCACTTTTGGGGGGAGGGTCAAGGGGGGGGAGGGTTCTGTGGTGGGGTCAGGGGGGTCAAGGGGCGGTGCACAGGTGGGGGGGGGGGGTTCAGGGGGCGATGTCCGGGGGCGGGGGTCCAGGGGGTGGTGTCCAGGGGGGGGGTCCAGAGGGCGATGTCGGGAGGGGGGAGGAGGGGGGGGTTCCCAGAGTGGCCTCTGTGGAGGGCCATGTGGTTCTTGGGGCGACTGGTGGGGACGCCGTCTCAAAGCTCGCCGACAGACAGGTCCTGACAGGTTTCTTGGAAAAGCGTGCGTCCATGTGTGTGTGTGACAATCATATATGGGTCGGGAAATTTTCGGTCATATGGAAACGCTAGGCGCCGCACGAAGTGCGGTGCCTTTCAAAGCCCATTATTTATGACATGCAGCTGGTTCCATGCCGAAAGACAATGTCTATTTCATCCGCTCCGTGTAAAAGCTCGCCGACAGACAGGTCCTGACAGGTTTCTCGGGAAAACTATAATCTTTAGGGATCAAAGGGACCGCGGATGGACCACTTGAGCGCAGCTCTTGTCGAGGTCTCCATTCCGAAATATAACGTCAAGATGTTCGCATGTGCGAGTATGTACGCAGTGCATCCGGCCAAGCACCCCCTGGACTTGACCAAAAACGAGCTCGAACAGGTTCCAAAGGTCTTGCTCCTAAAATATTGGGGTAAATATGTTGGCTTATTGTGGGATCGTTTGCCAGAACATCATCGGAATGACAGTGAAGTGATATCATATCTTCCATACTTGGAGCATTATAATACGCCACAGATGACAGATCACATCGATGGCCCTCCACCTCAACGTCGGGAGTGTTCAAAATGCTGTGAAAATTCTTCACGTATGGAATTCTTCGAACGTGTTTGAACCTGTTTTTCGGGAGCGTGAAAAAACGTCGGGGGGGGGGGGGATTCCCACAGTTCTTCGAACGTGTTCAAACCTGTTTTTCACGATTGGAAAAGAGGGGGGGGATTTGAGTGGGAGGCTTACGAGGGAGCTTATAATTTCGTGGGCCAAGCTCAGACTGTGTTAATCCACTGCATTATCAACATCTAAACAGAACTTTGAAAGTGCGGGGAAACTGGATCTCTCGAGTATCAACAAAGTCGGCCGGATGGCGGAATTCCTCCCAACGAAGAAGCTGTCAGAACTCCTCGTTAAGTCGGAACGACTAATCTCTGACATAAGGGTCGTACAAACCAAATTTGGGAAACGCTAGATCGCAGACATCGCGGATGAGTTCTCTGTCTTCTTACCGGCGCGACTTGTGAAGGCCTTTGACCAAGATCCGACAATGTTCGTGAGTATGCTGCAAGTGGCACGCGATGGTCAGCTCTGCATGCAGTATATTGGTGGAAAATACAACAGTGTCGAGTTCCGTCGTTTGTGAACATGGTGAACGGGGAAAAAATTCATTGGAACACCATCGCCGAGCGACTGTCTGCATCATCGAGAGTATGCTGCAACTGGTCAACTCAGTGATGGGAACTACAACAGCGTCGAGCTGCATCGTCTCCAAGCGTGGAGACAGAATTGAGCACCATCGTTGAGCGGCTGTTCGCATGGTTTTTTTGTCAAAGTGCTGTCTATGTAAAAATGTATATGTTTGGTCGAATTGTAAATGATGGGTGTTTTCGTCGTAGAATAAAGAATACAAATGACATTTTCATCGAAATGTTTTTTATTCATTTAAAAAAAAATCCCTCGCTCACGCTTCGTACACAGAGAGCCAGCTTTTCAACAACTTTACATTCGCTTTGGCGCAATTGTATTTTGTATTGAAGGAATGATAGGGACATTTAACGTTTGCGATTTTCGGCAACCTCTGCAGCGATGGACAGTCCAGAGTCTCCAGATCGATGACTTTTGTTGCTGAATCCGTGAATCTCGATAGCCATGAGCACTTCTCGAATCCCTTGGCATAGATCGTAGGAGCTCCTTCCAAGATTCCTCGAATTGTCGTTCTAGCTGCCTCATATGGTATGCCGCTGTGTTCCCATCGTATTCCATGATAATTGCGTTCCAGCCACTTGTTTGTCATTTTGTACTTGGCCGGTAAAGCGTCCCAGGCGAATGATGTATCGAAGAAGAATATCAGCGGTTCAGCGTTCATCTCATGGAGTTTAACGATGGACATCTCCTTTAGGCCAAATTCGTTGACGGGTCTCTTGAAGCCCTGCACATCGACGATAAGCTCCATGTTGACTGAAGTGGACGTGAATCATCGGCATGATTTTATACCAATTTTTCAACTCCACCACTGATTGGATTGTACTCGACAATACGATCATGGAGGATCATGCAGTACGCTGAAGTTTGCGGTGGAATATTGTTTTTCAATTCAAATTCAAGGCGCACATCAACAGGACCGGACTTGAGCGAATCGTTTTGTTTTGAGCAGTCAATGATAACGAGGGGAGCTTTTTCTAAAAATTCCACCCTGCTCAGCCATGGTTCAGCCTCTTTGTTGTAATAGGTCCGTTGAAAATTCGCATACATCTCGTAGAGTAGAGCATATTGATTTTGATCAATGTTCAAAATCAAATTTCCATATGGATAACATTGCGAGTTGAGGTATAGCTTGACGTCGCTCAGGTTACAATGATCAAAGTGGCTCGCATTTTGTGCTTTCGTATTTTTTCGCCCCGTCTGCAGCGCGAGTATGACATATCGTGGCTTCTCTAGCTGATTCGAAGTTTTCACAGACCACACGTGCTTGGAGGTGGCAGGCAGCAACGGATATTCATACAGTTCCCATGTTCGGAAACTCATGGAGATTGGTGCGTCTTTGGCGAGAAACTTTAACAGTTGAATTTTTCGCTGATCCGAGACTGTCACATACGGCACGAGCCATTCTATTTTATGCAATGCGAGTTTGTAGTCTTCGGGTGCCGTTTGTACAATGGCATTGTCGTCGGTCTTTGATCTCGTGAGAATCAACTCGTGCTTGGCATTTACAACAATTTTCCGATAATCTTCGGCAAATCCGAGGAGCATGCTGAGCGGTTTACAGACATCAAAGTTTCCCGATAGATCTACAATCTGCTTGGTCCCTTCGACATCGAGCCATCCAGTGTTCTCGAGCATAGAACTTTTGGCCGGTGAGATAGATGAATATCCCTTCATTACACTCGTAATGCCAACATTCTTATTATGATCGATTTCTATGGCATTCAACTCATATCGCACTTCCTCAAACAAATGACAAATGGCATTGTTGACGAGACTTGTAGCAGTGGTTGGCGCCCCGTCACGCTTTGATAATTTCCCACATATGTATAGGGAACTCTTGCTCGGCAGGATGGAGAGGTCTTGATGTTGGATGGCACTACGGACTTCATCGCTGTTATTGAAGGTTGAAGATGCATATGGCTGATGAGCGTGAATCTCACAATGGACGATGGATTCATCAAAGACCACGGGCGCCTGAATGTTTACAATGTCTTCTTCCATTTCACACAACAGATGCACAGAGCACAGACTAAATAATTTTTTACACGCTTTCGCCACGCACTTTGAGACCCAAATTCGTCAAGAGTAGCACGTTTTGAGGTATTAGCACTTTGGGCGCTGGTTGACGACTGACTTTTATCCATGGCCGTTTATTGTTATTGGAAGATCTGTTGAAAACAATGCCCATCACGACTTTATATGCAGGCGTATGGTGATTACTTCACCGCGGAAATTTATCAAATCACCGTCTTGATCCACTGTGCGAAGCTGTACCGTGTCAATAGTTCGGCTCGCGATTGGCAGATAAATTACGTGGGAGGGAACTTCAATGATCTTATAGCCCGGTGGCACAGATGGAAAAAATTCATGAATTGTGTGTACTTTTTGTCCGTTAATATAGGCACCAGCTGTAATGTTACACTCAACGCCTTTTTACGCACTTGGAGAATGGCTACTGGACGATCGGATTCGTGTCTTTTATTGGCTTCCAATTTGTGTGCGGTGAAGCCTAGTAGATGCCCAATAGAATCTTTTGGCTCAAAATTTACATCATGATCACACTCGATCTCACTGCGTAGCGTGTTATTGTTGGGTTTAATGCTGATGCTGATGTTTTTACGCGCGAGCTCTGCTTGTACAAATGTCTCAATATCCTCTATTTCATAACTGCCCGTAGGTATCGTCAACACCTCATCTCCCACGTAAAGATTATCGTGGTCAACGTCGATATTGGGAATCGAATTGAAGGTTAACAATTCCACGAGGCCGAGAGTATAATTTTTGTGTGGCGAGAGTTCGATGGGGGGAAAGTATTGCGCCTCGAGGATAGACGATGAGCCAGATATGGTCAACGTTGAACTTTCATCCATGATGCTGGTAAATTGACAACTGAATTCCCCCCTGAATTCCCCCCTGAATTCCCCCCTGAATTCCCCCCTGAAAACTGAATTTGAAGTCATTTCCCCCCTATATATAGTGTATTTGTCTTTGTGCTGCAGCTGCCGACAAAGAAACTTGAGACACAAATGTCCACATTCAATCGTATCATATTCCTGATATCTAGTATAATTATAATGAACGCTACCGACACGGAAATAACTCATCGGTTCGGATGGTGGTGGAAGATTGCCGAAACTATCAAAGTACATGACTTTCGATCCGGTCTTCTTGTAAGCGACCCAATGCGTGCCAGTACCGATATTTTCATCCAAATTTACAACTGCTGCTTCACATTTGAGGGGTCCACTCCCTGGCAATGTATCGCGCATGTAAACTCCACGAAAATGTGGAATCTTTAGGATTTTTTCTTCTAGTTTTTTGGCTTTATATGGAGGCCCAATCCCTGCTTATACGGTTTCAGATGTAGACCCCGACCTAATGCAATTGCTTCAATTGTCCGATTATGACGCTTACTTTCATCCAATTCACGCTTAGCTGCTTGAGCAGCATTTACAGCTTTAACTATACTAGTCGCACCACCCGACAAAGCACCCGCAGCGCTAAGACCCGCAAAAATGGGCACGAGGAAGGGCAATAAACCAACAATTTTATGGGGTACAGGTAGAACCCGAGGTGTGCGCACTTTACCACCGTGCAACTTTACCGCCGCACGAGTACCCTTTCGAGCTGATTTGATAATCTTATGCGGATCATTACTTTGAATCATTGTCTTCTTTGCAGCGCCAATTATCTTTTTCAAGCAAACGCCACCCTTGCGACCCTTCATTCCCAAGCCAAATTTTCTCTTTGTCGTTCTCTTGTCGTCATAATATTTGCAACACCTCAAGCACTGGCTTTTTCACCGATACTAGCGTCTCTCGCGCTAACACGTTGCCTAACCTGTTCGGCCAACACTTTATCCGCCAAATGTCTCGCCTCAAGACTGTCCGGATTTTTCGAATACGCAATATCGTGTTGTTTACAAGCCGTATCCAATGGATTAATGCCCGGATCACCACGAGCAAGGCGCTTGGCCAACTTTGTGCCTGGTCCACAATACTGATACCCAGGAAAATGTAGTTCAACGGGGAGTTTGTTGATTAGGCGGTTGACCAAACCTTTACCACTCTTCCCATGCACAATCATGTCTAAAGACAATACGCGACTGACGGATAGTACCTATAAGAAGCCTATTTATATGATTTCGCCGTTAGTCGTGTGTGAGATGACGTCCAGGAAGCAAACTATCGGAGGCGGACTTCCCGTGATAAATTTCGACGAGTTTGTCGAAGACCGCGGAGGGAAAAAGAAACGTCATGGGAATTTACTGCCGGATAGCATGCGTGCACTGTTTTGCAGTCCATCGAATTGTGGGAAAACCAACGCTTTGCTCACTCTTATCATCCATCCGAATGGTTTGAGATTTGAGAACATTTACTTGTATTCCAAATCGCTCAAGCAGCCAAAGTATAAATTGCTCGAACACCTACTCGAACCTGTGAGTGGAGTTGAATATCATCCATTCGAGGCGCATGAACAAGTGATAGCACGATCCAACTCTATATTCATCTTTGATGACATAGCATGCGAAAAGCAGGATAATGTTCGGACCTTCTTTTCCATGGGACGCCATGAGATTGTTGACAGTTTTTATCTTTGTCAAAGATACACTCGTATCCCCAAACATCTAGTGAGGGATAATGCAAATTTCGTGGTGCTTTTCAAGCAGGATGATATGAATCTCAAACACGTCTACAATGACCATGTTAATACGGATATGACTTATACGTGCTTTAAAAACATGTGCGAGAAATGCTGGAATTCCGACAAGTATGCATTTATCACGATTGACAAGGATAGCGATATTAATGGAGGTCGATATAGACAAGGTTTTGATTATTTTCTCACTATTGATAAATGACTCATCGCTGGTGGTTGAATATACAGTATTGCGCATGCCGTGGTAGTGACAACATGAAGAGCGAACAATTGTTGCGTGAAAAGGATGTATTGCGTGAAATTGCCAAGACGAGCGATGCAATCAGACGAAAGCATCGAATCGGAAAAATTGGTGTCGTATAAAAACGGTGAGGCGGTGGCGGTGAAGGAGGAAATTAAGGATGAAAAAGTGGATGATAATGTTGAAGAAGGAGATGCGTTAAATAGTGTGAAACATCAAAATGAGGCACATGATTTCTTGAAGAGTGAAACACAAGATTCGTTTAAATTGATATATGAGGATGATGACTCGCAAAATGTTGATGAATTAATCAGCGAATATCTCCTGCTATTACAAACAAATAGAAAGGCGGGCTTGGATGTATTATACGGTGTACGAAATCTCGCAAACAACAAGTTAATGATTGGCAATTCTCCGATAATTTTTTACTCTCAACATATTCGTGTGGGAGATGCGAGTTATGCGAAAACTGTTGGATTAACGGAGCTGTTGTTTAAAAAAGTGCCTAATGTCGAAACTCTCACACCGGATGATTTGAAAAACTACGAAAAGATTGTAATCTCGACGAATGCACACAAAAAATTGTACAAGCCTAGTGAGGCTATACGACGTAACACCAGCCACAAATTTAGTACATATATCGCAAATATAGTCGATCATCGTGTGGGGCAGGGCATGCCAAAGTATAAGCTAGCTAGAAAAAACACCCAATTGGACTATATTTATTGGGACAATCCAAACGAGCTAGTGGATGGTCTTCGCTTATTTCTGGCATCACAAGCAGCCGGAAATTCATCACATGCGAATGAAATTATATCGATTATCGAGGAATTGCGTGAAACTGAAATCATTTATTAACTCGACATCGGAGAATCACATTCGCATCGTGAGTGTCGATGTGTTTGGACGTCATTCAAGTACAAGTGTACTCCTCAGTAAAAAAGGTCCTCCAGGTCGACCCGGGATTGGCTTTAGAATTACCGCAGATGGTCATTATGACTTGGGGCAGAAACGATTGTGCAACATTGCAAATCCAGAAGGAGAAGATGACGCCATCACTCTAAGTGCGCTACAAAAGAAATCTCGAACTATCATTAAGAACATACGCAAAGAAATGAATGAGAGTAGTCAGTTGTTGGTTCATGGACTTGAAGCTACGATACGGGACATTGTGAGGACACTCGAGACCGATGTCAAAACTCTACAAGATTTGGTGATTCGTAATTCAAACGTCATTGTTGAATTGGACGCACGACTGAGTGGACTGGAAAATGAGCGAAAAAAGGGGCGCTCTCGTGCTGGAGCTACATAAGCCTGCTCGACGAAACTATCCGCGTCGACATATGGACATCCGTGGCTTGGACGAGACCTGGCAAGCAGATCTCGTCGATATGTCATCATACGCGCGTCACAACTCCAAACACAAATTTCTCCTCACCGTCATCGTGTCACGTCTCCGTAAACTTTTAATGTTTTATTTAGTAATATCAATAATTGGGTTTTTATTAACGGGTATAACTTTCATTATTTTACCAACGACTTCGTCGCCCCGTGTTTCTGCGCGGTGTCGGGTGTGGAGACCGGATGTGCCCGATCGAATTCCGCTGATCAAGCATCGCCTGATCCGCGGAGTTCGACCGTGGGACTTCGCGAGCGAGCTGCTTTCCGTGGACGTTGTCAAAAACCCCCACCGGAGCGACCACTTAGGGAGCGAGCAACTTTCCGTGGACGTTGTCAAAAAACCCCACCGGAGTGATAGCTACCGAGCTAACATCGGTCCGGTGGCGGTGAAGATTTTTAGTTCCCATCTAGCCACGGAAGTAACCTGGTGTTGGGATACAACTCCGGTCGAAAGCAAGTCGCGATCCCCGACCCCCGCGTCTTCACGGGTTCGCGTCCGTCAGTCTTCGGTCGTCAAATCGGTCTCGCGAGTACCGCGTCCACGGGGTTATTTCCTGTGCACGGATTCCCACTCGCGCACGAAGCATTCCGCGGCAACCATAATTCCCTTGCGTTTGGGAGGTGGATAGTATCCCCTAGTGAACCCGGTGCAAAGGTGGTTGCACAGGATTGTCAGACTTGTGCGTAGTCGACACCGACGCGATAGAGACGCATTAATTATTAAATCTAATTTCACTCAATCAAACTGCAAACAACTCAAGCCGCGCCGTTCAATCACTGTGTATCGAATCTACCAGTTCTTTATTGTTAAAATTAGTGAGTGAGTATGTGTGTGGTGTGTGTGTGTTTTTACTCGTTCAGGGATCAACAAATTGTAAGTCGGCTATTATTAATAAATAATAAATCCCGTTATAATCGAAAGCATTAAAGTATTCTGGCATCCTCCCCTTTATCCTCCCAGAGAACTCGGGCCCGTATGGGACGAGCAGAGCAGCCCACAAAATAATATTTCACTCGGGAAACCCGGGGTACCGTTCGGTACGTAACAAATTGGTGGCAGCGGTGGGATACTGCTACTGATGGTTCTCTGAGAGGATTGGTGAATCCAGAATCTCCACCTGTTCGTGTAATTGTAAGGTTTCCGAAATACAGTGTTCCCTCCGTGTTCGGATTAATTCTTGAATTTCTCTCAATACTATATATTTCTAAATTTCCAAATTTTTCAAAAAAATAAAAAAATAAAAATAAAAAAATAAAAAAATCGTAACTAAATTTATATTCCCTCATTTATATTGAATTTAAATTACCGCCCCATTGGCTGTCGAAATCCCTTTGCGACCGATCATGGCAAACCCAACCTTGCCAGGGGACATGTCCCAAATAATGTCCACCTCGATCGAACATATGTCTGCCGTCATCAGCGGCATGAATCTCTCGACCCGCTTGGCAGGTATTCCCGATTTCGACGGAAGTCCCGCATCGCTGCGGGACTTCCTCCAAAATATCGCGAACGCAGCGGCGTTTATCGAGCCGGCGAGGGAACCAGAATTTATAGCCGGAGTATTAAACAAATTGCGAGGGGAGGCACGTCTCTGTGTCCAGGGGGAAACTATCGCGTCAATCCCGCAACTAACATCCGTCCTAAAAGAAGGGCTTTCTCGTTCGCGGAATTATGACGACTGTATGTCCGATTTCATGCGACTGCGCTTAAACCAGGGCGAAACGGTACGGGAATTGTATAACCGTACCAAAGCGCTTGCAGGTTTGGCACGCAACGCATGGAAGTCGGACTATGGTTACGATATTCCGACGGATCCGATTGACCCCATCGCGAAGACCGCGGTCAGGTCCTTTCAGCGGGCCCTGCCAACCCGCCTAGCGGAGTTGCTAGTCGTGGCGGCACCTAAAACTCTAAAAGACGCGGTTGAACTCGCGGAGCGAATCTCGGACTGTGGGTCGTCATACGATACCCACGAACAAAAAAAGATCGATGGATCCCGGTCATTGAATCGCGATACCCTCGCGTTAATTGCACAAGGCGAGCCGAAAAGATCGCAATCGCGCTCCCCCTCACCCCGCAACCATCGGGAATCGACACCTCCACGCCCTCAGCAATGGAGCCCAGAACGTCCTAAGCCGGCCGGGATTCTTAGGAGGTGGGAGTCACCACCCGCGAGGCCCCCCAGTCCCAACCCACGGGAAGGGAGGAGGGCCTGCGAAAAGCGGTGGTGCTGTGGTCGCGGTTCTGGCTGCGCTTGCTGCCCCTGGAATAAGTGGGCCACGCCTAGCCCGGAATCGAGCGACGGCTGCAACCAACGCTATTGTTGTGCTCGAATAAGTGGCTGCGACTGTTGCCCGTGGGTCAGGATGAAGCGCCGACTCTCCGGCGCAGGACGGGACATACCACCCGTGCGTCGGGACGAGTCACCGCGCGCGACAAGCCCGGAGCCTTTAAACTCCAAGGGGGCTCGTCGCGGGGATGCGGCGAGCCAAACCTGCCCGCGCGCGACGAGCACCCAAGCCGGAAATTCAGGTGTGAGGTTCAGAGACGAGCGGAAGTAGAGCCTCAAGAAGGACTCGGATCGGGCGATGAGCGACCGAACTCACCGTCGGAAACGGAGGACGAAGTAGAGTCCCCCGTAATAAAATTGTCAGCGCCCGAACTCAGAAATAAAATTGAAAATTTTTACTGCGATACGGGTTCCGCCCTCAATTTTATTAAAATTGGCGCCCTTCGAGGGGACATAAGTTATGACCCCGCGAAGTTGCGTGAATTTACAGGCCCTTCGAATGAGAAGTCGTGCTCCTTGGGTACCGTTAACCTAACAATTAACGGTGTAAGCCACACTTTCCACGTGGTTTCGGAGTTCGCGACGGAAAGCAATGGCCTACTCGGTAAGCCCTTTTTCCGTCGCGAAAAAGCAGAACTATCCTTTCACCACAACGCACTCGTACTGGCAAGTGATCCTATACGACCGCGTCATTTCGTAACTTCCGACACTGAACACCTCCGGTCAAATAATAACTCACCCTCGAAGAAAATATTAACCATCCGGGCACGAACGCGTAGACCACTGGCTATCCCTGTAACCAACTCCGGGGTGAGGGAAGGATACCTGCCACGGATTGTGACAGAGGACGGCCTTTATATCGGGGATGCGTTGGTCCGTCAAAAGAACGGCGTATGTCACGTGCTCGCGATAAACACCTTAAATCACGACATAGACATTGAGGTATCTCCCCAAGAGATACTCCCATTCGAATTCTGCGACGTAGGCTGCAGTGATAATGACTCGACGGATGACACCGCCGACCCACCGCACGATCGCGTTGCAGCAGTGATGACGGCACTGCGATTGGACGGGTTGAACGAACTCGAGCGTCAACACGTTCTGAGTATCGTTGAAGAAAACCCTACTCTATTTAAACTTCCCGGAGATGGCCTTGGGTGTACAAGCCTGGTCGCCCATCGTATTCCAACGGTGGACGACCGACCCATTAACACTCGGCAGTATCGATTTCCCACTATACACCGTGAAGAAATCGATACACAGATCCAGAAAAAGCTCGATAATGGAATCATCACCCCTTCGCAGTCCCCGTACAACTCTCCGGTATGGATCGTACCGAAGAAACCCGATTCACAAGGTCGGCCGCGGATGCGAATGGTGATAGATTTCAGGAAGCTTAACGAGAAAACAATTTCTGACGCCTACCCACTACCAAATATACTGGATATATTGGATCAGTTGGGCGAAGCAAGATATTTCTCGACATTCGATCTGGCGAGCGGCTTTCAACAGATTCCCATGGACACTCGGGATAGCGAAAAGACTGCGTTCTCTACGCTTAACGGGCACTATGAATACGTTCGAATGCCTGAAGGATTAAAGAACGCCCCCGCCACGTTCCAGCGATTAATGGATAGTGTACTCCGAGGTCTGCAAGGCGCCGAATTATTCGTGTACCTTGACGACATCGTAGTATTCGCCCGATCGCTGGAAGAACACGGGAAGAAGGTCCGTCGCCTCATGAATCTTCTGCGGGAAGCCAACCTAGTACTCGAGCCGGATAAGTGTGAGTTCCTCAAACGGGAGGTATGCTATCTCGGCCACATAATTGGGCGAGACGGGCTAAGACCTGACCCGCGGAAACTTGAGGCTGTAAAACGTTTCCCGAGTCCAAAAACGGCCAAAAATATTCGACAATTCCTTGGACTCGTCGGGTATTACCGAAGATTCATTGAGAATTTCTCGGGCCGGGCGAAGCCGCTTTCTGACCTGCTAAAGAAGGGGAAGGTCTTCGTTTGGGGAAAGGAACCGCGTCGCAGTTTCCGGGACTTACGAAAGGCTCTGTGTACGGAACCTGTCCTGCAATACCCCGATTTTAACCGTCCGTTCACCCTCACTACGGATGCCTCCGATTATGCAATCGGAGCCGTCCTGGGCCAAGAGCGAGATGGGCTTGATCTACCGATCGCCTATTTTTCTGGCATCCTCTCGCCCGCAGAGGTGAACTATGGGACTACCGAGAAGGAATGCTTGGCGGTGATTAAGGCTTTAGAGCACTTCCAGCCATATCTCTACGGCCGGAAATTCAAACTTATCTCGGATCATGAGCCCCTTAAATGGATCGGCACAATGAACGATCCTGGTAAGAGGTTAGTCCGATGGAGACTGAGCCTTCAAAATTATGACTACGAGTTTGTTTATAAACCGGGTCGATTAAATTTGAACGCCGACGCACTCTCCCGGAATCCGATAAACCCGCTGTCCTCAGAGTCAAGCGATTCCGAGTGGTCGGAGGATACGGCTGTGGTGCTTCCCATCCAAAAGGGGAGACTCAGGGCACGCTCCGATTCCCAGAACCCGACGCCGCCGTCGAAGAACACGACGTCAGCCTCGACGCAGTGGAACCGAAGGATGCCTCCTCCTCTGGATGTAAGTGCCGTTGCGAGCCGTACGCGGCTTCGAACCGCCCCCGCGACCTCGTCGCGGCCGGCCCCGAAATATTCGGAGACGTCCGAGGCGAGCTCGGCGGAAGAGGGGCGGCCGATACAACGAATGCACCGGAGTATGTTACCCGCGCCGCTCCTCCCTCCCAAACGACCTCTAAAACGACCGTCGGCACCACCCGTCCGGCCAATGAAAGATCTGCCAGTGCAAACCACGAGTGATCCCTCCCGGTCGTACGAGTACGCGGTTGCTGTCAGTCCTCCTCCTAGCGATACGGAAGACAGCACCCCCGTAGAGGAAATGGTCTCTGATAAAGACATCACCGTCCTTGACCCTCTACAATACTCGATTGCGAAATTTGACGAGTCGCTACAGCAACTCGAGAGTAGATTCCACAAGACCGATGACCCCCCTCCAGGCAAGGAAGAAATATTGCTCCCGGGCCATATCTCGGAGGGTGAGGAAATAGACGAGGAGGTCCAAGGCGTCTTGAACGAGTTGGACCCCTTTGACGAGGACGGTACGGATGCGGAGCTCAGTCGTCGCATATCACGGCTATCGGAAAGGTTTCAGCCAGCCAGTTACGAGGAGCTCCTGAAAAGGACTGGTCAACTTGCTCCCTATGCGGTGAAGCGGACCGAGGGGGACAGTGAAGCGGACGACGAAAGCGAGGCTATGGAATTCCCTATAGCAGCGTCTACAGTTTTGCATGACTCTGCTAGAGACGAAGCCACGGCCCGTGCAGGCCCGCCCCTCTCCTCGCCACAGACAGCGTCGGCACTGCTCGATCGACTATTCTCTGAGCGAGACAGGGCGATGCCCCCGCCGGAGATATCCCTTAACCCGACGCACGCTCCCATCTCGTGTGCGGTGGAGAATACGAGTGGTACGGGTGAGCCGGTCGAGCCCCCGCTGCCTTTCCTTCCTCATCAAACACCGACGGTCTCTGCATCGTCTGCTGGGACTACGAGGCTGTCGCCCGTGCGAGAGAGAGGGAGCGAGGGGTCTCCGAAACCCCAGCACCCGTCATTGCCGACGTCATCGCTGCGCTTCAGCCTGGTGGACCCCTCGACGCACGCTGTTAAAAGAGAGATCTCAACCGAAGGAACATATAACGGATTATCCAGAAAAATCGAGGGGCCGGCGTCCCACATTGTTGGTGATCGTGACTGCCTTACGGGCAGGCGCGATAACTATGTCCACTTTGCCTCTGCCGACGGCGAGCTGGTAACCCCGATTGGAAAATTATTATCCGATCTGGGTATCCTGGATCCGTCGTCCTTGAGGGCGAAGAATCTGGGACTAGGACAGGTGGCCGTCACCGAATGCGGCCGACATAAGGTGTATACGGTAATCGTGAAGCTCCGTTACTATGATCCTACCGATCCGTCCAAAGTCAAAATGGGTCTGGAAAATTTGCGACGAGTGATCCAGCTGGCGCCGGTTCCCTCGTTCCGAATTTCGCGGTATGGAGACTTCACCGACGACCTGCCTCGAGACACATTTCTGCCAACGCTCCATTCCGTGTTCTCGGACATGAGAATGAGCATAGCCATATGCTACGGAAAAATAAAGGTGCCGTCGCCCGAAGACAGGGAGGGCATCATTACGGAGTCTCACTCGAGTCTCATTGGAGGCCACAAGGGCGTAACCAAGACATATCGTCGGATTCGAGAGAGATTCTACTGGCCCACCCTGCGGAATGACGTGCAAAACTTTATTCGACGCTGTAAAAGCTGCCAGGAGCAAAAGCTCGTTCGTGTAAAAACTCGCGAGCCCATGCTCATAACGGACACGCCAGTAGACACCTTCGACAAGGTATCTTTAGATACTGTCGGCCCACTGCCTATCACCCCGCATGGGAATAGGCACATCCTGACAATGCAAGATCAGCTGTCGAAATACTGCCTCGCGGAGCCAATACCTGATCTAAAGGCCGCAACCATCGCGGAGGCGATTGTTCGCCGCCTTTATAACCAATTCGGTGCCCCGCGAGCTATTTTAACTGATCGAGGCACTTCGTTCACGAGCAACTTGCTTCACGAAGTCTCAAAGATTTATAAGGTGAATCATTTGACAACTTCGGGGTATCGTCCTCCGACGAACGGCTCGTTAGAACGAAGTCACATCGTGCTAGCGGAATACATCAAGCACTACGTTGACAAATACGATGATTGGGACCGGTTACTGCCGTTTGCCGAATTTTCCTACAACACGAGCGTGCATGAAGCAACAAACTTCACGCCGCATGAAATCGTGTTCGGGAAACCCGCGCGTCAGCCGAGCCAATTCCCGACAGACGACAGGCTCCCCACGTTAAACTCCTTCGTCGCCGAGCTCGTTAAGCGCCAATCAGAGATTCGCGAGATCGCCGGGGACAACCTGAACCGTTCGAAGGAACGGTCAAAGGCCTACCACGACAGAGGATGCCATCCTTTCAAGGGCAAGGTAGGGGATCAGGTTTACGTCCTGAAGGAGCCGCGTAAGGGAAAATTCGACAGCCAATACCACGGGCCCTATACTATAGAATCGATCACGGATAGGAGTAATGTAATTTTGGAGACCGAAAGTGGGGAGAGATTCCGCAAACATGTCGATAAGGTTAAGCTAGCGCACGCGTAGAATAAGCCGCCGGAACGTCTGTTACGTCTAGATGCGGAACCTCTACTCCGTCCTTCTGCTGCTGAGTTGCGCCCACTTCGAGTCCGCAATGGAAGAAGCTCATCAAGTCACCTCTATCACCGACAGCCCGGGACTGTACTTCGAGAAGGCAGCACCGGTACAACTACAACAGGCGGACTGGCGCATGACAATCTTCGTCGAAGTTGCCAAGTTTGCCGAGTCCTTCCCGAACGATGAGGAACAGCTCGGCCAGATAGAGAGGGAGTGCCGTAGACACAACACTGTCCTTGCCTGTCACCATCTGCTGCGGAAGGACTACCTCCTCACGCGCTTCACTCACGCGAGGCATCTTGTGGGTGAGCTGTGGGGACTAACCGATCGATCGGATGTACGATTGCCCCCTTCCCCCACCACGATGAAGAAGCGATCCGCTCCATTCGGATTCATTGGGAGTGTGAGTAAGTCGCTTTTCGGTACGCTCAACGAGGACGATGCCCATTACATCACGGGGCAGATCGACAGGCTATTCCACGATCAGAGTCGGATTACGCAGTTGGTGGGACATCAAATGCACATCGTATCAACCCACCTCCAAACCCTGCAGCGAGAACACGCCGAGGAGACCCGCCGTGTCAACAACGTGTATGGACTCGTGGCACGGGTGCATCAGGAATTGCAGGCCTTGACCAACAGGTCCGCTCTAGGCCAGTACAATCTGACTCTCACGAACTACGCTAATCGAGTGGAAGCAAAACTAGAACGGTACATCGACACGTGTTACCGGTACGTTCGGACCATTGCCGCGGCTGCCGAAGGTCGACTCGACCCTGAGGCGGTGACGAAGGACCAGCTAATCGCCGTGGCCAAGGAGGTGCTACTCAACGCCGGAGGGGTGGAGTTCCCCCTCCCCCTGGACCACTTGCGCCCGGAAAATTTCGCGGCCCTAGTCCAAACGGACCTACTGTCCTACCGGGATAAGGTGTTGATTGTAGCGCACATCCCGCCACTTGACCGCACTACGTACGAGCTCTATCGGATGCATCCCTGGCCGGTGCCGCAGGCGTTCAACAATGGGACGGGGTCTGCCCATGTCCTCCCTGTGGCTCACTATATCGCCATCGCCAGTGACGTACTTACTTCCTCGCCGACCAGGAGTATCACTCAGGATGTACGAAGAATGGACGCCGCCTAATCTGTTCCGGCGGGACGCCGATACAGATTGCTCTCTCATCCAAAGTTTGCGAAGTGCAATTGTTGATGAAGCCCACGGCCGAAGCGTTCCAACATTGCGACGTACGGGTGCATCCGGATCACTCAGACTACTGGAAGTACCTACCAACCCAAGGAGGATGGCTGTTTTCTCTCTCCCGCCCGACAGCCCTCCGTATAGCCTGCTCGGAAAGGCCCCCGCGTGAAGTAGTCGTACGAGGGGCCGGAGTACTACAACTCCGCCCTAATTGTGTCGGAACGACGCGTACAACAACCCTCACCAGCCTACGGGTGTATGCGAGTCGAGAACAGTACTACTATCAGCCTGGTCTCGCTCTCAACGTGTCGGTCCTCGCTCCGATACTACAGGCAGAAGGAACGGAGGACTTGCTGACTCCTCTGTCCACCCGACGTGAACCAGGTTCCTCGGAGGGACAGGATCCGAGCGCCATTCCTGCGGGAGAGTCTCTGCGCGCCATCGAGAAAAAGATGTACGACATCGGAAAACACCGGCGAGAGGACGACACCCGATATTACCACACTGTCGCAAGCTACGCCAGCCAGGCCTGCTTAGCACTGGTAATCGGATTTTACCTTTCGCGTGGTTGCCTCATGACCGCATCCACACGTATGGGCGAATGTCTGCGAGTCCGTCCGCAACGGGAAATCGGAGGAAACGTGAGCGAAACGGAGTCTCCAACTTATGCTGAGGCAAACAATCGTACTGAAGAATCAACCGTGGCGGCAACAGGGCCGAGTAACGTGATCGCCTGTCAGCACATTCGGAGTCCGCCAGCCCTGGCTCCGCGATCCGTCCCTCGGCAAGAACCACAGGTGCCTTGAGGTGCCAACACCGGATTATCGCCAATATTTGTAATCTCTCGATATAGGACAAAAAGTAACATACTCAGGTTTAAAATTATAACCGTCGACGAGGGCGTCGACTATTCTCAAGGGGGGGTGGGTGTCACGTCTCCGTAAACTTTTAATGTTTTATTTAGTAATATCAATAATTGGGTTTTTATTAACGGGTATAACTTTCATTATTTTACCAACGACTTCGTCGCCCCGTGTTTCTGCGCGGTGTCGGGTGTGGAGACCGGATGTGCCCGATCGAATTCCGCTGATCAAGCATCGCCTGATCCGCGGAGTTCGACCGTGGGACTTCGCGAGCGAGCTGCTTTCCGTGGACGTTGTCAAAAACCCCCACCGGAGCGACCACTTAGGGAGCGAGCAACTTTCCGTGGACGTTGTCAAAAAACCCCACCGGAGTGATAGCTACCGAGCTAACATCGGTCCGGTGGCGGTGAAGATTTTTAGTTCCCATCTAGCCACGGAAGTAACCTGGTGTTGGGATACAACTCCGGTCGAAAGCAAGTCGCGATCCCCGACCCCCGCGTCTTCACGGGTTCGCGTCCGTCAGTCTTCGGTCGTCAAATCGGTCTCGCGAGTACCGCGTCCACGGGGTTATTTCCTGTGCACGGATTCCCACTCGCGCACGAAGCATTCCGCGGCAACCATAATTCCCTTGCGTTTGGGAGGTGGATAGTATCCCCTAGTGAACCCGGTGCAAAGGTGGTTGCACAGGATTGTCAGACTTGTGCGTAGTCGACACCGACGCGATAGAGACGCATTAATTATTAAATCTAATTTCACTCAATCAAACTGCAAACAACTCAAGCCGCGCCGTTCAATCACTGTGTATCGAATCTACCAGTTCTTTATTGTTAAAATTAGTGAGTGTGTATGTGTGTGGTGTGTGTGTGTTTTTACTCGTTCAGGGATCAACAAATTGTAAGTCGGCTATTATTAATAAATAATAAATCCCGTTATAATCGAAAGCATTAAAGTATTCTGGCATCCTCCCCTTTATCCTCCCAGAGAACTCGGGCCCGTATGGGACGAGCAGAGCAGCCCACAAAATAATATTTCACTCGGGAAACCCGGGGTACCGTTCGGTACGTAACAATCGATAACTTCTCAAAATTCGCCTGGGCCGTGCCAATGCTGAGTAAGAGTGGTAAAGATGCAGCAGCAGCAATGATGTCGATCCTCGTTAAGGGACGCATACCGGAGAAATTGTACATAAAATTGTGACTACAAGGCCATCATGAAGAAGTACAATATTCACATGTATTCAACATATAGCAACTTGAAGGCATCCATTTGCGAGCGTTTCAATCGTACATTGAAGAACAAGATGTGGATGCAATTTAGTCTTCGTGGTAATAAGTGGATCGATATTCTTGATAATCTAGTAGCCGAGTACAACGATTCTGTACACCGCACCATTAAGATGAAGCCGAGAAATGTCAACGCGGAAAATGAGAAACAACTGCAGCAGATTTTCAATAAGCCTCCAATGAAAAGATCGTCGAAATTCGCCGTTGGTGATAAAGAGAAGAGCAATGAGAATCAGCAAATTTAAGACTGTTTTCGAAAAGGGTTACACCCCAAACTGGACAACGGAAATATTTACAATCTATCGTGTGAGATAAACTCATCCCATCACATACCACTTGAAGGACCATACAGATGAACCGATCGCCGGTGGTTTCTACGAACAAGAGCTTTTCAGTGTCGAGCACCCCGATATCTATCTCATTGAAGCGGTATTGAAGAAGCGCGGTAATCGAATGTTTGTAAAGTGGTTAGGTTTCGACAATAGTCACAATAGTTGGGTAAATAAATCCGGTTTGTAGCCGACAATAAAGAAAGTGGAAAAATATGTATGTTTTATGACTCTTGACCTGCTGGTCGACCCGCATCCCTCCAAGGCCTCCGACCGACTCCACAGCGGGCTTGCCCCTTCTCGCCGTCGCCCTTTTTTTCATGGAACGTGAGGAGATGGATACAGTGAATAAACACATGGGATTATAAAAAGTCCGTTTCTTTATTTACGGGAAATAACAAATCCATTCTTACACAATATATACAATAAACATAATTTTAACATCGAGTGAACAAAATATATACATAATTTTCACGAGTTTTATACATCGATATTCATTAAAAATGTACACAATTTTACAGCTAGGTTGTGGGAAAAAAATTTACAAAACTTTTCATGACGGTATTCTATAATGCCCCCATGGTAGGATATCCGAGGTCCCAGGTATGATATACCGCTTATCGTCATGAGGACTCAGAGCAATTTTCGTCTCGCGAATGGTGTAAACCTTATGCTATTTTGATCGAATGCACGTTTGACTACGCTCCATTTCAATATTTTCCTTCAAGCATTGGGCATAATCGTCAAACACGATTGTCCTCGCCACAACGCTACTCTTGACACCTTTAATTTTTTTCGTATCCTTCTTACCCTCGACACGTGTTGCGTACATTTTCGATCGAAGTCCAATGAACTCGGTCATAATTGCTCCATTACATTCGTCTTTCATGAAACCGGGCACCTTCTTGTTGACGAGCGGTATACCATACCGATTGTCCGCCGAATAATCACTTGTATCGAATTTTGAAATGTCACGCTTCATGTCGGCAAATATATCATCGCTCTCAATGTCATATATGAGACTATCCGTATCGGTATACATGACTTTACATTTATTTCGATACAGAGGTACCATATACTCGTGATGAAATCCATACAAGCACGTGTTGGATATGTCGAATATGCACATACCCACATATATCGGCTTGTTGAATTTCACCTCGAGATTGCGTAATTCCACGGTAACGAGGTTTTCCGAAAAAACACTTCGGCTGTGGAAGTTTTGCTTCGCAATCATTGCCTCTGCGCCATATCTGCCCTCCCTTTTTGTTAAAAGCTTTACATCTACATGGTTGCGCACATTCTCCATCGTTTTGCCAAAGACCGCATTATTCATTAATTTGAACAAATTCTTTTCGAAATCATTTTTGGCAAGCGTTCGAAACTAGGTATTCAACTCAATATACGAACGCAGCCATGGGGATTGTGTAAACTGTAGGACTCTGTCGATTTTCGTGAGGCGAAGCCTGTGGCGTAAGAACTGTTGTAAATTCAGGTAGTGTATGATGTAGCGTTTTTTATCGCAGACGGTTGCTAGCAGCTTTTCTTTGCACTTACCCGGTGGTTTTTCATGTATTGGACAAAACGGCAGGTCTTTGTGCGCATCATGTAGAGATTGGGGATATTCCAAGTCGACTTCAAGGATGTAGCCTATAGGTGAGTCTAGCGCAATGCATGATGGATCGAAATTGGACGCGTCGTTGACCCATCGAAAATCCGCATATGGCAAGGGCTGGCACATTGCCCATCCATACAAATTATTGACATCAAAATACATCAAGTATGATGATGCTTTCGATGGATCAAACGACTCCATGTACTTGTTATTGGCACGTGCATATCGGTTCGAGCATTGACTCAGACCACCGCGTATACCCCGCTCAACGAATAAAACCATGTCGATGTCTGTTAGTACTTCAAACTTGACATTCGAGTGTTTTAACATTGCATCCCAGGTATATCCGGGCAATGTGTAGTAATACGCGGGATCTAGGCCATAGCTCTCAACGCATGTATTTCGAAAGTTTTCGCAAATATCGGCTAATAACAAGACATCTGTTTTCAAGTACAAATCGCTATATTCACCCAGCGTTCGAATGGAGAACCGCTCCCAAACTTTCTCAGCATGTGCGTACTCGCTCTCACGTACTGTAGCATCTGTCAGGGAACTGTAAAATGCGTCACGTGGTGGTAGACAAGTGTCATCTAACTTGGTCACGTCATTTATATATTCATAAGGGAAGACCCCTTTTCGTGTCAGCAAATTGAAATCGTCTGTCGAGAGAGTTGGGAATTGTGTGCGTAAAATTTTGAGTTTGTCCTCGGTTAAGAATGATGCTAATTTGTCGAGACTGGTGTTGAGGAATTTGTATGAGTCGATAAAGCGCAATTGGATCTTGTGTTTTGAGTCGTCTGTAATTTCAACATGCTTCGTGAAGGAGATGTATTTCTCCTTTGTGATTGGAAGCACATCGGTTGTTCCTTCGAACGCTGTGGCTACTTCCTTGATTATAAAATGTGCATCATAACCGGATAAATTGTGGAAAACTACTGGAATGAAAAATGACTGTTTGTAATTTAGGTTGCAGTTGGAATGGGCAGGGCCTCTATAGCGCCCAGTCAGATGGCAATGATCTCGAACGCGTACATCTTCTCGCGCAAATGGTTTCTCACATATGTGACATTGAGTCGCTGCTCGAAAACTAGCCCACTCACTCGGTGTTAAACGCACCATTGGTACATTATCACAGAAAGTTTCTTTTATCCGCAGTGCTAGATTTTTTAGTTCTTCGACAAGCCATGATATACAATCGGCACTGCGACGCGAGTGATACGAAAATAATGAATCGTCATATGAATAACACACATAGTATCCGATACTAAACACTTCATGATGTTGATATATATCTTTCGCTAGGTTCTCCCCATCGGTTTTTGCCAGCACACACTCCAAATCAGCATACACGATGAAAGGATGTCGCTCTTTCCGGCTAAAGTTGCTGAACTGGAGCCACTTATTGGTGTCGTTTAGTAGTCGAATTGCACAGTCGTTTATCGCCCCACAATCGACCTCGTGCGATTGCAAATTTTCCTCGGAACCGAAGTAGTGCAAACACCTGCAAAAGATTTTTTTTGTTTGTTTTTTTTTTTTTTCATTTAGTAGATATATACGTATGTATTAATAATGTTAAATTTACCCACCGATCGCATATATATTTTTTATATTCCATTTTGGTTAGGTGTGCCCTCACGAGTCTCGACAGGTTCTTGATCCATACGAGGTGTCCCACATTGCTGTCCTCGGTATCTTGCATGTACAGCAAATTGATGTGCTTTTCCTTCTTGTGTTGAGTTACACGTATTGGAACAATGTCCTTTTTGGTAGTGGTGGTATACACGTTGATCGATACATTGTTATGAGATTGAAATATTGTAATTTGATGTATCGTCACCGGGAATTCGATATCCTTCAGATTCAGTACTGTCGAATAATGAGGGTAAGAAGATGGACGAGCATTGTGTTGTTCAACTGGGTATAGAGCAGCGACAACTGCCCATGCGAAACATGCGTTATCTTTGGATTTAACGTTAACGACAGCCTTCTTCAACATTATTTCCCGCGGTAATCATATGGAGCATCCGGCACGCATCGGATTATCCTTATTCACATTTATCGTGAGGTTAAGTATTTTCCGCAGAGTCCAGCCACTATCACCTTCTTAAAATTCATCGAGTAAGCTTAAAGTGGGCTCCACAACACGCTGTTCATACCACTCGTTCAAATCGCTTGTGCTAAATAGTTCACAGTTTCGCGTGTTGACACTTTTATTCGCATGTTTGTCACCGCTCGCGAATTCACCATTAAACACTGTATTAACTTTGATGCTGTTGTACTTGCCGATAATATTTTGCACGTGTTGAAGCACTAGGACGCGAGCATCATTTAGAAAGTGTCTCGGCTCGATGTGGCTGCGATTGATGGTGGAACCGGTCAATATCCGACTCTCGAAGTATGTTTCAATCTCCCGCCAGATTAACTCATGATCACCATGTCCTGCGCCTGTGTGTACGAAACGACTCCGCACACAATTCCTCAATCCTTCCAGATGCGCTATTTGGCCTATTAGTGACTGTTGATGTCCGATTAATAATCGCGGGCGCTTAACCCGGCTTTGCGTTTCCAGCCCTTCGATGAACTCGACACATCGTTGCTCCCACGCGGCAAAATCTTCAAACGAGCGTAAAAACACGGCTTGGTCATGCAAGATTTGCTCCATTTTGATGAGTATGAAAAACTTCCACGATGTTAACAGACTGACTGCTTCATGCAAAGTGTGGCTAGATTTGAGCGGAGCGGCTCATTAAAAAGGTCTTCGGGGAAAAAATCGGCCCTCTCTTTCGGGAAAACAGAGTTTCCCGATAACGCGTAGATCGCTCGAGGAACATGAGACAAAAAACGTGAAGTAGGGCTACATCGGGTCGAAAGATTTTATGGGTCTTGCAGCTCAAGTGGTCCATCGGCGGTCACCGCCTTTGATCCCTAAAGTTGATAGTTTTTCCAAGAAATCCTGACTTGTCGAGACCTGTCTAAAGTGTTGGCGAGACTCGTGATAGGAGTGGATACGCATGCAAACATCTTGACATTATCTTTCGGCATGGAGACCTCGACTTTTCAAGAGCTGCACTCAAGTGGTCTATCCGCGGTCCCTAGGCGCCGCCCTTCATGTGGCGCCTAGCCTTTTCATATTACCGGAAATTTTCCGACCCATTTATGGTTGTTGCACACACACACACACCCGCTTTTCCAAGAAACCTGTCAGGACCTGTCAGTCGGCGAGCTTTGAGACGGGCCGGATGCAATTGACATTGTCTTTCGGAATGGAACCAGCTGCATGTCATAAATAATGGGCCTTGAAAGGTTGCCCTTCACACACACACACACACACACACACACACACACACACACACACACACACACACACACACACACACACACACACACACACACACACACACACACACACACACACACACACACACACACACACACACACACACACACACACACACACACACACACACACACACACACACACACACACACACACACACACACACACACACACACACACACACACACACACACACACACACACACACACACACACACACACACACACACACACACACACACACACACACACACACACACACACACACACACACACACACACACACACACACACACACACACACACACACACACACACACACACACACACACACACACACACACACACACACACACACACACACACACACACACACACACACACACACACACACACACACACACACACACACACACACACACACACACACACACACACACACACACACACACACACACACACACACACACACACACACACACACACACACACACACACACACACACACACACACACACACACACACACACACACACACACACACACACACACACACACACACACACACACACACACACACACACACACACACACACACACACACACACACACACACACACACACACACACACACACACACACACACACACACACACACACACACACACACACACACACACACACACACACACACACACACACACACACACACACACACACACACACACACACACACACACACACACACACACACACACACACACACACACACACACACACACACACACACACACACACACACACACACACACACACACACACACACACACACACACACACACACACACACACACACACACACACACACACACACACACACACACACACACACACACACACACACACACACACACACACACACACACACACACGCGCGCACACGCACACGCACACGCACACACGCACGCACACACGCACGCACACACGCACGCACACACGCACGTACGCACGCACGCACGCACGCACACACACACACACACACACACACACACACACACACACACACACACACACACACACACACACACACACACACACACACACACACACACACACACACACACACACACACACACGCGCGCACACGCACACGCACACGCACACGCACACACGCACGCACACACGCACGCACACACGCACGCACACACGCACGTACGCACGCACGCACGCACGCACACACACACACACACACACACACACACACACACACACACACACACACACACACACACAACACTTATCGATGGCGGCTTCCCTGCCAGATGCTCCACGGACCACATGGCCGCCCTCCACAGAGGCCACTCTGTGACGTCACTCGCGTCCAACGACCCCCCCCCCCCCTCCCGGACACCGCCCCCTGGATCCCCGCCCCCGGACATCGCCACTGAACCCCCCCCCCCCACCTGTACACCGCCCCCTTGACCCTCCCCCTTGACCAGCCCCCCAAAAGTGGCTCAGAACCGCTACAGCTCTACTACTTACGACCATCGAATTACTAGTCCGAGCTCTTACCGCTACGCCAACCGCTGATTGGCAAACATACATCTGGAGTTCCCATTTCGGGGACTTTCATTTCTAGCCAAAACCCGCATATCTTATAAATTTGAGCGAAATCGACGATGGGGAGTAGGGAATGTCCCCTTCTTAGTAATATGCTACGAGGTATTAAAGCAATACTTTATTACATTGGGAGAAGACGAGTGCCCGTCAGTTATTTGGGCGTACTTCAATGACGATTAAACCGAACCGTACCTCGTCTTGTTTCAAAATGCGTTGAAAATTATACACGACACCGTATTGCAGCTGGAGAGTGACAGACTGTTATGCTTTGAAGCGTTTGACTTACTTATTGATCTAAAAAAAACGTAAACCAAAGAATTGAAAACCAATTTGTAGGTTTCATATGTAACAACTTGATAAGAAAAGTGCCTGCTGAAACCAGATCCGATATAAAATTAAACTGCATGCTGTTTTTTTTAAGTTATTACAGTATATACAGGCATGGTTTGATTTCAGCAAAAGCAATTCAATTAATTGGTTTCAACCATTTGCTCTGAATGCTAATTTCGATTATAAGATGATCGTTAAAATGATAGAAAACCTAAATATTACAGCTGATTTCGATATGGATGCATTATATGAAGAAAAATATTTGAAATAAAAGACGTTTTGAAAGCCGCCATTGAGGATGACAATAGAAAACCTATCGAAAATGGCATAACATTTTAGGGGACAACACCACTGTGACGGCTTCAAAGAATCGATTTTTTGAAAACCATCTAGAAAAATCTAAAATACATTTAAGATTAAGATGCCGTTGGACCGAGGTCGAAAAAATAATTATTTTCGGAGATATTGAATATTTTGTGGAGCGGTGCAGCGCTCCTCGACGCTCGGGGTCCCGCGCAGCTGCGCGCCTCAGGGTCGGCAGGTATACCGGGCCTTTCCCAGGTCCTGAGGGTCTTTCCCAGGTATTCTTTTGTCTCCCTTCACAAAAACCGGCTATTGTTATAAATATAGTTCAGAAAAAAAGGCATAGGTGGCGATAATTGAAACATTTTTAAGGCAGGTATAGGGATAGCGTCATAGCGTCAGTTTACGAATAGAAGCGACGCTACTCGTGTCTAAACGCTCCGAATCGTTTCGTTTATAAATATCGAACGCTCAGAATTATTCTTTGCACATCGAAATGGATAATCAGAAAGTGTACGCGTGGAAAAAGGGAACAAAACGGAGCTATGTGACGAGGAGTCGAACGAAAATTTCGAATCGAAAACCTCCGAACCGTTATAGCTCCGAAAATAGTTCTGCAGAGTATGTGAGCACGTCAGCGAAAAAGTTAAAATCGTCGGACGATTTAGAGGTCGATGTTACTAACGATTTCGGTTATCGTATAGTACACCTCGTCAAGGCATTGAACATTATATCGACGTTAGTGAAGTGCAAAGTGTGTCGCAAATCGTCGATATTGCAGTTAATATCACGGTATTATTATTCAATGATGGCCTGAGAAGCCTCATGAAAGTTTTGGAGACGTTAGGGATAACTATCGGCCCAAATTGTTTCAATTTTTGCGTTGAAACCGACGCAGCGCGGATCGAGCTGGCGGAGCGCTCGCTCACAGACGCTGCAAAAGAGGCAAGAAGAGCTTCTACAAGTTCGAGAAAAGATGCTAGGGACAATGATTTGCTTCTTGAAGGCCAGCTATATGGTGCCGGCATCGCTGATTAAAGGTAAACAATTTTTTTTCCTATTTATCGCATAAATTAACAAACCTAAAACTTTGAACGCGTTTTTCTCAAGACGACTTTTTTGAGTGCGGCACGCAGCAGAACTCGAGCAATTTTTATCTAAATATCAATAAAACTAGATTATCTAAAGAAGTACATAGGATTTTTTCGACATCTCAATAAGAAAAAAAGTTATAGCCTATTGTCGACGAGAAATTTTGCTCGAAAATCGTCCTTTAATTTCAAAAGCGTCCCTATTTTTTAAAAATCAATATTTTTCCAAATCCCTGTGTACTTCTCTTCTAAATATCATATTATTAACGAAAACACTCGGTATTTTTTTTTCAGATCGACTTTGAAGAGAGTTCTGCTGCGTGCCGCGAACCACTGCAGAGGCAATAGTACCTGACGCGGGAGCTCTCCCAGCGTCACCATGGGGCGTGAAAAATTTGAAATTTTTTTTTATGTATCTTCAATAAACAACGAACAAAACAAAAAAAAATTTCGAATATCTTTTTTTTCCCACAAAAAAAAATTCTTGAAAAATGGCAAAAAAACAGGGGGTCACAGTGGTGTTCTGCCTTAACAACTCAAAAGTTGCCTAATTTTCTAAAGTTATGCCAGTTTATGGCATCAATACCGGTGTCTAATGCATCGACTGAAAGGGTTTTCTCTCAGGCAAATGAAACATGGACTGACAGACGCAATAAACTATCGATCGAACATGTGAAGGTGAAGATTCAAATAAAAGTCAATTTTCAGTTGTCTTGTCAAGAGTTTTATACATTTGTCCTAAAAGAAAAGAAAATGTTACAAGCGGCAAAGTCAAGCGCAAAATACGTACTCTATAATAAATAATTTATATTTATGTAACCTTAAATAATTTAATATCGTTGATTTCTTAAATTTTAACTTTCGTTCGCAAATAATGATATATTTTGTTGAATATAATAAGATAAATCTGATAATTGTTTATCTTGATAGTATGAGTAGTAATAGTAGTTATTCTTAAGGTTTGATTATGATTTCATTAAACTCTGTGATTTTAAATTAAATGATTGTAACCATGGTTGCGCATTTATTCTAGATCCCGCCTTTTTCTTCCCAGTCCCGCTTTTTTTTTCCTTATGTTTTCTATCAAGAGAGAGACAAAAATTAAGTTGGCTTGATGTAGCGCCTTGATCTCAATTGTTTAAATGCTATGAGAACTAAGTTTGACAAAAGTTTGTTGTCGCGCAGAGCAAGCTACAATGTGAGAGTTTATATAATTTGAGGGTTAAGCAATGACAATACATTAATATTATTTGTTTTCGGTTGACTGTTCATTTAGGTACAGCATGTTTGGTACTACTATAAAGCTGCCTTAATTTCCATTAAGGCGATGTGCCACATGCCTCCGACCGCTTCGAAATTTTGAAAAAAAGAATTCTCCCAAACGGAACAACCGATTGGAATGAAATTTGTTGTGCGCATGCAGGATACTTGCTCCGAGGAGATGATGCCCTCCGTTATTCAAAATTTCCAAAAAAATTAGTTTGTGATTACCTTGCGAAAAATGGTGAATTATTAACCATTGGTAATTCGCATTTTCGGTAATTTTCTGAGCGTCATCCTCTGGACCATCAAAAAGCACACATTTTAAGCTTTGTTTCACCTGTTTTCATGAACAAATGGCGGAGAAAAAGCATTTTGAAATTTTTACATAAATGTAGCAAAAAGGTACCATCTAAGTTCAAAATATCAGGTACCGGAGCGAGCGTTCAGTTTATCCGTTTTCTCACTGGCGGCATGGAGCTCACTTTGTCCTGTTTTTACCGACCGCGCTCGCCACCTTCCGGAACAATTTATTCTTTGACAGGTCGAAAGCCAGAGCTATAACCTCGCACATTCGTCCGAATTATATTTCATACGATGTGTATGATAGAGTGTGATATAGAATGTGAATAGTGTAAATAGTGATAGAGTGGAGTTTGTTTTCGTCGTGTTTTGGTGAGTTTTTTTTTGCTGTGAACAACGTCTCAGGACGCCGGCACACCACCGACGAGAAATCTCGACAACGAAATAATCGACGAGAAAACCGTCGCGGCCGATTACACGAAAAAGATCAAGGAACATAGTGACCGTGAGAAGCCGAAGGAGAAGACACCGGAAGTCAAGGTACGTACGTACTATAACCTCATAACCTCAATTTACGTACTTTGTAATTTGCCACGATCTTCCCTCGCATTGCTTTCCCGCTCGCCGATGTGTCAAATAGCCAACGGCTCCGATGCAAGAAACGCAAGTTCATTTGCTCTTCGCAGAAATACCTCGGTATTTATTCGTGAAAAAATCGCAGATAGCATATTTTCGATTTCCTGAGCTGTGTGCGACCAAAATGAGGCACGAAAGTTTAACACCCTTTGCCTATGACCAATAAACTGTCACGTCTCAAATATTGATGATTTGCGCACCTGTGGCAATTCCTCGATAGCTTCGCCCTGATGACCGAGCTTACTATTGGTACGGCATACAGAGATAGTACCCTACGGTGTACCTGTACGGTAGTACACCGCTACACGCAAATGTACGCGTTATTAGTATCGTACTGGTACACTGTGCAATAGTAAAATATACCAGTTCTGTATCCTCACCATACTAATACTGGTACCAATACCGCACACACACACGTGGTAGGTACGGTACCTGGGCTATCATGTACGAACCAGAACTAATGTAGCGTCGGATGCCATCTGATACCATCGGATACCATCTAGATGGACCATTGGATTTATCCAGGGCAGCAAGTACGTACTACCGAGGATGAGAAACCGAGTCAATTGGCCCTACCACAATATACAATCCCTGTGTCGCAAGGATATCACCGCTGTGCCCAATCTCTCTGAGAGCACCAGCGAGGCTGACCTCAAGGAACAATATCTTGCCATGGGTTACGCCACCAATCTGTGCAAGGCCTTTTGCTTACGTATGTAGGATTCAAAACAAAGGGCGAGGACGCTAGGGCCTTCTTGCATCTCAATAGTTACGGCTACCATCATCTCATACTCAGAGTCGATGGGTCCAAACCTTCAGTCCGCCAGAATTGAATGGTCAACATTGAACGTGTTAAGGTAGAACAAACATGCGCTTTGCATTTTTATAGATTTTGTTCAAATTTTCAACAGACATTGTTCGTATGATTATGCATGTTTCAGTGAAATTTCAGAACAGTCGCCTATTTAGATTCGGAGCTAATGCGTTTTAAAATTGCAACTTTTAACACTGCAGGGTCTGCATTGAAATTTAGACAGAGTAATTTTGCATAACAAATGGTCGTCCTCTATAAAAAGACACAAGGCAATATAAAATATTAATGTTTGTAACGCAAGCAATATAAATATAATAAATGTAATAAGACATAAGCAATATAAAATATCAATGTTTATAACGCAAATATTTATTTTTACGTTGAACGTTTTGAACTTTAGGAACACGATAATTATCTTTTTTCTTGACATATTGCTCAATACTGTTCTACGGTGTTGCATAATGTCTTCTTATTATAGGGGACAAATATTTTTTACCGAGAGTTATTCTGTCGTTACTGAACGTCTTTAGCAAAACTGAATAGTACAGGCAATCCAAACTTTTTTCACTCGTTCCCTAAATAGTTTGCTATCTAGTCATAATTTTTCTTCAAAATGAATAACCCAATAGAATGGTACGCCGAATTATGTGACCTGACTTTCGGCCAATGCAGACCCTGCAGTGTTAAAAGTTGCTATTGAAAAATCCATTATCTCCCAATCTAAGTAGTCAACTGTTCTGACATTTCACTCAAACTTGCATAATTATATGAGCAATGTCTGGTTAAATTTTGAACAAAATCGAAAGAATTCAAGAGAGCACACTCGTTTTATCACAAGGGCTATAAAACGAGTGTGCTCGTTTTATAGCCTTTGTGGTTATAAACGAGTGTGCTCGTTGGTTAAAAACGAGTGTGCTCGTTTTATAGCCTTTGTGGTTATAAAGGTCATATAACTTTGTGGTTATGTGACCTTGTGGTTGGTCACATAACCACAAAGTCACATAACTTTGTGGTTATGTGACTTTGTGGTTGGTTAAAAACGAGTGTGCTCGTTTTATAGCCTTTGTGGTTATAAAGGTCATATAACTTTGTGGTTATGTGACCTGACTTTCGGCCAATGCAGACCCTGCAGTGTTAAAAGTTGCTATTGAAAAATCCATTATCTCCCAATCTAAGTAGTCAACTGTTCTGACATTTCACTCAAACTTGCATAATTATATGAGCAATGTCTGGTTAAATTTTGAACAAAATCGAAAGAATTCAAGAGAGCACACTCGTTTTATCACAAGGGCTTACACCACTGTAAACGTCCAAAATTGAGTGATATTTCGCGATTTTTTTTGTAGGACAAAAAAGAGACTATTAATATACAAGGATGTTATTAGTCATATCTTCGAGTGACCAAAATGAAATTTATATTAAAAAATAATGCCAAAAGGTTGATGCTGGAGCCATTCTGGCGAGGCATGTTGAATTTGAGACGCTCTGCGGCACGCAGTATAGATGACGCAAATTTGATTTTAGAATAAAATTAAAACATTTCTATTAATGTACACGAGTATAGCTAGAGAAATACGTAGAGGATTGTGAAAATATTAATTTTTGTGTAATTGGTGATCATTAAACCCAAAACTTAATTTTCGACAGAAAAAAAGGACAATCATTTGGTAATAACTAATGTTATAGCTAACTCATAGAAAATCCCGTACGTATTTCTCTGTGAAATGTTATTTCAAACATGTACTCAAAATTTGGAGTGAAAATAATGAAAATTTTTGGAGTTATGCTGCGTGCCGTTTTGAAAAATTGTGTTTCGCTAAACCCAACGTAACGCAGAGTTTCTTCTCCGTTCTCTGATGGACTATGGACAAAATATTTCCGATGAATCTATTCGAGGAGAATAAGCCACTGTCCGGGCTGAATCTGCGTCGTCTGATGACATCAGCACCGTACCCATACCTTCGTGAGGCGAGCGGTAGACAAAGTGTGTATGAATCGTGGTCGAGGTATTTGTTTAAATTTATTAAAACGGACGGTAAGATGTCACCACCTTTCCACAGGGCAAGTCTGTAGCAACTCGGAAAGTCTAAAGTTGAATTGTTGTAAAACATTATTGAAAACTTCCAATTTTGGGAAAGTCAGCATTTTGTTTCAAGTTAGTTCAGGTCAAAATAACGCAGTGTGTCAAGGAAGGAGAACACCACCGTCACTGCCCATTTTCGACCGTTTTTTAAAGATTTTTTTAAAGAAACCAATTAAATACATGGTCAAAAGAACTTTTAGGATTTATCAGGTATATATTGAAGTATGTACAAAGAGTTTATTTGTCAAAAGAATAGACAATCGCTGTGTACGGGTTGCTATAGCACTACTGGTTTTCAGTCAACCCTCTCCATACTGTTGAAGTTTGCATCGTTGGAACGCAACGAAAGCTCTTGCTTACATTTTATTTTTTATATTTTTATTGTTGTAGAAAATCTTCTTTTTAAAGATTTATATTGTAGATCGCTGAATAAACATCTTAAAAAATGGTTAGAAGATTTTTGTGAGCAAAGTTTGCCAAAATAAAATAAAGGAATTCACGAATATTAATTTTCGTTCCGTTCCAACGATACAAACTTCAACTTCATACTCTCTCTGCGGAACGCAGTACAAGTATCGTAAATTTAATCCTGGAACTAAGAGCGAAATATTTTCGTTAATTATGTTAGTTTTAGAAGTCAAGTACGGGGAGAAATTTAAAAATAATTTTAAAAAAATCGTAACGAGTTTGAAAAAAGTTCGTGTTTTCGACCATAATTTTGATGTACTACTCCAAAAAATTAAAGGAACAGAAAATTTCTTCATTTTTTGGAGTGTTTTTTAAAGCGCTGTATCTATGTGAAACATGGTCGCATCGAGATAAAAAAAGCCTTCGAAGCTTCAAGTTTAGCGATTTTTTGGCAATTTTTTTTTGTGAGCTGCGGTTTTCGCGCTTTTATCAGAATAACGGAGGAAAATAATTGCCAAATTTATTTGTTTTTTTTCAAGGGTTCACGGGCTAGTTAATTTTTTTCCACGTAACTCAATGTATAGGTTAGTTAGCTTGTTGATTCAGCTTTAATTTGGTTTTTTATCTCTCTACGTCAATTTCTTGTTGAGATATCCGACTTTAAATAAAACAAGATCCTTTTGTCTTTCATTATCGATATCTCAGCAACCAATGAATGCAACGGGAATTAAACGGCAGCTTTGAAAACTGGAATAAATTTCCTACCAGCCCCTTTTGTTAATCTTTCAGAAAAACATTTTTTCACTCTCAACATTAATTTGAAAAAGGACAAAAAGTGACTTTTTATAGTTTGTCAGTAAATATACTACTACTTTACAAATATTGATGGAAAATTGATGGAAAAATTGATTCATCGAACCGTTTTTCCGGACTGATTGATCAATGTTTTACAGAACAATGAAAGGCACAAGTGTATTGTTTCTAAACATCGTGTAATTGTCATCAAAATGGAAAGACCAATTTTCTTCGACATTTTTCACAATTTTGCACTAGTCTCTTGTTAAATTTAAGAAAAAGAAATTCATGAAATTTGCATTTTTTAAAAATATTTCTTTTAACTTTGTAAAACATTTCAGGAAACAATACCGATTCATTTTTACCCGATTCGGCCTTTGCGCACTATAATTTCACTCATGTTTAATTGCATTAATTAAAAGTTGATAACCCCAAACTGTATTCAATAGTCGATCTGAGAACATTTATGCGATTATCACTTGATATTTTCTACGAAGGTTATTAGGGTTCCAGAAAACGGTTTTTTTTTTCAAACTGGGCATGAACAAAAATTGAAAAAAGTTACAGTTTACAAAAACTTTAGATTAATTTTTTTACCAAAACGTAGAAAAAAATTACCAAAAAAATGTTAGTTAAAAATAACGTTAATTGGTGTTTTCTTAAAAAAAATATCAGTTTTGAAATAAAGTTTTTTTTGTAACCCTAATAACCTTCGCAGAAAATATCGAGAATTAATCTCATACAAGTTCTCAGATCGACTAGTGAATACAGCTTGGGGTTTTCAACTTTTAATTAATGCCTTTAAAGATGAGTGAAATTATGGTGCGCAAAGATCCAATCGTGTAAAAATAAGTCAGTATTGTTTCCTGAAATGTTTGAGAAATTTGAAGAAAAAAAAATTGAAATTTTTCGAATTTTTTTTTCTTGACCTTAACAAGCAACTAGGGCAAAGTTGTGAAAAAAGTCGAAGAAAATTGGTTTTTTTATTCTAATGATGATTACACGATGTTTAAGAACAATAAACTTCTTCCTTTGTTTTGTAAAACTTTGATGAATTGAACCGAAAAAATGGTTCGACAGATCAAATTGAAAATTTACAGGGCTATTGGGGGTACATTAAGGAGAAAAACAATCGGGCAACATCAGTCTTTCCATCAATACTTAAAGTATTGTACATTTACTATAATATATAAAGTAGTAGTACATTTACTGGAAAACCATAAAAAGTCATGTTTTGTCCTTTTTCAAATTAATATTAATGGTGAAAAAATGTTTTTTTTTGTTTTAGAAAAAAAACTCAAGGGTCGTGTAGGGAATTGATTTAAATTTTCAAAGATGCCCGTGCAATCATTGGTTGCTGAGATAACGGTTATCGAAGACAAAAGGATCTTTTTACATTCAAAGTCGGATATCTCAGCAAAAAAATGACGTAGAGAGACAAGAAAACCAAATTGAAGCTGAATAAAGAAGCTAACTGACCTACACATGTATTTAACTGAAATAACATTCTCGAGGGCGTGGACCCTTGAAGAAAAACCCAAAAAATTTGGAAACACATTTTCTCTCGCTATTCTTGATTATTGCGCGATTACAGTAGCTCACAAATTTGTTTTGACGACAGATCTCGAAACTTGAAACTTGAAGGTTGCTAATGCTTTTTTTCATCTCGATGCGACCATTTTTCACATTGATACAGCGCTTCAAAAAACAGTTTGGAAAATTGAAGAAATTGGATTGGTCGATTGGACGAAAATTGTTCGAGTTCTGCTGCGTCCCGATTTCGAAAACGTGGTTTGGAGAAAAACGTGTGTGAAGTCAACGGTTAGACGATAGAGCTGAAGAAGTTTTGTTTCCGTAATCTAATGCCACCTTTTGGTCGAAAATAAAACTATTTTTAGTCGGTGATTTTCTCCCGATAGCGCCGGAGACTCCCCTATAAAAAAAGCTCGAAAACCACTTTGAAACTGTTTTTTTTCGGCTATAAACGAATATTCATCATATTTTTGGAGGTTATAAGGATTTTTTAAGTGTTGCCAAAAAAACGATTTTTCGAAACTTTTCCACCGGTGTCCGCCTTTAAACATATCGCGATCGTAAAATTTCACCGCTCTACTGTAGGGCGAGACTCCTGCGATCGTCATTGCTAGAAAATTCGATTCTTGGAGGAACCTGTCGAAGATAAATCCCGGCAGAGAGAAAGAATTCTAAACGTAACGATCGCAATTGTTTAAACAAAGAGCATTGTAACATTTTTTAAGTTTCCAAGGATTTTTTAAAAGTGCTTTCAACAAAACGATTTTTCGAAAATTTTACACCGATGACCTCTAAACAATTCGCGATACTAGAATTTTACCGCTCTTCTGTAGAGGGAGACTTCTCCGATCGTCATTGCTAGAAAATTCGATACTTGGAGAAACCTGCCGAAGATGAATTCCAGCAGAGAGAAAAAATGTTAAACGTATTTTTTTTTGCAGTAATAATAAAATTTCACCACTCTTTCGCAGAGTGAGACCCGGTCGATCTCGTTCGCTCGCGAATTTGGTCAGCCGCAGACAACCTGCCGAAGATAAACCACGGCAGAGAAAAAAATGCCGATCGCAGTTGTTTAAACAAAGAGCATTGTAAATTTTTACAACTCTTTTGTGGAGTGAGTCTCGAGCTATCTCGGTCGTGACTCGAGAGCAGAGATCGAAATCGTCGACGATGAGCGACATCGAGATGCCAAATAGTCTATGAGCTTATTTGTTTAAATAATTAAAAAAGAATGGGGAAATGCTAGCACCCTTCCACCATACGAGTCTCTAGCAAACCCCGTTTTTCTAGAAAGTTCAACCGTAAAGAAATTTCCACCGACGACCGCCGTCGACAAAAAAATCGATTCGAGGGCATTTGTATAAAGAATGCGCGATCGAAAAATTTCACCGCTCTCCCGTAGAGCGAAGCTAGCGATCTTGATTTTTCGAGAAGCTGACCAGCAAAAATGCTGCCAAATATGACCGCTAGCAAAGATAAAAATGCTGAACGCATTTGTTTAAATAATGAGCATTGTGAAATTTTACCACTGTAGAGTGAGTTTCGAGCAACTTCGTTCGCTCGAAATTTTGGGAGGGATCGATATCGTTAACGATAAGCGGCATCGATATTACAAATTGTGCTCCAGCTTATTTGTTTAGAATGAATTAAAAAAAGTATGGGAAAATGCCTGAGTCTTTTGGGTGTGGCCGTTGTCGAAAAAAATCGATTCGATGGCTGCATATTCAATGTAAAATGCAACAAAGTTTCACCGCTCTCCTGCCGAGCGAGCGCATGCTTCCAATACAAGCGTACCATGGTCGCTACGCATTGTTGTGTGAATGTGTGATACACACATAGATGTAAGGTGCTTGCGTATAACCGGACGGCGTGCGAGAATGTATTCGTTCTTTCTGCACGCGGCGCGGCGTAGCAAACACACACACACACACATGCGCGCTTAGCGATCGCCGTCTGTTTGGCTTCGACTCTTCGTCCCAGTGCGAAGCATCGACACTGAATTCGCGATCGCCGCGTTGTCCGTCGGTAGCGACTCGTAGCTAAAAACTACGAGATCTGCACTACCGACGTAACGAGAGGCCGCGTCGAAATTTTCTGGCATGTGGCACATGGCCTTAAGACAGAATGACACCTTATCGCGGTCGGTATGGTAGAACAATTATAGATACCCAAAAATCTCTGAAGCGGCTCTTCAGATCCCGTCGATACTTTGCCAAACGACGTATAATAGATAGACGAACAGCTGTCTGCCCCACAAATTTCCTGAATTTGAGGAAAAAAACGTAGATTGGCTTATCATAAGTCAATCTGAGCTTTTTTTTATCAAATTCAGAAAATTTGAGGGGCAGACAGCTGTTCGTCTATCTATTTGACGTCGTTTAGCAAAGTTTTGACGGGATCTGAAGAGCCATTTAAGAGATTTTTGGGTATCTATAATTGTTCTACCATACCGACCGCGATGAGGTGTCATTCCATCTTAACTAAACTTCACAAATCGAATACATTGACGTGAAGTGTGGCTTCTAAAGAACGTTAACGATTATTATCATAATTTTTTTTCAGCAACACGATAAAAATTCTGGGTTTTTAACATTGTTTTTCTCGAGATTTATATTTCGAGGTTTTGCGTACGTGACTATACATGATAACAATTATGTACAGTTAATTACTTTCACGTACGCAAAACCTCGAAATATAAATCTGGAGAGAAACAATGTTGAGAGCCCAGAATTTGTATCGTGTTCTTGAAGGAAAAAAATTATAATTATAATCATTAATCATAATTTAAACGAGAGCGCAACAGCCCTCTTGTTTTATATGTACATTTTGATTTGCCCTGCATGGAAATACATTCCGACCGCTGTCACCATGTTGATCTGCTGATCACTGTGACTAGTATTTTTGTTGTTTCATCTACCATAACCAAGGTCCCTTTCCCTCGACATGACATATATTTTCGTCTGTAATTTGCATGGAGCGCGTGCACGCCCGTCGCGCGTATGGCAGTGTGTGTGCACAGAAAGACAAACGCCGTGCCAAGCGAAACAAACCGTGAGGGCAAGCGTAAACAACTGTAACAGAGAGAGGGGGGAGAGAGAGAGATAAACGGAAAGAGTAAGAAAGAAGAGGTCGCAAATGTACTACACTTAGTGGTATAGATATAGCTGTAGTCGAACATGCACGCGCCGAGCGGGAGTTTGAAGTAGTACGAACCAGCACCATAGCAGCCTAAGCAACGATGTTGAATAGAGTGGTAGGGAGAACCTCCATGCTCTCCCTGTGCTCAAATATATATGGTTATGCTAGTGTACGTCGGGTGGCTTATCCCCAATGCAATTTCATGAGCCAAACGCCGACCTATCGACATCGTCAGTGTAGCCGGAGAAAGCGCGCGGTCGGACAAGCGAAGAATATGGATTGGAATTTCTCGTATTTCAGCAAATGGCGTAGCATAGATGATATGAATCCGTAAACATCATTTCAAGATGGACACAAACAATTCTCAATCATTCAATTCCCGCCTTTACACACTTAGAGAAAAAATTATTGTGTTCTAATAAATTGGCACATTAGAACATAATTTATTGGAAACTAATAAATGTTTACTCGTATGGAGAGAGTTTTTATGTGATTGTAACTACAGCATTTATTCGGCGTCACTAAATATGTTTTTTTACATACCGATTTTTCACATAAATTAAAAGCCATATTTAAAATCGAAAATTTGAATAAATATTTCTTCAAATAAAATAAATACTACTTCCCAATCACGAAAATCTCTTATTTCGCGACTATGATACTAATGCGCGCATGCGCACTTTGCCCTTCAACGCGACGGGCCCGACCGCAGAACGCTCGTCAGATGTAGCTCACCCATACGCTTACCATGTAGCTTCTTCCTATGCTAATGCTTTTGGCACAAGTGTCAGTGTTGCGTTTCGGAAGTGAGAAGCTCGAAAGTGAGGAATTATTTAAGTGTAAGTACGAATATAAAGTGAGAAAAAACGTTCAAGTGAGAACACAATGGCGGACGAAATGACAATTCCTCGAACAAAACCAGCTGAGGGATTTCTAAGAATCCTATTAGATGTTAAGAAAAACTATTGGTCGGATATAAAACACCTATTTCTTCTAACTTATATATCCTATTAGATTTTTAGAAAAATTCTTAGTAAATCTTAAACATGAACTTTAATAAAAAAATTCTCAGCCGTTAATAAAATCGTAGTAGGCCAACATACGAATAAGAAAACTTATTCGACGGGAGACAAACTTCTTTGTCCTTAATAAATCTTTTTCTGAGTGTAATGAGCAATGTCGTAATTATCTGCGGGTTTGATATTCTTCATTATTGTTGAAAGATACAGAACATTTTTTTCGGCGCCTCGCAATAAATGATCCCTAAGGGCCCGTTATTACATTTCGGATAACGATTGTCTACCACATCGAGATGATTTCGTTCCTAGATAAAAACTTGAATCACGGTCAGTTATCGCCGAGGACTCGTGCTGGTGGTTTTCCTTTATGAGGGTTATCTAAAGTTAGCCGTTGATATAATAGAATAGCCGTTGATAGAATAGGTGCCGCGTTTTTCTCGAAACCAATTTTTCAAAGTCCGTGTTCACTGCCATTTGAAAACTACACAACCGATTTATTTCCAACGTGGTACACACTTTCTACATATAAAATACCTCCCCCCCAACGGTGAGTTCGAGATTTTTTTTACATTGAGGGGTTTTCGACCCCCAAAATGGCCGAATTTGTCGTGAAAAATAGCTCTTTTCACTTTACATGACGACCAAAAATTTAGAAATGAAAAAAAATGATCAAAGACCGATGGGGAGAGGATTTGATCATACGTTGACTAAATTTGAATGGTACTTGATTTCAGATAATTTCTAGTTGAGATACAGTGAACATCGCAAATCGCGTTTTTCCAAAGGCGTTCTTGGAAAAGCTTTGTCACTGGCTTGTTTGTGAATATTTTCGCGTACAAATTTCACGGAATGTTCTTGAAATGACACTTAACAATGTACAAAAGGTTTCAATAAATTTACTCTATCGATATAGATGAAAAAAAATCGCAGAAAAGTATTTTTTTTCACGCTGAAACCCCTACCCTCCCCTTAAAGTGCCCCACGTATTATTTCCACCGGGTGGAAAATAATCATGGACACTTTTTTTTATTCATTTGAAGGTTATAATCAAATAATCTGCTGTCATGGCCACTTGCTTATAGAGCCTGTACAGCTAGTGGACGACACTGGAACTAGAATTATATATTGAGTGCATGTGAACTGATATGCTTGTCGTACAGATGTTATAGTTGACTAATGATAATTATCGACGTTGAGACTGGCGGTAAACAGGAGAAGCAGCAAATGGATCAGAAACTTTTCGGCCGCCCATTAAGAGTCTTGCGTAAATTTGAGTGGACTGTCGAAAGAGTCGATAGTTTTACGCAAAAGGGGAACATGCGGAAGTGTAACTAGTAGTTTTTAAAGGGCCTGGATAAGCTCCAGAATGAACAAAAATGCGTTTTTTATTGCATAGTTATTTAGTTTAGTCATGCTTTTAATTTAGAAAAACAATTTTGTAAAAATTTACCGACTTATAACGATTGTCGTGGAAGGTCGAAACGCATACTGTGGTACGACGAAACGCCGTAGGGTAAGCTGGTATAGGAGTACGACCTAAGCTTCAAAGCGGTGAAAAAAAGAAACAAATACATTTTGCGAATCAGTTTTTGTTTTAATTGAAAGAATATCTAGTATCCTATTTAAATTATGAGCGACGATTGGGAATCTGAATTTTTTTTTAAAGTAACAAACTAGAACTACGAAACAGGATGTGCGAACTCTTAGGCATACGGACGTTTAAGAGTACGCAAGCATCCACCGACACATAAATCGCATTTAAAGTTGCCCACATTTGTATGAGCGGTGCATTTCTCATGTCACCAAGCTTTACACTTCTCTACACTCGGTCCATTCCTCACATATTGGTTCTTCGTATATGTTTTTGTATACTTTGCATACTTGTAAAAAAATATATACTATATATAGACAAAATACTATATATACTATATCTAGAAGATATTATATATATATATAGGGCATTCCACACCATTTCACCTAGCCCGTGGCCTAACTATTTTTTGTTTTCCTGATTTTTTTTTTGTAAAATTGTACCCCATGAAACCAATATACAGACCAATTCTTAGATTGTTATCTCGCCTCTTTTAGGAGTTATAAGTTCCCAAAAAATCTCGTTGTCGGAAGTTTTGAAAGCGTTTAAACGCTGATAACTCATGAACTAATTAAGATATCGACAAATGTCACTATGTCATTTTTCTTTTTTGACGCATACGTTCGTTAGAAAATATGAACATATTATCAATTATCGATGTGAACGTTTTTTGCTCCTAAAGTGGAAACTATTTTTTTAAAATGATTTCCTCTTTTGATTTAATTTTTTTTTAATTCCCTAACATAGGGTGACCTATTCTATGATTTTTAAGACTAGTCTCATCGTGGGTCCATTTTTCCTTCTCTTTTTTTTCGAATTTATCATATTTTTGTCAGAAGACTTTCATCATTTTAATCTCCAATAATGCTATTAATGATTTATGATTCCCAATTCGGCTTTGTCAGGCCTGAAACAGTTCATTTTTTATTTGTGCTGAAATTAACGGAAAGAAATGTTTTTTTATTACAATATTTTTTTTTCGCTACATTCTGCACAAACTGAAAATAAACCGTTTCAGGCCTGACGAAGCCGAATTGGAAATCTCAAAATCATTAATAGCATTACAGGAGATTACAATGATAAAAGTCTTCTGAAAAAACATATTTTTTCAGAAAGAAGTCGACATTTTTTGTAAAATTACAACTCTTAAAAAAGAAGAGATTAAAACCGAAAAATTGGTATGGATATTCCTCTCACCGGGTACAATCTTACAAAAAAATTAAGAAAACCAAAAATGGTCGGGGTCACAGGCGAGGTGAAATGCCGTGGAATGTCCCATATATACAAAATATATACTATATATAATATATATATATATATATATTATAACCCCCCGAAAAAACTCGGGAGAACTATCCGAAAAAAATGCGGTGCGTTTTGGGCCGGGATTCGAACCCGGGACCTTTCGATTGCCGGTCGACTGCTCTGACCAACTGAGCTACGCCAGCCCGCTTACCTCACCTTTCTCGGATAGTCTCTAATATCGTAACGCAACGTTACAAACCCCCCTGCCAGAGTCGATCCGGCTCTGGAGGGTCGACTCGAAATTTTTGCCCAAACTAATATCTAAACGCAACGGGAACTAACTACAGACGCGGAGATTGTCTGAGGGACGGAAGGGGGAAGGGGTACTACAGACGCGGAGATTGTCTGAGGGACGGAAGGGGAACTACAGACGCGGGGATTGTCTGCGGAACGGAAGGGGGAAGGGTAAGAGAGGCTAGCTCAATGAGACTCTTCTCAAGGAGGGGATTCTTTTTCCACGGCAATCAACGATAATTCGATCTTTATCTTGATTATTCTGAGGCCGTGGCCCGCTGTTGGGCGCCATTTATAACCCCCCGAAAAAACTCGGGAGAACTATCCGAAAAAAATGCGGTGCGTTTTGGGCCGGGATTCGAACCCGGGACCTTTCGATTGCCGGTCGACTGCTCTGACCAACTGAGCTACGCCAGCCCGCTTACCTCACCTTTCTCGGATAGTCTCTAATATCGTAACGCAACGTTACAATATATATATATATATATATATATATATATATATATAGATATATATATATATATACGTTTTCTATACTTTGTATACTTGTAAAAAAACAATTAACAGTCGTGTAAGAGTACGCGCGTACTCCTACACACCCAAGCACTGCCTACTCTTATACCACCTGTACATTTTAAACAAACATGACTGTTGCTGCCATTTATTGATGAGATGCGAAATTACTTTCATTTTGAACAATAGCCTTAGTAAATCGGCGTACGAAATGAATAGTTGTTTTTGAAGAAAGTAAGTTATGTATCGTACTTGTAATGCTTTGAAAATGTCAAAAATAAATAAGAAATTGCAACTATAACTTCAAACTTACCTAGCCTCTCCGTTTTATTTCACTTTGGATTTTTTTTTGTCAGAAACCCTTGACCTGTGAGGCGGTCAAAACACAACAGAAGTTAGCTTCAATTAGCAAAGCGTTTCGTTATTAGATAGCTGTGCACTCTTATCGCCGGCGTACTCCTATACGAGCTTACTCTACTACTTTTTTCTTTTGCGTTTTTCTCGAAATCATGTTTTATGAAACGGTGTAAGTCGTATCGAAAAATTTGTTAATCCAATTCCCTTCAATTTCGGAAAAGACATAGTTTATAACCATTTATAACCTTTTGTCCGGATTATTCTTTGATATATTTATCCATTTATTAATGAAAAATAATAAATTTTGTTTTTTTTTGTTAATGAATCGAACTTCTTTTTTCTACAGCTTGCTATCTGTGTAATTGCCAAAATTTTAAAACGTATACGGTTATACGGAAGTTTGATTATTCTATTAAAATATTCAGATCATTTTAGCTGCAGCACAACGGCTTTGTATAAATAATAATAAATGCATAGCTTATTAATATTTTCAATTGAATATAAACTCAATTTGAGCAAGTCAATTGTTTGTAAAATCTCGATGCCGTTACCCCAACTCATTCACCAAAAAAAAAAAACATTAAAAATCGACCTACGATTTAGGGTCCCAAGCTTACACAGACCTGCCAAGTCATTCCAAGTTGTAATATCCAGTTTAAAAATGTAACTGAACCAGCATTCATGTATTTTTTGTCATAGTAATGGAAGGTGTGGTTGTAAATGGAACATCTGCGAATAGAAATGAATTAGACTGCGGAAAGTCATATGCCGATGTAACGGATAAATTTTCATCCAGATGGATACCCTTCTCATTGCATACATCATTCTGGACAAGCGCATCACAAAGCGGCACAAAAGGATGGGATGACGAAAAACTACGCTTGTTGAGTATTTACTCGATTCGGTTTTCATCTCCGAATTATGAGCCAGCCAATCAAAATCGATTGTTTAAGACCGAGGGTAACGGATGAAGCATCTAGCATCATCGAATACGCGATATATGTAAGTTTTCAACAAGCATTTTCTACAAAGCAAGAGAAGAAGGAGCGGGAAAGGCGTAATCCGCTACTTGCGATTTCTAGTAAGAATACATACAATGGAATAATGTATTGAATGGATATTCCGAAAGGAATCGCCATTCGATGTGTATATCGTGGGCATCTACAGGTAACAATGTGGTTACGTGGATATGTAGTTATATCGTTGAACAAACTATACTATTAGAAGACGGACTGATATATTGAGACGCCGGATGTCTGGACAGACTTTTTTTGACCCGGCCTTTTTGGACAATAATTATACAAGGTTGACGTGGATAATGTTTGGTCCGCGTCTATAAAACATCGACTCTCGAATCGGCGTACTAGTTTACCAATTTCTTTTGCGCTATCGCCATTTTATCCTTATATCTGAAATAATATACGTTCCCGGACAAACTCGATCGAGAATGTCGATGATACGGCCGAAAATTAACTTCAAGCAAGAAACCGCAGCTAGAAAAGATTAAGCTGTCTCGAAGTCACCGCTGGCTTCTGTGACGAATATTATGGTCGAAAAAATTCGAATTCTCGGTATATCTCAATGAACATCGGCGAATTTGGGCCACTCGACTTCACGATCCGCAACGCGACGTGGAAGTAAGCCAACTTTTGTTTAATTTTTGTTTAATTTTTTTACACAGAAATCTCATGTAGAATATCCGCATGCGTATCTGTAGGTAAGTACAATAAAACTATGATGGGTGATTTATCTGACTTTTTTTCAAATTTTACACACTTTTCTTACAGATAATTTATATTAACGAAACCAAGTACAAAATGGAATTCATTAATAAAATTGACTGTCGGTCAGTCTGTCTATTTGTTCATTATAACACGAGAACTACTGAATCAGTTTCATTGAAACTTTCACTGAAACTCAGTTTGAAGTCTGACATCAGACTTAGATTCCTAGTATTATGCTGTATAGGAAAATTACAATCACGATGTTGGCAATTTACGAGTTCTCACACATTTTCTTTACAGAGCCTAATTTTATGCAAACCAACGTTAAACGAATAATAATGTACAATGTAGAAATATTAAAACGCGCTGTCTTTGTAGATAAAATGATCGATATTTTTACGAATAGATGTATTGGTAAAAAAAGCGGCAGATGTCACTATGTACACTCAGAAAAACGTTTGGTAATACCAACTATGTATATTTAGTTGAAACAATTTTGCTTGAAGCAACCTAATTTTACTCGCTTGAAATATAATTCGATTCAAGTGACAAAGCCAGTTTAGTTGAAACAACCAAATTATCATGTCATAATAGCAATATCTCCTTGGCCATATATAGGTTGGATTAACTACATCGGAGTTCATACAAGTAGTCCGCGTGTTATTTGAACTTTATATGTGGTCGTTATATTGGCCAATAAACTACATTTTCCAACTGAATTAATTATTACGCATAAAGCGAATGAGGGTTGGTTCTACAATTGAATGAGTTAATTGAAACAAATGATTTAATTAAAGTTACTTCGAGGTAAGACCGTGCTATCTTTTTTCTGCGATGTGCATATTTTTCAGCTATTGATTGCTATTGCTACTTGAGTTCTTGTGGATGCAATCGATCACTTTTTTCCTGGCACGATTTATAGATAACGACTTTATTTGGCAAATCCGACCACGGGCGTGCTCTGTTCGATCGCTGTGAGCGATTAGTTACCCAGCTAACCACGTACCGCAAATGTACCGCTCATGTGGAGTGTGCGTACGGTACTGGTACATTACCGGTACGCCGTACGGTACGCTATACCGCCAATTTACTAGTACGGTACCGGTACAGTATCGCCACCGTGGAGCCACCGTGCACTGCAGTACGGTGTATATAACTCCACGGTAGCGATACCGTGGAGGTACGACTACGCTGCTATCCCGTACGCGTACATTACAGTACCCGTGCATTACCGGTACTGTAGGGTCCCATGTGCGAATGTCGGTATTCCGCCAGAGTTGCCAATACAGCCCAGAGTTGTGCAAGTCCTGCCGACCGACTCTCAGTTGGCGGTACTGCCCCAGTATTGGAAACCGAACGTATCAGTACCGTCCCAGTCTGGATTACTGAGTCTTGGGTGAAGTACTGGCTCAGTAATGGTAAGCTATTTTATCAGTACGGTGCCAGTCCTGGTTACCACGTATGGTTGAGTCTCGGCTGGAGGTACTACGCCAGTGCTGGCAACTGAACGTATCAGTGCCGTGCCCGTCTTATCTACCCAGTCTTGGGTGAAGTACTGCCCCAGTATTGGTAAACAATTTTATCAGTGCGGCGCCAGTCCTGGTAACTAAAGCTGGTTGGATGTACTGCCCTAGCACTGGCGACTAAAAGTTACAGTACCGTGCCGGTCTCGATTACCGATTCTTGCGTTGAGTACTGTCCTAGTATTGGTAAACAATGTTATTAGTACAGTGCCAGTCTTGGTAACCGAGGTTGGCTGAGTCTCGGCTGGAAGTGCTGCCCCGGCATTGGCAATAGTAACATGCCAGTCTTGGTTACCGAGTCTTGGGTTAAGCACTGCTCCAGTATTGGTAACCAATTGTATTAGTTCGGTGCCAGTCTTGGTAACCGAGGTTGGTTGAGTCTCGGCTGAAAGTGCTGCCCCGGCATTGGCAATAGTACCACGCCAGTCTTGGTTACCGAGTCTTGGGTTAAGTACTTCCCCAGTATTGGTAAACAATTTTATTAGTTCAGTGCCAATCTTGGTAACCAAGGTTGGTTCAGTCTTGGCTGGAGGTACTGCGCTAGCATTGGCAACAGTACCATGCCAGTCTTGGTTACCGAGTCTTGGGTTAAGCACTGCCTTGGAGTACTTCCCCAGTATTGGTAAATAATTTTATTAGTTCAGTGCCAGTCTTGGTAACCAAGGTTGGTTCAGTCTTGGCTGGAGGTACTGCACTAGCATTTGCAACAATACTATGCCAGTCTTGGTTACCGAGTCTTGGGTTAAGCACTGTCCCAGTATTGGTAACCAATTGTATTAGTTCAGTGCCAGCCTTGGTAACCAAGGTTGGTTCAGTCTCGGCTGGAGGTATTGCGCTAGCATTGGCAACAGTACCATGCCAGTCTTGGTTACCGAGTCTTGGGTTAAGTACTTCCCCAGTATTGGTAAACAATTTTATTAGTTCAGTGCCAGTCTTGGTAACCAAGGTTGGTTCAGCCTTGGCTGGAGGTACTGCGCTAGCATTGGCAACAATACTATGCCAGTCTTGGTTACCGAGTCTTGGGTTAAGTACCGCCCCGGTATTGGTAAACAATTTTATTAGTTCTGTTGTGCCCCGGCTTCTGATGATGCGCGAAGAGCACGGAAATTCGCTCTCGAGTAAGTTGACACCGTGGGTTGTCGGATGCTCGAGGGCGAGGGTATGTGGGGACTTTTCCCGTTCCGAGTAAATCTCCAACTCGGGATATTGCAACTTCAACAACTTATATTTTATTTAAAATTAGGCAACAATATTACAATTCTTTTTTATGCCTTGAGACCGACCTCCTCGGCTTCTGGCCGAAGACTGCCTTCCGATTGTATCTTTCGGCTAATTGTTAACTCGGGTTTTCGCAACCAATCGTTCGAGAACGTTCGATTCGTTCGATTGCGATTCAGCGCTTTTCCGGCTGAGTCGAGCGGAATATCGGGCTTGTGAAATATCGCGCTCGATATCGTCGCTTGGGGTCTTTGAACCTCATGCGTTAGCAATATGAAAATTCCTGTCTTTTGAGGGCACAACAGTTCAGTGCCAGTCTTAGTAACCAAGGTTGGTTCAGTCTCGGCTGGAAGTACTGCCCCAACATTGGCAACTGTACCATGCCAGTGTTGGTCACCGAGTCTTGGGTTAAGTACTGTCCCAGTATTGATAAACAATTTTATTAGTACAGTGCCAGTCTTAGTAAGCAAGGTTGGTTGAGTCTCGGCTGGAAGTAGTCCCTCGGCATTGGCAACATTACCATTCCAGTCTTGGTTAACGAGTCTTCGGTTTAATACCGCCTCGGTATTGGCAGAAAATTTTATCAGTACGGTGCCAGTCCAAAAAATATGGATTGAATGAAAAATGTAAGTTTTACTTCCTCATAGAGAAAGTTTGTGACGATGTAAACATTTTTTTTCAGTTTTCAATGTCAACGTCCTCAAAATGTTCCAAAACCTCGAAAAATCATATTCAGAAACAATGTCTGCATGCATGTGCGTGTGTGTGCGTATACGCGCGCGTGTACGTTCTCGCACTGTAAAATTACAACGTCTGTAACTCGAGAACGGTTTGGGTTGAAGGGCTCGTTTCGCTCAGATGTTATTCTATACATTCTCTTCATTCCCTGCAAATTTTGTCGAGAGAACTAAAAAATTACAAATTTAACGGCATTTTTTAATTTAAAAAAATGTCTGTGACCACGTTAATTTGCAAAAAAAATCAGAATTTTGTAAAAGAATCTTTAAAAGAAAGAATTTTGTAAAAGAATCTTTAAAAGAAAGAATTTTTTAAAAGATTTTTTAAAAAGAATTGTAAAAGAATTTTTTTTAAAACAAATAGAGCACCATGAAAGGACGGCTGGTTTTGAATTTAGGAATGATCGGTCGAATGGTCTAAATTTTATGAATTTTGGACACTTTCGAAATATGTGAAACCGCTCTAATTTTTGCATATATCAAGATACTGTGGTCGTTTTTTTTACATAAAGTATTGTAAAAGTAAAGTTGCTATAAAATTCTATAAAATTAATTTGGAGAGAATCCCGAACCATTACAGACTCCCCTGGACTCTTCCGTATCCTTACGGATATCCATAAATTGGCTAAGAAGACGATGTCATTTTATTTCACTATTTCGTGTGTCGTTCTGAACGTACGCCGCGACGGGCTCTCGCGCCTTCTTGCGTCGAGGCAGACATTGTTATGCCACGACGCAATGTGTGTGTGTCAGTGGTCATTCGCTACGTCGGGCGCACACGGTTGAAGATTGTTTTCTTCCCGCATGCTGTCCCTCCGCGGCAAGTATACACTTCGTGTGGGTATATGCACCTATATACCCACATGCTGATCCACGCTCAGCGTCAACAAAGAATTAGGATTTCTTTGGCAGCGTTGAGCATCAGTCTTTCTCGTGCCGTCTACGTGTGAACTTGTTTCAATCCCCAAGCGCTTTTCATATATTCCCATTCGTTTTTATTTAAATTAACTTTTCTCGTCCTAAAACGAATTCGAGTGCTGTAAGTGTGCCATAAAAATTCGAACTTTTTATAAGGTGAAGCAGGTAAGATACATAAAGAATTTTTTTCATACTTATTTTTTCACTTCATTTTATATTTTTTGTCTCCTGCATGCTAAGGCATAATAAACAATTAATTTATTCTTTCTCCGTTCGTTACTTGCTGTAGGACTGCTCTCTCTCTCTCTCTCTCTCTCTCTCTCTCTCTCTCTCTCTCTCTCTCTCTCTCTCTCTCTCTCTCTCTCTCTCCCTCTCCCCCTCTCTCCCTCTCTCTCTCTCTCTCTCTCTCTCTTTCTCTCTCTCTCTCTCACATATTTTCTTTACTTTCTTCTTATTCTATAATTTGTTTTGAAGAATTTGTTCAATTTGATCAGGGAGTCTCGGAGGACAAGGGGAAAGAAAACGCTTTGGTAAATACAATGTTATTTACTTTGACCGAAATTATGTATGCTGAAGTAAAATTACAGAAGAGGATCTTAATTCATACTTAATACTCTGGAAGTGGCTATATTTTTCAATTCTTTTTAGATGGAGGTGATGAAATCCTTGGTGGGTTCACCGACCGACGGAAAAGGTGTTCTCAGCAATATGATCGCTGGCCTGATATCGAAGGCGGTACAGGAAAAATACTCGGCCACGGGGAAACCAGGCGCGAAAGGTATAGCCAAAAAATCCTTCAGTGCGACAATAACGTACAAACGCATGAATGGTAAATATTTTTCAAATTTTTACTAATATAATTTTTTAAACTGGATGCAATGAAATAAAATATTTTGATTTAAGATATTTTTTTAGATACGATCGGGAGAAAAACCACTGCGGCGGAAACATTTTCGACAACCAGCCGATGTTTATCTGATGCCGGTGACGGGAACACGCCGCAACTCTGGCCCAATATTGGCAGCCGGTACTAGTCACCAATACTGTGCCAACGCTTGCCAAGCGTAGGACCGGTGTTATCATTTCGGAATTGGGCCAGTATTGTTTACACGATGTGACCCAATATAGGCATGCAGTATCCAGCTAGTACTGGCATCAGTACTGAGCCGAGTTTCCAGTCTATACATGGGCATGTACCGGCAAAGTACTGATTTACGGTTTGTCTCAAGAGAGGCTACAATATCTGGCCCAAAACTGGGCACTTATTCTGAGCCAATACCCGTATACAGTGTCGGGCCGATTCACGCCGCCATAACTTGGACCGGTGTTAACAAACCAATGTTGTCTCAATACTGATTCCGACTTGGGCAAGGCTTGGCCCTGGTAGCCTGCCAGTATTAGCAGCTCTGGCATCAGTACTGAGCCAAGACTAAGCCAAGTCCCCAGTCTATACATGGGCATGTACCGGCAAAGTACTGATTTAGGGTTTGTCTCAAGACTGGCAATGATATCTGGCTCAAAACTGAGCACTTATTCTGAGCCAATACCCGTAAACAGTGTTGAGCCGATTCACGCCGCCATAACTTGGACCGGTGTTAACAAACCAACGTTCTCTCAATACTCATTCCGACTTGGGCAAGGCTTGGCCCTCGCCCAAGTACCAGGTGCCTGCCAGTATTGGCAGCTCTGGCACCAGTACAGTGCCAATACCAAGCCAGTTTGCAATACGTACATGGGGTACGGCGTACTCTACACTTGCGGTATGCTGTACTAATGGTACGCTTGGTTAACTGGGTAGTGAAAATCGCGAATCAGTGTAGTTTCAGATGCATGCACGAACAGCGCTGCGATCGCCCTTTCGACTCCCGGCTGTTCACGTCTTCTTTTCTGGCTGTTGACGTGCATCTCCCCTGTGAGCGTGTAGAAAACTACAATATTCATTGTGATAAGTTTCGTGAGACGATTTACATCGAAAACGTAAAAATGTGCGAAGTAGAAGACATCTTGATAGATTGGGGACTTCAATCGGTTGTTTCTACATTTCGCGGAATGTGTACGATCGTAATTTCTTTTTGTCCGCCATTGTTGTTACGCTGCGTGCTATCCTTCGAGAATAACATTGTACGGCGTCTCTCGGGTGTTAATAGTAAATTTAGTGGAAGCCGGTGAGTTTCATTTAACGTTGCGTGTTCACCAAGTGCATAAGTATGGAAGGATTGCTAAGGGAATCGCGATTGAGATTTTTTTGCGGGCACGAGCCATTGTTCTCCCGTAATTTCAGATATCGATTAAATTCGGTAAATCCTACCACGTGGGCACTCGGTTTAAGCCGCTAATAGTTCGTCGCAACCACGCTGTAGTCTGAGACCTGGCGGTGCGTAAAGCAAAAAGACTTGTTTGCGCCAATTCCACTTCGAGAACACACAAAATCTGATGGTTTCTGTTATGTGGCCTGCAGATAAATTCTCGATACATCAGAAAAAAATATTATTTATCTGTACACATTATTTTAATTGATTTCTCTTTTGTTTTTTTCGACACGCAGATTGCTTTTAAGTTTAATTATGTAATTTTCTCAGAGCGCTTTGTAAATTATCTTACAATTGACACCGTACAGTCGTACATCGACGTAGATTAATCGATAAAAGTTGTTTCTGTATCATCGCAATATTTTTAATATGTACTTTAATAAACAGGCACTATTGAAAAATTACTAATCATCTTGTCTCATAATTTAGCGGATCTATTTACCTTATTGTCTTCATCTTCCATTTGTATTTATAATTCATCGTAGGGAGAATACTTTCTTCGATGATTTATATTCAATTGATTTTCTACCAATTCAATGTATACGTTGCATATGCTCACATCGAAATTTTATTAAAGTGATTCGAAGTTTATTTCGTTCATATTAAGCTGATGCTCTATCTGCCATTTATTCGATTGGTGTGAAACCAATTTTGATTGAACTTACTGTATGCAGCTTCAACTATGTTATATCAGTTGTCAGAACCTACTCCGTCGTTCAGGGCAAACCAACATATAGTTGAATCGACTATAGCAGCGTTGGGGGGTTTTCTTTTAAAATATATCTTCAGTGGTACGGACTATGCATGAACTTTTATCAAAAATATTATATATCGACTGAAATATGCTCTGCAATTCATTCAATGCACACATGTTTCATTCTACTGTATATGTTTTTCGTTGAACTATATATTTCGAAAATGCTTTTTTTAAGGGAGAGATTACCGACTCAACCATTCAGTATGTTCAAATAAAGATTGGTTTCAGGACACCGGAATTATAATTGAAAGTACTCTGTGCGATTTTGGATTAAGAAGAAGTTTGGTTGCCGGAAATAAATATATATTTGTAATTCAACCAAATCTCGCAGTCAATTCAATCGTGCATATCGTTCGCCACCCGCAACGGCAGGATTTGGTTGATTCAAACAATTTTTTTTTGACGGTACCAAACGTTTTTCTTAGTGTATACGTGCACTTCGTCTCAGTGGTGAATTTTGCTACAATAATAAAATTATCAAATCGAAATCACAACGAGATTGTTCAATATAGAATACATAAGGTAGGTGCATAATTTATTCGTTAATTTCTTTCATGATTTAGTGGTTTACAACAAGTATATTGTGTGTGACGTCTGTATCACATACCCGTGCGCGCGTACAGCGCCGCATACACATCCTAATACAAAATACACATGTGTGTTAAAAATCAAAATACGTCATTACATAAACGGAATAATTTTACAAGTGCCAGTGACGGTAAAAGGGGCACGACGCGTAAGAAATTTGGAGATTGAAACACAACTCGAGTCTCGGCTCAGTGAGCATGCAAGGGACAGGCTGCGGCAAGTGCTGCTGTGTTTGGAACTGAGCATACGGAACCTCACAGTAAGTGAGGCTAACGTTCTTCATACAGTAGATGCATGAAGAGAGGAGTATAGGTGGTAAGAATCCCACACACAGAGGTAATGCCGACCCCCCTCAGTGTCTTATCTAAGATTTCCCACAATTCCTCTGGAAGAGAACAATAGCCCATTCAAAAATTGCCAACACAAACAATACGGCCGATGTCTGGTCCAATACGGGCTAACCAACTGTGGACAACCAGTGTTGGCACAAAGTTGAAACAATGGTTCTGCCATTTCTCAATTGATCCTTTTTTCAAAGTCCGGCATCCAGCATAACGCCAATTTTAGGATAGTTCTGATTAATGACCGAGTCCTGACTGTTGGGGTAGTACTGCCCGCCCTACGTTCATATTTAATCCCGGCATTCTGTATTATACCAATGTCGGATCAGTTTCGGCTACCGCCTGAGAGCCGACTGTTGGGCTAGACTACCGGAGTCGATCATGGGCCAGTAGTACTGTCCGCCATCAATTTCCCTACGATCATTTCTAAGACTGGCATACAGCAATATGACAATGTCAAGTTAGTATTGACTAACATCGAAAAACCGACCATTGACGTGGACAGCTCAAACCGACCACCGGCCAGTAACATTCCCCGTTAACCCATTAACGCCCAAGAATCGCGACTTTTTCCTTCAATTTCAAGCCAGATTTTTATTATATAAAAAAAATCATAAAAAATGAAGAGATACGTTCCCTAGTATTTTCGGGGGTGCTCTTTCAGAATCTGGGGTCAAAATCGGGTTTTGTCCATTAGGAAAAAAAAATATGGCGGCTTTTAAACAAAAAAAAAACAGGAAAAATCGATGACACTTTTTTTTCAAAATTTTTTTTCACCTCGAAGCCGTTGAAAAGTCCGGTTTTTTTTTCAACCATGGGTGCATAGAATAGTGACGATTGAACAATCAATTTTTTAAATTCGTCGTTGTCAACATTTTCACCCCCAAAATGGCGCTTTTCACCCCCTGAGTGACACGAAAAATTTCACGCTCGGTGTCCCAAATGAAAAGTAGTTGGATTTGGACGAAAATTGGTACTCGGAGGTTTTTGAGGTCGCTGATTACGATTCTGTTCTCAAAATTCCGAAATTCAAAATGGCCGATCCAATATGGCGGACACAAATGCAAAAGTTCATTTGAATTGGATAAAACGTGGCACTCGGGGGTTTTCGATGTCGCTGATTATGATTCTGCTCTCAAAATTCCGAAATTGAAAATGGCGGACACAAATGCAAAAGTTCATTTGGATTGGATAAAACATGGCACTCGGGGGTTTTCGAGGTCGCTGATTATGATTCTGCTCTCAAAATTCCGAAATTAAAAATGGCGGATCCAATATGGCGGACACAAATGCAAAAGTTCATTTGAATTGGATAAAACGTGGCACTCAGGGGTTTTCGAGGTCGCTGATTATGATTCTGCTCTCAAAATTCCGAAATTCAAAATGGCGGATCCAATATGGCGGACACAAATGCAAAAGTTCATTTGAATTGGATAAAACGTGGCACTCGGGGGTTTTCGAGGTCGCTGATTATGATTTGGCTCTCAAAATTCCGAAATTCAAAATGGCGGATCCAATATGGCGGACACAAATGCAAAAGTTCGTTTGAATTGGATAAAACGTGGCACTCGGGGGTTTTCGAGGTCGCTGATTATGATTCTGCTCTCAAAATTCCGAAATTAAAAATGGCGGATCCAATATGGCGGACACAAATGCAAAAGTTCATTTGAATTGGATAAAAAGTGGCACTCGAGGGTTTTCTAGGTCGCTTATTATATTTCTGCTCTCAAAATTCGAAAGCCTTTGGGTATTTAAATACCTGGTATTTTCAGGTATTTGAATACCCAAAGGCTTTCAAATTTTGAGAGCAGAATCATAATCAGCGACCTCGAAAACCCCCGAGTGCCACGTTTTATCCAATTCAAATGAACTTTTGCATTTGTGTCCGCCATATTGGATCGGCCATTATGAATTTCGGAATTTTGAGAACAGAATCGTAATCAGCGACCTCAAAAACCTCCGAGTACCAATTTTCGTCCAAATCCAACTACTTTTCATTTGGGACACCGAGCGTGAAATGTTTCGTGTGACTCAGGGGGTGAAAAGTGCCATTTTGGGGGTGAAAATGTTGACAACGACGAAATTAAAAAATTAATTATTCAATCGTCACTATTCTATGCACCCATGGTTGAAAAAAAACCGGACTTTTCAACGGCTTCTAGGTGAAAAAAAAATTAGAAAAAAAAGTGTCATTGATTTTTCCTGTTTTTTTTTGTTTAAAAGCCGCCATATTTTTTTTCCTAATGGACAAAACCCGATTTTGACCCCAGATACTGAAAGAGCACCCTCGAAAATACTAGGGAACGTATCTCTTCATTTTTTTAAATTTTTTTTATATAATAAAGTCTGGCTTGAAAATGAAGGAAAAAATCGCGATTCTTGGGCGTTAATGGGTTAATTATCCTATGCACTGTTCGCGAATCGCCATTCAGTGTCGCACCGATGTAGGTGAACCGTATCTTTTCGTATAATCCGAACGTATTTCTAAAGTGCACAAGGAAAAGTGATATGCTAAACTTAAAAAAGCGCGGAAAATGAAAAAAATATATTAGAATATACTCGCAGTGAAGCACAAAAAAAGTGTGAGGAATTGAACGATTTACGTGTGACTGAAGAACGATTCCCAAAAGTAATGAAAAAGGCGAATGTGAAAATACACGTGAATATGTAAAAGAAGTGATAGAAAATAGAGACGATAAAAATAGCGAAAAAGAAGATGAAAATGAATTGCTAGAAAATTGTAACACGAGTGACCGTGACGAGTTATCAGTAACGATGAGAGTGAAATGAAAACTTGTGCCACGAACCAGCCGTCGATTCAAGATAAATTTTACCTGTGATAAAATAAAAATTGACAAGATTTATACTCTCTCATGCAAATACTCTTCGGCACAACGTTCTTACCGACTTACTAAAACTTTTACGTTCCAAAGGACATATTGACCTACCACAAAGTCTACAAACTTTATTCGGTAATGCAAAGTGCAAAAATATAATATCGAAAACGAATAAAAAAGGTACCGCGGGGAGATTTGTACATGTAGGTATAGAGGAGCCACTTAAAAAAGTATATCGTGCGAGATTTGCATTAACGAAAAAATTAGAGTTTTTTTTATCAATATTGACGGTTTTCAAATTTACCATAGTTCACCGCAACAATTTCGGTCCATATTAATGAAAATTCGTCATGTGAGTTATTATGACATGAGCCCGTGTATTGTGGCAATGTGCATGGGTGATGCAAAACCACAATCTCTAACAGATTTTTTGTAAGAATTTGTTACTGAAGCGAGAATGTTAATTAAAAATGGTATCATCATTGGCAATGAAAAATATTATGTTCGTATAGCGGCCCTGATATACGACCGTCGCGTCAATAGAGAAGGAGGTCGTTCTAAAAGAAACAATCGATTCGTATAACAATGCGTAATTAATATCCGATCTGTCGTGTATCCACATATCAGGCTTTTATTTCTTATTGATATTTTATTTGCCAAATAATTCTAAGTATCGTATGATCGTATTATTATTATCGCCCGTAATCAATATTCTCTCGTGCCAACATTTGCCAGCTTAAATGATAAATTATAAAATTTGTACCTTAATCCAATAATAACAAATTATAATATTTATGCAATTCCGACAAATATCTATTACTGTGTACTACCGTATATATTAAGGCATCTGGCCACCATGTAATTTTTTTCATTTTTTTTGTCTTTTTTGCTTTAATAAACCCTGAAGAGTTAAGAACAATTTAAGACATAGTACGTATTGAAAAACGCAAACTTGACCGAGTTACAATTATTTTTCGGCAGGACGGTTGAGTCGCTGCGGGCGGTCGACCGTGCGCTGAATAACCTTACATTTACTTTCTTTTGCAATTATCTCGAAACTACGTTTTTTTGAACCGGTACTATTGAAATATCGTAAACTATCGGTCCGATTGCTTTCAAATTTTTACACAATACTTTTAGATACATTATCTAAAATTTCACGTAGGATTTTTACGATAACTTGATTAGTTTTTGTTTCATTATTGTTATTGCTCGAAAAATTTCGGTGAAAAAAAACAAATTTTTTTCTTCGGCTCACTACAATTTTTTTAGTGGTCGAAAAAAAACCGATACGCTACATTATAGCGACACTATTCACGAATGAGCTGATTTTTTTTTCAGATGAGACATGACCGGGTAACAGCTGAGATAACGACCGCGCGTATCGTGCGGAGGGCCTGCGCGGCAATGTGCATAACAATGTGCAATGTAATCCAATAATAACAAATTATAATATTTATGCAATTCCGACAAATATCTATTACTGTGTACTACCACATATATTAAGGCATCTGGCCACCATGTAATTTTTTTCATTTTTTTGTATTTTTTTGCTTTAATAAACCTTGAACAGTTAAGAACAATTTAAGACATAGTACGTATTGAAAAACGCAAACTTGACCGAGTTACAGTTATTTTTCGGCAGGACGGTTGAGTCGCTGCGGGCGGTCGACCGTGCGCTGAATAACCGTACATTTACTTTCTTTTGCAATTATCTCGAAACTACGTTTTTTTGAACCGGTACTATTGAAATATCGTAAACTATCGGTCCGATTGCTTTCAAATTTTTACACAATACTTTTAGATACATTATCTAAAATTTCACGTAGGATTTTTACGATAACTTGATTAGTTTTTGTTTCATTATTGTTATTGCTCGAAAAATTTCGGTGAAAAAAGCAAATTTTTTTCTTCGGCTCACTACAATTTTTTTAGTGGTCGGAAAAAAACCGATACGCTACATTATAGCGACACTATTCATGAATGAGCTGATTTTTTTTTCAGATGATACATGACCGGGTAACAGCTGGAATAACGACCGCGCGTATCGTGCGGAGGGCCTGCGCGGCAATGTGCATAACGGCGTAATTTTTAATATTTTTAACGGAAATTGATTAACGTTATTCTTAAAGCACTTTCTGACGTTGCGTAAAAAAATAAAAATAGATATACCCATTTTTCGACCGGCCAAGGTGGCCAGACGCCTTAAGGGAAAACACCACTGTAAACTTGTCGAAAAATCGTTTTTTTAAACACTTTAAAAAAATCCTTTGAACCTTTAAACAGTTACCGACTAAAAATAGTTTCATTTTCTACCAATAGGTGGCATTGGACTGCAAAAAAATGTCATCAGTTGTAGCGTCTATAAGACCGTTGACTTCAAACACGTTTCTCTTAAAACCATGTTTTTGAAATCGGCACGCAGCGGAACTCGAACAATTTTCGTTCAATCGACTTGAAATTTGAACTGTATCTTTTTAGATTGCTTTTACAGTCAATTACGTGCCCTTTTTTCGATTTATCTAAGGCAGAACACCACTGTGACCCCCTGTTTTTTTTGCCATTTTTCAAGAATTTTTTTGTGGGAAAAAAAAGACGTATTCGAAATTTTTTTTTGTTTTCTCCGTTGCTTGTTGAAGATACATAAAAAAAAAATTTCGAATTTTTCACGCCCCATGGTGACGCTGGGGAAGCTCCCGCGTCAGGTACTGTTGCCTCTGCAGTGGTTCGCGGCACGCAGCAGAACTCTCTTCAAAGTCGATCTGAAAAAAATACCGAGTGTTTTCGTTAATAATATGATATTTTGAAGAATACAGGGATTTGAAAAAATATTGATTTTTAATAAATAGGCACGCTTTTGAAATTAAAGGACGATTTTTGAGCAAAATTTCTCGTCGAAAATAGACTATAACTTTTTTTATTATTGAGATATCGAAAAAAATCCTATGCACTTCTTTAGATAATTGATGTAGTCCAAATTTGAAGTCGATCGGATAAAAATTGCTCGAGTTCTGCTGCGTGCCGCACTAAAAAAAGTGGTTTTGAGAAAAACGCGTTCTTTGTTTTAGGTTTGTTAATTTATGCGATAAGTTGGAAAAAAATTTGTTTACCTTTAATCAGCGATGCCGGCACCATATAGCTGGCCTTCAAGAAGCAAATAATTGTCCCTAGCATCTTTTCTCGAACTTGTAGAGGCTCTTCTTGCCTCTTTTGGAGCGTCTGTGAGCGAGCGCTCCGCCAGCTCGATCCGCGCTGCGTCGGTTTCAACGCAAAAATTGAAACAATTTGGGCCGGTAGTTATCCCCAACGTTTCCAAAACTTTCATGAGGCTTCTCAGGCCATCATTGAATAATAATACCGCGATATCAGCTGCAATATCGACGATTTTTTTGCTCCCGGACTGACACTTGGGGGCTATTGCCCAAACTGATTTGTTGTAGCTTTCGTTGTTGTTTTGCGTGAAGCCGCCCAAACAACGCTGCAGCAAATCGTCTCTGCTCAAATTTTCGAAGACTGGCGTAATTGCCTGCAATACTTCCTCAGGAAGAGGCGGCTTATGGCGATATTCAGAAATATTACCGCTTGCGACCGCTCGCTGCCAGGAACACCACGACTCGGCTCCCTCTGGGCAATCGTCATGTTGTGGCTCACTATCTGTGGATATTTTATGTTTGATAGTTGCCCAAATTGCCTTCCTCATTTTTTCAACATCATCGCTGTTCCTCCGAATAGCCAAGCCGTAATATGTGCTCAACTCGTCAATCAATTTTCCGGTGAGCTTTCCTCTGCCAGACAATTCTTTTTGTTTTTTCACGATTTCGCGGAGGCGCGTCCCCATACGTTTTTGGACATGATCGATGCACTCTTTTTTTTAATCTCGAAAGCGTCGTATGGATCGCTATTCGATATGCCCAGAAACGTTTTAGAATCGCCGTCACCAAAATATAATATTTATATTTTATGCCATAGAGCTCTTCAGACCGTTGAAACATTTCGACAGCTGAGTCGACTTCCATTTTTCCGGAGGAGCCGCTATGGTTCGCCTGGCACTCATCGTCGTGGGTACTTTTCCATTCCCAGTACTCCGCGGTGCTTTCTTTTTTTCCCAATGCTCGCAAGCTTTGCAATATTTCGATTTCACCATAACGTCGATCACTTTTTTAGTGTACCAGCCGATTAGCGATGTTATGCCGAAAAGCGAGCTGAAACCGCGCTTACGCCACGATCCGTCGCCTGAAACGATAATTCCGTCCTCCACCCCATTTTCCAACGAAATGGTCTCCTCCTCAAGTGCAGCCTTTTGTTTGCTCACTGTGCTCACAGCTTTAGTGGCAATCGAAATCGAATTTAAGATTCGATCGTAGAAAGACTGAAATATGGGGCGCGGTAGGTCCATAAATGCACAAAACTTCATCAGGCCATTCAAACCGACGCCAAGAAGACGCATACTGAATACGATCCGACGATTCATTTCGTATGCATTGTCAATCATAGGACACGAATTGATTTGCACTTTTTCACAATGGCCGCAATCGACCTCGATTTTGAATCCGAGTCCGCGCAAACTTTTTTCAGTAAACTTTATATCGCGATCACACTTTGCACTTCACTAACGTCGATATAATGTTCAATGTATTGACGAGGTGTACTATACGATAACCGAAATCGGTAGCAACACCGACCTCTAAATCGTCCGACGATTTTAACTTTTTCGCCGACTTGCTCACATGCTCTGCAGAACTATTTTCGGAGCTATACCGGTTCGGAGGTTTTCGATTCGAAATTTTCGTTCGACTCCTCGTCACATAGCTCCGTTTTGTTCCCTTTTTCCCCGCGTACACTTTCGGATTATCCATTTCGATGTGCAAAGAATAATTCTGAGCGTTCGATATTTATAAACGAAACGATTCGGAGCGTTTAGACACGAGTAGCGTCGCTTCTATTCGCAAACTAACGCTATGACGCTATCCCTATACCTGCCTTGAAAATTTTTCAATTATCGCCACCTATGGCTTTTTTTCGAAACTATGTTTATAACAATAGCCGGTTTTTGTGAAGGGAGACAAAAGAATACGTGGGAAAGACCCGCAGGACCTGGGAAAGGCCCGGTATACCTGCCGACCCTGAGGCGCGCAGCTGCGCGGGACCCCGAGCGTCACGGAGCACTGCATCGCTCCACAAAATATTCAATATCTCCGAAAATAATTATATTTTCGACCTGCGTCCAACGGCATCTTAATCTTAAATGTATTTTAGATTTTTCTAGATGGTTTTCAAAAAATCGATTTTTTGAAGCCGTCACAGTGGTGTTGTCCCTTAAGATTGTAAAAAATATATCACTTTTTATATGGATGGTCGAAAAAACGAACTTTTTTTCAAACTCGTCTCTATATATTTTTTTCCATAACTTTTTTATTTCCCCCCGTACTTGACTGCTAAAACGAATATGAGTAATGAAAATATTTCACTCCTAGTTCCGAGATTAAATTTACGACAGTTCTACTGCGTGCCGCGGAAAGGGTTGGTTGAAAACCAATAGTGCTATAGCGACTCGTGCACCGCCATTTTGTATTCTTTTGACAAATACATTTTTGTACATACTTCAATATATACCTAATAAAGCCTATAAGTTATTTTGAACATGTATTTTATCCTTTCTTTAAAAAAAATCCAAATAAAACGGTCGAAAGTAGGCAGTTATAGTGGTGTCTTCCCGTAATAACATACTGACATAATATAATATTGGACGAAACTGACGGCACAGCTAGTGGACGCATGAAAATAGTTTGTCCAGCGACGCGCATGCAGGGTTCCATGGAGCTAAATTTGTTTTAAAAAACATTAATATCTTCTTGCTATGGATATCAAAGTACAATGTGATCCAGACACACATCGTGGGGATAGTCTCTAGATACCAGGAAAAAATCGGGACCAAAATTTGTACACTGCTGACTCGAAATTATTAACAATTTGGAAATTGTATTTCATTGAGGCGTGCTTACGCAGCAAGTGCACGCAAAAGAGGTGTTGTACGGATGCAGTCACGTAATCATTCGTCCATCGCGGAATTTATCCAATTTTGATTTTCTAACAATTTATTTCCAAGAGTATACGAGCTCTGTATTCAAATTTCAAGCATTTTGTACAGTGCAAACGGAGCATTTGCTTTGAGAATTCGAAGGTGGCCAACAGATATTAATGTGGTTCTGTTCCACCAAAACTGAACGGTCACCTAATCAAACGAAAGCAAGATTAACGAACCCGGTCCTTGAGGCAGGACAACTCCTTAACTCTAAAAGTCTTGTCACTTAGCGGTTAAACTAAACGGGAGGGTAGGGGTTTTAGCGTGAAAAAAATTCTTACACTTTACATACAGAAAATCTTACGTACAGAAATTTGTACGCGAAAATATCCACAAACAAGCCGGTGACAAACCTTTTCCAAGAACGCCTTTGGAAAAACACGATTTGCGGTGTTCACTGTATCTCAGCTAGAAATGATCTAAAATCAAGTACCATTAAAATTTAGTCAAAGTATCATCAAATCCTCCCCCCAACGGTCTTTGATAATTTTCTTTTTCATTTCTAAATTTTTGGTGGTGTTGTAAAGTGAAAAGTGCTGTTTTTCCCGAAAAATTCCGCCATTTTGGGGGTGGAAAACCCCCTCAATGTAAAAAAAAAATCTCAAACTAACCGTTGGGGGGAGGTATTTTATATGTAGAAAGTGTGTACCAAGTTTGAAATAAATCGGCTTAAAAAAACACCGGCTTGTTTGTGGATATTTTCGCGTACAAATTTCACGGAATGTTCTTGAAATTACACTTAACAATGTACAAAAGGTTTAAATAAATCTACTCTCTTCATATAGACGAAAAAAAATGGCAAAAAAGTGTTTTTTTTTTCACGCTGAAACCCCTACCCTCCCCTAAACGCCAAATAAAATCTCTGTCAGGCAAAAAGAGCGCTCGCTTTGAAAACTCCTTTCCAAAAGACAATGCGCGATGTCGTCCCGTGAATGACACTGCCGTAGCTGAAGTATACCTTTATCCATAATGCAGAAATTGATATTTACACCTGGGTGCCAATGGGCTAGTGTATAGTTTTTTAAAGAGTGCTCAGAAGTGTCAACATTTTTGTCAATCGGAAATTCAGTGTGCAAAGGGTGTGCTCGCGAAAAAAATCTGCATATACGTGTATGCCTTGTCCCTAAACTGCTACGGCGATATCACAACTCGCATGAAGTTGAAATCTAATGCGCAAGTACCTACTACTTTCATAAAATTACCGATTTTGGTGGTCATGTCTTTCTGTTGGAAATAGCAACCGTAGAGTTTACATTTATGATCCATTAAGAAACCCTCGCGAATGTGAATACCTTGCATGAATGAAACCACGTATTCTCAATTATTGAGAAACGTCCTTCCGTAGGCAATAAGCTTAGGTCGAAGGATGCGAGCATTTGGTCCAACTGGAGTGCAAAGCTAAATAATTCAAACGTCTATTCGATAACCAGCGCAAAATTACACACTTTTCGCAAAGGTATCTCGAGTCACAGGACCACGAGCGATTCGATTCGCGTATATTCGATTTATTTAAAAAACGTTAAAACAGTAAAAAATGAACGCCATGCAAAAAAATGCCCTCAAAAGACTTATCGCTTATTTTGACTTACAACACCGTTCTGATTTACCTCATGATTATTTTTTATTTTAATTCAAGCAATAGTTTTTATTTAGCTTTTAAATTAATCAAATGTATAAAAAAAAGTGAGACAAATTTTTTAAACTAACCAAGCCAGTTTACTAGAAGTGTTGTGCACAAAACTGTTAAATCTTAGGAATAATATTTTTCCAAATATATGATTTCCATTGAAAAAATTATATATTACTATTATAACATAAAATTGATATTACCATTGTATAACAGTACAGCATATCCCATGCAGAAATGCGACCGAGCATTCCCTACTTTGAGTCCGGCCGTGACCAGACCTGCCATGTGTGAATTATCTGACCGGGCCTTCCCATGGAACAAACCGGGAAGATCGTAAAATTGTTTTTTTTACGGCTTACCCTCTATGTTTGGAAATTACAATCTTCTGGCCGGGATACATTGCGAGCAAGTACATCATCATGTAATGTACATCATACATCATCATGTAACCCAGCCAGAACATTGACATGTTCTGAAAAGCGGAGCCTGGCTTTAAGAACTGAAGAAAATCTACTTTGCTTTTCGCCTCATCGAATATATTTTTAATTGACTAACAAGGAACATCCCTCAGGTGTCCGCCTCCGATTTTGTTGAAACTCATATATGTGATAGAGCATCGAAAACTTTGAGAGACGTATTTTTTTTTATCGGCGGAAAAACGAATTTAAGGGGGGAAACCGCCCCTCAAAGAAAGGCGTGTCGAGGGGTGATTTTGCAGTTTCACCCAGAAGCAATCCACCGATCTGAATGAAACAAAAACGAAAATTCTTCTAATGAAAAGCGATGAAAAATTTACTATGAAAATGTTAAGAAAAATTAAATTAGGGGGTAAACCACCCCTCCATTTGCCTTTTTCCCCCCACACTTAAGAGGGTTGTATGCAAATTAATAAAACAGGTATCATTTTGAAGGGCAATTAAAATTAAAGTTGACGGGTTTTTGCGTTTTGGCGGCATAGCAAATTTAAGGGGGTAAACCACCCCTAACATAAATTTATTTATCATGGTCGTTTTTTCTGTGTTCAGAGTATATCCGCTGATTTTAAATATTTCTATAAGCTACAATTTAATGTTTTGCCATATGTCAAAATTATTACATTTGCCTTAAGGGGTAACTACCCCTCTGACGAGAAACATCATTGAAGTATCCGCTTTCGATTTCGTTCAAACTCATATATGTGGTAAAGCATTGCAAACTATTGAACATGTTTTTGTTTGTATCCGCAGAAAAACGGTGTTAGGGGTTGAAACTACCCCTCAAAGTTTCTCCCACAAGCAGTCCACCGATCTGAATGAAACAAAATCGAAAATTCTTCTAATATTAAGCGATGAAAAATCCACTACAAGAGTGTTGATTAGAAATATAATTAAGGGGTAAACCACCCCTCCATTTGCCGTTTTTCACCCCACGCTTAAGGGGGTTGTATGAAAATGAATAAAACAGGTATCATTCTGAAGGGGAATTAGAATTCAAGTTGACGCGTTGTTGTGTTTCAGCGGGACAGCAAATTTAAGGGGGTAAACCACCCTTAACATACATTTGTTCATTTCCATTCATTTAAAAAATCAGAAGATTTTGAAAATCCTGTTACCTTTGGTTTTGGTGAATCGAACACACATTGTGAAATACCCGGTTGCAATAATTTGGCCATTATCAGATGTGCATGGTGCAAAAAATCGTTGTGTTTAAAGCATTTTTTTGACGATTATCATTATTGCAAGAATTATGAGCCATGATTGTTGATGGTTGATAGTTGATAGACTAGAAAAAAAAAGTATATATCACAAGAAAATGATTTGACGGCATATGACTGCAATACTTTTCACAAGTACTATTTAGTAGCTAAAGTAATTAAATCAGCTGATATGATTACCAAATAAAATATGTCAAAATATATTAAAAACATGTTCGTTAACCTACTATAAAACCCTCAGTTTCATTAATATGTTTAATTAAATAAACGATAAAATAATAAAAATACACATGCCTCCACAAAACTACGTCGCTGGCTAAATTGTCGCTTGATTCAGGCGCATCATCGTTCCGAAATATACGAAGTGAGCCTGATAACTTATTCTGGAAATTATTATAATTAATGATATAGTAGAAGTGTATGTTTATTCCTGTGGAGATGCTTAATGGACGTGCACATTAAAATCGGAAGGGTTTCGACACGAAAATATCAGTCTTATGAGTAAGGGGTAGCCCCACGTCCCCACTCCCAAAGTACCACTCCTAAAGCTCAAAACGAATATGCCTGCACACACAAATATAAAATTGATATTACCGATGGAATGAAAACATTTTTAACAAAATTCGTGAAACCTTTCGCGAAACTTCAAACGAAAAGCAATTAGAGGGGGTAGTTTACTCTGAAAATGTAAAAATTTAAAAACGTAATAATTTAAAAACGCGGGAGAATATTTTGAATCCGCGGATACATGTTAAACACAGAAAACACGACGTTGATGAACAAATTTATATTAGGGGTGGTTTACCCCCTTAAATTTGCTGTCCCGCTGAAACGCAAAAACGCGTCAACTTGAATTTTGATTCCCCTTCAAAGTGATACATGTTTTATTAATTTTCATACAACCCTTTTAAGCGTGGGGTGAAAAACGGCAAATGGAGGGGTGGTTTACCCCTTAATTATATTTCTAATCAACACTCTTGTAGTGGATTCTTCATCGCTTAATATTAGAGGAATTTTCGATTTTGTTTCAATCAGATCGGTGGACTGCTTGTGGGAGAAACATTGAGGGGTGGTTTCGTCCTCTAACACCGTTTTTCTGCCGATATAAAAAAACATGTTTAATAGTTTGCAATGCTTTACCACATATGTGAGTTTCAACGAAATCGAAAGCGGAAACTTCACTGATGTTTCTCGTCACCCCTTAAGACGCATGTAATAATTTTGACATATGGTAAAACATTAAATTGTAGGTTATAGAAATATTTAAAATCAGCGGATATACTTTAAACACAGAAAAAACGACCATGATAAATAAATTTATGTTAGGGGTGGTTTACCCCCTTAAATTTGCTATGCCGCCAAGACGCAAAAACCCGTCAACTTTAATTTTAATTGCCCTTCAAAATGATATCTGTTTTATTAATTTGCATACAACCCTCTTAAGTGTGGCGTGAAAAAAGGCAAATTGAGGGGTGGTTTACCCCCTAATTAAATTTTTTCTTAACATCTTCATAGTAGATTTTTCATCACTTTTCATTAGAAGAATTTTCGTTTTTGTTTCATTCAGATCGGTGGATTGCTTCTGGGTGAAACTGCAAAATCTCCCCTCGACACGCCTTTCTTTGAGGGACGGTTTCCCCCTTAAATCCGTTTTTCCGCCGATAAAAAAAATACGTGTCTCAAAGTTTTCGATGCTCTATCAATGAGTTTCAACAAAATCGGAGGCGGACACCTGAGGGATGTTCCTTGTAAGATGAAACTAATTCATCTGTTGTAATTCTATTCATCATTTAAAGCATCCATTTCATCAATGATAATCAATAACTAATGATTTGCGCATAAAGAATAGAATAAAGTAAAGCAGGACATTCGTGGTTCCTAACATCCTGGTGTACGTTTCAAACCATCAAATATATGTCAGCAGTAAAGTGGACATATATATTTGTTCGTTAGCAAGTTCGTTAGCAATTCCTAGGATCTAGGAATAGGGCAATTTAATAATTTTTTACCTACAGAGTTGAGTAACGAAGAGGACAAGATCCTTCGCCGAGGTTTTTTTTTCTTAACCATGTAAGCCAAGCTGTTGCACAGCATGCCCAGTGTACTTGTGTAGGACATGCATTGTACTGTTATGTAATGATGATATCAATTTTATGTTATAATAGTAATATAATTTTTTTATTGAAATAAAATATTTGGAAAAATATTATACCTCAGGTTTAACAGTTTTGTGTACAACATTTCTAGTAAGCGGGCTTAGTTCAAAAAATGCTCTCACTTTTTCTTATCCATTTCATTAATTTAAAAACTCGATTGAAACTATTGCTTGAATTAAAATAAAAAAATATTATAAGGTAAATCAGAATATTTTTACAAGACAAAATAAGCCATAATGTTTTCGAAGCGATTTTTTATTACCTGGCGTTCATTTCTTACTTCTTAAAAGTTTTTAAAAGGGATTTCATATTTTTTTGGAACGGAACAATTCGTATTTCCTTTAGCTTCAGTCCAAAGAGAAGTGAATTTCAAATTCAGTGTTGAGTGTTTTCAAGAACTGAAAGTGAACAATTAAATTGGGCAACAATTGAATTAAAGAATTATTATTGAATTCAATGTTGATTGTTTTCCGTAACTGTAATACAAATAGATATTTTTGTTTTTCGACTAAAAACAATCAACATTTACATATTTAGAGAGAAACATGGATTTTTTCGCGGCGATTGGGGAAATTAACGAATTTATATTCCTCGGTATACAGAAGCGATGTATTAAATGTTCCTCACGTCAACTGAAGGCAATTAAGAATGTATATCCATGAAAATATAATTTTTTTATAGCCCTCGTTTGATGTGAGAAATATTCATAGACTGGCTCCGCTATATCTAGAAGTTTGAGGTTTTTAATGTCTTCGATCATTGCAAGAAGCCCATAATTTTGGCTTCGCAGTCTCCAAAGATATAAAATGTTGATTGTTTTTAGTTCATGTAAAACAACTACATATTTTTGGCTTTGCAGTGCCTAATGATATGAGCGTTTCATTGTTTTCCTTACACTAACTTAAAGCAATCAACATGTTATACCGTTAGCTACTGCGAGGCGAAAAACACGGATTTCTTCATAGCTATCGGAGAAATTGAAAAATGTATATTTCTCGATGTACAGGAGCCAATTATGGGCTGTTCTGAAGGCAATGAAAAATGTACATTCGTAGAAATATACATTTTTTAATGCCTTCAGATGATGCGAGAAAAATGCACAGACTGACTCCTCGATATCTAAAAATTTGAGGTCCTCAGTGTCTCCGATCGCCGGGAAGAAATCCACAATTTTGGTGTTGTTATCTCTAAAGATATAAAATGTTGATTGTTTTTAGTTACTGCGAGACAAAACATCCAAACATCGATTTTTGTGCAGCGATTATATTTCTCTTCTATACGGAGAAATATAAGTTTTTCCTTAAGTTTTAACTTAAGAAGAAATCCGTCTTTTTAGCAAAAGAGCGGAACATGTTTCTTTTCTTTTTTCCAAAATATCAACCATCTGGAAAATACTGGTAATCTCCAAATCAGCTTTCTCCATGCACCTTCTGCAACCCTCATTTTTTTCCTTTCGATGCCTGAACCGCTCAGATTTTTTCTTCGCGTATAATCGATGCAATACAAATTGATATTTGGTCCTCGCGATGTATAAAGTTATGCGTTTTTTTCCGTGATCGAACAAACAAATCCGTATTTGATGTCGCAGTCTGTGCAAAAAATGTTTAGTCGTTGTGCTTGATGCGAGACTAACCTATAGTTTTAGCGCCTCGATATTTATGCATAAATGTGCATAAACGTTTACCCATGGGTAAACGTTTTTCGTTGTGTTTAAATAATGAAAACTTACTTTTATTGCTCACACTTTTTATTAGCTGAAATTAGTTTCAGTTTCTGAAAGATTACATGAAAGAGACTTTTCATACGGGACAATATGGGTGTTACTCTTATCTATGCCCAATGCAAGATGATCCCAAGTTTTCGCCGTATTATTCTTTCTAGGGGAAAGTATGAGCTCAATGTACTACTTTCCGTCCTATTCCCAATTGCAAAGGATTTTTTGCGGTTTGAATATAAGGCACGAAGAACCGTTGTCAAATTTATTTTTGGCCCTAAAAGGGCCCCTTTGTTCTTCGTATTCGATTAAGAGGGTACCCCCACTTGCGATTTTGAAAAAATCAATTTTTTTTATTGCATTTTTTTGAAGTATAAGTATCTGAGAATATGTCCTGAAAATTTCAAGTCGATCCGAACAAAATTGACTGAGATATGAGCGTTGAAAGAGAAGAATCCGTTGTGTAAATGACCGGAAATTGAAAGTTTAAACGCGTTTTTCTCAAAATGGCATTTCTGAAGTCGGTGACCAAGATTACTCGAACACTAATGAACCGATCTTGTTGAAAATTTGCAGGCTTATTTAATACATAAAAATGTAGTCTTGAATCGTTCGATTTTTTTTCGAAAAAAATGGCCGTTTTTTTTCGTTAAAATCGAACCATTAACTTTGACTGTCCGCCATTTTGTGAAAAATGAATATTTTTTAAAATCTTTCGATTAAAGACTAGTTTATACTTATATTTGACTAAATCCATCCGCATTTTTTTTTTCAGATGATCTACTTCGCCGCAATGTTGGTCACCCCAAACCGTGAATATAAAAACATTATTTCATTGACGGCCATTTGCCACTAAACAATGTAATACTTTTCAATAAAAAAATTACTGAAAGTTCTTCAAGATGTGTTCTTTAAGATGGTATATTGATCGATTAAAAATGTTTTGTAGTTTTCTTTTAAAAAATTCATAAACAAGGCCTTTATTTGCGCTACAAGTGGGGGTAACGCCTTAATGCTTTGAATCAGAAATTGGCGACACGGGGAATCTTCGTTGAATTTTTTATGCGCCCTAAAAAGGGTAGTTTTTTTTTCACGCTGACTTCAATGCTCGAACCATGACAAAAGATTCGAGCTTTCAAAACGCCTCACTCTGTAACATATTATATTACATGTATATTATATATGCAGGATTTGATAACTTTTCATATAATCTCAATTAATTTCTAATTCTACAGCATCTACTACTAATTTAATGAGCATATGTATATGTGAATATAGCTTATATTTATACGACATGATCATTTACTTTCGATAAAAGATGTTCACTCCAGATTGGCAACAGATGTTATGTGTTGAGCACTCGAGATGCGGAGGTAGCGTTGCGAATTCATGGACATGTATGGAAGAATTTGTGTCGATCAATTGGGGGGCGTACGCAAATTACGTAACGCAATTTGGGGAGGGGGGTGTCCGGTCAGGCGTTATGGTCTAAGTACGCGGGGTGGGGGGGGGGGGGGGGGGGTCAAGGTTTGCGTTACGTCACGATTTTAGAACTGCCAGAAATAGCAAAATGTCTGCATGTTCAAGTTTTGAATTTTTAACTTGCGCGCAATTTTAGTGCGGAAAGTTGACAGCTTCCCATACGAAATGTCAGTTAAAGGAGAAAGTCACTGTGTGAGAACTTGCACAGTAGCTTTCCGACTTTCCCCAAGCAAAATTGGAAAAAAAACATTTTTTTGTCATTCTTGAGAGTACATATATTCAAAAATATGTTGGCAAATTTTTTATTCAAAAGTTTGAAAATTGACGTAGGTACAGTCACCCCGGTGAGAACAGGTAGCGCGACCGGTTAGTGCCCTCAGTTCCTACAGGTGTGGCATCGTTCACAATAGATGAAGTGCAGGCTCTTATTATTTTGTGAAATATTATGAAGATGAAGAACCGTCATATCGCCCGCGACTAGATACTTTAATGTAAGTATCAATATTTTAGAAAAAACATAACATTATATCAAGAAAAACGAAACTCAAACTTTAAACGCGTTTTTCTCGAAACTTCTTTTTTCGACATTGTCCCAGCGAATACTCAAAAACTTATCAAGCGATTTTCAATTTTTTTGTTTGAAATATTTGCAATCGCAGTGACTAAGATTGTACGTAGCTGATTTTTTTATTTACGATAATTGCTATTCTTAAACACTGCTTGAACACAAAAAAGAGCCTTGAAAATAGAAAAAAATGCCCAAACTGACGGCATTTCGTAAAAAAAAACAAAATAAAAGATAAATGTTATATCATGAAGATATCGATGGGACAATGAGGAAAAATGTTTTTTTTTCGTAATCAAATCAAGGTTAATTTTAAAGATTTTTTCATCAAAATTGGTCTAAAACTAGGTGAATATATACTTCATAAAATGAGTATAAGCCCGATTCTTTCATAATTAGTTATGTCTATGAAAAAAATCGCAATTGACGACAAGCACTCGTTACGTAACAGAATAGAGGGGGGGGGGGGGGGGGATTCCGGCTAGGCGTTACGGTCCTGTTGCGGGGGGGGGGCATAATTTGGAAACTTTGGCGTTACGTAATTTGTGTACGCCCCTTATCGCATACCGAAGCGTCAATTCGTCTCGGACTGTTTACCCTTTTTTCGCTCCCTCTCCCAATCTTGTCGCGGCTACGACGCAACATCTTGCGGTGGTTGTCGGTGTCTTCAGTCGATCATACGGCATCGACTGACCCGTTTTCAAACTCGATACACAACACTACTACTCGCAGACGCTCGCGATTCTATTATATAAATCCATTGTCCAACGATATAGACATGAACCGTGCATACCTACACGCGCGCGCGCACACTCAGAAAAACGTTTGGCAATACCAACTATGTATATTTAGTTGAAGCAATTTTGCTTGGAGCAACCTAATTTTACTCGCTTGAAATACAATTCGATTCAAGTGACAAAGCCAGTTTAGTTGAAACAACCAAATTATCATGTCAAAATAGCAATATCTCCCTGGCCATATAATGGGTTAGATAAACTACATCGGAGTTCATACAAGTAATCCGCGTTTTATTTGAACTTTATATTTGGTCGTTATATTGGCCAATAAACTACATTTTCCAACTGAATTAATTATTACGCATAAAGCGAATGATGGTTGGTTCTACAATTGAATAAGTTAATTGAAACAAATGATTTAATTAAAGTTACTTCGAGGTAAGACCGTGTTTTCTTTTTTCTACGATGTGCATATTTTTCAGCTATTGATTGCTATTGCTACTTGACTTCTTGTGGATGCAATCGATCACTTTTTTCCCGGCACGATTTCTAGATAGCGACTTTATTTGGCAAATTCGACCACGGGCGCGCTCTGTTCGATCGCTGTGAGCGATTAGTTAGTGGAATTCCGAATCAGTGTAGTTTCAGATGCATGCACGAACAGCGCTTCGATCGCCCTTTCGACTTTCGGCCGTTCACGTCTTCTCTTCTGGCTGTGACGTGCATCTCCCCTGTGAGCGTGTAGAAAACTACAATAGTCATTGTGATAAGTTTTGTGAGACGATTTACATCGAAAATATAAAAATGTGCGTAGTAGAAGACATCTTGATAGATTGGGGACTTCAATCGCTTGTTGCTACATTTCGAGGTAAGTGTACGATCGTCATTTCTTTTTGTCCGCCATTGTTGTCACGCTGCGTGCTATCCTTCGAGAAAAACATTGTACGGCGTCTCTCGGGTGTTGATAGTAAATTTAGTGGAAGCCGGTGAGTTTCATTTAACGTCGCGTGTTCACCAAGTGCACAAGCTTTGAAGGATTGCTAAGGGAATCGTGATTGAGATTTTTTTGCGGGCACGAGCCATTGTTCTCCCGTAATTTCAGATATCGATTAAATTCGGTAAATCCAACCACGTGGACACTCGGTTTAAGCCCCTTATGTATTGACTGAAATATGCTCTGCAATTTATTAAATGCACACATGTTTCATTCTACTGTATATGTTTTTCGTTGAACTATATATTTTGAAAATGCTTTTAAGGGAGAGATTACCGACCCAACCGTTCAGTATGTTAAAATAAAGTTTGGTTTCAGGATACCGGAATTAAAATTGAAAGTACTCTGCGCGTTTTTGGATCAAGAAGAAGTTTATTTGCCGGAAATAAATATATATTTGTAATTCAACCAAATCTCGCAGTCAATTGAATTGTTCATATCGTTCGCCACCCGCAACTGCAGGATTTGGTTGATTCAAACCATTTTTTTTGACGGTACCAAACGTTTTTCTGAGTGCACACACTCAAACACACACACATGCACTCACGCATACATATCATAGCTCCGGAAGCAACTTCAGAGAACTATCCGAAATCAAAGCGAGGTGCTTCTAGGCCAAGACTTTTCGATTGCCGGATGACTGTTCTGACCACATAACTACGCTGGCACGCTTACAAAATTCTTTTCGGACAGCCTATATTGTTGCAACGTCACAACTCTTCCCTGCGGGAGTCGTTCGGGCCCCGACGGATTGACTCGAAAACTCGCGATTTTTTCGAGTGCTCGATCTTACGAGCAGTTTTTCACAAACGGCTGAACTGTAATCTCTATACCCAATCGATATTCTAACTCAAACTCAGAGGATGCTGAACTACAGGCTGGGATTGTCTGGAGGATGGAAGGCAGAAGGGGGTACTGCAGGTAGATTGGTAGATACTGGCCTGAGGGAAAGGAAGCGGCTAGTTCGAATCAATACATCTCAGGGAGGGGGATCTATTCCAAAGCAACTCGAGTGGAAAACGTAACTCCCCAAGAATCAATTTTCACAAAGTTGTCCAAAAGTCGGCTAAAAGGGTGCCAAATGTCCGCCCGGAAGTTATCTTAAAGTCAACAACCATCCAAAAAGATAACTGTTGGACACATGATAACTTATAGGTAACGTCCAAGCGGACATTTGGTACCCATTTGGACAACTCATAGACAACTATTTGAAATTGCTACCTGGGCCATTAGTGCCCTGCCACAAGCTAGTAAAGATATTTTTCGAATCGCCATTAGCTAGCCGTTTTAGCTATTGACTACCCAGCCTTGTAACGCTTTGGTCATCCAGTGACTGGATACAAAACATTAGGTGACCACTAGATTTATTAAATCCTGTGGCTATACATATATTTTCATGAAATCTTTTTGAACATTATTTACATTATTACACCCTCTTACGACGTTCTTCGTTATTCACTAATTACGGTTATCAGATTAGCGCTATAAATATATTAGTGACTCAATTTTAAATTATATCAGACAAACGCTTACGCGTAACGTGGGTTCGATCCCGGGACCTTTGGGTGATGAGTTGTGACGTTGTCCACTCAGCCAATCCTACTTGGTTAATTTCTCAATTTTCGTATCGTCTACATATGTTACAAAACAAAAAGTTGGATTATTCAAAAATGGGTTGATTAACAAATGCAAATAACATTATCGGATTAATGACTTTACTTAGATCGCATTAAGAGCGATGATCGCATACAATTACATAACCTTAAGTTGTATCTGTCCGATCATTTACTCTGGCTAGTGTGGCTGCAGTTGGCTAGTGTTGGCAACGTGAGCGCAAAATACCGACTTGGGGATTTTTTAAAATTCGGGACGCCATCTGTACCTCAAGTTGCTTAGCCAGCCATAAGCCAGTCGCTCGGTGGAACTACACGTAGTCACATAACCTCACTTATTCATTTGTCATCATCATTGGCTAGCCAGGTACGACTTAGTCATCAGGTGGTATTTTTATCGTAATGCAGCGATATCTATAATCAAGATGGACTGGGCAGTGACTACCCTGCTAAAAATGTCTGATCGAAAACGAAAAAAAAAAAATGATTTCGTTTTGTAGCGAATATTGTAACGTCGCGAGAAAAAGCGCTATTTATTTCTTTTTCCTCTCCTATTTTATTTCACTCCGGAGAAAACGCGGGCTTACGCGATTCCACATGGAAATCGTGGAAAACTACGAAAACCAATACACACGATAAGGACATTCTCATTTTTCGACGGGTTCTTATATTTTCTTTAGAATTAGGCGTACCACAGCCGAAACGAAATATATCGATAAGAAGCGAGCGTCGCATAATTTCCCACACGAGAGCACAGTCGGTCTTGACCATATCTACACGCAACCGTCAAACGCAGTTGATGATAACATCCTTAGCCCTAAGAACGTACAACACACGAAGACACACAAAAATATCGAAATCCTTACTCCACAAAAATATACATTCTCCAAAAGAAAATCCTTCATGCCGAAAAGTTGACCCGGCAATAAAACTACGTTGGTATTTCCCATGCGCCTGACACCTGGGTCAACATGCCTATCTGAGGCAAGCGCGGCGACGCGACCAAGGCCATTTTTCCTTCCTATATTTTTCCAACGCTCCAGATAACGAGACGCGGACTAGTTTCCGAGAATCGAGATGGAGATCACACACATCGTAGTCTACACCCAATCATAGTCCCCAAAAATATTTCCCCTTCCAACTCGACCAATCATATGCACTCGGAAATTTCCTACATCCTTTCCACCAATCGAAAAATTAACGCATGACGAAAATGCACTTTTCGAGAAACTTCTCCCACCATCCCAGCATCCAAAATATCCTACAAGCTAGGATAGAAAAATCTTGGAGTCAGAGTTCCATCATCACTCGCTGAGTAAAAGTCTCCCAACAACTTTCATCGGAATAAGTAGAACATCTGTCTCCTGACAGCAAACGCGAAACTCGAACTTCGAAATTGTTCCTCATAAAAACGCGAAACTTGAACTTCGAAATTGTTCCTCATAAAAACGGGAACTGTAAGAAATCATTTAACTGTCTACGTTGAATGTGTACGTGTGAAACTCGCATGCGTAAAAATTTGTATCAACGTGTAATTTCAACATTGTCATGGAGCGTGCGCAACCGAGGGGTCCGACCTGTCTGCGGAGGCCCGAACCCAACCGCTGTAAACCGATTATCGTATCCACGGCGCATCATAAATGTAAGCGAACCTCTATGTATTTTCATGTTGACGGAATTAACTAAATTCGTTAATTTCAATAAATCCCAAATTGTTAACTATTTGTATAGATCAATTCATTTCTTAATCGAGTCACTGCGTCACTCTCATCTTCGCATGCACCTTTCCCTTTTTCACCCTCATCCCGAGCTATTGCGCTAGGCGTAGGCTAAAAAGAGGGAACCGCGATAGGTATATGCCCACGTCCCCTCAGGACGTGACAATATAGCGCGAATATAGCGCGAATATAGCGCGAATATAGCGCGAATAGCGAATGAATAATACCACCCCATTGCGTAGGATTGCGATATACGACATATGTTGTTTATATGTGTGAATCTATTCGTATATGCTATGTATGATTGTTCCTTTCGTTTTCGTTGTTTGTTATAAATGTATATGCACGAATGTATTACGTCGTATAAAACAGCATGTATAGTTTCCTTTCGTGTTTCTGATTCGGATATTGCGCAATCAGGATCTTATTTGTGTGAACCAAATTTGATCATGTTCTATATAAATACTGTATAAAGAATACTTTCGTGCAGTTGAATTTGGCATTCTTCATAGGATTATTATAAAGTTGAATCATATATCTATGAATAGTATATATAGTATGAATATGCCAATGAAAATGAATCACTTTGAATGCGATACGTTTCATTGCAATTCAGCCTGTATTATATTCATTATTCGTAGTATTACCTTGAAAATGTATGTACTACGTAATGAAGAATACAGTAACTGCTAACGAAAATGAATCATTCTGAATGCGATACGTCTCATTGAAGTTCAGGCGGTATTATTAATTACTAATAGTATTTCATTGCGAATTTATGTACTATGTAATAAAGAATACAGTATGACATGTTAATGAAAATGAATCGTTTTGAATGCGATACGTCTCATTGCAGTTCAGGCTGTATTATTAATGACTAGTAGTATTTCATTGCGAATTTATGTACTACGTAATAAAGAATATAGTATGATATTTCAATGGAAATGAATCATTTTGAATGCGATACGTTTCATTGCAGTTCAGCCTGTATGATTAATTACTAGTAGTATTCCATTGCGAATGTATGTACTACGTAATAAAGTATAAAGTATAATATTTCAATGAAAATGATTGCGATACGTCTCATTGCAGTTCAGGCGGTATTATTAAATACTAGTAGTATTTCATTGCGAATGTATGTACCACGTAATAAAGTATACAGTATGATATTTCAATGAAAATGAATCATTTTGAATGCGATACGTTTCATTGCAATTCAGTCTGTATTATTAATTACTAGTAGTATTTCATTGCGAATTTATGTACTACGTAATAAAGTATACAGTATGATATTTCAATGAAAATGAATCATTTTTAATGCGAAACGTTTCATTGCAGTTCAGCCTGTACTATTAAATACTTGTAGTATTTCATTGCGAATGTATGTGCCACGTACTAAAGTATACAGTATGATATTTCAATGAAAATGAATCATTTTGAATGCGATACTTTTCATTGCGAATGTATGTACTACGTAATAAAGAATACAGTATGATATTTCAATGAAAATGAATCATTTTGAATGCCATGCGTCTCATTGCAGTCGAAGCATGCAAATTTTCATATTTAAAAACCACACGAATTAAGTATTTAATCCATATTGCTCGGCCCTGTAAAATGAAAGGTACACAGAGAAGAATCAAGCACAGTTTTATACACTGCTTTTGGATCGGTGAATTATTTTTGTAACGCAAATAGATAAAAGGATCCAACCTACGTTAAAAACCAATAGGTTTTTATATTGCTGTTGTATGCACACACACACACACACACACACACACGCACGCACGCACGCACGCACGCACGCACGCACGCACGCACGCACGCACGCACGCACGCACGCACGCACGCACGCACGCACGCACGCACGCACGCACGCACGCACGCACGCACGCACGCACGCACGCACGCACGCACGCACGCACGCACGCACGCACGCACGCACGCACGCACGCACGCACGCACGCACGCACGCACGCACGCACGCACGCACGCACGCACGCACGCACGCACGCACGCACGCACGCACGCACGCACGCACGCACGCACGCACGCACGCACGCACGCACGCACGCACGCACGCACGCACGCACGCACGCACGCACGCACGCACGCACGCACGCACGCACGCACGCACGCACGCACGCACGCACGCACGCACGCACGCACGCACGCACGCACGCACGCACGCACGCACGCACGCACGCACGCACGCACGCACGCACGCACGCACGCACGCACGCACGCACGCACGCACGCACGCACGCACGCACGCACGCACGCACGCACGCACGCACGCACGCACGCACGCACGCACGCACGCACGCACGCACGCACGCACGCACGCACGCACGCACACACACACACACACACACACACACACACACACACACACACACACATGTGCGTACACCGGCACGAAACGCGCACAGCAGTGATGCGAGAAAGAAGCGTACTCCGCCGTCAAGAGAGGTAAAAGTGATAAAGAGAAGGAAATAACTAGCACACCCTCCTCCCACACAAACGAAGCAGGGCTCGGGAACGAGCAACGAGAACCAAGAGTGGCAGACCGTCCGTGCCAGGAAACCTCGCAAGTCGCGGGGCACCCCGACGCTACCGAATGCGCTGATAATTAAAAAGAAGGGAGAGCTGACCTACGCCGAAATCCTGAGCAAAGTCAAGAAAGACCCCTCATTGGGAGAGGTTGGCAAAAGCGTCAATAAGATACGCAGAACAGCAGCAGGCGATCTTATTCTTATCCTTGATGAAGTGAGCACCGAAGAGACGGCTCACCTACGCTCAAAAATCGAAAATGCGCTCGGCGAAGAGGCCACTGTGAACAGTAGAGTGCACGAGATGAACATCGAGATAAGAGACATCGACGAAATAGCCACCAAAGAGGAGATCTGCGAAGCGCTCACAGAACAGCTCTGCGTCGGAGGACAGATAGCACCTGCTGCGATCATGTCAATCCGCAAGGCGTTCGGAGACACGCAAACTGCGGTCGTGAGACTCGCGGTGGATGCCGCGAAGAAGGCAATCAGCGCAGCCAAAATACGTATTGGCTGGGTTGTGTGCCGGGTCCGAGAACAGCTACGGCCAATGAAGTGCTTCAAGTGCTGGCAGTACGGGCACACGTCACGCAACTGTAAAAGCAAGAACGATAGGACTGAAAACTGCATCAAATGTGGTGGAGTAGGGCACAAAATCAACGAATGTACGGTGGAAGCGCACTGCGTGCTCTGCGAGGAGAAGGGCAACGTAGCCTGTGGGCATGTGGCTGGAAGCAGCAGGTGCCCAATCTATGTCCTTGCACATGCGGCACTGGTCCAAAAACGCAGATGAGAGTCCTGCAACTCAACCTGAACCATTGCGAGGCTGCGCAGGACCTACTGATGCAGACATTGCGAGAACTGCAACTGGACGTAGCAATACTCTCCGAACCGTACAGGCAACTGGACGTCCAAGCCTGGCAGGCAGATACGACAGGCAAGGCTGTAGTCTGGTCGTGCAACAAACGGCCCATCCAGGAGTTTATTAAAAGGACAGAGGTAGGTTTCGTGAGGATAAAGCTAGGAGGCATCCAATTCTACAGTTGCTATGCCCCGCCGAGCATGACTCCTGGCGAATTCGAAGAATTTCTAGACAAACTGTGCAGAGACATCCGCGTTCGTAGCCCCGTCGCAATCGCCGGGGATTTTAATGCTTGGGCAGTGGAATGGGGGAGCAAAAGGACAGACAAGAAAGGGCAAGCCCTACTCGAGGCTATAGCGTCACTAGACCTAGTCCTACTCAATAGCGGCAACTCGCCCACCTTCTGCAGGGGCAATGCGAGCTCAATTGTAGACCTGACGTTCGTCAGCAACTGCCTCGCGAGAGACAATGACAGCTGGAAAGTGACCGGCCTGTACACGCTCAGTGACCATCAGGCAATCACGTGGGAAGCCCACCTCCAAAAGCGGAGCGGGCAACTGCCGAAAAGAATGAACGCCATTGGCTGGAAAGTGAGCATGTTCGAGGAGAACCTCTTCCGGTTAGCCCTGCACAAGGAAGTTGTCACCCACGGGGATGCTACCAGTAAGATGAAAACGGTTATGGGAAGAGTCGTCAACGCATGCGACGCCACGATGCCGAGGAAGCGAGACACGAACGTCCATGCACCGGTGTATTGGTGGAATGACACCATAGCCAGGCTACGAGCGAAGTGTAACAAGGCGAGAAGATTAGCTCAACGAGCCCGACAAAAAGCAACGTTCCAAGTATTGGAAGAGAAGCACAAAGAAGCACGTACTAAGCTGAATCAAGCCATCAAGAGCAGCAAAAGACAGTGTTGGGCTGAACTGCTCGGTGAGGTTGAAGGTAATCCATGGGGTAGACCGTACAGGGTGGTCATGACGCGGCTCAAAGCACAGACGTTGCCAACACCGTCCTGTCCCGAACTACTACGGAAAATCGTAACGGCTCTATTCCCGTGACAGCCGGAGTATGAGTACCATATTGAGCGGAGGGTGGATGAGGTCATCCCCCGTGTCACAGTGGAGGAACTTGTGAAGGCCTGCGGCAAAGTGGGACCAAATAAGGCACCGGGAATGGATGGTATTCCCAACACAGCCATCAAGGCAGCCATTAATGGTGCTCAAGAGATGTTCAGGAATATGTATGACACATGCCTCCAGGAAGGAGTCTTCCCGGACCCATGGAAACGGCAGAGGCTGGTGCTGCTGCCCAAAGGGAAAAAGCCTCCAGAAGAACCCTCTTCGTACCGTCCAATCTGCATGCTGGACACAGCCGGAAAAATTCTCGAGCGAATTATATACAATAGATTGGAGAATGCTGTTGGGGACTCCCTCGCGAACAACCAGTTCGGATTTCGGAAGGCTCGCTCAACGCTCGATGCGATAAATACAGTTGTGAAAACCGCTAAAGGTGCTATTTCCGGATCACGCTGGAAAAGAGGGGACAAAAAGTATTGCCTGGTGGCCACCCTTGACATAAAAAATGCCTTTAACTCGGCAAGATGGGACTGCATCTGGGATGCTCTAAACAAGCTGAACGTGCCGCAGTACCTGACAAGAATTCTGATGAACTATCTCAGCAACCGATTCCTCAAGTACGATACGGAGGACGGTCCCCAAGAGTATAAAGTCACAGGAGGAGTCCCCCAAGGCTCCGTACTAGGCCCCTTACTATGGAACATTATGTACGATGGATTGCTGAAACTTGCACCGCCCGATGAGGCAAAGCTAGTGGCCTTTGCAGACGACGTTGCGGTGGTCATTGAGGCCAAGTACCTCGAGGAGACCAACAGGATCTTTGATGAGACCCTTGCGATGATCAAACAATGGATGGGTTCAGTTGGTCTTGAACTAGCGGAACACAAGACAGAGGCCGTCCTCATCACTAGTACGAAAGTAACTGAGACCACGACACTCACCGTAGGCGAACACGACATCGTATCACAACCGTACATTCGGTACCTAGGTGTGATGATCGATGCGCGACTAAACTTCCACCATCCTGTGGAGCAAGCCAGCTGTAAAGCGGCAACCGTAGGAGCAGCACTCTCACGGCTAATGCCGAATGTCGGTGGCCCCAGGCAAATCAGAAGAACACTCTTATCGTCAGTGAGCACATCAGTCCTGACGTATGGCATTGCTATCTGGGCGGACGCATTGAGAATCAAAGCGTACAGGAAGAAGGCATCGGCAGTCTGCCGCCGTAGTGCGCTAAGGGTAGCATGCGCATACCGCACTGTATCGGAAGACGCAGCATGTGTCATTGCAGCAATGGTACCCATCGAAATACTTGCGAAAGAACGACGATCGCTGTATATGAGGAAGAAGACAACGCCTCTAGCCGCGCGCGAGCTGCAAGCGGAAGAACGACGGTTCAGCATGGAGCGCTGGCAGACTAGCTGGGATACATCATCCAAAGGACGATGGACTAACCGGCTCATTCCCCAGGTCGATAGGTGGGTGAATCGCAATCACGGCGAGGTGAACTATTATCTGACGCAAATCCTATCGGGGCATGGATGCTTCCGAGCGTACCTGCACAAGTACAAACTTGACGAGTCGCCGGAGTGCCCAACCTGCAAAGGAATAGTAGAGGACGCAGAACACATTCTCTGCCAATGCCCGCGCTTCGACGCGCCCCGCGCTGAGATGGAAGAGGTAATAGGCAAAGAGATTACGCCGGAAGATGTAGTGGACGGAATGCTGGCCCAAGAAGCAGGCTGGGAGGCGGTGAGCATGTTCGCAGCAGAGGCCCTAAAGAAACTGCGGCGAGAAGATAAGCAGAGAAGAACAGAACCATGAAGGGTAGATGAAACGTCCGAGGTAAAACCTCGGACGAGACCACCTTCGCGAAGTAGTGCCTAACGGCGGTTTCGCGGAGGAAATCATGGCCAAGGACGAAAGAGGTTTAGGGTTTTAGTCGGTAGGGCACCTAGTGCAGAGGCCGACAGACGGGTGCGCGCCACACAACACCTACGGTGCGTAACGCATTTCCCCCCTCTAGAAAAAAAAACACACACACACACACCCACACACACACACACACACACACACACACACACACACACACACACACACACACACACACACACACACACACACACACACACACACACATATGTGTATATATAAATATCTCGTCGCCATCGTGTACAACATTAAAAAATGGCCGAAAATATCGGGCTGACTTTGTATATTCACTCTTGATTATATCTAGTCAACTAAATTTCAATTGGAAAAATAACTTTTATTGATGTTTTGCGTAAAAGCAAAACAGTAAAAGTGTTTACTATTTTCGATTCCATTTCATCATTTTCTATAGCATCTTTTGTTGTCCCTATCACATCTTTTTCATAAAACTTAATTTTTCATATAGAATATGATGCGAATTTCAAGTGCGGGATAAGATTCGATTTGATTCATCCATAGTGTATAGGAAATGTTAGCAGCATAATCGTATCTCTATTATTCGAAAAAAGAAAAGAAAATGTAATGATACGAAAACGATAGAATCATGCCCTACAATGAGACGAAGACGAAAGAATTCAATTGGTGCCTGAATGACAAGGAAATCGTATAAAACTAAACGGCGGCTACGGTATGCATCTGATAGAATTCACCAGTCGCATAGAAATCTATTCAAATTCATAAAGTAGCAATGACGAACTTTATATTACAACAGATCGTATTTTTTATCATGGAAAAGTCACCAATCACCGCCGCATATGTATTATTCGAAATCATTTCCGCATCGCTTATAGTGTAGATTTTATAAAATCAAGCTGTGCAATGAGATACAAACGAAAGAATAGTATTCATATGACGCATGGAAAATGAATTATACGAGAATATGATACGAGTTTTAAGTGCGGGATAAGATTCAATTTGATTCATCCATAGTGCATAGCAGGATAATCGTATTTTTATTGTTCGAAAAAAAAAAGAAAAAAATGTAATGATACAAAAACGATAGAATCATGCCCTACAATGAGACAAAGACGAAAGAATTCAATTGGTATCTGAATGACAAAGAAATCATATACAACTAAACCGTGGCTAGGGTATGCATCTGATACAATTCAACGGATCGCATAGAAATCTATTCAAATTCATAAAGTAGCAATGACGAACTTCACATTTATAACAGAGAGCATTGGTTTATATTCGAAACGAACCAATATTTATGCACCACCAAGGGAGAGCGAGATAGGTCCGAAAGGATATTATGAGAATTATGCATTATTCCTATGATGGTTAATAATATCCAATCGGACATTTTTAGCAGGGTAGCCACGGGGTGCATAGCCGCAGATAGCTAGTGTTGGCTGGGACATGGCGAGATACCCACATGAGAATTTGTTTCGTTTGAAATGCCATCTGAAACTCAAGTTCGCTACCCAGCCATGAGTCATTCACTAGATGATCGTACGTGTGAGCCACATAACCTCACTCTGTCGTTCGTAATCGTGGTTGATTAGTCTAATACGGCCTAGTTACTAGGTGGCATTTTTCTTATAACGCATCGACATCTATAGTGAAAATCGATTGGGCAGTGAATAGTCAGGGGCTGGATAGGAAAAGATAAAAAATATTTCTAGCTCATAGCGAGGCAGCCATTGGTCAGTTCGTATGAGATCAATTGGGCGAGGCACTTAGTAGGTCGTAACTCAGACAGGCTAGCACAATTTCTACTCGGGAAACAACGACAATTTCAAAATTTTCGCGATTATTTTGATGCCGTGGACTACTGCTTGGCGCTATTTGTAATTCCGAAAAAACACTAGACAACTATCTGAAAAAATGTGAAGCGCTTCTGAGCCGGGATTAGAAGCCGGGACCTTTCGATTTCCGGTTGACTGCTCCGGCTATACTGAGCTCCGCCGCGCCGCCTACCATACTTCTACGGGTAGTCACGTCTTCGCCAATTTTCCAAACTCGAACTCAACTTAAACGCAACTCGAAAATAATTAACGGATACTGCAGGCGATGACAGTCTGAGAAACGGAACGGTGAAGGGGGTACTGCAGCTGGATACTGACCTGAGGGAAAAGGGAGGGGCTCCATTGGCCCCACAGTATGCGCCATTTGTAACTCCTGAAAAAGGTGCAGAGTTGCAGAGCTATCCGTAAAAAAAATCAGGATGCTTTCGGGCTGTTATTAAAATCCGGGATCTTTCAATTACCGGTCGACGTCTCTGACTACTGACCTACACCAGGCCACCTACCACATTCTTTCGGATTCTACACTTATTATAAAAATTAAGGGAACAGTCAAATTTCAAAAAAAATTCATTGTTTTTTGAATAGCTGTAACGTCGTGAAAAATGGTCGTATCGTAAAAAAATGGGTTTTTAAAGCTTGAAATCTTTAGTTTACGAATCTTAACGGTAATATTTTTGTTAAGCAACATGCTCGGTGTGAATATAGCGAGAAGGTAAAATTTTCGATTTTTTTTTGGACCTCTGTACGACCATGTGTCGCTGAGATATCGGCGTTTAAGGAGTAAGGCCACTGTAACGGCCCAAAAAAAAGGTTTTTTTCACTAATTTTTTGCTCCCGAAATTGAAGGTATTTGAAAAAAAACTTTTAATGGTGTTATCGGGCATACATTAACCTTTATTATAAAATTTTTTTACAGTAAAAAAAACAAAATGGCGGTTCCACAGCTATCTTCCCGGGACATGTTTTGCTTCCAGGGCTCCGCGGCACGCACCACCACTGGTGCACTTTTGAATCTAGAACAAAAAAAAAACCATTAATCTAGAGGGCTATAGCTAGAGAATGTCGATCGGATTTTAAAAAGTATCAATTTTTGTGGATTTGGCGTGCGTTTGAAAAAAAAAATTGATTTTTGACGAAAAAAACGGCAAGTTTTTTGTTAATAAAAAATCAATAAATAAAGTTCTTGAAAATTCCGATCGACATTCTCAAGATAATGTAAATGTTCACATCTGGTTAAAATTTCAAGTAAAAAAAATGAAAATTGTTCGAGTTATGCTGCGTGCCATTTTGAAAAACCATGTTTCGAGAAAAACGCGTTTAAAGTTTTGCGAATAGTTTTTTATTGGAAAAAATTTAAAAAAGAAGTTAAAAGGATTTAAACTATTTTTAAACTAGAGGGTTTAAACTATTTTTTAAGCCAATAAAAAAAAATCGATTTTTTTTTTAATTTACAGTGGCCTTACCCCTTAAAGCAAAAAGGAGTTTTTTTCGTAGGACATCAATATCTCATGAACAAATGATCGTATAGCGAGCTAAAGGTGAGTTTTGTAAACTGGAATGAATTCTCTAAAAGCACCTTTTGGTACTTTAGAGAATTTTTATTTTAACTTTAATATTGATTTGAAAAAGTACGAAAGAATTACTTTTTTCCCGTTTTGGAAAATCCACGTCAACTTTGCAAATATTGCGAAAATGGCTCATTTTTCTAGGTTTTTTTTAAGTCAATACATGCCAATTAATGATGATTAAAATGAAAAAATAAAATTCCGTTATTTTGTCTCACCGTTTCGCAATAACTTTCCTCTAAATCTTGGGGAAAAAAGTTCAAAATTTTGAATTTTTTTTCTAAAATTTCAATTTTTTTTTGAAACATTGATTTTTTTTCAAAATTATTTTTTTCTCACGCTATTTCTTAGATTCGCGCCGAGCGTGTTGCTTATAATAACAATTACCGGTAAAATTCGTAAACTAGAGATTTCAAGCTTTGAAAGCACACTTTTTTTACAATACGATCATTTTTCACGAAGTTACAGCTATCCAATAATTAATGACAACCTTTTGCAATTTTACTGTTCCTTTAAATTTTGTAATGAGTGTATATATTTTCGCAATGACAGCCCGATGGGTCACAATCAAATCTGTAAATTTCTGGTCGAACTCTGCACAAACTTTGGAACTCCAATTGGACTCAACGGATGCTATAAATTGGGATTGTCTGTGGAACTGAAGAGGAAGGGGCTACTACGGGCGGGTATTGGCCCAAGGGACGGAAGGGCTACTACAGGCGGACACTGGCCTGAGGGAAAGGAAGGATAGGGCTACTAGCTTGAACATCTCGGGGGAAAGGATTCTTAAGGGACAACACCACTGTGACCCCCTGTTTTTTTGCCATTTTTCAAGAATTTTTTTTTGTGGGAGAAAAAAAGAGATATTCGAATTTTTTTTGTTTTATTCGTTGTTTATTGAAGATACATAAAAAAAAAATTTCAAATTTTTCACGCCCCATGGTGACGCTGGGGAAGCTCCCGCGTCAGGCACTGTTGCCTCTGCAGTGGTTCGCGCCACGCAGCAGAACTCTCTTCAAAGTCGATCTGAAAAAAAATACCGAGTGTTTTCGTTAATAATATGATATTTTGAAGAGAAGTACATAGGGATTTGAAAAAATATTGATTTTTAAAAAATAGGCACGCTTTTGAAATTAAAGGACGTTTTTCGAGCAAAATTTCTCGTCGAAAATAGGCTTTAACTTTTTTTATTATTGAGATATCGGAAAAATCCTATGTACTTCTTTAGATTATCTAGTTTTATTGATGCAGTCCAAATTTGAAGTCGATCGGATAAAAATTGCTCGTGTTCTGCTGCGTGCCGCACTCAAAAAAGTGGTTTTGAGAAAAACGCGTTCAAAGTTTTAGGTTTGTTAATTTATGCGATAAATTGGAAAAAAAAATGTTTACCTTCAATCAGCGATGCCGGCACTATATAGCTGGCCTTCAAGAAGCAAATCATTGTCCCTAGCATCTTTTCTCGAACTTGTAGAGGCTCTTCTTGCCTCTTTTGCAGCGTCTGTGAGCGAGCGCTCCGCCAGCTCGATCCGCGCTGCGTCGGTTTCAACGCAAAAATTGAAACAATTTGGGCCGATAGTTATCCCCAACGTCTCCAAAACTTTCATGAGGCTTCTCATGCCATCATTGAATAATAATACTGCGATATCAGCTGCAATATCGACGATTTTTTTGCTCCCGGACTGACACTTGGGGGCTATTGCCCAAACTGATTTGTTGTAGCTTTCGTTGTTGTTTTGCATAAAGCCGCCCAAACAACGCTGCAGCAAATCGTCTGTGCTCAAATTTTCGAAGAATGGCGTAATTGCCTCCAATACTTCCTCAGGAAGAGGCGGCTTATGGCGATATTCAGAAATATTACCGCTTGCGACCGCTCGCTCCCACGACTCGACTCCTCGTCACATAGCTCCGTTTTGTTTCCTTTTTCCCCGCGTACCCTTTCGGATTATCCATTTCGATGTGCAAAGAATAATTCTGAGCGTTCGATATTTATAAACGAAACGATTCGGAGCGTTTAGACACGAGTAGCATCGCTTCTATTCGCAAACTGACGCTATGACGCTACCCCTATACCTGCCTTGAACATTTTTCAATTATCGCCACCTATGGCTTTTTTCGAAACTATATTGATAACAATAGCCGGTTTTTGTGAAGGGAGACAAAAGAATACCTGGGAAAGACCCGCAGGACCTGGGAAAGGCCCGGTATACCTGCCGACCCTGAGGCGCGCAGCTGCGCGGGACCCCGAGCGTCACGGAGCGCTGCACCGCTCCACAAAAATATTCAATATCTCAGAAAATAATTATTCTTTCGACCTGGGTCCAACGGCATCTTAATCTTAAATGTATTTTAGATTTCTCTAGATGATTTTGAAAAAATCGATTTTTTGAAGCCGTCACAGTGGTGTTGTCCCTTAATTAATGCCGTGTTTTTTCGTGATTATTCTGTGGCCGTAAGGTCCACGTTGGGCGCTACTCGTAACTCCGGAAAAAAATCCAGAGAACTAGCCGAAAAACATGCGCCCCGGGACTCGAATTGCCGCTCGACTGCTCTCACCACTGCACTACGCCAGCCCGTTTACTACGCTCTTTTCCGACAGTCTATATTTTCGCATTGGTAATATATATATATATATAGATACAGGGTGGATGGATAACTATTAGCACCTCGGAAATATTCGAAACTATAAGGTTCACAGAAATATTTGCTGAAATGAAATTGCACAGTACGAAAGGGGCCATCCAATAGCGATAATCGTTTTTTTGCAGGTGGCGGTAATGCGGACATTTTAAGGTGAACTCCATTTCTTTAAATGGAACGGCATGTTTTTTTTCTGTCCCATGAAAGAGGAGCTTAAAATGAGTTCAACGACCTATAGCATAAGGTCATTGAAGGTCATAGAAAGTTCATAAAGGCGATAATACTTACAGTTTCGGTAGTAAATAAAATTAATACGTTTATAGTAAGTGTTCGAAATGACCATCAATATCAATGCGTACGTTATGAAGTACATTTACACATTTCTTAAACAGGTACAGAAAGTACAGAAAGGCGGTAATACTTACGGTTTACTTCACTGAAAATAAACACTGTTTCAAGGACACTTTAATAAGTTTGCAGGATAAGATACACATGATAAGATTAGTATCGATAAATCGGTCAATCGAGTACAATGTATCCGTTTACTACCGAAACTGTAAGTATTATCGCCTTTCTGTACTTTCTATGACCTCCAATGACCTCATGTTATAGGTCGTTGAACTCGTTTTAAGCTCCTCTGTCATGATACAGAAAAAAACATACCGATCCATTAAAAAAAAAGGATTTGACCGTCAATTGTCCAAAGTACCTGCACCCGCAAAAAAATTATTATCGCTATCGGATGGCCCCTTTCGTACTGTGAAATTTCATGTTAGCAAATATTTCTGTGAACCTTATAGTTTCGAAGATAGCCAAGGTGCTAATAGTTATTGATCCACCCTGTATACGGGGTGAGGCACATAAAGTGTTACAGAGCAATAGCACTCAAGCTATTGATCATATCCAAAAATGTTTGAGACGAAAGTTTCATTGTTCGAGAAGGCCGTCATACTAGACCACCCTATTTTTTTTATTGGTGGAGGTGCTGGAGCTATGTCAAGATCAACTCCACTTTTTTAAATGAAATGGTACATTTTTTTCAACCATCTTGTGGAGAACCTCAAGCGTTATAAAAAATATCAGGGGGTCAAATTTGTTCAAGGTCATTCAGGGCCACCTATTAAAATGAAATAAAAATCTAAATATCTCGGCACACTACCAAATATTTGGTAGTGATCCGAGATATTAAGATTTGTATCACGGATACTGACCTTAAATTACCTTGAACGACTTTGACCCCTTAATGTTTATTATGCGGCTTGAGGTACTCCACAAGATGGGTGAAAAATGTACTATTCCATTTAAAAAAGTGGAGGTGACCTTCACTGTGCGTCAGCGCCTTCACCGAAATAAAAAAGTGGCCACATTTAATGGCTCCCTTTATACCGTACAACTTTTGTCTCGGATATTTTTTTGTGGCGTCGATAATTACCGACTTATTTCGGGTGGCAGAGATGAGAAGGACACCCTGTATACAGGGTGAGGCCCGGAAAGTGTTACAGTGCAATAGCACTCAAACTATTGATCATATCCAAAAATGTTCCAGACAAAAGTTTCAATGTTCGAGAAGGCCGTCATACTGGACCACCTTATTTTTTTATCGGTGGAGGCGCTGAAGCTATGTCAAGGTCAACTCCACTTTTTAAAATGAAATGGTACATTTTTTCTACCATCTTGTGGAGCACCTCAATCCGCATAAAAAACATCGGGGGTCAAAGTCGTTCAAGGTCACTCAAGGTCACCTATTAAAATAAAATGCAAATCTAAATATCTCGGATCACTACCAAATATTTGGTAGTTTGGTTGAAATGAAATACAAATCTAAGTATCCCGGCATGACCTTGAATGACCTTGAACGACTTTGACTCCCTGATATTTTTCATAACGTTTGAGGTTCTGCACAAGATGGTTGAAAAGAAATGTACCATTTCATTTAAAAAAGTGGAGTTGATTTTAACATAACTTCGGCGCCTCCATCCATAAAAAATAGGGTGGTCTAGTATGACGGCCTTCTCGAACACTGAAACTTTTGTCTGAAACATTTTTGGATATGATCAACAGTTTGAGTGCTCTTGCACTGTAACACTTTATGTGCCTCACCCTGTATATATATACATGTACATGATTCAATTCTAATAACAAGATTCATTTACGGGGTTAATTAATCAAAATATTTTCGGGAAACCTCGAAGTGTCACTGTCGAAAGTGGTGACGATTTTTGTGAAGAAGTATTTTCCGTCATGTCGTGAAATTGTATTTACTTCAGCGGAATCGTGTCACGCATTGACTCTTAGGATTCATTCAAAGAGCGAGTGAGCACAGATAGAATGCAGAATCTCGAGAAGAAAGAGAATTTCCAAGGGTGCAAAGAGCGCATATACACATTGCGGTATGAAAGGAGGTCGCATGCGGACCAGAAATATATACACGTATACACGAGCTGAACCCACGGCAGGCACCGTTGGTGAGACTAAAGCGATCTGCTGTGGAAGCGACTGGATTTTGCCATGGTGTCGCTAACGTAGTGATGATGCCTGTAAAAAATTTAAGAGGATATAGCTGTACCCGTTATGGCGTGCGCGTCATCTTTAGGGTCCATTCACCAGTTCTGCGGAACACGAGGGTGAAGCATACCGCGGCAAAACCAGTGGCGGCTCTCTCGGATCCCAACGGAATCTGGGTCAGCTCAGTGCTACGTAGGCTAACGTTTCTCTGCACAGACTTTTCGATGGTGTGGCATAAAGTGGTGGGGGTGGTAGTAGTGTTCGTTTTCACGTGAACGCGGCCATCGTGTGTACACCAATGAAATATCAAGAATGCTCTCTCCCGGAAAATCGTCACTGTAGAAACCTATGGCAATTTCCTTCAGGCGACTGCTGCCGCGTCGGCCTCAAGCCCACGTATTCTCCAATCGAAGCGGATAAAACTATTAAACTACGATCCAAAAATAAACATTATTGCCGCGGCACTTTTAGGGTTTTTAGAACATTTGTTATGTCAAAAAGAAACAGAACCTCCTTTTTACGTCTCTGCAACAATTAAATATTTTTCATCGAGGCTTTCAATACTAGTGGTGACCAAAAGTTGATTTTTCATCCATAATTTAGAGCCAAATCAGGACCTCCGATGAATTTTGATGAATGAATCGGCTTAAATGAATAATTCATCCATGTTAAAAAACACCTCACAAGTTCTCTAACTGTAAAGTGGAAGAGTCTAATAGCCGTGGGATTGAACGAAAATATTGCGTCGTTATCGCTGCTACTAAAAGTCCCCAGTTGACATGACGAAGTTGCCGGTGAAAAAAGTTGGCATGGGCCTCTGCGAAATAGTAAATACTCCCGTAGATTATTTATAATCATTCGGTTATTGGTACTCGCCGTTCATTCTTTCACGGAGCGCGAAGCTCGCGCTCTCTTTGCTCTTACATCCCAGTTCTCTCGCTCCCGTCTTTGTTACCTCACCGCATCGTTGTAACGATCACGAAGCATGACGACGTCAACCGGCAACAGGGGGGGGAGGGAGGGGGAGAGAGAGGGAGAGAGAGAGAGAGAGGGGTAAATGTCCTTACATTTGAGAAACCCTGGAATATGACAGTGGGGAAATGGGGACATGATATCTTTACTTCAACATTTAAGTTCTTAAAACATGTCAGTTATTTGACGTGGTATTACGATGCACTCGGCAATTTCTGTCCGAGCGTAAATATCCGCCTACTGCATACTGTCTCCCATTCTAATTTTGTTTATGTTTATACTCGGCTTTCTGCATACTAAATATATGGTTATTCGCATTCGTAGATAAGTGAAGTCGAATCACGGAAGCTACGTGCATGGCAGGAATATTTATTTACACCGAAGAAACACATAGTAATGCGGTGTCCTCAGACTTGCCGTACGGGATCTATTGCGACAAAACAAAAATTAACGTACGAAAAAGTATAATGTTAACATTTTTTGTCATCGTTGGGATGGGAGTGAATGTCACGGAAAAACGAATTAACTATTTATAAAATCTAATAACCTTATGGATCATACGGTTTTACGTAATCTAATAACGTTATAGCTCATACGGTTTTACGTCGATATGACTGCAATGCACGTTCAGCAATTGAGCTTTTCCGGACAAGTGAAAAAGAAGAAATCCTACTGATCGGCAAACAGCGAACTCTGTCTTCAAAAGTGGAAAGCATGCATGTCCTCCAATTTCCAGGCAGCGCGAACTTTTCGAGCAGCCAGTTGCTAGAAAGCTTTGGAAGATTTACCTACTGTTGTTATCGACGGTTTCAGGCTGATACTCTTCGTCAGGACGTTGTTGTGTTTAAAGGCGAGTCGTCTAGATGGCGTTACGATGTGATGCTTGCTACGGTTATCGACGTCACTGCACCAAATGTTCTTGGGCTGACCGAGTGCACGCCAGTACCACTATTTTCTACATCATGGCATGCACCCGTCCACTATACGTAGTGCTATGGCTGCTCGAATTGTTTTCTTACGTTTTCTTGCATCGTGCGCCTTTTCCCGGTATAATAAAATCAGCCATTGGAACTTATGTTCTATGGTATAAAAATGCAAAGTTTCGTTTGAAACCATGAAAACGAATGTGGTTAGAATACCGGAAGCTCTGTTTTTCTCCCTATATATCGGTAGAGCTCACAGCCCAAACAAAAATGTGTGAAGATGTAATTAATGTTCGAGTCTTGAAGTTATGGAAATCAATTTCATTTTTAATGTTCAACCACATCTTACCCGAAAGTATGCAGGTGGAGAGGGAGACAGCAGAATGCGTAAATCAATTCAAATGTTTGGGAAAAAATATATTACTACACAAACCTGATCGAGTATGCAGTCTTTTAGCTGTATTATATTTAAAATGTAATAAACGTTGAGGCAGGATGTACATTTACAACGATAAAAAAATCGATGTCTTTTTTTCTTCAAACGATATAACTATATATGTAGATAGAATATTTTCCTAAAGTTTCAAAGCGAAATTCGAAAAATTCAAACCCTACAGCCCGTCATCGCTGTGCCGCACCGCCCGGATTCAGAGCGGGCGTGAACTTCAAACGCGTTTTTCTCAAAACTGCATTATCGAAATTGGCGTGCAGAATTACTCAAAAACTATTAAGCCGATTTAGTTGAAACTTGCTGAAATATTGATAGTATTGGTACCTTCTACTTGACGAAAATTGTTTTTTTAAAAATTGGAAAGAAACGACTTTTTAAATCCACATTACACAGAAATGTTACATGAAATGTTGATTTTTTTTTGGATATGCGTGCCAATTTGTTAAATTTGTATTGTCTTCATTTTAATTACCGTCATATAGAAACTATACATGTTCTAACTGAAAAAATGTTTTAATTTTTTTGCAGATCAAAGTCTACGGGAAGATAGACTGCACGCCGATTCGCAACTTCTGCGGCGACCTTGCTCTAACATTCTGCCACAGCTGCGCCATTTTGACGAT